>LR738711.1:438060272-438202658 GCA_902687465.1 Secale cereale | reverse complement strand
CCGCCACCGACCCACCGCACCCTCCCCCGCTCCCCCAGCCGCCGCCGCCGACCCATGAACTCATGATATTTTCAAATAATAAATTTGATGATATTTTTCATATTCATAAATATATTCAAATAACAAATTTGATGATATTTTTTAAAAAAATATTATTGTTATGATTTAAACAAGTTTGAACATATTTAAACACAAATAAGTATCAAACATCATTTTAAATGCATAAAAACAAAAATTGTGGAGCCTAGGAATCGAACCCAAGACCTCCTGGTGTGAGAACTGCGTGCTGACCAGTCAAGCTACTAGAGGGGATTTGATGTAGATGAGGTTTGGTGAAAGATAACCTGTTGGCTCGAATAGAAATAAAAAAAAATACTAATGGCGCACCACGGGGGTGGTGCGCCATTAGTGTGGATGTACTTATGGCGCACCAGGGGGAGGTGCGCCATTAGTATTGTGCCCCATCCATATTTCAGCTAGGTCGCTACCCCGATCCCCAATCTCACATCTCTCTCAGCCCCCCCCATTGCGCGCCGCTGCCCCGACCCACTACGCCACCGCCCCCGCGCCCCCGCCGCCTCCCTCTCCACGCCATCGAGCACCGAAGCAGGCCGGAGAAGTCCAGCACGAGCGTCTACATTGTCTCCGTTGGATACGTCGACGAACCGGACCAGAGCCAAGCCGAGGAGCACCGCGAACCTGCCACCGAGCCCTTCTTCCACCTTGGATTCCGCCGCCTCTCCTTCAAGTCCGGCAGGCCTGCTGCTCCTAATCCACCACCGGGCCTTTGTGTGCCTCCGCGGTGAGCTCACCTCGCTTCCCCTCTTCTGTTTCCCCTCGCATCGAGCGCTGTAGACCCCTTGCGCACCCGCTCGCCTGCGCGTACCGCCCGCGCTGGCCGCGTCCACCCTGCCGCTCACGCGGCGCTCCTCGCGGACCAGCGCCGTGGCCGCTTGCGTTCATTCTTGATGTTGTCTGCCTGTAGATATCTAATCTAGCATCTGCTGGTCTTCAAGAATCAAGATTTCCCCCCTTTTTTTAGACCAAGTTACAAGATTTCCCCTGGTCTTGATGATTGCAGTTCAGTTTTCTAGGCATTGGTTTGTTCTTTGTCTTCCTATGCGTCATCTAGAATTTTTCTTGCGGGTGTTAGAAGTTGTTGGTGTCTGAATTTGTTGGGGAATATGAACGACCATCCTGCCTGATTCAGAATTAACCAACCACTCACAGAAAGGTCAAGTGTTAGTCAACTCGTGGTGAAACGAAAATTTTCATAGCTTGAAGACTACAACTTAGAGGTGCATTGCAAGTCGTTCTGTCTAGTGTTGCAAAATTTGTTCTCAACACCTCGGCGAGAATTTCAGCATCTCAAACGTGAAATGCATTACAGAAATGTGAAATGTGAAATGCATTACAGAAATGTGAATTTCAGCATCTCAAATGTGAACTACATTAGAGAAATGTGAAATACATTTGGCTACTCTTGTCAAGTTTTGGTTTGCACAGTCAACACAGTTTACGTCAAGTTAACATAGTCCACACATCTGGCTACTCCTATCAGGTTTCTGTCGACATTTTTGTTTGCAAATTGTACTCCTGTCAAGTTTCAGTTTACACAATACTCCATTCAGTTTAAATTTTGGTACAGTAAATTCAGTTTACACTATGCCACATTCGGTTTAAATTCAGTTTACATGGTGAATTTGCATCCTTTGCGTGATCATCTACATCTTCATTTGCAGCAGTGCAACAATGAGTTTAAATCCAGTTTACACAATGCAACATTCAGTTTAATTAAACTCGAGGGCTTTTGACCAGGCCAGGAAATTCTTGCTGTTGGGCATACGGGGCCCAATAACATGATGATGGTATAAATAAAAACACGAACAGAGAGAAACCCTAAGCAGCCACCCACCATTGCTGATGCGGAGCATCCTACGGCTATCTACATGTACACCGTCATAGCACCTCATGCCCCTGGTGGACCTAAGGTGTACCCGCTCCTCTTCAAGTTTGACATGTATATCCATTGGAATTGGTCACTACCTCACCACGGAACATTATGCATTCTTAGGTACTTCGGAGATCGCTACAAGGAAGCACGAAGGAATCACCAAGTTCATCGGATGAACCAAGAAGAAGACGGAAGAAGAAGGGCATATCCAGTCCGGAACGGGCGGTACTACCGCCTACAAGCGGTACTACTGCTCCCATGCGGCACTACCGCCTACAGGCGGTACTACCGCCCGAGGTCCGGTACTATCGCCCTGCCTGTGCGCAACCGCGGGCCTTTGGCCTTGTATCCATCGTCACTTACCCCTTCGTGGCTTAGACTATAAATAGACCACCTTGACCTCCTTTCTAAGTTTAGCAAATATGATAGCTCATTTGTATGTGAGCTTTGCTCCTACCTTCTACTCTTGAGAGAGAGAGACTACTCCATTGGAGGCCAAGACCTCCACCTTGGAGAAGATCCCTAGTGGATGCAAGACCTCCCACGGGAGAAGAATCCTTGTGGATTATCAAGACCTCTCTCCTCATAGGATTGGGATGAACTCTACCATGTATCTTATTTCCCTTTGATTGTTCGTGTACCTTGTGGATCTCATGTGTTTGTGAGTCTAGTGGATGTGTGATTGGACTTGTTCTTGAGTGTTTCTCTTGTGTTCTTCCCTTGTGTCCTTCTTGTTCTTGGGGATTCCCCTCCAATTCGTGAAAGATCTCCACCTAGGGTTCCACCCTACAACATCATGGTATCTAGAGCTATGGTTTCTCACGAAATTGGAGCCCCCCTTCGTGTTTCTAGCCTTGTTTTGTTGTGTTCTTGCCCAATTTCGAAAATCCCCACCAAAAATAGCCCCAATTTTTTTTGTGATTTGTTGGTTTGATGAGGTTTTGTTGGATTTGATCCATGGATTTGCTTGGTTTCGAGTGGATCTAGCATCTCCCCAAGTTTCACCACTTTCCATCCACGAAATCCATCCAATTTCGCCCCCGAAATCTTCCATTTCCGCCACAAATCCGCCCCGATCCCGATCTGCGTATTTTTCTCGACACCAGCGGTACTACCGCTCATCCAAGCGGTACTACCGCCCTCCAAGCGGTACTAATTTTTTACTTCCGCCCAACCAAAGCGGTACTACCGCCCCACACATTTTCAGCCTTCCGAGTTTCACCGTTTTGACCATAACTAATTCATCCGGAGTCCGATTTTGACGTTCTTGAGCTCGTTTTGAAGCTCTTGACATCCTCCATAACACAAAAATACTACCATCATCATTTCACTCCATTATATTTTGTGAATTTTGACATCTCTTCCTAGGGCTTCCACCACATCATCCGCTATACCACCACCGACTTCCGCAACCTAACCATTTTGTTTCCCATAGCATTTGTGGTTGCTTGAGAAGTGATTTGAGTCTCCTAAGGTGTTTAGGCTACTTAGGGACAATTGCTTCTTCATCAACCACCACCACCACTTCCTCATAGCCTAGCCCACTATACATTACCAAACCAACTTAACCCAATTTTGTTCGAGCTTGTTTGAGTTGTGGCTCGTGTCTCCTAACGTGTTCGGCTACATAGGGACCGTGACTTCAACTCCGACACCGTGTATAGCCCATAATACACTTCCACCACCATAACCCATTTTGATCGGGTTTCCACCCACAATTTCGCAACCACCACCGCTTGTCCGCTACCACCATTTGACATTTGTCCTTGAGATTTTGAGTTGTGGTTTTTCTGTTTCCTAAGGTGTTTCGGCTAATTAGGAACGGGTCTACATCAAGAGCACCACCTCTCATCATCGGGACGGACGGTAACCTCGACGACATCTTTGTATATTCCCCTTGCAATTGCATTGTTAACCCCTAGCCCATATTGCGTCACTTGCCCATCGAGACTAGCCTTTGAGTACTGCCGGCAACGTTACTTGTGCACTTTAGTGGTCATCGATATACACCATCCATTGCATATATACCATATCATATTGGTATCATGATGCTATCATAGTACCATCCCTTGTGTCACAAAATTGTTCCCGCATATGCACAATTGCTATCTTGGTTTGTGCATCTCGCCTAGTGGCCATATCAAAAAAAAATATAAGCTTTTAAGCAAAAAGAGAAAGACAAAGAAGCTTGTAAGCAAGAGCCATAGCATCACAAAATATCATATCATACTTGATCATCTTGGATCATCTTGTGCTCGAAGCACCGGAACATGTAGACATAGCATACTTGGGATAGAAAGTTCATACATTTTGCATCTTATAGGTTGTGCACAAGTGTCGTATCCGCCTATTGAGCAATCGTGCTAGCGTCTCTCTTGAGTTGTGCAACACGAGCGTTTTCCGTGGACTCCACATTTTGTGCTCATTCCTTGGTTGCACGACCCCATCTATCTATCCGTGTGTGTGTTTCCGTGTGCCACATATTGCTATTGGTCTACTTGTTACATTTGCGAATTTGTGAATCTCTTTCAACATTATTGACTCTTTCTAACATTTTGCATCAAATTTTTGTGCCACTTATCCTAATCGAGCCACTCGATAAGCTTTACTTGATAGGTGTGAGTGAACAAGTCCGGTACCAATTCCACTATTCTTTCATTTCACATTGAGTGAAACGGGATACATCCTCAACTTTGGGAAACGGTATCTTGGTATTGTTTATCTCATTTCCTACTCACCCTCTACTCGAGTCTTGTGATGGATAGGCAAAGCACATCATCTCCGGTCTTCGACATCGATGGCGCGAACAACTACATCCATGCGCAAACCATCGGACTACAACGAGCGATGCAAGAGCGCGTCGACAACATCGCCATCGACTTCCGACACGTGGTGGCCGACATCAAGTCTTCTTTCACTTCGTCATCTTCTCGGTGGCGACGTTCAAGTCACAAACTTCAAGAGCACATAAGAAGACCGCGAGACAAGCACACCCAAGTCGGAGCTACGGCTACAACCACCACTTCGGCATCTTCGCCAAGTGCTAGCAAGGCATCTTCGCCTTCGGATGTACGGCATCTTCGCCTACTTCCCATGAGTTCGCCTACATCGACATCTCCAACTACAAGGAGACCACCTACGAGCAAGGGTGACACTTCCATCTTCGGAAGCTCCCCACATCAAGACGGCGACAAGATGGTCGATCAAGGGCCATCCCCTTCGACTACGGCATTCACCTTTGGAGGCATTATGGATGAGGCGGCGAAAGGAGTTGAGTTTGGAGACGTGTGCACCTACATCTCTCCGACACACATATATCATGAGATGCTCCAATTTCCATGTGAGGAGAGACACCACCATATGAGTGACATGAGTGACTCCACCATATGTGAGATTGAGAGCATTTGTTTTGAGAGGACGAGAGTGATCACCACTATCCCCACACATGAGAGCATGCCACACATCATATGTGAGGTTGAGAGCCATTTGAGTGACTCCACCAACCATACGAGTGAGAGCATCCAAGAGGAAGTGAGTGAGCCACACCACTTAGTGAGTGAGGTAGTTGAGAGGGCATTTGAGGCCACTATGATTTCTAACGACTTAACCTCTACTACGAGTGTGTTTTCTTTGGTGCTAGGTCTCCTACATGATGACATGCCTACCCTCGACGAGTCCATCCCTCCAATGGACAAACCGATGGCTATGGTGGAAGAAGATGCACCACCCACATGGTTCCATCATGATGAAGATGAGAACGATTGGATCTTGAGCACCTCACCTACAACGCATGAGCGACACTCCAAAGGTAAAATAGGTGAAGGTGATGCTCTTGTCCCACTAGTGGACTATCTTGACAATGATTGCTTGCATGATGTTGACACACCTATTGCCATGCTTCATGTAGTGCGACTTCATCATGTCTTGACTTACCTATTTATGATTAATATGATGATGAGCATGTTGAGTTGCCTAGTTGTGATGCTATGCTCCATAGGATATCATGTGAAAATTCTTTTGGTCACATCATGTTTGATAATCCTTTGAGCTTGTCATATGCTATGAGTGAGATCTCACATATTGTATCATTTCAATCTCAACAAAGTAGCTATGCATGCCCCATTAAAGTAAATCCTATTTGCACTTGTGGCATAGATGACAAGATGATGGTCATTGGCTTGTGTTTCTCTTGCGATGATATTGCCATGCTCCCTTTACATGATTTGCGCAATTCATCAACTATGCCATGCCATGAACACATTGTTCCAAATATGCTTTGCTTTGGATGTTGTCAATATTCTCCATGTGAACTTTCCAATAATGCTCATGAGGAGACCCCCATAGTTTCCTCATACATACTAGGAGATCTTGATGCATTCCTTTCCTTGCATGATTACCATGATTGCGTGCACCATATGCATTCCATGAATAACAATGCTCTACATACTTCTCATGATGTATTACACAATATGAGTCTCCATTATGCCATAGATAACAACAAACCTCTCATGATGGATGACATGTTTCTATATCACGCATCTCATTTATTTGAGCATTGGCTATTTTGTGCTAACGAACACATGCACGTGTGCATCATGATGGATGACGTGTACATATACCATGCACACACGATTTTTCCTTTGTCTTTGTTTTGTGTAGGTACTTTTGCAAACTCGTCAACCTCACAATCCCATGAGTTGACGAAACGAGCTCTAGAGAGCAACGACGATTTGGGATCCCGTGGATTGTCCCTACCACCATTCTCTTCGCGCAACCACTACGCGCATCTCTTTTACTTGGCTCTCACACGGCTATGGGCGATTTGCCAGTTGTCACATTATGCCCATACTATCGTGTTCACTTTGCATGTTATGCCTCTTGCTATGATTTTGCCATGCAATTGTGACCCTTGCTTGCAATTACCCATGATTCACCATTATGATACTACTATGTATATTTGCATGCTTGGTGGAGATACTTATAGCTATTGCCAAGATTTTGTTGTGCCCCATGCTATTGATGAGACTTTGTTCATTTCTCGCTTTCATGCTTGTGATAGGCCATGTGCATTATTCATGCCTACTATTTGCACACATGACATGATTGCCATGATTACCTCTAGTATATTGCATCTTCGCACTACTAGCTTGTTTGACTTGATCACTATGATTGCTTGCTATATTGCATCACCCATGTTCCACTCTTACTTGCTTTCTTGGGTTGATGACATATATGTTCATGCTTTTCACATGATATATCTTGATCATTGTCACTTGTCTCCAATAGTTGCATCACTCAAATTCACTTGTTGTGAGTGCAACCATGCCATACTTGTTGATCTCGGAGACTTGGACACCTTACTTGTGATGCATGCTTGCTTGTTTGAGCCTAATGTATTTGGTTGTTATCGCATCATATGTTTCCATACATTGCCATGTCCCCTTGTCCTTTCTTATGATAAGACTGACGAACATACTTGTTGGGTGACTCACCACACGACTAGGTTTTGCATCTTTGCTAACCTCATTTGTTTTCCCGAGTGTTTGTCATGTTCTTTCATTTTGAAGGATTCACAAGGCGGTACAATCACGAGGCATCTTGGGCATGGGAAGGCATACACGTTGCGCGACAACAACATTTTCGACATCCTCATCAAGGTGCATTCCTTCCTAGTGAGCCATCCTCACATATGCTTGGATTTCATGGATGCACCACCGGTCTACCACTCTTTCCACGACTTTGAGCATGGGTATATCTATGCTCCATGGTCATATCATACCCATAACAAATTTGCATCTTATGCATGGATTGACTCACATTATGATTGCCTTGTTGCATCTTGTATTCCCATGTCATCCATGATATATGAGCTTTTTCATTTCCTTAGCAAATTTGTTGTGATCTTTCGTGATGGACTCTTCATACATATTGATAACATAGCCAAGCATCAATTGCATGATCACATACTCACATTGAGCATCATTTACCATGTTTATGCTTTTGATACACAATCCCATTATGACATCATTTTGCACAAAGGTAGCATTTGCAACTTCTTGCACAATGAGCTTGATCACATGAATGCATTCTATGCCATGCTCTTTCATTGGACGGACTCATGCTTAAATGATGGACACCTTGCGTCCGCTAACAATTGTATTTCCAAGTGTCCCTTGTGTTTGCTCTTTTTGCATGTCTACCATTCCGATGATTTCTTGGAGTACTTTGCTCGCGGCGTGACATACACTTCGTCCAACTACAAGTTCATCCATGTCTACCGTGTACATGACGATATGGTTCACAATCCGAGGACGGATCTTTTCCAAGGGGGAGGAGATGATGCGGAGCATCCTACGGCTATCTCCATGTACACCGTCGTAGCACCTCATGCCCCTGGTGGACCTAAGGTGAACCCGCTCCTCTTCAAGTTTGACATGTATATCCATTGGACTTGGTCACTACCTCACCACGGAACATTATGCATTCTTAGGTACTTCGAAGATCGCTACGAGGAAGCACGAAGGAATCACCAAGTTCATCGGATGAACCAAGAAGAAGACGGAAGAAGAAGGGCCTATCCAGTCCGTAACGGGCGGTACTACCGCCTACAAGCGGTACTACCGCTCCCATGCGGCACTACCGCCTACAGGCGGTACTACCGCTCCCAAGCGGTACTACCGCCCGAGGTCCGGTACTACCGCCCTGCCTGTGCGCAGCCGCGGGCCTTTGGCCCTGTATCCCTCGCCACTTACCCCTTCGTGGCTTAGACTATAAATAGACCACCTCCACCTCCTTTCTAAGTTTAGCAAATATGATAGCTCATTTGTATGTGAGCTTTGCTCCTACCTTCTACTCTTGAGAGAGAGAGAGACTACTCCATTGAGGCCAAGACCTCCACCTTGGAGAAGATCCCTAGTGGATGCAAGACCTCCCACGGGAGAAGAATCCTTGTGGATTATCAAGACCTCTCTCCTCATAGGATTGGGTTGAACTCTACCATGTATCTTATTTCCCTTTGATTGTTCGTGTACCTTGTGGATCTCATGTGTTTGTGAGTCTAGTGGATGTGTGATTGGACTTGTTCTTGAGCGTTTCTCTTGTGTTCTTCCCTTGTGTCCTTCTTGTTCTTGGGGATTCCCCTCCAATTCGTGAAAGATCTCCACCTAGGGTTCCACCCTACAACAATTGCTTGTACTAGTTTGTCAAGAATACAGGTCTGTATAGCACAGAGAGCACCACAAGTTAAACACCTCAATCTGTTAGTATTTGTCTACATTTTCTCACATTCTTCTTGTATCTGATCCAGTATTGCTTGTAGTGGTTTGTCCAAAATGTTGAATGATACTACTTGGAGATGCATATATTGTTTCACCTCTTCACATGCCAACGTATTTCCATGTTGTGATGGAGGCCTTTTTTTTAACACTGGGCTTTGCCACCTGTTGTTTGTCTTGTAAATAGCATTGGACAGAGATTTAAGCAAGTAGCACATTGCCTTGTCCACCTGGGATAATGATTTTGCCTTGTCCACCCGAGAGGCCCTTGAGTTTGCTGGAATGTCGATTAACTTCCATTCCGGCAAATTGGGGTACTCCATATGACCTATTTTCAGCAAAGGTCATGCTGAAATTTTCCGTGAATTTTACCATGACTTTGCTAAAAATAGGACATATGGGGTACTTGTGACTAATGCATGGGCCGGGGTATCTTAGTACTTAATTAAGTAGGATCAACTGCCCCATTATTCTTGCTGCATTAAACCATAGGCGGCAATAGAGCCAAGTGATTAGGCCCAACTTATAATTCTCCTTCCTAGCTTAGCTTTTAGGATGCCTCGGTGTCGACAAACCATAAATTATAAAACCTTGGCTTTTAGGGTGCCTCGGTGTCGATAAAAACCGAAATGATGAAAGCTTAGGCTTTTAGGGTGCCTCGGTGTCGAAAAACCCTAAATGATAAAAGCCTAGCTTTTAGGATGCCTCGGTGTCGACAAACCCTAAATGATGAGACCATGATCTTGTTCCTTGACAATAACCAACTTTTTGATCAAACTTTTTCCTATTTAGAGAGAAACATGGCCCACAACGATGAGGCCGGGGGTTCGGGCGGCAAGGCATTCTGGGAGCTGTCCGAGGAGATGGAGGAACAACCTCACTTGTATCAGGACACCGCGAAAGACACCAATCCTGACACCACTGATGGTGCTGCCGAGGATGACCCCACTGATGGTGCCGTCGGGGATGACACCACTGATGGTGCCGTAGAGGATGCCACCACTGATGATGGCGGCGCACGCATAGATGGCAGCCAACCGAAGAGGCAACGGAAGGACCGGCGCCCGACCGTGCTCCGCACCGTCAAGGAGGAATTTACCGAAGTGGACTTCGACGGGAATCCAACGGCGCCCGAACGAATAGTCAAGGGGTACTCGCTTCAGCTCGGGTGCATTCTCCGGAGCACCGTCTCGATCAACACCGAGAACCTGAGGCATCCTGACCGAGGGAATTTGCGCAACCTCCTCTTCACGAAGCTGCACGAACGATACAAGTTCCCCGCTGAATTTGAAAACACAAGCCTCAAAGGGAATAAAGTGAACAATGCCGCCCTCATGAGGATGAGCACGGCCCTGTCTACTTGGAAAAGCACGGTGAAGAGAATGATTGACAAAGGTTTTAGTTATGGGAAGATCAAGGAGAAAAATCCTTCGATCACCGAAGATGACTACAACGACTTCAAGATCAAGTGCAAGAGCACCGCAACCTCCGAATCAAGTCAGTGGGGGAAAGAAATGCGGGAGCTGAACTTAGGGGAACACACACTCGGTCCCGGCGGTTACAGAGTGGCGGAGCCTATATGGGACAAGGAGGAGGCGGAGCGTGTCGAGCAAGGCCTACCGCCCCTCTTCAATAAATACGGTGACAAGCAGACCAGGAACTTTGTCAGGGCCCGGTACAAGAAGGACCCGAAAACAAAGGAGCTTACCACGGATCCGAAGACCATGGCGCTTGAGCTTGTTCTGGTAAGGAATACACCCCCGCGTAATTAGCTTCATATGGTTGCATTCTAATTAATGAAGCCAAATTTCTAAATGGTTCACATTCCTTCCGCAGGCCACTGAAAGCAGTAGCGCGGGGTCGACTAAGAGCGACCCTTGGGACACCACTCTAAATAGGGCGTTGAATGTAATGAAAAAAAGGATAAGCTCAGTAAGCCGTCGTCAGCTGGTCGTGTAGCCGGCAAAGGCTTGTCCACAAAATGGTCGTCATACTATAACGCTGGTGGGCGAAAGGAGAAAAAGACCAGCTCGGAAAGCCAGTCGCGCGAGGTTCAAGAACTCAAGGCACAAGTGGCGCCGATTCCGGAGATTGTCCAAGAGCAAGTGCAACAACAACTGGGATCGACGCTCACCGGCATTATGCCTACCTTGATTCAAGGGCTGACGACGTGGATTGTGGGCGGCCAACAGGGGCCGCCCCGATTCCGAGCTTCACGGCCAGCAACTCGCAGAACGCGATGGCGGGGCCATTGGTGTCTCCGGCGGAGGCAGCACTGGTGTCTCTGACGCCGGCACGGGAGCTTAATGCACCCGGGTGTACGCCGGCCGGCACCTCTGCAGCAAGCGGCCCCTCCGTCAATTGCACGCCCGCCGTTGGCGGTGCCTCGACATTAGCCTAGCTCGACGCCATCATCACGGTAACTAATTAAGCCTCTCTCGGCCGAGGACTTCATCTCCTTGCCTTTGACTAGGCATCTCTGACGCCCTACATGTTTTCGCAGGGCGCCGCCGACGTTCCGTGCACTCTCCTGCACTTCGTGAACAACGAGTTGGTCGATGTAGCCAAGGGCAAAATCGTTCAACCGGGCAACCCCGTGTTCCACGGTACTCCGATGCCACCCACCTTGTATAGGGTTCAACTGGTTCGGGTGCTGCCATGTTGCGACGAGTTGTTACCTCCGATTTGACCCGTCGGGGCTGACGAAGATGATGTGATGACCCTCAGCGCTTGCCTAAGCTGGCCGCTGCTTTGGCCGAAGAGCCAAATTCGTTTGGGGGCGGGGGACACCACCCGAAAGACAACACCGCCAGTCGTGCCGGCGCCAAGCCATGGCAAGACCGCCGCAACGGTGCCGGACATCCCTATGCCACTGGATCCGAACATGCATATGGCACAGGATCTGAACGACGACGACGACAACGACGACGATACATTTGCCAACGTCGATGAGTACTTTGCCGATCATGGGTACGATGGCGGCTTCATGGGGCCTCCTTCTCAAGAACCCAACCCTACAAAAGACGAGCGGGATCTAGCTGGTACCGCGGAGAAACCAAGTTGCAACAGGCGTCGTCTACCGTTCAGTTCTCAGGAGACGCCTCCAGCTGCCGACTTCACCGAGCCTCATATAGGCGAGGTGCGAAATATTATCAGCCCCAACACACTCAAGAAGGCGGTCTGTGAGCAGAACTCGGTCCCATTACAGGAGAAGAAGAAGGCACGGAAAAGAAAGACTAACAAGGGTGCAAGCCAACCAGCACCGAGTACGATCTGTGCTCAGGATGGGCCACCTTCACCTGAGGATATAATGAGGAGGGTGCATGTGGTGGGTAGGCCGATGCTACTGACTAATATGCTCAATGCTGCAACCGGTGCTATGCGGAGTCTGCATGCCAGTTTTCTTTCTTTGGAGAAGAGGCATCTCAGAGAGAAGGATGTGGCATACCCGGTTTTCGCGGCCTAGGTGCCAGAGGGCAAGGGCTTTGTGGATAACTCCATCGGGGGTACGATCGTCCTGCGGTTTGATGACATCTACGCTATGTTGAACCTTCATCCGCTGCACTACACCTTCGTTCGGCTATTTTCACTGAGTATGGAGATGCGGATCATTAGAGACAAGACCCCGGACATCGTGATAGTCGACCCCTTCTACATGCGTGCCAAGATCTTGGGCAGCGCTAGGGACCGGCAAGCCACGAGTTCTTACCTCGAAGGCGTCATTCTGGCAAACCGAGATAAGGATAACTTCCTCGTGCCTTACTTTCCCGAGTAAGTCGTCCCTCAACCGCCCCGTAACATATGAATTCTTAGATTTCGATCGTTTTTCTTTTAACATTCCGTGTTTTGTGCAGTGACACACATTGCACACTCTTCCTCCTAAGCCCGAAATATTCCATGGCCACGTATTTCGACTCGAGCCGTCAGTCGAAGGTAGACTACACAAATGTCAAGAAAGTTCTTGATGATGTTCTCCCCGGCAACGCCAAATCTAGAGGCACCTTCACCAGGCCTCTTCGTAAGTACGGCAAGCACGTGTTCGCCCACAATACGATGTTCTGCTGCGTCAAGCAGCCGCCTGGCGGTCAGAAGGGTGCCTACTACGCCATCCATCACATGCGGGCGATCGTACGGGACCATCATCACCTTCTGCTACCGAGTAAACTCAAAGATTGGGCCGCGAGCGTGTCGGCAATCCAGGACGCGGACATCAGACAAGAATTCTTTCGCATCCAGTCGGAGTTTGCGGAAATCATCCATCAAGATGTCCTTCGTACCTCGAGGCAGTTCTACCTCAGAAATCAACCGTCCAACAGTGACATAGACACAATGCTACAAATGCAGGCTGACAACGCCCGCGATTTCATGACTCCCACGATAGACGACGGCTTCATCCACACTCCGGTCCCTTGAGTCGAGTCGAAAGTAGTGATGCTGTGTCTAGTTCTGAAACATCGATTGGCTCATGTTGTAATTAAACTTTAATGAACTTGTAGTATGTCTCTTTGGTTTCGGCAGTCGTTCAACTTAGATGTAATTGATGCTATTAATGTCTTGCTTTTCTCTTCCGATCGTTCTGTTGCATACTTATATATTGCTTATGTATTGTCTGTGAATTGGTACTAACGTTTCGTTTGGCTAGCGCATAGCGATGCCGTCGTATGTCGTGTACAAGGGTAAGGTTCCCGGAGTCTACGACGACTGGGAGGAGTTTCGGAGACAGGTTCACCGTTTCAGCGGTAACAGTTACAAAGGGTACACCACTAGGGCGGAGGCGGAATCTAGATACGCCCGCTATCTAGCGGGAGAGGGGAGGGAGCGTTGGAGGAATCGGATGTAGACGAGTTTCATCGTGATGATGCTCATCGTGATGACCGCAGATCTCTTCTATGTGATGGTAGTTTAGATGATCGATATCGACTTGTAATGTGAAGACAAACTGGTATAGGGTGGAACCCTAATCAGCGGATCTTTCACGTTTGGAGGGTGGCACACGATGAACACGGGGGATCACAAGAGAAAGACAGGGAAAACACAAGAGGAAAACACACAATCAACACGAAGATAATCACACAAGCGCTAGATTCGCGATACAAGGTCGAGATACATGATCCAAAGTCAACACCGGTATTACAAAGATAGTCTTCTCTGTGAGGAGGTCTTGATATCCCTGGGGATCTTCTCCGATGAAGGAGGTCCTGAATCCGTAGTGGATCTTCTCCGTAGAGGCGCACCGTCTCGTGGGAGAAATCCACACAAGTCTGAGAAATGAGCTAAACCACAGCTGAGTCTAACGGAGGGGAGTCAACGGTATTTATATTACATGGGTAGGCGCCGTCGGAGCGGACGTCCGTGGGTTACCGGACGTCCGGTGGTTCCGGAGGGACCGGACGTCCGGTAATCCTCGGATTTCCGCTATTTAGCTTCTGTTGCCGATGTCACGGACGTCCGGTGGCTTCCGGTCGTCCGGTCGTCTGGGAGGGGCCGGACGTCCGGTGTCTTCCGGTCGTCCGGTGCCTGGAAGTCGCCGGTCGTCCGGTGCAGGCCGGACGTCCGGTGCCTGTAGCATCTTCAGCCTTTCTTCTTCTTGTCTCGTGGGCTTGTCGGGCCTGTCATCTTGAGCATCGTGTAGGGCTGTCCCATGGCCTTCGTCCAAGCACCTGAGTATGCATAGAGTCTCTGATGAAGGTAGAAGCCATGTCTCAAGTGAATCCTAAAGATGTAAAGAGAGGAGCGAGGTCACCTTGGTCTCGAGAGCTCTTGCACGAGCTCGAGTCATCGGTCCTTTGGGCACTTGGTGAGGCGATGGAGAGTCCATGGGGATGGCCCTAGGATACACCGTATCATCTCCCCTCCCTTGGGAAAGATCCGACCTCGGATCGAAATCTTCATCACCATGGAAAGGAGAGAGGTCCTTGATGTTGAAAGTGTCGCTCACGGAGTACTTGTCTCGTGGGATGTCGATCTTGTAGGCGTTGTCGTTGTAGCGTGCGAGCACCTTGAATGGTCCGTCGGCGCGGGGTAGAAGTTTGGACTTGCGAACGTGCGGGAAACGGTCCTTGCGAAGATGGAGCCAAACAAGATCTCCCGAGTTGAACACCATTGGTGCCTTGTTGACGTTTCGCTTGTTGGCGAGACGAGGAACTTGTCGCTCGATCATTGCCCTTGTATCTTCGTGCACCTTCTTGAGATAGGTTGCTCGTGCCCTTGCGTTCATGTTCGTGCGCTCTTGGAGAGGAAGAGGTAGGATGTCCAGAGGCGACAATGGGTTGAAGCCGTAGACGATCTCGAAGGGGTACTTGCCGGTTGTTGAGTGTCTTGCGCGGTTGTAGGCGAACTCGGCGATGGGCAAGCAATGCTCCCATTCCCGGATGTTCCTCTTGATCAACACACGAAGAAGAGTGGAGAGCGTGCGGTTCGTCACTTCCGTCTGGCCGTCCGTTTGTGGATGGTACGCCGAAGAAAAGAGTAGCTTGATTCCGAGCTTGGCACATAGTGTTTTCCAAAAGTAACTCAAGAACTTGACGTCCCGGTCCGAGACGATCGTTTTGGGCACGCCGTGTAGACGAAGTATCTCCCTACAAAAGAGAGTTGCAACATGTGAAGCATCGTCTATCTTGTTACAAGGAATGAAATGAGCCATTTTAGAGAATGTATCTACCACTACAAGCACGGAATCTTTTCCATTTTGAGTTCTAGGCAAGCCAAGTATGAAATCCATGCTTATGTCTTCCCATGGATGGTATGGAATAGGGAGAGGCATGTAAAGATTATGAGATTGCGCTTTGGACTTAGCTTTGCGGCATGTAGAACATCGGTTGGTGAGGCGTGAGACGTCTCGAAACATCTTGGGCCAAAAATAGTTCTTAGAGAGGGTAGCAAACGTCTTGTCACGTCCGAAGTGTCCCATGAGGCCTCCTCCATGAGATTCCTGCAAAAGGAGCAAACGAAGCGAAGACTCGGGGACGCAAAGTTTGTTAGCTCTCATAAGATATCCATCCTTGATGTAAAAATGTTCCCAAGAAGTTTGAGTCAAGCATTTAGCATAAGCATTTGCAAAGAAAGGATCATGCTCATATAAACCTTTAAAATGCTCAAAGCCAATCACATTCAACTCAAGTTGTGTTACAAGCATGCATTTGCGGGAAAGCGCGTCCGCCACAACATTTTCATTGCCCTTGATTTATTTGATGACATAGGGAAAAGACTCAATGAACTCACTCCATTTAGCATGACGCTTGTTCAACTTAGTTTGACCTTTGAGATACTTGAGTGTCTCATGGTCCGTATGAAGAATGAATTCATGAGGTCTAAGATAGTGTTCCCAAACACGTAGAACTCTCACCAAGGCATAAAGCTCTTTATCATAGATGGCGTAGTTAAGTTGCGCTCCCGATAGCTTTTCGCTAAAGTACGCAATTGGGCGCTTATCTTGCATTAGCACGCCACCTATGCCGGTACCACTAGCATCACAATGAATCTCAAACGGTTTGTCAAAGTTTGGTAGGGCTAGAAGTGGTGCGTGCGTGAGCAAGCTCTTAAGCTCATTGAACGCGGTGTCTTGCGAAGGACCCCAAATGAAGGGTGCGTTCTTCTTGCTCAAAGCGTGTAGAGGCATAGCGATGGTGCTAAAGTCCTTCACAAAACGTCGATAGAACCCGGCTAAACCAAGGAAACTATGCACTTGCATGAGATTCTTTGGTTGAGGCCAAGTTTTAATTGCTTCAATTTTAGTTTCATCAACGTGAACACCTTGAGAAGAAACGACAAATCCTAGAAAGACAACCTTGTCAACGCCAAAAGTGCATTTCTCCATATTAGCATATAATTGTTGTTTGCGAAGTGCTTGCAAAACAAGTTGGACATGGTCAACATGTTCCTCAAGCGACTTGCTAAAGACGAGAATGTCATCAAAGTAAACCACGACAAAGACACCTATGTAGGGTCTAAGAACAAAGTGCATAAGACGCACGAAAGTGCCGGGTGCTTCCGATAAGCCCATTGGCATAACAAGCCACTCATATAACCCAAACTTGGTTTTGAAAGCTGTTTTCCACTCATCACCCTCTTGAATGCGAATTTGGTAGTAACCACTTTTAAGATCAATTTTTGAAAAGATGGTGGCACCACAAAGTTCATCAAGCATGTCATCTAAGCGAGGGATAGGGTGACGGTATCTAACGGTGATAGCATTTATCGGGCGGCAATCGGAACACATGCGAAAAGTTCCGTCTTTCTTAGGCACGAGAATAACGGGAACGGCACAAGGGCTTAGACTTTCACGTACATGACCCTTGTCGATGAGTTTTTGCACTTGCCGTTGTATCTCCTTTGTTTCCTCGGGGTTGACGCGGTAAGGAGCCTTGTTTGGAAGTGGTGCACCGGGTACGAGGTCGATGCGGTGTCCTATCCCTCGAAGTGGAGGTAGACCCGGTGGTAGCTCATCGGGAAAGACGTCCGAGAATTCCTGCAACAATTTAGACAACACAAAAGGTGGAGGTGGTGAAGTGTTAGTAGGTTTGGCTTCCCCTTTGCATAAGAGCACAAGGTGGAAGACGCTCGATGGGTTCTCACACACTTCTCTCATCTCACGTTTGGTAGCGAATAGCACTAGTTGCGTCTTGTCGCTCATCGTGGAGTCGCTCATATTTGGCTTGTGGCTCTCACTCTCTTTTTGGTGGCTCGCTCTCTCACCATGCTCTCCACGATGGGTGGTAGGTAAAAGCTTGTCGGCGGCTACTTGACTTGGAGTCATAGGTCGGAGCACGAATTCCTTGCCCCTCATCTTGAAGTGATAGTGATTTGTCCGTCCATTGTGTGTGACTCCACGATCATATTGCCATGGGCGTCCAAGAATAAGGTGGCACACGGACATGGGTATCACATCACATTCGAGAGTGTCCTCGTAGGCGCCAATCTTGAAAGAGACTTGCACGGTGTGCTCGACTCGAAGAAGTCCGGCGTCATTGAGCCACTGGACCTTGTAGGGGTGAGGATGCTTCGTCTTGACCAAATGAAGCTTGTCGCATAGCTCTTCGCTTGCCAAGTTGTGACAACTTCCTCCATCGATGATAACCTTGACGGCGCGTCCATTGATGCCGGCCTTCGTATGGAAAATGTGACAACGTTGGTCGTCATCTTGTTGATGTTGTAGTGTCAATACTTTGGAGACAACAAGGTTGGGGCTTGAGTCATTGTCGCAAAACACTTGATGGTCTTCGTCTTCATTCACTTGGCGATGCATAGCGACATGCTCAAGTGCTTCCATCTCATCATCGCTCATGGAGTCATAAGATCCGTCGTCCTTGATGATCATGGTGCGAACGGTCTTGCACTCAAATGACTTGTGGCCTCGTCCTTGGCACTTGAAGCATTTGATGGAGCTCGTCTTGTTGTTATCTTCGGTTGGAGTTGTAGTTGAGGAAGCTCTTGGCTTGAAGATGTTGGTAGAAGGTGGACGACTCGATGTAGTCGCATTCTTGTAGCTTGGCTTGTCTCCGAAGTTTGTAGATGGCTTGGTAGAGGTAGGAAGAGTAGCCGAAGTCGTTGAAGCTTGGTTGTAGGAGCCGAAGTTCTTGGAGTTGAACTTGGAGTACTTGTAGTCCTCTTGAACTTGTCGCTCCGCTTTGGTTGCTTGGTGTACTAGCTCTAGGAGATTGTTGTATGGTTGGAAGTCCGCTATCTTCTTGATGGGATAGTTGAGTCCATTCAAGAATCGCGCCATAGTTTGCTCGTCATCTTCCGTGATGTTTGCTCGTATCATGGAAATCTCCATCTCCTTGTAGTACTCTTCAACGGACTTGGTACCTTGCTTGAGGAGTTGTAGCTTCTTGAACAAGTCACGATTGTAGTGTGTAGGCACAAAGCGTGCTCTCATGACTTCCTTCATTTGAGCCCAAGTGGTGATAGGGGGTTCGCCTTTTGCTTCTCTTCTCTCCATGATTTGCTCCCACCAAATGAGAACATAGTCTTGGAACTCAAGTGATGCCATTGCGATCTTCTTCTCTTCATCGAAGTTGTGAAGGCGGAAGATCTTGTCAACTTTCAATGCCCATGAGAGATAGTCTTCGGGATCAATGCTTCCGGAAAACTTTGGCATGGTGAACTTGAGCTTGCCATAGCGATGTTCATCGTTGTTTCCTTGCCTATTGGGAGGGCGATCTCGATTTTGGCGGTTTGCCATATCTTGTTGCTCTTGGTGATGTCGATGTTCTTGTTGGTATTGTTGCTCATGACGTACTTGAGGAGGAGCTTCTTCTTGCATTCTTGCTTGATGGCGCCGCTCTTGCATCTCATCGCGAAGGAAATCCTCTTCTTGACGAGTGTGTCGATTGAGGGCTGCCACATTGCGATGTGCATCTTGTAAAGCTCGTTGCGCCTCCGTAGCTTGAGCTTCGCGACGTTGTTGTGCTTGACGGTTAGCCTCGGCATCTTGTTCTTCTTGATATTGACGAGCTCGCTCTTGTTGTTGTTGGTGTAGTCGTTGCCGTTCTTGTGCTTGCTCAAGTGTAGCTTGGTTTTGACGATGTCGGCTTTCTTGCTCGTCGAATAGCTCTTGTGAACTCTTGTCATGTAGAGGATGCCGATGGTCATGTCGAGCTTGACGTGCGGCTTGACGAAGAGTGTTTGAAGTAGGTGTACTTGAGTCTTGCGTTGAGTCGGAGTGTCGACTTGAGCGGCTTCGTCGATGAGATGATGTTGAGGAAGAACGTCGGTTGATGATCAATGTCCGGAGCTCATTGTATTGAGTAGACATGTTGGTGTTGATGAGGTCGATTTGCTCCTTGGTACTTTGTTGGAATTGGCGCGCGTCCTCGGTGACTTGACCAATGTACTCTCGCATAGCTTCACTCTCTTGATGTAGAGCTCGTTGGACACCGAATAGATGTAGTTTGGTGACGTAGTTGTTCGCTTCTTGAGGATCGTCAAAGATCGGGTTGGAAGATGAACTTGGCCTATCCATCATCACAAGCAAGTATGTGAGTGGGAGAAAGGAGAAGACAATATCAATGTACCTTAACCGAGGTTGAAAATGGATCAATGATCACTCAACAATGTAACCCGGAAATAGCACTATTGGTATCACTTCGTGTCGATTCTCACACCTACACAAGTAAAGCTTTGAGAGGAGCTTGCTTAGGATGTGGCACAAATTCAATGCAATCGTCAAAGTGACTCAAAGATGTTGAAAATGGTTCACAAATTTGCTCATGCAACAAGTAGATCACTAGCAAAGGTAGCACACGGAACACATGCACGGATAGATAAATGTGGTTGTGCAACCAAGGATGAGCGAAAACGTGGAAAACCACGGAAAATGACCGATTGCTTAATAGGCGGATACGCACTTGTGCACGACCTATAAGAGGCAAAACGTAACGACTATCTATCACAAGTATTGATACAGGGTGGAACCCTAATCAGCAGATCTTTCACGTTTTGGAGGGTGGCACACGATGAACACGGGGATCACAAGATAAAGACGGGGAAAACACAAGAGGAAAACACTCAATCAACACGAAGATAATCACACAAGCGCTAGATTCGCGATACAATGTCGAGATACATGATCCAAAGTCAACACCGGTGATACAAAGACAGTCTTCTCCGTGAGGAGGTCTTGGAATCTCGTGGGATCTTCCCGTTAGGGGTCTTGAATCCAGAGGTGGATCTTCTCCGTAGAGGCGTACCGTCTCGTGGGAGAAATCCACACAAGTCTGAGAAATGAGCTAAACCACAGCTGAGTCTAACGGAGGGGAGTCAACAGTATTTATATTACATGGGCGGTCGCCGTCGTAGCGGACGTCCGTGGGTTACCGGACGTCCGGTGGTTCCGGAGGGACCGGACGTCCGGTAATCCTCGGATTTCCGCTATTTAGCTTCTGTAGTCGTTTTCACACACGTCCGGTGGCTTCCGGTCGTCCGGTCGTCTGGGAGGGGCCGGACGTCCGGTGTCTTCCGGTCGTCCGGTGCCTGGAAGTCGCCGGTCGTCCGGTTCAGGCCGGACGTCCGGTGCCTGTAGCATCTTCAGCCATCCTTCTTCTTGTCTCGTGCACTCGTCGGGCTCGCCGTCTTGACCATTGTGCGGAGCTGTCCCGTGGCCTTCACCCAAGTACCTGAGTATGCATAGGGTTCCAGATGATGATACGGTGTATCCTAGGGCCATCACCATGGACCCTTCATCGCCTCACCAAGTGCCCAAAGGACCCATGACTAGAGCCCGTGCAAGAGCTTTCGAGACCGAGGTGACCTCGCTCCTCTCTTTACATCTTTCGGATTCACTCGAGACACGGCTTCTACCTTCATCAGAAACTCTATGCATACTCAGGTACTTGGACGAAGGCCGCGGGACAACTCTACATGATGCTCAAGAGGACAGGCCCGACAAGTGCTCGAGACAAGAAGAAAGCAGGCTGAAGATGCTACAGGCACCGGACGTCCGGCCTGCACCGGACGACCGGCGACCCCCAGGCACCGGACGACCGGAAGACACCGGACGTCCGGCCTTCCCCAGACGACCGGACGACCGGAAGCCACCGGGCGTCCGTGACAACGACTACAGAAGCTAAATAGCGGAAATCCGAGGATTACCGGACGTCCGGTCCCTCCGGAACCACCGGACGTCCGCTACGACGGCGACCACGTGTGTAATATAAATACTGTTGACCTCCTTCCTTTAGACTGAGCTGTGGTTTAGCTCATTTGATACTTGTGTGGATTTCTCCCACGAGACGGTGCGCCTCTACGGAGAAGATCCACCTCTGGATTCAAGGCCCCTAACGGGAAGATCCCACGGGATTCCAAGACCTCCTCACGGAGAAGACTATCTTTGTATCACCGGTGTTGACTTTGGATCATGTACCTCGACCTTGTATCGCGAATCTAGTGCTTGTGTGATTGTCTTCGTGTTGATTGAGTGTTTTCCTCTTGTGTTTTCCCCATCTTTCCCTTGTGATTCCCCGTGTTCATCGTGTGCCAACCTCCATACGTGAAAGATCCGCTGATTAGGGTTCCACCCTGTATCATATGGTATCAAGAGCAAAGGTTTCTCACGATTTTGGAGCCCCACACCTCGTTTTCTAGCCTGTTTTTGTCGTGTTCTTCCCTATTTCGAAAATTTCCCCACAAAAAGAGCCCCAAAATTTTTTTGTGATCTGTTGATTTGGCAAGATTTTGTTGACTTTGTTCCATGGATTTGCTGTGCCACGTGTCGATCTAGCATTTCCCCACCATCTCACCGTTTTTCCACCGCAAATCCGACCACATTTCACCGTTTTCGCCACGGATCCCACCAACCCAGTCCTAAACCTACCGGACGACCGACGTTTACCAGACGTCCGGAACCCCTCGAGACACCGGACGTCCGCTAAACACCGGACGACCGGCACCCCGACCACAGAACGCTTTTACCGGATTTCCGGTCTCCACCGGACGTCCGACCCTTCCAGACCTACCGGACGACCGGTACCTACCGGACGTCCGACAAACCCTGAAACTGCTGATTCTGTTCAGTCCCACCTTCCGCTACCACCCACCTTCCGCAACTACCACCCACCTTCCGCAACCACCATCGTTTTCCAGCTCTGAGTTCGAAAAGTGTGTCTCCCTTTGCCTTGGATACTTGAGTTGTGGTTTCACCGTTTCCTTGGATGTTTAAGCTACCTTGGGACGGCAAGACTTCGACAACACCACCGCTCAACTTCGGCAAGGACGGTAACATCGACGACACTTCACTCATCCTACCTTGCAATTGCATTGTCACCCTATGAACCATCTTTGCGTAGCTTTCCCATTGAGACTAGCCATTTGAGTATTGCCGGGCCACGACACTTGTGCACATTAGTGATAGTCATAGATATTGCATACTACATCATTGTGAGCAACATCACATCATCTTGGTATCTTGCATATCCACGTGTGCCAGATGATACGGTGTATCCTAGGGCCATCACCATGGACCCTTCATCGCCTCACCAAGTGCCCAAAGGACCCATGACTAGAGCCCGTGCAAGAGCTTTCGAGACCGAGGTGACCTCGCTCCTCTCTTTACATCTTTCGGATTCACTCGAGACACGGCTTCTACCTTCATCAGAAACTCTATGCATACTCAGGTACTTGGACGAAGGCCGCGGGACAACTCTACATGATGCTCAAGAGGACAGGCCCGACAAGTGCTCGAGACAAGAAGAAAGCAGGCTGAAGATGCTACAGGCACCGGACGTCCGGCCTGCACCGGACGACCGGCGACCCCCAGGCACCGGACGACCGGAAGACACCGGACGTCCGGCCTTCCCCAGACGACCGGACGACCGGAAGCCACCGGGCGTCCGTGACAACGACTACAGAAGCTAAATAGCGGAAATCCGAGGATTACCGGACGTCCGGTCCCTCCGGAACCACCGGACGTCCGGTAACCTCCGGACGTCCGCTACGACGGCGACCACGTGTGTAATATAAATACTGTTGACCTCCTTCCTTTAGACTCAGCTGTGGTTTAGCTCATTTGATACTTGTGTGGATTTCTCCCACGAGACGGTGCGCCTCTACGGAGAAGATCCACCTCTGGATTCAAGACCCCTAACGGGAAGATCCCACGGGATTCCAAGACCTCCTCACGGAGAAGACTATCTTTGTATCACCGGTGTTGACTTTGTGATACAGGGTGGAACCCTAATCAGCGGATCTTTCACGTTTGGAGGTTGGCACACGATGAACACGGGGAATCACAAGGGAAAGATGGGGAAACACAAGAGGAAAACACTCAATCAACACGAAAGCAATCACACAAATGCTAGATTCGCGATACAAGGTTGAGATCCATGATCCAAAGTCAACAACGGTGATACAGATAGTCTTCTCCCGGAGGAGGTCTTGGAATCCCGTGGGATCTTCCCGTTAGGGGTCTTGAATCCAGAGGTGGATCTTCTCCGTAGAGGCGCACCGGTCTCGTGGGAGAAATCCACACAAGTGTCAAATGAGCTAAAACCACAGCTAACCCTAAACGGAATGAGGAGAGGGGTATATATAGTCTACGGGGCGAAGGGGATACACGGGCCTCGGCCCAAGTGCTGCGCGCAGGCAGATCAGGAGCCGGACGTCCGGGCGGCGGGCCGGATGTCCGGGGCTTCACGGGACGCCGGATGTCCGGGGCGGGGACCCGGATGTCCGGGCTGGAGTGGACGCGCCTCGGGTGCTCTCTGGACAGAGGCGCCGGATTTCCGGGCGCGGGGCCGGATGTCCGGGCCGTGCCTGGCCGGATGTCCGGGCCCTGGCCGGATGTCCGGGCCCTGTAGTCTCAGTTGCTGTTGGCCTTCTGTAGGTGAATGCCCAGGGGCCGGATGTCCGGGCCAGGGGGCCGGATGTCCGGGGCCTGGAGCTCTCTTCTGCCCTTCTCGATGCATTGGCTCGTCCACGACCTTGGGGACTTGTCCATCTTCAAGCTCTTCTCCGAAGTGGTCTCCTTCACACCTGAGCACACAAAGCACACTCGCTTGAGGTAGCAACCATGTCTCGCAAGATTCATAAGGAAGTAGAGCTAGGAGTGACGTCACCTCGGTCTCGAAAGCTCTAGTACGAGCACGAGTCATCGGTCCTTGAGGCACTTGAGGGGGTGAAGGAGGGTCCATGGGGATGGCCCTAGGATACACCGTATCACTTTGGATCATGTACCTCGACCTTGTATCGCGAATCTAGTGCTTGTGTGATTGTCTTCGTGTTGATTGAGTGTTTTCCTCTTGTGTTTTCCCCATCTTTCCCTTGTGATTCCCCGTGTTCATCGTGTGCCAACCTCCAAACGTGAAAGATCCGCTGATTAGGGTTCCACCCTGTATCATATGGTATCAAGAGCAAAGGTTTCTCACGATTTTGGAGCCCCACACCTCGTTTTCTAGCCTGTTTTTGTCGTGTTCTTCCCTATTTCGAAAATTTCCCCACAGAAAGAGCCCCAAAATTTTTTTGTGATCTGTTGATTTGGCAAGATTTTGTTGACTTTGTTCCATGGATTTGCTGTGCCACGTGTCGATCTAGCATTTCCCCACCATCTCACCGTTTTTCCACCGCAAATCCGACCACATTTCACCGTTTTCGCCACGGATCCCACCAACCCAGTCCTAAACCTACCGGACGACCGACGTTTACCGGACGTCCGGAACCCCTCGAGACACCGGACGTCCGCTAAACACCGGACGACCGGCACCCCGACCACAGAACGCTTTTACCGGATTTCCGGTCTCCACCGGACGTCCGACCCTTCCAGACCTACCGGACGACCGGTACCTACCGGACGTCCGACAAACCCTGAAACTGCTGATTCTGTTCAGTCCCACCTTCCGCTACCACCCACCTTCCGCAACTACCACCCACCTTCCGCAACCACCATCGTTTTCCAGCTCTGAGTTTGAAAAGTGTGTCTCCCTTTGCCTTGGATACTTGAGTTGTGGTTTCACCGTTTCCTTGGATGTTTAGGCTACCTTGGGACGGCAAGACTTCGACAACACCACCGCTCAACTTCGGCAAGGACGGTAACATCGACGACACTTCACTCATCCTACCTTGCAATTGCATTGTCACCCTATGAACCATCTTTGCGTAGCTTTCCCATTGAGACTAGCCATTTGAGTATTGCCGGGCCACGACACTTGTGCACATTAGTGATAGTCATAGATATTGCATACTACATCATTGTGAGCAACATCACATCATCTTGGTATCTTGCATATCCACGTGTGCCACAAGAGTGCTCCGCATACACAATAGCTACCTCGATCCGAGAAGCATGCATATGTGCCCAAAGAAAGAGCTCAAAAGCTTCTAAGCAAAAGAGCCAATCCAAGCAAAGAAACAATAGCATCATACGCCTTGCATCCAAAGAGATCATACAACATAGCATCATCATCTTGTGCTCAAGCATCGGCACATCATACACTCATAGCATACTTGTGATAGATAGTCGTTACGTTTTGCCTCTTATAGGTCGTGCACAAGTGCGTATCCGCCTATTAAGCAATCGGTTAGCGTCTCTCTAGCGTTGTGCAACACGAGCATTTTCCGTGGTTTACCACATTTTTAGCTCATCCTTGGTTGCACAGCCACATTTATCTATCCGTGCGTGTGTTCCGTGTGCTACTCTTTGCTAGTGATCTACTTGTTGCATGAGCAAATTTATGAACCATTTTCAACATCTTTGAGTCATTTTGACGATTGCATTGAATTTGTGCCACATCCTAACCAAGCTCCTCTCAAAGCTTTACTTGTGTAGTTGTGGGAATCGACACGAAGTAATACCAATAGTACTATTTCCGGGTTACATTGTTGAGTGATCATTGATCCATTTTCAACCTCGGTTAAGGTACATTGATATTGTCTTCTCCTTTTCTCCCACTCACATACTTGCTTGTGATGATGGATAGGCCAAGTTCATCTACCAACCCGATCTTCGACGATCCTCAAGAAGCGAACAACTACGTCACCAAACTACATCTCTTCGGTGTCCAACGAGCTCTACATCAAGAGAGTGAAGCTATGCGAGAGTACATTGGTCAAGTTGCCGAGGACGCACGACAATTCCAACAAAGCACTAAAGAGCAAATCGACCTCATCAACACCAACATGTCTACTCAATACAATGAGCTCCGGACATTGATCATCAACCGACGTTCTTCCTCAACATCTTCTCATCGAAGAAGCCGCTCAAGTCGACACACCGACTCAACGCAAGACTCAAGTACACCTACGTCAAACACTCTTCGTCAAGCCGCACGTCAAGCTCGACATGAACATCGGCAACCTCTACATGACAAGAGTTCTCAAGAGCTATTCGACGAGCAAGAAGGTCGACGTCGTCAAAACCAAGCTACACTTGAGCAAGCACAAGAACGGCAACGACTACGCCAACAACAACGAGAGCGAGCTCGTCAATATCAAGAAGAACAAGATGCCGAGGCTAACCGCCAAGCACAACAACGTCGAGAAGATCAAGCTATGGAGGCGCAACGTGCTCTACAAGAGGCACATCGCAATGTGGCAGCCCGCACTCGACACAATCGTCAAGAAGAGGATTTCCTTCGCGATGAGATGCAAGAAAGGCGCCATCAAGCAAGAATGCAAGAAGAAGCTCCTCCTCAAGCGCGACATGAGCAACAATACCAACAAGAACATCAACTACAACAAGAACGTCTACATCCTCAAGAGCAACATGATATGGCAAACCGCCAACATCGAGATCGCCCTCCCAATAGGCAAGCAAACAATGACGAGCATCGCTATGGCAAGCTCAAATTCACCATGCCTAAGTTTTCCGGAAGCATTGATCCCGAAGACTACCTTTCATGGGCATTGAAAGTTGACAAGATCTTTCGCCTTCACAACTTCGATGAAGAGAAGAAGATCGCTATGGCATCACTTGAGTTCCAAGACTATGTTCTCATTTGGTGGGAGCAAATCATGGAGAGAAGAGAAGCCAAAGGCGAACCTCCTATCACCACTTGGGCTCAAATGAAGGAAGTGATGAGAGCACGCTTCGTGCCAACCCACTACAACCGAGACTTGTTCAAGAAGCTACAACTCCTCAAACAAGGTACCAAGTCCGTTGAAGAGTACTACAAGGAGATGGAGATTGCTATGATAAGAGCAAACATCAAGGAAGATGAAGAGCAAACAATGGCGAGATTCTTGAATGGACTCAACTATCCTATCAAGAAGATTGCGGACTTCCAACCATACAACAATCTCCTCGAGCTAGTACACCAAGCAACCAAAGCGGAGCGACAAGTTCAAGAAGACTACAAGTACTCCAAGTTCAACTCCAAGAACTTCGGCTCCTACAACCAAGCTTCAACGACTTCGGCTACTACTCCTACCTCTACCAAGCCTTCTACAAACTTCGGTGACAAGTCAAGCTACAAGAATGCGACTACATCGAGTCGTCCACCTTCTACCAACAACTTCAAGCCAAGAGCTTCCTCAACTACTACTCCAACCGAAGATACCAACAAGACGAGCTCCATCAAATGCTTCAAGTGCCAAGGACGAGGCCACAAGTCATTTGAGTGCAAGACCGTTCGCACCATGATCATCAACGACGACGGATCTTATGACTCCATGAGCGATGATGAGATGGAAGCACTTGAGCATGTCGCTATGCATCGCCAAGTCAATGAAGAAGAAGACAATCAAGTGTTTTGCGACAATGACTCAAGCCCCAACCTAGTTGTCTCCAAAGTCTTGACACTCCAACATCAACAAGATGACGACCAACGATGTCATATTTTCCATACGAAGGCAGGCATCAATGGACGCTCCGTCAAGGTTATCATCGATGGCGGAAGTTGCCACAACTTGGCAAGCGAAGAGCTATGCGACAAGCTTCATTTGGTCAAGACGAAGCATCCGCATCCCTACAAGGTCCAATGGCTCAACGACGCCGGAATTCTTCGAGTCGAGCACACCGTGCAAGTCTCTTTCAAGATTGGCGCCTACGAGGACACTCTTGAGTGTGATGTGATACCCATGTCCGTGTGCCACCTTATTCTTGGACGCCCATGGCAATATGATCGTGGAGTCACACACAATGGACGGACGAATCACTATCACTTCAAGATGAAGGGCAAGGAATTCGTGCTACGACCAATGACTCCAAGTCAAGTAGCCGCCGACAAGATTTTACCTACCACCCATCGTGGAGAGAATGGTGAGAGAGCGAGCCACCAAAAAGAGAGCGAGAGCCACAAGCCAAATATGAGCGACTCCACGATGAGCGACAAGAAGCAACTAGTGCTATTTGCTTCCAAACGAGAGATGAGAGAAGTGTGTGAGAACCCATCGAGCGTCTTCCACCTTGTGCTCCTATGCAAAGGGGAAGCCAAACCTACTAACACTTCACCACCTCCACCTTTTGTGTTGTCTAAATTGTTGCAGGAATTCTCGGACGTCTTTCCGGATGAACTACCACCGGGTCTACCTCCACTTCGAGGGATAGAGCACCGCATCGACCTCGTACCCGGTGCTCCACTTCCAAACAAAGCTCCTTACCGCGTCAACCCCGAGGAAACGAAGGAGATACAACGGCAAGTGCAAAAACTCATCGACAAGGGTCATGTACGTGAAAGTCTAAGCCCTTGTGCCGTTCCCGTTATTCTCGTGCCTAAGAAAGACGGAACTTTTCGCATGTGTTCCGATTGTCGTCCGATAAATGCTATCACCGTTAGATATCGTCACCCTATTCCTCGCTTAGATGACATGCTTGATGAACTTTGTGGTGCCACCATCTTTTCAAAAATTGATCTTAAGAGTGGTTACTACCAAATTCGCATTCAAGAGGGTGATGAGTGGAAAACTGCTTTTAAAACCAAGTTCGGGTTATACGAGTGGCTTGTTATGCCAATGGGCTTATCGGAAGCACCCGGCACTTTTGTGCGTCTTATGCACTTTGTTCTTAGACCCTACATAGGTGTCTTTGTCGTGGTTTACTTTGATGACATTCTTGTGTTTAGCAAGTCGCTTGAAGAACATGTTGACCATGTCCAACTAGTTTTGCAAGCACTTCGCAAACAACAATTGTATGCTAATATGGAAAAATGCACTTTTGGCGTTGACAAGGTTGTCTTTCTAGGATTTTTTGTGTCTTCTCAAGGTGTTCACGTTGATGAAACTAAAATTGAAGCAATTAAAACTTGGCCTCAACCAAAGAATCTTATGCAAGTGCGTAGTTTCCTTGGTCTAGCCGGTTTCTATCGACGTTTTGTGAAGGATTTTAGCACCATTGCTATGCCTCTACACGCTTTGAGCAAGAAGAACGCACCCTTCATTTGGGGTCCTTCGCAAGACACCGCGTTCAATGAGCTTAAGAGCTTGCTCACGCACGCACCACTTCTAGCCCTACCAAACTTTGACAAACCGTTTGAGATTCATTGTGATGCTAGTGGTACCGGCATAGGTGGCGTGCTAATGCAAGAAAAGCGCCCAATTGCGTACTTTAGCGAAAAGCTATCGGGAGCGCAACTTAACTATCCTATCTATGATAAAGAGCTTTATGCCTTGGTGAGAGTTCTACGTGTTTGGGAACACTACCTTAGACCTCATGAATTCATTCTTCATACGGACCATGAGACACTTAAGTACCTCAAAGGTCAAACTAAGTTGAACAAGCGTCATGCCAAATGGAGTGAGTTCATTGAGTCTTTTCCCTATGTCATCAAATACATCAAGGGCAAAGAAAATGTTGTGGCGGACGCGCTTTCCCGCAAATGCATGCTTGTAACACAACTTGAGTTGAATGTGATTGGCTTTGAGCATATTAAAGATTTATATGAGCATGATCCTTTCTTTGCAAATGCTTATGCGAAATGCTTGACTCACACTTCTTGGGAGCATTACTACATCAAAAATGGATATCTTATGAGAGCTAACAAACTTTGCATTCCCGAGTCTTCGCTTCGTTTGCTCCTTTTGCAGGAATCGCATGGAGGAGGACTCATGGGACACTTTGGACGAGACAAGACGTTTGCTACACTCTCTAAGAACTATTTTTGGCCCAAGATGTTTCGTGACGTCTCACGCTTCACCAACCGCTGTTCTACATGCCGCAAAGCTAAGTCCAAAGCTCAATCTTATGGTCTTTATATGCCTCTCCCTATTCCATACCACCCATGGGAAGACATAAGCATGGATTTCATACTTGGCTTGCCTAGGACTCAAAATGGCAAAGATTCCGTGCTTGTCGTGGTAGATAGGTTCTCCAAAATGGCTCATTTCATTCCTTGTAACAAGATAGACGATGCTTCACATGTTGCCACTCTCTTTTGTAGGGAGATACTTCGTCTACACGGCGTGCCCAAAACGATCGTCTCCGACCGGGACGTCAAGTTCTTGAGTTACTTTTGGAAAACACTATGTGCCAAGCTCGGAATCAAGCTTCTCTTTTCTTCGGCGTACCATCCACAAACGGACGGTCAGACGGAGGTGACGAACCGCACGCTCTCCACTCTTCTTCGTGTGTTGATCAAGAGGAACATCCGGGAATGGGAGCATTGCTTGCCAATCGCCGAGTTTGCCTACAACCGCGCAAGACACTCCACAACCGGCAAGTCCCCTGATACGGTGTATCCTAGGGCCATCACCATGGACCCTTCATCGCCTCACCAAGTGCCCAAAGGACCCATGACTAGAGCACGTGCAAGAGCTTTTGAGACCGAGGTGACCTCGCTCCTCTCTTTACATCTTTCGGATTCACTTGAGGTACGGCCTCTACCTTCATCAGAGACTCTATGCATACTCAGGTACTTGGACGAAGGCCGCGGGACAGCTCTACATGATGCTCAAGAGGACAGGACCGACAAGTGCTCGAGACAAGAAGAAGGAATGCTGAAGATGCTACAGGCACCGGACGTCCGGCCTGCACCGGACGACCGGCGACTCCCAGGCACCGGACGACCGGAAAACACCGGACGTCCGGCCCCTCCCAGACGACCGGACGACCGGAAGCCACCGGACGTCCGTGACTTCGGCAACAGAAGCTAAATAGCGGAAATCCGAGGATTACCGGACGTCCGGTCCCTCCGGAACTACCGGACGTCCGGTAACCCCCGGACGTCCGCTACGACGGCGACCGCGTGTGTAATATAAATACTGTTGACCTCCTCCCTTTAGACGCAGCTGTGGTTTAGCTCATTTGACACTTGTGTGGATTTCTCCCACGAGACCGGTGCGCCTCTACGGAGAAGATCCACCTCTGGATTCAAGACCCCTAACGGGAAGATCCCACGGGATTCCAAGACCTCCTCCGGGAGAAGACTATCTGTATCACCGTTGTTGACTTTGGATCATGTACCTCGACCTTGTATCGCGAATCTAGCACTTGTGTGATTGCTTCCGTGTTGATTTGAGTGTTCTCTCTTGTGTTTTCCCCGTCTTCCCCTTGTGTTTTCCCCGTGTTCATCGTGTGCCAACCTCCAAACGTGAAAGATCCGCTGATTAGGGTTCCACCCTGTATCAGTATACTACTTGACACTCCACTCGTATGCATGCATAGGTATTGTCGGAGCTTCACGGATGACGAGGAGGAGTGCAAGCGGCAAGGATCAACTACACCATCTGCGAGGGAAGCGTGGAAGAGAAGACGGAAGAAACAAAGCTGCTGCAAGCTTCAGGCTCCGGACGACCGGCGTTTACCGGACGTCCGACGCGTCCCAGGCGACCGGACGACCGGCGGCCACCGGACGTCCGTGACATCGGCAACAGAACCGAAATCCAGGAAATTACCGGAAGTCCGGGAGCTACCGGACGTCCGGTCCTTCCCGAGCCACCGGACGTCCGGTGTCCAGCGGACGACCGGCACCTGTCTGCGTACAGTGTTCGGGCCCGAGGCCCATGTATCCCCCTTTCGCCCCTCACTTACCCCTTCGTGGACCTAGACTATATATACTCCTCCACCTCCACCATTTTAGGGTTAGCAATGGTTTAGCTCATATGAGAGATAGAGCTTTGCTCATCCATCCCGGATCTACTCCACGAGAGAGACCGCGGCCCCTCTACGGAGAAGATCCACCTTGGATTCAAGACCCCTAGCGGGAAGATCCTTCACGGATTCAAGACCTCCTCTTGGAGATGAACTTTACCTTGTATCTTTCCCTTTGTTGTTCATGTACCGTGTGATCTTGTGTGTTTGATTGTCTAGTGGATGTGTGATTGGACTTGTTCTTGTGTGTTTCCTCTCGTGTTTTCCCCCGTTTCCCTTTGTGTTCTTCGTGTTCATCGTGGGATCCCCTCCATTTCGTGAAAGATCTGCTGATTAGGGTTCCACCCTGTATCACATTTCATACTTGGCTTGTCTAGGACTAAACATGGAAACGATTCCGTGCTTGTCATGGTCGATACATTCTCTAACATGGCTCGTTTCATTCCCGATAACACGATCGACGATGCTTCACATGTTGCCACTTTCTTTTGTAGTCAAATACTCAAGAAGGTGCACGAACAAACATGGGCAACAATCGAGCGACAAGTACATCGCCTCACCACCAACATCAACGTCAACAAGGCAACAATGGCGTTTCACCCGGGAGATCTCAGTTGGTTACATCGTCACAAGGACCACTTCGTGATAGAGCACAAGTCCAAGCTTCTACCTCGTGACGAAGGACAATTCAAGGTGCTCCATGGTGATGAAGATTTCGATCCGAGGTCGGATCTTTCCCAAGGGAGGGGAGATGATACGGTGTATCCTAGGGCCATCCCCATGGACCCTCCTTCACCCCCTCAAGTGCCTCAAGGACCGATGACTCGTGCTCGTACTAGAGCTTTCGAGACCGAGGTGACGTCACTCCTAGCTCTACTTCCTTATGAATCTTGCGAGACATGGTTGCTACCTCAAGCGAGTGTGCTTTGTGTGCTCAGGTGTGAAGGAGACCACTTCGGAGAAGAGCTTGAAGATGGACAAGTCCCCAAGGTCGTGGACGAGCCAATGCATCGAGAAGGACAGAAGAGAGCTCCAGGCCCCGGACATCCGGCCCCCTGGCCCGGACATCCGGCCCCTGGGCATTCACCTACAGAAGGCCAACAGCAACTGAGGCTACAGGGCCCGGACATCCGGCCAGGGCCCGGACATCCGGCCAGGCACGGCCCGGACATCCGGCCCCGCGCCCGGAAATCCGGCGCCTCTGTCCAGAGAGCACCCGAGGCGCGCCCACTCCAGCCCGGACATCCGGGTCCCCGCCCCGGACATCCGGCGTCCCGTGAAGCCCCGGACATCCGGCCCGCCGCCCGGACGTCCGGCTCCTGATCTGCCTGCGCGCAGCACTTGGGCCGAGGCCCGTGTATCCCCTTCGCCCCGTAGACTATATATACCCCTCTCCTCATTCCGTTTAGGGTTAGCTGTGGTTTTAGCTCATTTGACACTTGTGTGGATTTCTCCCACGAGACCGGTGCGCCTCTACGGAGAAGATCCACCTCTGGATTCAAGACCCCTAACGGGAAGATCCCACGGGATTCCAAGACCTCCTCCGGGAGAAGACTATCTGTATCACCGTTGTTGACCTTGGATCATGGATCTCAACCTTGTATCGCGAATCTAGCATTTGTGTGATTGCTTTCGTGTTGATTGAGTGTTTTCCTCTTGTGTTTTCCCCATCTTTCCTTTGTGATTCCCCGTGTTCATCGTGTGCCAACCTCCAAACGTGAAAGATCCGCTGATTAGGGTTCCACCCTGTATCATTATGGTATCTAGAGCAAAGGTTTCTCACGATTTTGGAGCCCCACACGTCGTTTTCTAGCCTGTTTTTGTCGTGTTCTTCCTAATTTCGAAAAATTCCCCACAAAAAGAGCCCCAAAAATTTTCTGTGATCTGTTGATTTGGCAAGATTTTGTTGAATTTGTTCCATGGATTTGCTGTGCCACGTGTGGATCTAGCTTTTCCTCCACTTTTCCCCAAATTTCATCCGAAAAATCCACCGAATTTTTGTCCCGAAACCCCTTTTGCAACGTGTTCTTGCTGGCTCGGGCACCCCGGACATCCGGCTCGTGCCCCGGACATCCGGCCCGGCCCGGACATCCGGCCCCTGGCCCGGACATCCGGCCTCCCGCAGCCATTTCTCCCGCAGCCATTTCCCCACCTCTCCGCCATTTTCGCTCGGTGCTCCACCATTTCTTCCGCATACCACCACCTTTTCCGCATCCACCATCGCTTCACCGCTTCGAGTTTCGAAAATTTGTCTCCATTTGCCGTGGATACTTGAGTTGTGGTTTCACCGTTTCCTTGGATGTTTAGGCTACCTTGGGACGGCAAGACTTCGACGACACCACCGCTCAACTTCGGCAAGGACGGTAACATCGACGACACTTCGATCATTCTATCTTGCAATTGCATTGTCACCCTATGAACCATCTTTGCGTAGCTTTCCCATTGAGACTAGCCATTTGAGTATTGCCGGGCAACGACACTTGTGCACATTAGTGATAGTCATAGGTATTGCATACCACATCATTGTGAGTAACATCACATCATCTTGGTATCTTGCATATCCCCGTGTGCCACAAGAGTGCTCCGCATACACAATAGCTACCTTGATACGAGAAGCATACATATGTGCCCAAAGAAAGAGCTCAAAAGCTTTGAAGCAAAAGAGCCAATCCAAGCAAAGAAACAATAGCATCATACGCCTTGCATCCAAAGAGATCATACATAGCAACATCATCTTGTGTTCGAGCATCGGCACATCATACACTCATAGCATACTTGTGATAGATAGTCGTTACGTTTTGCCCATATAGGTCGTGCACAAGTGCGTATCCGCCTATTAAGCAATCGGTTAGCGTCTCTCTAGCGTTGTGCAACACGAGCATTTTCCGTGGTTTACCACATTTTTCGCTCATCCTTGGTTGCACAACCACATTTATCTGTCCGTGCGTGTGTTCCGTGTGCTACTCTTTGCTAGTGATCTACTTGTTGCATGAGCAAATTTGTGAACCATTTTCAACATCTTTGAGTCATTTTGACGATTGCATTGAATTTGTGCCACATCCTAACCAAGCTCCTCTCAAAGCTTTACTTGTAGGTGTGAGAATCGACACGAAGTGATACCAATAGTGCTATTTCCGGGTTACATTGTTGAGTGATCATTGATCCATTTTCAACCTCGGTTAAGGTACATTGATATTGTCTTCTCCTTTCTCCACTCACTTACTTGCTTGTGATGATGGATAGGCCAAGTTCATCTACCAACCCGATCTTCGACGATCCTCAAGAAGCGAACAACTACGTCACCAAACTACATCTATTCGGTGTCCAACGAGCTCTACATCAAGAGAGTGAAGCTATGCGAGAGTACATTGGTCAAGTTGCCGAGGACGCGCGACAATTCCAACAAAGCACCAAGGAGCAAATCGACCTCATCAACACCAACATGTCTACTCAATACAATGAGCTCCGGACATTGATCATCAACCGACGTTCTTCCTCAACATCTTCTCATCGACGAAGCCGCTCAAGTCGACACACCGACTCTACGCAAGACTCAAGTACACCTATGTCAAACACTCTTCGTCAAGCCGCACGTCAAGCTCGACATGAACATCGGCAACCTCTACATGACAAGAGTTCCCAAGAGCTATTCGACGAACAAGAAAATCGACGTCGTCACAACCAAGCTACACTTGAGCAAGCACAAGAACGGCAACGACTACGCCGACAACAACAAGAGCGAGCTCGTCAATATCAAGAAGAACAAGATGCCGAGGCTAACCGCCAAGCACAACAACGTCGTGAAGCTCAAGCTATGGAGGCGCAACGTGCTTTACAAGATGCACATCGCAATGTGGCCGCCCGCACTCGTCACACTCGTCAAGAAGAGGATTTCCTTCGAGATGAGATGCAAGAAAGGCGCCATCAAGAAAGAATGCAAGAAGAAGCTCCTCCTCACGCGCGGCAAGAACAACAACCACAACAAGAACATCTTCCTCAACAAGAGCAACAAGATATGGCAAACCGCCAAAATCGAGATCATCCTCCCAATAGGCAAGGAAACAACGACGAGCATCGCTACGGCAAGCTCAAGTTCACCATGCCAAAGTTTTCCGGAAGCATTGATCCCGAAGACTACCTCTCATGGGCATTGAAAGTTGACAAGATCTTTCGCCTTCACAACTTCGATGAAGAGAAGAAGATCGCTATGGCATCACTTGAGTTCCAAGACTATGTTCTCATTTGGTGGGAGCAAATCATAGAGAGAAGAGAAGCCAAAGGCGAAACTCCTATCACCACTTGGGCTCAAATGAAGGAAGTGATGAGAGCACGCTTCGTGCCTACACACTACAACCGAGACTTGTTCAAGAAGCTACAACTCCTCAAGCAAGGTACCAAGTCCGTTGAAGAGTACTACAAGGAGATGGAGATTGCTATGATAAGAGCAAACATCATGGAAGATGAAGAGCAAACAATGGCGAGATTCTTGAATGGACTCAACTATTCCATTAAGAAGATTGCGGACTTCCAACCATACAACAATCTCCTCGAGCTAGTACACCAAGCAACCAAAGCGGAGCGACAAGTTCAAGAGGACTACAAGTACTCCAAGTTCAACTCCAAGAACTTCGGCTCCTACAACCAAGCTTCAACGACTTCGGATATCCCTCCTACCTCTACCAAGCCATCTACAAACTTAGGCGACAAGCCAAGATACAAGAATGAGACTACATCGAGTCATCCACCTTCTACCAACAACTTCAAGCCAAGAGCTACATCATCTACACCTCCAAATGAAGAGAACCCAAAGACAAGTTCCATCAAATGTTTCACATGTGGTGGCCGTGGACACAAGTCCTTCGAGTGCACCAACAAGAGAACAATGATCTTCCACGACGACGGCACATATGACTCGATGAGCGACGACGAAGTGGACGCCATCAAGCACTTGGCCATCCACCGGCGTATCAATGAAGAAGAAGATCGTCAAGTGTTTTGCGACAATGACTCAAGCCCGAACCTAGTTGTCTCCAAAGTCTTGACACTACAACATCAACAAGATGACGACCAACGATGCCATATTTTCCATACGAAGGCCGCCATCAATGGACGCTCCGTCAAGGTTATCATCGATGGAGGAAGTTGCCACAACTTGGCAAGTGATGAGCTATGCGACAAGCTTCATTTGGTCAAGACGAAGCATCCGCACCCTTACAAGGTCCAATGGCTCAACGACGCCGGAATTCTTCAAGTCGAGCACACCGTGCAAGTCTCTTTCAAGATCGGCGCCTACGAGGACACTCTCGAGTGTGATGTGATACCCATGTCCGTGTGCCACCTTCTTCTTGGACGACCTTGGCAATATGATCGTGGAGTCACACACAATGGACGGACGAATCACTATCACTTCAAGATGAAGGGCAAGGAATTCGTGCTACGACCTATGACTCCAAGTCAAGTTGCCGCCGACAAGCTTCTACCTACAACACATCGTGGAGAGAATGGTGAGAGAGCGAGCCACCAAAAAGAGAGTGAGAGCCACCAACCAAATATGAGCGACTCCACGATGAGCTACACGAAGAAACTAGTGCTATTTGCCACCAAAAGTGAGATGAGAGAAGTGTGTGAGAACCCATCGAACGTCGTTCACCTTGTGCTCTTATGCATAGGAGAAGACAAATCTACTAACACTTCACAATCTCTACCTTTTGTGTTGTCACCTTTATTGCAGGAATTCTCGGACGCCTTTACCGATGCGGTACCACCGCTTCTACTTCACGGGATAGAACACCGCACCGAACTCGTACCCGGTGTACCATTTCCCAACAAGGTTCTCTACCGTGTCAACCACGAGATACAACGGCAAGTACTCAAACTCATCGACAAAAGTCATGTACGTGACAACTTTAGCACTTGTGCCACTCCGGTTATTCTATTGCCTACGAAACATGGAAGTTTTCACGCAAATGCATGCTTCTTACGCAAGTGCTTACCTCTTACACAATTTAAGTTGCATGTGATTGGCTTAGAGCAGCTAAAAGATTTATATGAGCATGACCCTTTCTTTGCAAATGCCTATGCTAAATGCTTGACTCACACTTCTTGGGAACATCATTACACCAAGGATGGATATCTTATGAGAACTAACAAACTTTGCATCCCCGAGTCTTCGCTTTGTTTGCTCCTTTTGCAGGAATCGCATGGAGGAGGACTCATGGGACACTTTGGACGCGACAACATGTTTGCTACCCTCTCTAAGAACTATTTTTGGGCCAAGATACTACGTGACGTCTCAAATCTCACCAACCGATGTCCGACATGCCGCAAAGCTAAGTCCAAAGCTCAATCTCATGGTCTTTACTTGCCTCTTCCTACTACATTTCATCCATGGGAAGACATAAACATGCATTTCATACTTGGCTTGTCTAGGACTAAAAATGGAAACGATTCCGTGCTTGTCATGGTCGATACATTCTCTAACATGGCTCATTTCATTCCCGATAACAAGATCGACGATGCTTCACATGTTGCCACTTTCTTTTGTAGTGAAATACTCAAGAAGGTGCACGAACAAACACGGGAAACAATCGGGCTACAAGTACATCGCCTCACCACCAAGATCAACGTCAACGAGGAAACAATGGCGTTTCACCCGGAAGATCTCAGTTGGCTACATCTTCACAAGGACCACTTCGCGATAGAGCACAAGTCCAAGCTTCTACCTCGGGACGACGGACAATTCAAGGTGCTCCATGGTGATGAAGATTTCGATCCGAGGTCGGATCTTTCCCAAGGGAGGGGAGATGATACGGTGTATCCTAGGGCCATCCCCATGGACCCTCCTTCACCCCCTCAAGTGCCTCAAGGACCGATGACACGTGCCCGTACTAGAGCTTTCGAGACCGAGGTGACGTCACTCCTAGCCCTACTTCCTTATGAATCTTGCGAGACATGGTTGCTACCTCAAGCGAGTGTGCTTTGTGTGCTCAGGTGTGAAGGAGACCACTTCGGAGAAGAGCTTGAAGATGGACAAGTCCCCAAGGTCATGGACGAGCTGATGCAACAAGAAGACCAGAAAGCAGCTCCAGGACCCGGACATCCGGCCCCCTGGCCCGGACATCCGGCCCCTGGGCATCTCTCTACAGAAGGCCAGCCACAGGGCCCGGACATCCGGCCAGGGCCCGGACATCCGGCCAAGCACGGCCCGGACATCCGGCCTCGGGCCCGGAAATCCGGCGCTCTTGTCCAGAGAGCACCCGAGGCTCGGCTCTTCCCGCCCGGACATCCGGGTCCCCGCCCCGGACATCCGGCGCCCCGTGAAGTCCCGGACATCCGGCCCGCCGCCCGGACGTCCGGCTCCTGATCTGCCTGCGCGCAGCACTTGGGCCGAGGCCCGTGTATCCCCTTCGCCCCGTAGACTATATATACTCCTCTCCTCATTCCGTTTAGGGTCAGCTGTGGTTTAGCTCATTTGACACTTGTGTGGATTTCTCCCACGAGACCGGTGCGCCTCTACGGAGAAGATCCACCTCTGGATTCAAGACCCCTAACGGGAAGATCCCACGGGATTCCAAGACCTCCTCCGGGAGAAGACTATCTGTATCACCGTTGTTGACTTTGGATCATGGACCTCGACCTTGTATCGCGAATCTAGCACTTGTGTGATCGCTTCCGTGTTGATTTGAGTGTTCTCTCTTGTGTTTTCCCCATCTTCCCCTTGTGTTTTCCCCGTGTTCATCGTGTGCCAACCTCCAAACGTGAAAGATCCGCTGATTAGGGTTCCGCCCTGTATCATTATGGTATCTAGAGCAAAGGTTTCTCACGATTTTGGAGCCCCACACGTCGTTTTCTAGCCTGTTTTTGTCGTGTTCTTCCTAATTTCGAAAATTGCCCCACAAAAAGAGCCCCAAAAATTTTCTGTGATCTGTTGATTTGGCAAGATTTTGTTGAATTTGTTCCATGGATTTGCTGTGCCACGTGTGGATCTAGCTTTTCCTCCACTTTTCCCCAAATTTCATCCGAAAAATCCACCGAATTTTTGCCACGCAACCCCCCTTTTTGCACGTGTTCTTGCTGGCTCGGGCACCCCGGACATCCGGCTCGTGCCCCGGACATCCGGCCCGGCCCGGACATCCGGCCCCTGGCCCGGACATCCGGCCTCCCGCAGCCATTTTTCCCCACTACACCCCACCTCGCAAACCTCCGCCGCCTCTTCGTTCGGTGATCCATCCATTCTTCCGCAAACCACCACCGATCTTCCGCAACAACCACCATCGTTTCACCGTTTCGAGTTTTGAAAATTTGTCCCCATTTGCCGTGGATACTTGAGTTGTGGTTTCACCGTTTCCTTGGATGTTTAGGCTACCTTGGGACGGCAAGACTTCGACGACACCATCGCTCAACTTCGGCAAGGACGGTAACATCGACGACACTTCGATCATTCTATCTTGCAATTGCATTGTCACCCTATGAACCATCTTTGCGTAGCTTTCCCATTGAGACTAGCCATTTGAGTATTGCCGGGCCACGACACTTGTGCACATTAGTGATAGTCATAGATATTGCATACCACATCATTGTGAGTAACATCACATCATCTTGGTATCTTGCATATCCCCGTGTGCCACAAGAGTGCTCCGCATACACAATAGCTACCTTGATACGTGAAGCATACATATGTGCCAAAAGAAAGAGCTCAAAAGCTTTTAAGCAAAAGAGCCAATCCAAGCAAAGAAACTATAGCATCATACGCCTTGCATCCAAAGAGATCATACATAGCAACATCATCTTGTGCTCAAGCATCGGCACATCATACACTCATAGCATACTTGTGATAGATAGTCGTTACGTTTTGCCCATATAGGTCGTGCACAAGTGCGTATCCGCCTATTAAGCAATCGGTTAGCGTCTCTCTAGCGTTGTGCAACACGAGCATTTTCCGTGGTTTTCCACATTTTTCGCTCATCCTTGGTTGCACAGCCACATTTATCTATCCGTGCGTGTGTTCCGTGTGCTACTCTTTGCTAGTGATCTACTCGTTGCATGAGCAAATTGTGAACCATTTTCAACATCTTTGAGTCATTTTGACGATTGCATTGAATTTGTGCCACATCCTAACCAAGCTCCTCTCAAAGCTTTACTTGTGTAGGTGTGAGAATCGACACGAAGTGATACCAATAGTGCTATTTCCGGGTTACATTGTTGAGTGATCATTGATCCATTTTCAACCTCGGTTAAGGTACATTGATATTGTCTTCTCCTTTCTCCACTCACATACTTGCTTGTGATGATGGATAGGCCAAGTTCATCTACCAACCCGATCTTCGACGATCCTCAAGAAGCGAACAACTACGTCACCAAACTACATCTATTCGGTGTCCAACGAGCTCTACATCAAGAGAGTGAAGCTATGCGCGAGTACATTGGTCAAGTTGCCGAGGACGCGCGACAATTCCAACAAAGTACCAAGGAGCAAATCGACCTCATCAACACCAACATGTCTACTCAATACAATGAGCTCCGGACATTGATCATCAACCGACGTTCTTCCTCAACATCTTCTCATCGAAGAAGCCGCTCAAGTCGACACACCGACTCAACGCAAGACTCAAGTACACCTACGTCTAACACTCTTCGTCACGCCGCACGTCAAGCTCGACATGAACATCGGCATCCTCTACATGACAAGAGTTCCCAAGAGCTATTCGACGAGCAAGAAAATCGACGTCGTCAAAACCAAGCTACACTTGAGCAAGCACAAGAACGGCAACGACTACGCCAACAACAACAAGAGCGAGCTCGCCAATATCAAGAAGAACAAGATGCCGAGGCTAACCATCAAGCACAACAACGTTGAGAAGCTCAAGCTATGGAGGCGCAACGTGCTTTACAAGATGCACATCGCAATGTGGCCGCCCGCAATCGACACACTCGTCAAGAAGAGGATTTCCTTCGAGATGAGATGCAAGAAAGGCGACATCAAGCAAGAATGCAAGAAGAAGCTCCTCCTCAAGCACGGCAAGAGCAACAACCCCAACAAGAACATCTACATCCTCAAGAGCAACAAGATATGGCAAACCGTCAAAATCGAGATCCCCCTCCCAATAGGCAAGGAAACAATGACGAGCATCGCTATGGCAAGCTCAAGTTCACCATGCCAAAGTTTTCCGGAAGCATTGATCCCGAAGACTACCTATCATGGGCATTAAAAGTTGACAAGATTTTTCGCCTTCACAACTTCGATGAAGAGAAGAAGATCGCAATGGCATCACTTGAGTTCCAAGACTATGTTCTCATTTGGTGGGAGCAAATCATAGAGAGAAGAGAAGCCAAAGGCGAACCTCCTATCACCACTTGGGCTCAAATGAAGGAAGTGATGAGAGCACGTTTTGTGCCGACACACTACAACCGCGACTTGTTCAAGAAGCTACAACTCCTCAAGCAAGGTACCAAGTCCGTTGAAGAGTACTACAAAGAGATGGAGATTGCCATGATACGAGCAAACATCACGGAAGATGACGAGCAAACTATGGCGAGATTCTTGAATGGACTCAACTATCCTATCAAGAAGATTGCGGACTTCCAACCTGATACAGGGTGGAACCCTAATCAGCGGATCTTTCACGTTTGGAGGTTGGCACACGATGAACACGGGGAAAACACAAGGGGAAGACGGGGAAAACACAAGAGAGAACACTCAAATCAACACGGAAGCAATCACACAAGTGCTAGATTCGCGATACAAGGTCGAGGTACATGATCCAAAGTCAACAACGGTGATACAGATAGTCTTCTCCCGGAGGAGGTCTTGGAATCCCGTGGGATCTTCCCGTTAGGGGTCTTGAATCCAGAGGTGGATCTTCTCCGTAGAGGCGCACCGGTCTCGTGGGAGAAATCCACACAAGTGTCAAATGAGCTAAACCACAGCTGCGTCTAAAGGGAGGAGGTCAACAGTATTTATATTACACACGCGGTCGCCGTCGTAGCGGACGTCCGGGGGTTACCGGACGTCCGGTGGTTCCGGAGGGACCGGACGTCCGGTAATCCTCAGATTTCCGCTATTTAGCTTCTGTTGCCGAAGTCACGGACGTCCGGTGGCTTCCGGTCGTCCGGTCGTCTGGGAGGGGCCGGACGTCCGGTGTTTTCCGGTCGTCCGGTGCCTGGGAGTCGCCGGTCGTCCGGTGCAGGCCGGACGTCCGGTGCCTGTAGCATCTTCAGCATTCCTTCTTCTTGTCTCGAGCACTTGTCGGTCCTGTCCTCTTGAGCATCATGTAGAGCTGTCCCGCGGCCTTCGTCCAAGTACCTGAGTATGCATAGAGTCTCTGATGAAGGTAGAGGCCGTACCTCAAGTGAATCCGAAAGATGTAAAGAGAGGAGCGAGGTCACCTCGGTCTCAAAAGCTCTTGCACGTGCTCTAGTCATGGGTCCTTTGGGCACTTGGTGAGGCGATGAAGGGTCCATGGTGATGGCCCTAGGATACACCGTATCAGGGGACTTGCCGGTTGTGGAGTGTCTTGCGCGGTTGTAGGCAAACTCGGCGATTGGCAAGCAATGCTCCCATTCCCGGATGTTCCTCTTGATCAACACACGAAGAAGAGTGGAGAGCGTGCGGTTCGTCACCTCCGTCTGACCGTCCGTTTGTGGATGGTACGCCGAAGAAAAGAGAAGCTTGATTCCGAGCTTGGCACATAGTGTTTTCCAAAAGTAACTCAAGAACTTGACGTCCCGGTCGGAGACGATCGTTTTGGGCACGCCGTGTAGACGAAGTATCTCCCTACAAAAGAGAGTGGCAACATGTGAAGCATCGTCTATCTTGTTACAAGGAATGAAATGAGCCATTTTGGAGAACCTATCTACCACGACAAGCACGGAATCTTTGCCATTTTGAGTCCTAGGCAAGCCAAGTATGAAATCCATGCTTATGTCTTCCCATGGGTGGTATGGGATAGGGAGAGGCATATAAAGACCATAAGATTGAGCTTTGGACTTAGCTTTGCGGCATGTAGAACAGCGGTTGGTGAAGCGTGAGACGTCACGAAACATCTTGGGCCAAAAATAGTTCTTAGAGAGTGTAGCAAACGTCTTGTCTCGTCCAAAGTGTCCCATGAGTCCTCCTCCATGCGATTCCTGCAAAAGGAGCAAACGAAGCGAAGACTCGGGAATGCAAAGTTTGTTAGCTCTCATAAGATATCCATTTTTGATGTAGTAATGCTCCCAAGAAGTGTGAGTCAAGCATTTCGCATAAGCATTTGCAAAGAAAGGATCATGCTCATATAAATCTTTAATATGCTCAAAGCCAATCACATTCAACTCAAGTTGTGTTACAAGCATGCATTTGCGGGAAAGCGCGTCCGCCACAACATTTTCTTTGCCCTTGATGTATTTGATGACATAGGGAAAAGACTCAATGAACTCACTCCATTTGGCATGACGCTTGTTCAACTTAGTTTGACCTTTGAGGTACTTAAGTGTCTCATGGTCCGTATGAAGAATGAATTCATGAGGTCTAAGGTAGTGTTCCCAAACACGTAGAACTCTCACCAAGGCATAAAGCTCTTTATCATAGATAGGATAGTTAAGTTGCGCTCCCGATAGCTTTTCGCTAAAGTACGCAATTGGGCGCTTTTCTTGCATTAGCACGCCACCTATGCCGGTACCACTAGCATCACAATGAATCTCAAACGGTTTGTCAAAGTTTGGTAGGGCTAGAAGTGGTGCGTGCGTGAGCAAGCTCTTAAGCTCATTGAACGCGGTGTCTTGCGAAGGACCCCAAATGAAGGGTGCGTTCTTCTTGCTCAAAGCGTGTAGAGGCATAGCAATGGTGCTAAAATCCTTCACAAAACGTCGATAGAAACCGGCTAGACCAAGGAAACTACGCACTTGCATAAGATTCTTTGGTTGAGGCCAAGTTTTAATTGCTTCAATTTTAGTTTCATCAACGTGAACACCTTGAGAAGACACAAAAAATCCTAGAAAGACAACCTTGTCAACGCCAAAAGTGCATTTTTCCATATTAGCATACAATTGTTGTTTGCGAAGTGCTTGCAAAACTAGTTGGACATGGTCAACATGTTCTTCAAGCGACTTGCTAAACACAAGAATGTCATCAAAGTAAACCACGACAAAGACACCTATGTAGGGTCTAAGAACAAAGTGCATAAGACGCACAAAAGTGCCGGGTGCTTCCGATAAGCCCATTGGCATAACAAGCCACTCGTATAACCCGAACTTGGTTTTAAAAGCAGTTTTCCACTCATCACCCTCTTGAATGCGAATTTGGTAGTAACCACTCTTAAGATCAATTTTTGAAAAGATGGTGGCACCACAAAGTTCATCAAGCATGTCATCTAAGCGAGGAATAGGGTGACGATATCTAACGGTGATAGCATTTATCGGACGACAATCGGAACACATGCGAAAAGTTCCGTCTTTCTTAGGCACGAGAATAACGGGAACGGCACAAGGGCTTAGACTTTCACGTACATGACCCTTGTCGATGAGTTTTTGCACTTGCCGTTGTATCTCCTTCGTTTCCTCGGGGTTGACGCGGTAAGGAGCTTTGTTTGGAAGTGGAGCACCGGGTACGAGGTCGATGCGGTGCTCTATCCCTCGAAGTGGAGGTAGACCCGGTGGTAGTTCATCCGGAAAGACGTCCGAGAATTCCTGCAACAATTTAGACAACACAAAAGGTGGAGGTGGTGAAGTGTTAGTAGGTTTGGCTTCCCCTTTGCATAGGAGCACAAGGTGGAAGACGCTCGATGGGTTCTCACACACTTCTCTCATCTCTCGTTTGGAAGCAAATAGCACTAGTTGCTTCTTGTCGCTCATCGTGGAGTCGCTCATATTTGGCTTGTGGCTCTCGCTCTCTTTTTGGTGGCTCGCTCTCTCACCATTCTCTCCACGATGGGTGGTAGGTAAAATCTTGTCGGCGGCTACTTGACTTGGAGTCATTGGTCGTAGCACGAATTCCTTGCCCTTCATCTTGAAGTGATAGTGATTCGTCCGTCCATTGTGTGTGACTCCACGATCATATTGCCATGGGCGTCCAAGAATAAGGTGGCACACGGACATGGGTATCACATCACACTCAAGAGTGTCCTCGTAGGCGCCAATCTTGAAAGAGACTTGCACGGTGTGCTCGACTCGAAGAATTCCGGCGTCGTTGAGCCATTGGACCTTGTAGGGATGCGGATGCTTCGTCTTGACCAAATGAAGCTTGTCGCATAGCTCTTCGCTTGCCAAGTTGTGGCAACTTCCGCCATCGATGATAACCTTGACGGAGCGTCCATTGATGCCGACCTTCGTATGGAAAATATGACATCGTTGGTCGTCATCTTGTTGATGTTGGAGTGTCAAGACTTTGTGATACGGAGTATCCCATGATCATCCCCATGTTCACTCGACGAGACCTCAACTACACACAATTGGACACAAGGTTCACTCGCTCCTCTCTGAACCTCCACTTTCTACATGTGAGACATGCCTACTACCTCAAATATATGTGCTATGCATGTTCAGGAACACCCAAGGAGACCATGGAGAACCCAAGAACCAAGGCCAAGTGCGCGCGGAAGAGAAGGAAGAAGGGCCAGCACCTACAGGCCCCGGACATCCGGCCCCCAGGCCCGGACATCCGGCGCCCCGGACATCCGGGCCCTGGCCGGAAATCCGGCGCCACTGTCCAGAAGACACCCGTGGCTCAACCCCTCCAGCCCGGACATCCGGCCCCTCGGCCCGGACATCCGGCGTCTCGGGAAGGCCCGGACATCCGGCCCCCGCCCGGACATCCGGCCCCTGTCTGCGCGCAGTGTATCGGGCCTGAGGCCCATGTATCCCTCTCCCACTTACCCCTTCATGGATCTATACTATATATACTCCTCCCCCTCCTCCATTTGAGGGTTAGCTTAGTGATAGCTCATTTGATACCTAGAGCTTTGCTCATCTAGTGGTTCATCTCCTTGTGAGTGACTGCGGCCCCTCTACGGAGAAGATCCACTACGGATTCAGGACCTCCTTCATCGGAGAAGATCCCCAGGGATATCAAGACCTCCTCACGGAGAAGAACCGGTTACCCTTTGTATCGTCCCTTGTTGATCATGGATCTTGTATCTCTTTGTGTTTCGAGGATCTAGCATATGTGTGACTTGTTCTTGTTGGTTTGAGTGATTCTCTCGTGTTTCCCCTCGTGTTCCCTCTCGTGTTCTTCGTGTTCATCGTGGGATCCACTCCATTTCGTGAAAGATCCGCTGATTAGGGTTCCACCCTGTATCATATGGTATCATGAGCCACGGTTTCTCACGAATTTGGAGCCTCCCCACCGTTTTGTAGCCTTGTTTTGTTGTGTTCTTCCCCAAATTCGAAAATTCCCCACCAAAAATAGCCCCAAAATTTTTTGTGATCTGTTGGTTTGATGAAGTTTTGTTGATTTTGATCCGTGGATTTGCTTGGTTTCAAGTGGATCTAGCATTTCCCCAAGTTTCCCCATCTTTCCTCCACAAAATCGCTCAAATTTCGCCCCCAAAATCATCAAATTCCGCCCATAATTCGAAAAGTTCGTCCCGATTCAGATCTGGAATCTTCGGGCCGGACATCCGGGCCATCGGGCCGGACATCCGGCTCCTGGAGTGAAAAATCCCGCGCGGTTCTGGACAACAGGCCCCGGAAATCCGGGCTCCACCCCGGATGTCCGACCCCTGGGAATTCAGACTTTTCCGTTTCACCGTTTTGTCCATAACTAATTCATCCGAACTCCGATTTCGACGTTCTTGAGCTCGTTTTAAAGCTCTTGACATCCCCCATAACACAAAAATACCACCATAATCATTTGACTCCATCATATTTTGTGGATTTTGGCATCTTTGCCTAGGGCTTCCACCATATCATCCACATAACCACCACCGACTTCCGCAACCTAACAAATTTTGTTCCCATAGCATTTGTGGTTGCTTGAGTAGTGATTTGAGTCTCCTAAGGTGTTTAGGCTACTTAGGGACCATTGCTTCTTCATCAACCACCACCACCACTTCCGCATAGCCTAGTCCACCATACATAGCCAACCCAACTTAACCAAATTTTTGTTCGAGCTTGTTTGAGTTGTGGCTTGTGTCTCCTAAGGTGTTTCGGCTACTTAGGGACCGTGACTTCAACTCCGACATCGTGTATAGCCCATCATTCCACTTCCGCAACCACCACGGCATTGCCGCTACCACCATTTGACATTTGTCCTTGAGATTTTGAGTTGTGGTTTTTCCGTTTCCTAAGGTGTTTCGGCTAATTAGGAACGGGTCTACATCAAGAGCACCGCATCTCATCATCATCATCATCGGACGGTAACCTCGACGACATCAATGTATATTCCCTTGCAATTGCATTGTTAGCCCCTAGCCCATTTTGCGTCACTTGCCTATCGAGACTAGCCTTTGAGTATTGCCGGCAACGTTACTTGTGCACATTAGTGATCATCGATCCGCTCTTCCATTGCATATATATACCATATCATCATTGGTATCATCTTATCATCCCTTGTGTCACAAGATTGTTCCCGCATATACACAATTGCTATCTTGGTTTGTGCATCGTGGCCATATACAAAAAAAAAGAAAAGAAAAAGAATAAGCTTTTAAGCAAAAGAGCCACAAAGAAGCTTGTAAGCAAGAGCCATAGCATCATACCACATTGCATATAAGATTGCCATATCTCGATCATTTTGGATCATACCACCGGAATACCATACATATAACATAGTTGGGATAGAAGTCGTTGCATTTTGCTTAGTAGGTTGTGCACAAGTTCGTATCCGCCTATTGTGCAATCGCGCTAGCGTCTCTCTAGTGTTGTGCAACACGAGCATTTTCGTGGATTCCACTTTTTGGCTCATTCCTTGGTTGCACGACCCCATCTATCTATCCGTGTGTGTGTTTCCGTGTGCCACCCATATTGCTATTGGTCTACTTTTTTCACTTGCGAATTTGTGAATCTTTTTCAACTTTATTGACTCTTGCTAACATTTTGCATCAAATTTTTGTGCCACTATCCTCACCGAGCTCCACCATAAGCTTTACTTGTGTAGGTGTGAGAAACCGACAAGAATTGGTACCAATTGTGCTATTTCCTTGTTCCACATTTGAGTGATCATTGATCCATCTTCAACATCGGTCAAGGTACATTTGGTCTAGTTCTTCTCTTTCTCCCACTCATACTTGCTAGCGTCTTGTGATGGATAGGCAAGGCATTTCATCTCCGGTCTTCGACATCGACGGCGCGAACAATGACATCCACGCGAAAACCATCGGACTACAACGAGAAATGCAAGAGTGCTTGGGCAACATCGCCGTCGAACAACGACACTTCGAGACAAGGACAATGGCTTCCTTCGACGACATGTGCGACTCCTTCAACAAACAAATGGCGGAGCTCCGACACTTGGTGGTCCATTACAAGTCTTCTTCCCCTTCGTCATCCTCTCGGCGGCGACGTTCAAGTCACAAGTCTTCGGAGCGCAAACATGATGCAAGTGCAAGTCTTCCACGGCCACACCGCCATGGCGACCATCGACATCGTCATGAAGGGCAAGTCACCTCCAAGCATCATGTGCACGACGACGACGAACGACATCTACCAAGAGCTCAAGCACGACAACGACATCATCATCATGAAGATGCTCGACAAGCGCATACCTACAAGTCTGAAGAAGCTCTACATCACGCCAAGGCCAAGCTTCAAGAGCATAAGAGAAGACCGCGATACAAGCACACCCAAGACGGAGCTACGGCTACAACCACCGCTTCGGCATCTTCGCCAAGTGCTATCAAGGAATCTTCGCCTTCGGACGTACGGCATCTTCGCCTACTTCCCATGAGTTCGCCTACATCGACGTCTTCATCATCAAGGCGATCATCTACGAGCGACGGCGACAAGACGGTCGAGCATGGGCCATCCCATTCGACCAAGGCGACGAGCATGAACCTCTTCGACACCATGAAGACGGCGCCCATATTGGACTACTACTCCGGGTCAAGCTACGCGAGCAAGCATGAGACCTTCTCTTTGACCTCGGAGGAGCGTGATGGTTTGCCACACCCTACGGCATTCATCTTTGGAGGCATTACGTATGAGGAAGTTGAGTATGGAGACTATTGCACCTACACCTCTTCAACATCCACTTATGACGAGATGCCCCAATTCCCATGTGAGGAGAGCCACCACCACATGAGCGCTATGAGTGACTCCACCATATGTGATCTTGAGAGCATTTCTGATACAGTGTATCCTATGGACATCACCATGTCAAGAGTCCGCTTGGCAAGTGACACGTGCGACCTCTACTTCTCATACAAAAAGGTGAATCATCTCCTTTACACGTGTTCACTTGACCCCTTTGAGGATGGTATACTACTTGACACTCCACTCGTGTGCATGCATAGGTATTGTTGGAGCTTCACGGATGACGAGGAGGAGTGCAAGCGCCAAGGATCACCTACACCATCCGCGAGGGAAGCGTGGAAGAGAAGACGGAAGAAACGGAGCTGCTGCAAGCTACAGGCTCCGGACGACCGGCGTTTACCGGACGTCCGACGCGTCCCAGGCGATCGGACGTCCGTGACATCGGCAACAGAACCAAAATACCGGAAGTCCGAGAAGATACCGGACGTCCGGTCCCTCCTGAGCCACCGGACGTCTGGTGTCCAGCGGACGACCGGCACCTGTCTGCGTACAGTGTTCGGGCCCGAGGCCCATGTATCCCTTTCGCCCCTCACTTACCCCTTGGTGGCCATAGACTATATAAACTCCCCCACCTCCACCATTTTAGGGTTAGCAATTGATGAGGACATCACTAACAAGGTTACACCCACAGCTCCAACTGACACATATACAGGACCAATTACTAGAGCTCGCGCACGCCAATTAAATTACCAGGTACTTTCGTTTCTTGGTAATGAATCTAATGTTCATGAGAATATGATGCTGCCTAAATTGGATACATTTGTCTTGCTTACAAATGAAGGGCCTAGCTTGGACAAGAAGGATGAACATTGGAGCAAGATCAAGCATGGAGATGATGGCGTGCGCAAGGGGAACAAGAATGGAGTTTCAATTGATGATTTCAGGACTTTGAAGCCACCATAATGAGTGCGGGAAGCCTTGGACGAAATATACAAGATGCCACTTCATAAATTTCGTCCAGAGGCTATTATAGGTGCTGCGTCACCTTATTATTGGGCCAGGCCCATGTAATTTCGAAATACTTGAGTATAGGCTGTTTTTAGAGTCCGTATGTGTGGGGAAACAAGAGTTAGGGTTGGTTTCGGACCCCTCCACCAAGGGCCACGAAATTCCCCCCTCTTTCCCTCATATATACAGCCCTTAGGGCGTCGTTTAGACTTTGGGTTTTGTTTAGATTAAAAGTTCGCCATAGCTGCAACTTCGCGTACTTCGTTTGTGTTCAACGACCAGACCAAGGCGTCACAGAACCCCACCTTGATCAATAAAGCTTTCCTCTTATACTCGCAATATCCAGATTGCAATCTTAGTTTCTTGCTTGTTCTTCGTTTGCCTGCAGGAAACAGACCTTCGTGGTCAGGTTGATCGTGCTCCGGCGTAGTCAACAACCTCTCGGAGTTGGTTTAGCGATTGCTAAGGCGCGACGTCCTCGCACGTTCGTAGTCGGATCGTCAAAGTCGACTTCCTCCAAAACGATAGCCACCATCTCATCGAAAGACGGGACACCTTTGCCTCTATCAAAGCAACTAGTGCTATTTGCTACCAAACGAGAGATGAGAGAAGTGTGTGAGAACCCATCGAGCGTCTTCCACCTTGTGCTCCTATGCAAAGGGGAAGCCAAACCTACTAACACTTCACCACCTCCACCTTTAGTGTTGTCTAAATTGTTGCAGGAATTCTCGGACGTCTTTCCGGATGAGCTACCACCGGGTCTACCTCCACTTCGAGGGATAGAGCACCGCATCGACCTCGTACCCGGTGCTCCACTTCCAAACAAAGCTCCGTACCGCGTCAACCCCGAGGAAACGAAGGAGATACAACGGCAAGTGCAAAATCTCATCGACAAGGGTCATGTACGTGAAAGTCTAAGCCCTTGTGCCGTTCCCGTTATTCTCGTGCCTAAGAAAGACGGAACTTTTCGCATGTGTTCCGATTGCCGCCCGATAAATGCTATAACCGTTAGATATCGTCACCCTATTCCTCGCTTAGATGACATGCTTGATGAACTTTGTGGTGCCACCATCTTTTCAAAAATTGATCTTAAAAGTGGTTACTACCAAATTCGAATTCAAGAGGGTGATGAGTGGAAAACTGCTTTCAAATACAAGTTTGGGTTATATGAGTGGCTTGTCATGCCAATGGGTTTATCGGAAGCACCCGGCACTTTTGTGCGTCTTATGCATTTTGTTCTTAGACCCTACATAGGTGTCTTTGTCGTGGTTTACTTTGATGACATTCTTGTGTTTAGCAAGTCGCTTGAAGAACATGTTGACCATGTACAACTAGTTTTGCAAGCACTTCGCAAACAACAATTGTATGCTAATATGGAAAAATGCACTTTTGGAGTTGACAAGGTTATCTTTCTAGGATTTGTCGTATCTTCTCAAGGTGTTCACGTTGATGAAACTAAAATTGAAGCAATTAAAACTTGGCCTCAACCAAAGAATCTTATGCAAGTGCGTAGTTTCCTTGGTCTAGCCGGTTTCTATCGACGTTTTGTGAAGGATTTTAGCACCATTGCTATGCCTCTACACGCTTTGAGCAAGAAGAACGCACCCTTCATTTGGGGTCCTTCGCAAGACACCGCGTTCAATGAGCTTAAGAGCTTGCTCACGCACGCACCACTTCTAGCCCTACCAAACTTTGACAAACCGTTTGAGATTCATTGCGATGCGAGTGGTACGGGTATAGGTGGCGTGCTAATGCAAGAAAAGCGCCCAATTGCGTACTTTAGCGAAAAGCTATCGGGAGCGCAACTTAACTATCCTATCTATGATAAAGAGCTTTATGCCTTGGTGAGAGTTCTACGTGTTTGGGAACACTATCTTAGACCTCATGAATTCATTCTTCATACGGACCATGAGACACTCAAGTATCTCAAAGGTCAAACTAAGTTGAACAAGCGTCATGCTAAATGGAGTGAGTTCATTGAGTCTTTTCCCTATGTCATCAAATACATCAAGGGCAAAGAAAATGTTGTGGCGGACGCGCTTTCCCGCAAATGCATGCTTGTAACACAACTTGAGTTGAATGTGATTGGCTTTGAGCATATTAAAGATTTATATGAGCATGATCCTTTCTTTGCAAATGCTTATGCGAAATGCTTGACTCACACTTCTTGGGAGCATTACTACATCAAAAATGGATATCTTATGAGAGCTAACAAACTTTGCATTCCCGAGTCTTCGCTTCGTTTGCTCCTTTTGCAGGAATCGCATGGAGGAGGACTCATGGGACACTTTGGACGAGACAAGACGTTTGCTACACTCTCTAAGAACTATTTTTGGCCCAAGATGTTTCGTGACGTCTCACGCTTCACCAACCGCTGTTCTACATGCCGCAAAGCTAAGTCCAAAGCTCAATCTTATGGTCTTTATATGCCTCTCCCTATCCCATACCACCCATGGGAAGACATAAGCATGGATTTCATACTTGGCTTGCCTAGGACTCAAAATGGCAAAGATTCCGTGCTTGTCGTGGTAGATAGGTTCTCCAAAATGGCTCATTTCATTCCTTGTAACAAGATAGACGATGCTTCACATGTTGCCACTCTCTTTTGTAGGGAGATACTTCGTCTACACGGCGTGCCCAAAACGATCGTCTCTGACCGGGACGTCAAGTTCTTGAGTTACTTTTGGAAAACACTGTGTGCCAAGCTCGGAATCAAGCTTCTCTTTTCTTCGGCGTACCATCCACAAACGGACGGTCAGACGGAGGTGACGAACCGCACGCTATCCACTCTTCTTCGTGTGTTGATCAAGAGGAACATCCGGGAATGGGAGCATTGCTTGCCAATCGCCGAGTTCGCCTACAACCGCGCAAGACACTCCACAACCGGCAAGTCCCCCTTCGAGATCGTCTACGGCTTCAACCCGTTGTCGCCTTTGGACATCCTACCTCTCCCTCTCCAAGAGCGCACGAACATGGACGCAAGTGCAAGGGCAACTTATCTCAAGAAGGTGCACGAAGACACAAGGGCGATGATCGAGCGACAAGTCCACCGTCGCGCCACCAAGTTCAACGTCAACAAAGCACCGATGGTGTTCCAACCGGGAGATCTTGTTTGGCTACACCTTCGCAAGGACCGCTTCCCACACGAGCGCAAGTCCAAGCTTCTACCTCGCGCCGACGGACCCTTCAAGGTGCTTGCACGCTACAACGACAACGCCTACAAGATCGACATCCCACGAGACAAGTACTCCGTGAGCGATACTTTCAACATCAAGGACCTCTCTCCTTTCCATGGTGATGAAGATTTCGATCCGAGGTCGGATCTTTCCCAAGGGAGGGGAGATGATACGGTGTATCCTAGGGCCATCACCATGGACCCTTCATCGCCTCACCAAGTGCCCAAAGGACCCATGACTAGAGCCCGTGCAAGAGCTTTCGAGACCGAGGTGACCTCGCTCCTCTCTTTACATCTTTCGGATTCACTCGAGACACGGCTTCTACCTTCATCAGAAACTCTATGCATACTCAGGTACTTGGACGAAGGCCGCGGGACAACTCTACATGATGCTCAAGAGGACAGGCCCGACAAGTGCTCGAGACAAGAAGAAAGCAGGCTGAAGATGCTACAGGCACCGGACGTCCGGCCTGCACCGGACGACCGGCGACCCCCAGGCACCGGACGACCGGAAGACACCGGACGTCCGGCCTTCCCCAGACGACCGGACGACCGGAAGCCACCGGGCGTCCGTGACAACGACTACAGAAGCTAAATAGCGGAAATCCGAGGATTACCGGACGTCCGGTCCCTCCGGAACCACCGGACGTCCGGTAACCTCCGGACGTCCGCTACGACGGCGACCACGTGTGTAATATAAATATTGTTGACCTCCTTCCTTTAGACTCAGCTGTGGTTTACCTCATTTGATACTTGTGTGGATTTCTCCCACGAGACGGTGCGCCTCTACGGAGAAGATCCACCTCTGGATTCAAGACCCCTAACGGGAAGATCCCACGGGATTCCAAGACCTCCTCACGGAGAAGACTATCTTTGTATCACCGGTGTTGACTTTGGATCATGTACCTCGACCTTGTATCGCGAATCTAGTGCTTGTGTGATTGTCTTCGTGTTGATTGAGTGTTTTCCTCTTGTGTTTTCCCCATCTTTCCCTTGTGATTCCCCGTGTTCATCGTGTGCCAACCTCCAAACGTGAAAGATCCGCTGATTAGGGTTCCACCCTGTATCAGATGAGGGTAGAAGCCATGTCTCATGCATATCGGAAGGATTTAGAGCAAGGAATGAAGTCACCTCGGTCTTGAGAGCTCTATTCATTGGTCCTTTGGGCACATGATGAGGCGATGAAGGGTCCATGGGGATGACCCTAGGATACACCGTATCATCTCCCCTCCCTTGGGAAAGATCCGACCTCGGATCGAAATCTTCATCACCATGGAAAGGAGAGAGATCCTTGATGTTGAAAGTATCGCTCACGGAGTACTTGTCTCGTGGGATGTCGATCTTGTAGGCGTTGTCGTTGTAGCGTGCTAGCACCTTGAAGGGTCCGTCGGCGCGAGGTAGAAGCTTGGACTTGCGCTCGTGTGGGAAGCGGTCCTTGCGAAGGCGAAGCCAAACGAGATCTCCCGGGTTGAACACCATTGGTGCCTTGTTGACGTTGCGCTTGTTGGCGAGACGATGGACTTGTCGCTCGATCATTGCCATTGTGTATTCGTGCATCTTCTTGAGTATCTCCCTACAAGAGAAAGTAGCAACATGTGAAGCATCGTCGATCTTGTTACTAGGAATGAAATGAGCCATTTGATAGAATCTATCTACCATGACAAGCACGGAATCTTTTCCATTTTGAGTTCTAGGCAAGCCAAGTATGAAATCCATGCTTATGTCTTCCCATGGATGATATGGGATAGGAAGAGGCATATAAAGACCGTGAGATTGAGCTTTGGACTTAGCTTTGCGGCATGTCGAACATCGGTTGGTGAGGCGTGAGACGTCACGAAGCGTCTTGGGCCAAAAATAATTCTTAGAGAGTGTAGCAAACGTCTTGTCGCGTCCAAAGTGTCCCATGAGTCCTCCTCCATGCGATTCCTGCAAAAGGAGCAAACAAAGCGAAGACTAGGGGATGCAAAGTTTGTTAGCTCTCATAAGATATCCATCCTTGGTGTAATGATGTTCCCAAGAAGTGTGAGTCAAGCATTTAGCATAGGCATTTGCAAAGGAAGGATCATGCTCATATAAATCTTTTAGGTGCTCAAAGCCAATCACATGCAACTCAACTTGTGTAACAAGTAAGCATTTGCGTAACAAGCATGCATTTGCGTGAAAACTTCCATGTTTCGTAGGCAATAGAATAATCGGAGCGGCACAAGTGCTAAAGCTGTCACGTACATGACTTTTGTCGATGAGTTTGGGCACTTGCCGTTGTATCTCGTGGTTGATACGGTAGAGAGCCTTGTTGGGAAATGGTGCACCGGGTACGAGTTCGATGCGGTGTTCTATCCCGTGAAGTGGAGGTAGAACTGGTGGTAGCTCCTCGATAAAGACGTCCGAGAATTCCTGCAATAATGGAGACAACACAAAAGGTGGAGGTTGTGAAGTGTTAGTAGATTTGTCTTCCCCTATGCATAAGAGCACAAGGTGAACGACGTTCGATGGGTTCTCACACACTTCTCTCATCTCACTTTTGGTGGCAAATAGCACTAGTTTCTTTGTGTAGCTCATCGTGGAGTCGCTCATATTTGGCTTGTGGCTCTCGCTCTCTTTTTGGTGGCTCGCTCTCTCACCATTCTCTCCACGATGGGTTGTAGGTAAAAGCTTGTCGGCGGCAACTTGACTTGGAGTCATTGGTCGTAGCACGAATTCCTTGCCCTTTATCTTGAAGTGATAGTGATTTGTCCGTCCATTGTGTGTGACTCCACGATCATATTGCCATGGGCGTCCAAGAATAAGGTGGCACACGGACATGGGTATCACATCACATTCGAGCGTGTCCTCGTAGGCGCCGATCTTGAAAGAGACTTGCACGGTGTGCTCGACTCGAAGAATTCCGGCGTCGTTGAGCCACTGGACCTTGTAGGGGTGCGGATGCTTCGTCTTGACAAAATGAAGCTTGTCGCATAGCTCTTCACTTGCCAAGTTGTGGCAACTTCCGCCATCGATGATAACCTTGACGGAGCGTCCATTGATGCCGGCCTTTGTATTGAAAATGTGACATCGTTGGTCGTCATCTTGTTGGTGTTTGAGTGTCAAGACTTTGGAGACAACAAGGTTGGGGCTTGAGTCATTGTCGCAAAACACTTGACGATCTTCTTCTCCGTTGATACGCCGGTGGGTGGCCAAGTGCTTGATGGCGTCCACTTCGTCGTCGCTCATCGAGTCATATGTGCCGTCGTCGTGGAAGATCATTGTTCTCTTGTTGGTGCACTCGAAGGACTTGTGACCACGGCCACCACATGTGAAACATTTGATGGAGCTTGTCTTGGGGTTCTCTTCGTTTGGAGTTGTAGATGATGTAGCTCTTGGCTTGAAGTTGTTGGTAGAATGTGGATGACTCGATGTAGTTTCATTCTTGTAGCTTGGCTTGTCGCCTAAGTTTGTAGATGGCTTGGTAGAAGTAGGAGGAGTAGCCGAAGTCGTTGAAGCTTGGTCGTAGGAGCCGAAGTTCTTGGATTTGAACTTGGAGTACTTGTAATCCTCATGAACTTGTCGCTCCGCTTTGGTTGCTTGGTGTACTAGCTCGAGGAGATTGTTGTATGGTTGGAAGTCCGCAATCTTCTTGATGGGATAGTTGAGTCCATTCAAGAATCTCGCCATAGTTTGCTCTTCATCTTCCGTGATGTTGGCTCGTATCATGGCAATCTCCATCTCCTTGTAGTACTCTTCAACGGACTTGGTTCCTTGCTTGAGGAGTTGTAGCTTCTTGAACAAGTCACGGTTGTAGTGTGTAGGCACGAAGCGTGCTCTCATCACTTCCTTCATTTGAGCCCAAGTGGTGATAGGAGGTTCTCCTTTTGCTTCTCTTCTCTCTATGATTTGCTCCCACCAAATGAGAACATAGTCTTGGAACTCAAGGGATGCCATTGCGATCTTCTTCTCTTCATCGAAGTTGTGAAGACGAAAAATCTTGTCAACTTTCAATGCCCATGAGAGATAGTCTTTGGGATCAATGCTTCCGGAAAACTTTGGCATTGTGAACTTGAGCTTGCCATAGCGATGCACATCGTTGTTTCCTTGCCTATTAGGAGGGCGATCTCGATTTTGGCGGTTGGCCATATCTTGTTGCTCTTGTTGATGTAGAGGTTCTTGTTGGAGTTGATGTTCTTGTTGGTATTGTTGCTCATGCCGTGCTTGAGGAGGAGCTTCTTCTTGCATTCTTGCTTGATGGCGCCTCTCTTGCATCTCATCTCGAAGGAAATCCTCTTCTTGACGAGTGTTTCTAGTGCGGGCTGCCACATTGCGATGTGCATCTTGTAAAGCACGTTGCGCCTCCGTAGCTTGAGCTTCGCGACGTTGTTGTGCTTGACGGTTAGCCTCGGCATCTTGTTCTTCTTGATATTGACGTGCTCGCTCTTGTTGTTGTTGGCGTAGTCGTTGCCGTTCTTGTGCTTGCTCAAGTGTAGCTTGGTTTTGACGACGTCGGCTTTCTTGCTCGTCGAATAGCTCTTGTGAACTCTTGTCATGTAGAGGTTGCCGGCGGTCATGTCGAGCTTGACGTGCGGCTTGACGAAGAGTGTTTGACGTAGGTGTACTTGAGTCTTGCGTAGAGTCGGTATGTCGACTTGAGCGGCTACGTCTTTGAGATGATGTTGAGGAAGAACGTCGGTTGATGATCAATGTCCGGAGCTCATTGTATTGAGTAGACATGTTAGTGTTGATGAGGTCGATTTGCTCCTTGGTACTTTGTTGGAATTGGCGTGCGTCCTCGGCAACTTGACCAATGTACTCTCGCATAGCTTCACTCTCTTGATGTAGAGCTCGTTGGACACCGAATAGATGTAGTTTGGTGACGTAGTTGTTCGCTTCTTGAGGATCGTCGAAGATCTGGTTGGAAGATGAACTTGGCCTATCCATCATCACAAGCAAGTATGTGAGTGGAGAAAGGAGAAGACAATATCAATGTACCTTAACCGAGGTTGAAAATGGATCAATGATCACGCGATAATGTAACCCGGAAATAGCACTATTGGTGTCACTTCGTGTCGATTCTCACACCTACACAAGTAAAGCTTTGAGAGGAGCTTGGTTAGGATGTGGCACAAATTCAATGCAATCGTCAAAGTGACTCAAAGATGTTGAAAATGGTTCACAAATTTGCTCATGCAACAAGTAGATCACTAGCAAAGAGTAGCACACGGAACACACGCACGGATAGATAAATGTGGTTGTGCAACCAAGGGTGAGCGAAAATGTGGTAAACCACGGAAAATGCTCGTGTTGCACAACACTAGAGAGACGCTAACCGATTGCGTAATAGGCGGATACGCACTTGTGCCCGACCTATAGAGGCAACACGTAACGACTATCTATCACAAGTATGCTATGAGTGTATGATGTGCCGATGCTTGAGCGCAATATGATGTTGCTATGATGTATGATCTCTTTGGATGCAAGGCGTATGATGCTATTGTTTCTTTGCTTGGATTGGCTCTTTTGCTTAAAAGCTTTTGAGCTCTTTCTTTGGGCACATATGTATGCTTCTCGGATCAAGGTAGCTATTGTGTATGCGGAGCACTCTTGTGGCACACGGAGATATGCAAGATACCAAGATGATGTGATGTTACTCACAATGATGTAGTATGCAATATCTATGACTATCACTAATGTGCACAAGTGTCGTGGCCCGGCAATACTCAAATGGCTAGTCTCAATGGGAAAGCTACGCAAAGATGGGTCATAGGGTGACAATGCAATTGCAAGGTAGGATGAGCGAAGTGTCGTCGATGTTACCGTCCTTGCCGAAGTTGAGCGATGGTGTTGTCGAAGTCTTGCCGTTCCAAGGTAGCCTAAACATCCAAGGAAACGGGGAAACCACAACTCAAGTATCCAAGGCAAAGGTAGACACACTTTTCAAACTCAGAGCGGGAAAGCGATGGCGGTTGCGGAAGGTAGATGGCCGTTGCGGAAAGTGGAAGGTATTTGCGAAAGGTGGGTGGTAGCGGAAGGTGGAACGGAACTGAACGAGTCCAGCTTCGTCAGGGTCTGTCGGACGTCCGAGATGTACCGGTCGTCCGGTCGGTCGGATGGGGTCGGACGTCCGGTGGAGACCGGAAATCCGGAAAAAGCTTCTGTAAGCGGGTTGCCGGTCGTCCGGTGTTTAGCGGACGTCCGGTGTCTCGAGAGCTGCCGGACGTCCGGTAAACGTCGGTCGTCCGTTAGGTTTTGGACTGGGGTTGGTGGGATCCGCGGAAAAATTGGTGAAACGTGGTCGGATTGGCGGGGGAAAACGGTGAAAAGGTGGGGAAATGCTAGATCGACACGTGGCACAGCAAATCCATGGAACAAATTCAACAAAATCTTGCCAAATCAACAGATCACAAAAATTTTTGGGGCTCTTTTTGTGGGGAATTTTCGAAATTGGTAAGAACACGACAAAAACAAGCTAGAAAACGGGGTGTGGGGCTCCAAAATCGTGAGAAACCGTGGCTCTTGATACCATATGATACAGGGTGGAACCCTAATCAACAGATCTTTCACGTTTTGGAGGGTGGCACACGATGAACACGGGGATCACAAGAGAAAGACGGGGAAAACACAAGAGGAAAACACTCAATCAACACGAAGATAATCACACAAGCGCTAGAATCGCGATACAATGTCGAGATACATGATCCAAAGTCAACACCGGTGATACAAAGATAGTCTTCTCCGTGAGGAGGTCTTGGAATCCCGTGGGATCTTCCCGTTAGGGGTCTTGAATCCAGAGGTGGATCTTCTCCGTAGAGGCGTACCGTCTCGTGGGAGAAATCCACACAAGTCTGAGAAATGAGCTAAACCACAGCTGAGTCTAATGGAGGGGAGTCAACAGTATTTATATTACATGGGCGGTCGCCGTCGTAGCGGACGTCCGTGGGTTACCGGACGTCCGGTGGTTCCGGAGGGACCGGACGTCCGGTAATCCTCGGATTTCCGCTATTTAGCTTCTGTAGTCGTTTTCACGGACGTCTGGTGGCTTCCGGTTGTCCGGTCGTCTGGGAGGGGTTGGACGTCCGGTGTCTTCCGGTCGTCCGGTGCCTGGAAGTCGCCGGTCGTCCGGTTCAGGCCGGACGTCCGGTGCCTGTAGCATCTTCAGCCATCCTTCTTCTTGTCTCGTGCACTCGTCGGGCTCGCCGTCTTGACCATTGTGCGGAGCTGTCCCGTGGCCTTCACCCAAGTACCTGAGTATGCATAGGGTTCCAGATGAGGGTAGAAGCCATGTCTCATGCATATCGGAAGGATTTAGAGCAAGGAATGAAGTCACCTCGGTCTCGAGAGCTCTATTCATTGGTCCTTTGGGCACATGATGAGGCGATGAAGGGTCCATGGGGATGACCCTAGGATACACCGTATCAAGTATGCTATGAGTGTATGATGTGCCGATGCTTGAGCACAAGATGATGTTCCTATGATGTATGATCTCTTTGGATGCAAGGCGTATGATGCTATTTTTTCTTTGGTTGGATTGGCTCTTTTGCTTAAAAGCTTTTGAGCTCTTCCTTTGGGCACATATGTATGCTTCTCGGTTCAAGGTCGCTATTGTGTATGCGGAGCACTCTTGATGAGGACATCACTAACAAGGTTACACCCACAGCTCCAACTGACACATATACATGACCAATTACTAGAGCTCGCGCACGCCAATTAAATTACCAGGTACTTTCGTTTCTTGGTAATGAATCTAATGTTCATGAGAATATGATGCTGCCTAAATTGGATACATTTGTCTTGCTTACAAATGAAGGGCCTAGCTTGGACAAGAAGGATGAACATTGGAGCAAGATCAAGCATGGAGATGATGGCATGCGCAAGGGGAACAAGAATGGCATTTCAATTGATGATTTCAGGACTTTGAAGCCACCATAATGAGTGCGAGAAGCCTTGGACGAAATATACAAGATGCCACTTCATAAATTTCGTCCAGAGGCTATTATAGGTGCTGCGTCACCTTATTATTGGGCCAGGCCCATGTAATTTCGAAATACTTGAGTATAGGCTGTTTTTAGAGTCCGTATGTGTGGGGAAACAAGAGTTAGGGTTGGTTTCGGACCCCTCCACCAAGGGCCACGAAATTCCCCCCCTCTTTCCCTCATATATACAGCCCTTAGGGCGTCGTTTAGACTTCGGTTTTGTTTAGATTAAAAGTTCGCCATAGCTGCAACTTCGCGTACTTCGTTTGTGTTCAACGACCAGACAAAGGCGTCACAGAACCCCACCTTGATCAATAAAGCTTTCCTCTTGAATTCGCAATATCCAGATTGCAATCTCAGTTTCTTGCTTGTTCTTCGTTTCCCTGCAGGAAACAGACCTTCGTGGTCAGGTTGATCGTGCTCCGGCGTGGTCAATAACCTCTCGGAGTTGGTTTAGCGATTGCTAAGGCGCGACGTCCACGCACGTTCGTAGTCGGATCGTCAAAGTCGACTTCATCCAAACGATAGCCACCATCTCATCGAAAGACGGGACACCTTAGCCTCTATCAAGTGGTATCAGATTTCCAGGTTGCTCGGTGAGATTTTACAGTTTTTCATAGTTTAGATCGAGTCTGTTCTTCATACCTATAGTCCACGAAAAAGCCAAAAAAAAAATTTAGGGTTAGTTCATCCCATCCGAACCAATCTGAGCCTTTGCATAATCTTTTCTGTATTTGCTTTGTTGAATTTGCGGTTTCCATCGTCGTGTCAAGTTGCTGGTCTTAGCGTCTAGTCTTTTAGAGTTTCGAGTTCTGGTCATAAGTTGTCACGCCGCCACCGCAACATCTTCATCGCTACTGCCACATACCACCACCGATCCGTATCCATATACCACCAGATATCCACCACCAATCCGAGTTCTTTTCATATTAGGTTTGTTCTCGAAATCCATCTAGGTTTCGGATTTGTGTTTCCTTGCCTGTGTAGGTGTCGGAAAAAAAAAGTCTGGAGACCCCCGGGCAGTTTTTAGGCCAAAATTTCGACAGGTGAAAATATTTTTTCCCTATCCTATTTTTGAGCTTTTTTGAGTCTTTTGAGACACGTGCCACCATACTGATTTTTTCCCGCACTTTTTCGTCGTCGCTGCCCTGATTCCGAAAAAAAAATCGTCAAAAAAATTTCGTGCCTATCATCTTAGTTTGACTTGGGAAGTGTTTTGAGACACTCGCCACTATAGTGATTTTCGGCAAAAAAAAAGCAAAGCAAAAAAAAAAGAGGCGAAAAAAAAATTCAGAGTGTGCTTTCCCCTTGATTACGTGCAGCGACGTGATTTCGTTAGTGTTCTAGGCTCGCGTCTCTAGTACGGTCTAGCCTAGGACCAGCACAGTACCGTCGTTGAGCGTTTATTCACCTTTGCATCTCTGAATTGATTATTGCGGACCCTTTTTGCTACCATATTATAAGCCTTCCTAGCTCCACATACATCTACATCGTGCGTTTGACTCTCCCTGGTAATCGCTCTATCCAAGCTTTGAGAGTTTTGACTACATCGGTTGCCGATCACCATCTGCTGCTGGGTAAGAACTGGTAAGAATTTGAGATTTGCTTGACGGATTTGTGACACTGCCACCACCACCACTTGTTAGTAGTCTGTAGGATCATATTCTTGTGTGTTTCTATTGCTGCTAACCATGCTAGGATCACAAGTCGACGAGACTGACTGGGAGAACTTGACGAACAAGGAGCTTCATGATAAGTTTCAACAAATGATGAGTGAACAGGTGCAAGATGTGCTAAACACATTGGACGCGGCCCTGGAGAAGATAGATGGCATGGAGAAGACGTTTGACACAAAGCTCGATAACAAGTTTGCTGAATTGTTTGCGCGTTTTCCACCACCACCGGCTGCTGCAGCTGTCCCACCTCTTCAACAACAACAACAACAACAACAACAACAACAACAACGACGCCTTCCGAATCAAGTGGGACGACCACAGCGCGTTCCCCTTGAGACTGGTCAAGCTTCTGGTGCTGCTGTTGATGTTTCTGTAGCTCCTGCTGCTACTGCAGAGGTGGAGGACCATTACGAGGATGAGGTTGACCAAAATCAGAACTACGTGCAACAACCAGCACCACCACCACCAGGTCGTCCTCATGCATATCATCGCAACGGTAGGGCTGCACCACCACCTGAGGTACATGACCATATTCCTAAACTGAAATTGAATATTCCACCATTTGAGGGTAGATATGTTCCTGATATATATCTTACTTGGGAGTTACAAACTGAACAACGTTTTACATGTTTAAACTATCCCGAGGAGAGACGTGTTCCTGTTGCTGTTTGTGCTTTCACTGGTTTTGCATGTGTTTGGTGGTCTGAACATTGTAGATTATAGCCTATTCCAGCTACTTGGACTGCTTTGAAAACTGCTATGCGTACTCGTTGGGTTCCACCATATTATCAACGTGAATTACTTCAAAATCTGCAGCGCTTAAGACAAGGAAAAAATTCTGTAGAAGAATATTATCAGCAATTACAAACTGGCCTAATTAGATGTGGTATTGTTGAGGAGAATGAAGCTATGCTTGCACGTTTTATGGGTGGATTAAATAGAGAGATTCAGACCATTCTAGAGTATAAGGATTATACTAATATCACTCGTTTATTCCATCTTGCTTGTAAAGCTGAACGTGAAGTGCAGGATCGACAGGCATTGGCGCGGACTAACTTTTCTGCAGGACGACCTTCATCATGGACACCGCGTGCATCCTCTACTTCCTCACATGCTACTGCACCGACACCTCCATCAGCTGTTACCTCCAGCCGTGATACAAGGAAGCAGGCACAACCACAATTATCTGCCAAGAGCACACCTATTAGGCCTGCACAGAGTTCTTCTTCTTCCATGGCGTCAACAGGGCACACCAGTGATATTATTTGTCGTCGTTGTAAGGGAAGAGGACATTTTGCGAGAGATTGCAAATCTCAGCATGTGATGATTGCTACTGAGGATGGTGGATATGAATCCGCTAGTGACTATGATGAGGAGACTTTGGCTCTTATTACACGTGAAGAACACGGCGGAGACGATTCTGATCATGAGACGCAATACATGGCTCCTGAAGATGCTGACAGGTATGAATGTTTAGTTGCTCAACGTGTTTTGAGTGTGCAGGTTACACAAGCTGAGCAAAATCAGAGGCATAATTTGTTCCATACAAAGGGAGTTGTGAAGGAACGTTCTGTTCGCGTGATCATAGATGGAGGGAGTTGCAACAACTTGGCTAGCATGGAGATGGTAGAGAAGCTATCTCTCACCACAAGACCACATCCACATCCTTACTACATCCAATGGTTCAACAACAGCGGCAAGGTTAAGGTAACACGTACTGTTCGTGCGCAGTTTAGTATCTCTACATATGCTGATTATGTTGATTGTGATGTGGTACCTATGCAAGCATGTTCCTTATTACTTGGTTGATACAGGGTGGAACCCTAATCAGCGGATCTTTCACGTTTGGAGGGTGGCACACGATGAACACGGGGGGTCACAAGGGAAATATGGGAAAAACACAAGAGGAAAACACTCAATCAACACGAAGATAATCACACAAGCGCTAGATTCGCGATACAAGGTCGAGATACATGATCCAAAGTCAACACCGGTGATACAAAGATAGTCTTCTCCGTGAGGAGGTCTTGATATCCCTGGGGATCTTCTCCGTGAAGGAGGTCCTGAATCCGAAGTGGATCTTCTCCGTAGAGGCGCACCGTCTCGTGGGAGAAATCCACACAAGTCTAAGAATGAGCTAAACCACAGCTGAGTCTAAAGGGAGGAGGTCAACAGGTATATATTACAAAGGGGGTCGCCGTCGTAGCGGACGTCCGTGGGTTACCGGACGTCCGGTGGTTCCGGAGGGACCGGACGTCCGGTAATACTCGGATTTCCGCTATTTAGCTTCTGTAGTCGTTTTCACGGACGTCCGGTGGCTTCCGGCCGTCCGGTCGTCTGGGGGATGATACGGTGTATCCTAGGGCCATCCCCATGGACCCTCCTTCACCCCCTCAAGTGCCTCAAGGACCGATGACACGTGCCCGTACTAGAGCTTTCGAGACCGAGGTGACGTCACTCCTAGCCCTACTTCCTTATGAATCTTGCGAGACATGGTTGCTACCTCAAGCGAGTGTGCTTTGTGTGCTCAGGTGTGAAGGAGACCGCTTCGGAGAAGAGCGTGAAGGTGAACAAGTCCCCAAGGCCACGTACGAACCGATGCATCAAGAAGGGCAGAAGGGAGCTCCAGGTCCCGGACATCCGGCGCCATGGCCCGGACATCCGGCACCTGGGCCATCATCTACAGAAGACCAGCAGCGACTGAAGCTACAGGGCCCGGACATCCGGCCAGGGCCCGGACATCCGGCCAAGCACGGCCCGGACATCCGGCCCCGGGCCCGGAAATCCGGCGCCTCTGTCCAGAGAGCACCCGAGACCAGGCCACTCCAGCCCGGACATCCGGCCCATGGCCCCGGACGTCCGGCGTCCATCGAAGCCCCGGACATCCGGGCCGCCGCCCGGACATCCGGCCCCTGATCTGCCTGCGTGCAGCCCCCTGGGCCGAGGCCCATGTACCCGTTCGCCCCGAAGACTATATATATTCCTCTCCTCTTTCCGTTTAGGGTTAGCTGTGGTTTTAGCTCATTTGACACTTGTGTGGATTTCTCCCACGAGACCGGTGCGCCTCTACGGAGAAGATCCACCTCTGGATTCAAGACCCCTAACGGGAAGATCCCACGGGATTCCAAGACCTCCTCCGGGAGAAGACTATCTGTATCACCGTTGTTGACTTTGGATCATGTATCTCGACCTTGTATCGCGAATCTAGCACTTGTGTGATTGCTTCCGTGTTGATTTGAGTGTTCTCTCTTGTGTTTTCCCCATCTTTCTCCGTGTTTTCCCCGTGTTCATCGTGTGCCAACCTCCAAACGTGAAAGATCCGCTGATTAGGGTTCCACCCTATATCATTATGGTATCTAGAGCAAAGGTTTCTCACGATTTTGGAGCCCCACACTTTGTTTTCTAGCCTGTTTTTGTCGTGTTCTTCCTAATTTCGAAAATTGCCCCACAAAAAGAGCCCCAAAAATTTTCCGTGATCTGTTGATTTGGCAAGATTTTGTTGAATTTGTTCCATGGATTTGCTGTGCCACGTGTGGATCTAGCTTTTCCTCCACTTTTCCCCAAATTTCATCCGAAAAATCCTCCGAATTTTTGCCCCAAAACCCCCTTTGCAACGTGTTCTTGCTGGCTAGGGCACCCCGGACATCCGGCTCGTGCCCCGGACATCCGGCCCGGCCCGGACATCCGGCCCCTGGCCCGGACATCCGGCCTCCCGCAGCCATTTTGCCCCACTACACTTCCCTCATAGCAATTATCCGCCTCTTCGTTCGGTGATCCACTCACCCTTCCGCAAACCACCACCGATCTTCCGCAACAACCACCATCGCTTCACCGCTTCGAGTTTGGAAAATTTGTCTCCATTTGCCGTGGATACTTGAGTTTTGGTTTCACCGTTTCCTTGGATGTTTCGGCTACCTTGGGACGGCAAGACTTCGACGACACCACCGCTCAACTTCGGCAAGGACGGTAACATCGACGACACTTCGATCATTCTATCTTGCAATTGCATTGTCACCCTATGAACCATCTTTGCGTAGCTTTCCCATTGAGACTAGCCATTTGAGTATTGCCGGGCCACGACACTTGTGCACATTAGTGATACTCATATATATTGCATACCACATCATCTTGGTATATTGCATATCTCCTTGTGCCACAAGAGTGTTCCGCATACACAATAGCTACCTCGATACGAGAAGCATACATATGTGCCCAAAGAAAGAGCTCAAAAGCTTCTAAGCAAAAGAGCCAATCCAAGCAAAGAAACTATAGCATCATACGCCTTGCATCCAAAGAGATCATACATAGCAACATCATCTTGTGCTCGAGCATCGGCACATCATACACTCATAGCATACTTGTGATAGATAGTCGTTACGTTTTGCCCATATAGGTCGTGCACAAGTGCGTATCCGCCTATTAAGCAATCGGTTAGCGTCTCTCTAGCGTTGTGCAACACGAGCATTTTCCGTGGTTTACCACATTTTTCGCTCATCCTTGGTTGCACAACCACATTTATCTATCCGTGCGTGTGTTCCGTGTGCTACTCTTTGCTAGTGATCTACTTGTTGCATGAGCAAATTGTGAACCATTTTCAACATTTTTGAGTCACTTTGACAATTGCATTGAATTTGTGCCACATCCTAACCGAGCTCCTCTCAAAGCTTTACTTGTGTAGGTGTGAGAATCGACACGAAGTGATACCAATAGTGCTATTTCCGGGTTACATTGTTGAGTGATCATTGATCCATTTTCAACCTCGGTTAAGGTACATTGATATTGTCTTCTCCTTTCTGCACTCACTTACTTGCTTGTGATGATGGATAGGCCAAGTTCATCTACCAACCCGATCTTCGACGATCCTCAAGAAGCGAACAACTACGTCACCAAACTACATCTATTCGGTGTCCAACGAGCTCTACATCAAGAGAGTGAAGCTATGCGAGAGTACATTGGTCAAGTCGCCGAGGACGCGCGACAATTCCAACAAAGTACCAAGGAGCAAATCGACCTCATCAACACCAACATGTCTACTCAATACAATGAGCTCCGGACATTGATCATCAACCGACGTTCTTCCTCAACATCATCTCATCGACGAAGCCGCTCAAGTCGACTTACCGACTCAACGCAAGACTCAAGTACACCTACATCAAACACTCTTCGTCAAGCCGCACGTCAAGCTCGACATGAACATCGGCAACCTGATGCGGAGCATCCGTCAAGCATCCCCATGGACACCCCATCATCGCCACAAGCACTCAAAGGACCAATGACTAGAGCACGCGCACGCGCCATCGAGCACGAGGTGAATTCTCTCCTCTCCGAGTTTCGTTTGGATTCGCATGAGGATTGGGTTCTACCTCACAAGGAGATGTTGTGCATCCTCAGTTACCAAGGAGGTGATCCCATGGACGCAAAGGAGAGCTCATTCAGCCCGGATCGCGTGGAAGCAAACGAAGACCTGCACATCCCGGACCTAGCGGTACTACCGCTACACCGAAGCGGTACTACCGCACCTGGACAGTCCGGCACCAGCGGTACTACCGCCCCGTAAGCGGTACTACCGCTCGACAAGCGGTACTACCGCTCGAGTGGACGGTACTACCGCCCTGCCTGCGAGCAGCCCTCGGCCCTTGGCCATGTATCCCTCTCTTCTCGTACCCCTTCGTAGGATAAACTATAAATAGACCTTCCCCACTTCCTTGGAAGGGTTAGCAAAGATATTGAGAGACCTTGAGAGCTTTGCTCCTTGTATCCCCTCCGTGAGGAGATCGAGACCTCCCAAGGGAGAAGAATCCTTGTGGATTGCAAGACCTCCCAAGGGAGAAGAATCCTCTTGGATTGCAAGACCTCACCTAGAGTGGGAAGAACCTTACCTTTGTGCTTGTTTCCTTGGATTGTTCTTGTAATCTCGTGGATCCTTTGTGTGCTACTCTAGTGGATGTGATATTGGGTTTGTTTCGAGTGAATTGTGTCTTGTGTTCTTGTGTGTTCTTCCTCTTTTCCCCCTCCAAGTGTGAAAAGATCCCCCCTAGGGTTTCACCCTACAACATCCACCATCTCCATGCTAGCCAAGTTGTTGCAACTCCCTCCATCTATGATCACGCGAACAGAACGTTCCTTGACAACTCCCTTTGTATGGAACAAATTATGCCTCTGATTTTGCTCAGCTTGTGTAACCTGCACACTCAAAACACGTTGAGCAACTAAACATTCATACCTGTCAGCATCTTCAGGAGCCATGTATTGCGTCTCATGATCAGAATCGTCTCCGCCGTGTTCTCCACGTGTAATAAGAGCCAAAGTCTCCTCATCATAGTCACTAGCGGATTCATATCCACCATCCTCAGTAGCAATCATCACACGCTGAGATTTGCAATCTCTCGCAAAATGTCCTCTTCCCTTACAACGACGACAAATAATATCACTGGTGTGCCCTGTTGATGCCATGGAAGAAGAAGAACTCTGTGCAGGCCCAATAAGTGTGCTCTTGGCAGATAATGGTGGTTGTGCCTGCTTCCTTGTATCATGGCTGGAGGTAACAACTGATGGAGGTGTCGGTGCAGTAGAATGTGAGGAAGTAGAGGATGCACGCGGTGTCCATGATGAAGGTCGTCCTGCAGAAAAGTTAGTCCGCGCCAATGCCTGTCGATCCTGCACTTCACGTTCAGCTTTACAAGCAAGATGGAATAAACGAGTGATAGTAGTATAATCCTTATACTCTAGAATGGTCTGAATCTCTCTATTTAATCCACCCATAAAACGTGCAAGCATAGCTTCATTCTCCTCAACAATACCACATCTAATCAGGCCAGTTTGTAATTGCTGATAATATTCTTCTACAGAATTTTTTCCTTGTCTTAAGCGCTGCAGTTTTTGAAGTAATTCACGTTGATAATATGGTGGAACCCAACGAGTACGCATAGCAGTTTTCAAAGCAGTCCAAGTAGCTGGAATAGGATATAATCTACAATGTTCAGACCACCAAATACATGCAAAACCAGTGAAAGCACAAACAGCAGCAGGGACACGTCTCTCCTCGGGATAGCTTAAACATGTAAAACGTTGTTCAGTTTGTAACTCCCAAGTAAGATATATATCAGGAACATATCTACCCTCAAATGGTGGAATATTCAATTTCAGTTTAGGAAGATGGTCATGTACCTCAGGTGGTGGTGCAGCCCTACCGTTGCGATGATATGCATGAGGACGACCTGGTGGTGGTGGTGCTGGTTGTTGCACGTAGTTCTGATTTTGGTCAACCTCATCCTCGTAATGGTCCTCCACCTCTGCAGTAGCAGCAGGAGCTACAGAAACATCAACAGCAGCACCAGAAGCTTGACCAGTCTCAAGGGGAACGCGCTGTGCTCGTCCCACTTGATTCGGAAGGCGCCGTTGTTGTTGTTGTTGTTGTTGTTGTTGAATAGGTGGGACAGCTGCAGCAGCCGGTGGTGGTGGAAAACGCGCAAGCAATTCAGCAAACTTGTTATCGAGCTTTGTGTCAAACGTCTTCTCCATGCCATGATGAGGACATGACTACCTTGGATACGACCAAAAATATTGCATACATGTATATTTGTGAGGTGCATGGGACATTTGTACAATTCACATATGAAGATAAGGGAAAAAGAGAAGTTTAGGGGCTGTTCAAAAAGTTCTCTCACGTCACTTTTGGGCCAAGAGAAGATAGAGTCCAAGTCTCTCACGTTCTGCATCCAGATTCGGACTGCACAGACATACCTGACTCAAAACGGCAAGAACTCCTTCATACGGACTCCGAATTGGGTGATTCTTTTTTTGTTGGAAACTAGATTTCATACACTTTCCAACCCAATTGGAATCACCTTCAAATTCGTCCGGAGCATTGAGATCCCGACGAAACAATCTGACGCTGCAGCAGAATCCGAGTCAAACTACAAGTCCAAAGGTGTTACATCACCTCCACTTGGGCCCATGAGCCTTGTACGACCTAGGGTTAGTTTTAGGCTGCCTAGGGACGTCCTTCCACCTCCTTGGCCGCCACCCCTTGCTCCTATATAAGTAGATCCATCTAGTAGCTTTTTCTTTGGGATTTGTTTAGTCAAAAGTTAGCCATTGCAACTTCGTGTACTTTGTTTGTCTCCAACGACCAGACCAAGACCGCTTACGGATCCCCACCTTTATCAATACATCATTTATATTTGCAATATTCAGATTGCTTTATCATATTCTTGCTTGTTCTTCGTTTGCCTGCAGGAAACAGACCTTCGTGGTCAGGTTGATCGTGCTCCGGCGTGGTCAACACCCTCTGATATAGGGTGGAACCCTAATCAGCGGATCTTTCACGTTTGGAGGTTGGCACACGATGAACACGGGGAAAACACGGAGAAAGATGGGGAAAACACAAGAGAGAACACTCAAATCAACACGGAAGCAATCACACAAGTGCTAGATTCGCGATACAAGGTCGAGATACATGATCCAAAGTCAACAACGGTGATACAGATAGTCTTCTCCCGGAGGAGGTCTTGGAATCCCGTGGGATCTTCCCGTTAGGGGTCTTGAATCCAGAGGTGGATCTTCTCCGTAGAGGCGCACCGGTCTCGTGGGAGAAATCCACACAAGTGTCAAATGAGCTAAAACCACAGCTAACCCTAAACGGAAAGAGGAGAGGAGTATATATAGTCTTCGGGGCGAACGGGTACATGGGCCTCGGCCCAGGGGGCTGCACGCAGGCAGATCAGGGGCCGGATGTCCGGGCGGCGGCCCGGATGTCCGGGGCTTCGAGGGACGCCGGACGTCCGGGGCCATGGGCCGGATGTCCGGGCCGGAGTGGCCTGGTCTCGGGTGCTCTCTGGACAGAGGCGCCGGATTTCCGGGCCCGGGGCCGGATGTCCGGGCCGTGCTTGGCCGGATGTCCGGGCCCTGGCCGGATGTCCGGGCCCTGTAGCTTCAGTCGCTGCTGGTCTTCTGTAGATGATGGCCCAGGTGCCGGATGTCCGGGCCATGGCGCCGGATGTCCGGGGCCTGGAGCTCCCTTCTGCCCTTCTCGATGCATCGGTTCGTACGTGGCCTTGTGGACTTGTTCACCTTCACGCTCTCCTCCGTAGCGGTCTCCTTCACACCTGAGCACACAAAGCACACTCGCTTGAGGTAGCAACCATGTCTCGCAAGATTCATAAGGAAGTAGGGCTAGGAGTGACGTCACCTCGGTCTCGAAAGCTCTAGTACGGGCACGTGTCATCGGTCCTTGAGGCACTTGAGGGGGTGAAGGAGGGTCCATGGGGATGGCCCTAGGATACACCGTATCATCTCCCCTCCCTTGGGAAAGATCCGACCTCGGATCGAAATCTTCATCACCATGGAAAGGAGAGAGGTCCTTGATGTTGAAAGTATCGCTCACGGAGTACTTGTCCCTTGGGATGTCGATCTTGTAGGCGTTGTCGTTGTAGCGTGCTATCACCTTGAAGGGTCCGTCGGCGCGAGGTAGAAGCTTGGACTTGCGCTCGAGTGGGAAGCGGTCCTTGCGAAGGTGAAGCCAAACAAGATCTCCCGGTTGGAACACCATCGGTGCCTTGTTGACGTTGAGCTTGGTGGCGCGACGGTGGACTTGTCGCTCGATCATCGCCCTTGTGTCTTCGTGCACCTTCTTGAGATAAGTTGCCCTTGCACTTGCGTCCATGTTCGTGCGCTCTTGGAGAGGAAGCGGTAGGATGTCCAAAGGTGACAATGGGTTGAAGCCGTAGACGATCTCGAAGGGGGACTTGCCGGTTGTGGAGTGTCTTGCGCGGTTGTAGGCGAACTCGGCGATTGGTAAGCAATGCTCCCATTCCCGGATGTTCCTCTTGATCAACACACGAAGAAGAGTGGATAGCGTGCGGTTCGTCACCTCCGTCTGACCGTCCGGTTGTGGATGGTACGCCGAAGAAAATAGAAGCTTGATTCCGAGCTTGGCACATAGTGTTTTCCAAAAGTAACTCAGGAACTTGACGTCCCGGTCAGAGACGATCGTTTTGGGCACGCCGTGTAGACGAAGTATCTCCCTGCAAAAGAGAGTTGCAACATGTGAAGCATCGTCGATCTTGTTACAAGGAATGAAATGAGCCATTTTGGAGAACCTATCTACCACGACAAACACGGAATCTTTGCCATTTTGAGTCCTAGGCAAACCAAGTATGAAATCCATGCTTATTTCTTCCCATGGGTGATATGGAATAGGAAGAGGCATATGAAGACCATAAGATTGCGCTTTGGACTTAGCTTTGCGGCATGTAGAACAACGGTTGGTGAAGCGTGAGACGTCACGAAGCATCTTGGGCCAAAAATAGTTCTTAGAGAGTGTAGCAAACGTCTTGTCTCGTCCAAAGTGTCCCATGAGTCCTCCTCCATGCGATTCCTGCAAAAGGAGCAAACGAAGCGAAGACTCGGGAATGCAAAGTTTGTTAGCTCTCATAAGATATCCATCTTTGATGTAGTAATGCTCCCAAGAAGTGTGAGTCAAGCATTTAGCATAGGCATTTGCAAAGAAAGGATCATGCTTATATAAATCTTTAATATGCTCAAAGCCAATCACATTCAACTCAAGTTGTGTAACAAGCATGCATTTGCGGGAAAGCGCGTCCGCCACAACATTTTCTTTGCCCTTGATGTATTTGATGACATAGGGAAAAGACTCAATGAACTCACTCCATTTAGCATGACGCTTGTTCAACTTGGTTTGACCTTTGAGATACTTGAGTGTGATACGGTGTATCCTAGGGCCATCACCATGGACCCTCCTTCACCCCCTCAAGTGCCTCAAGGACCGATGACACGTGCTCGTGCTAGAGCTTTTGAGACCGAGGTGACGTCACTCCTAGCCCAACTCCCTTATGAATCTTGCGAGACATGGTTGCTACCTCAAGCGAGTGTGCTTTGTGTGCTCAGGTGTGAAGGAGACCACTTCGGAGAAGAGCTTGAAGATGGACAAGTCCCCAAGGCCACGGACGAGCTGATGCATCGAGAAGGGCAGAAGAGAGCTCCAGGACCCGGACATCCGGCCCCCTGGCCCGGACATCCGGCCCCTGGGCAGTCACCTACAGAAGGCCAACAGCAGCCGAGGCTACAGGGCCCGGACATCCGGCCAGGGCCCGGACATCCGGCCAGGCACGGCCCGGACATCCGGCCCCGCGCCCGGAAATCCGGCGCCTCTGTCCAGAGAGCACCCGAGGCGCGTCCTCCCCCGGCCGGACATCCGGGCCCCCCGCCCCGGACATCCGGCGACCCATGAAGCCCCGGACATCCGGGCCGTAGCCCGGACATCCGGCCCCTGATCTGCCTGCGTGCAGCCCCTGGGCCGAGGCCCATGTACCCATTCGCCCCGTAGACTATATATACTCCTCTCCTCTTTCCGTTTAGGGTTAGCTGTGGTTTTAGCTCATTTGACACTTGTGTGGATTTCTCCCACGAGACCGGTGCGCCTCTACGGAGAAGATCCACCTCTGGATTCAAGACCCCTAACGGGAAGATCCCACGGGATTCCAAGACCTCCTCCGGGAGAAGACTATCTGTATCACCGTTGTTGACTTTGGATCATGTATCTCGACCTTGTATCGCGAATCTAGCACTTGTGTGATTGCTTCCGTGTTGATTTGAGTGTTCTCTCTTGTGTTTTCCCCATCTTTCTCCGTGTTTTCCCCGTGTTCATCGTGTGCCAACCTCCAAACGTGAAAGATCCGCTGATTAGGGTTCCACCCTGTATCATTATGGTATCAGAGCAATGGTTTAGCTCATATGAGAGATAGAGCTTTGCTCATCCATCCCGGATCTACTCCACGAGAGAGACCGCGGCCCCTCTACGGAGAAGATCCACCTTGGATTCAAGACCCCTAGCGGGAAGATCCTTCACGGATTCAAGACCTCCTCTTGGAGATGAACTCTACCTATGTATCTTTCCCTTTGTTGTTCATGTATCTTGTGATCTTGTGTGTTTGATTGTCTAGTGGATGTGTGATTGGACTTGTTCTTGTGTGTTTCCTCTCGTGTTTTCCCTCGTTTCCCTTTGTGTTCTTCGTGTTCATCGTGGGATCCACTCCATTTCGTGAAAGATCTGCTGATTAGGGTTCCACTTGTGCACATTAGTGATACTCATATATATTGCATACCACATCATCTTGGTATATTGCATATCTCCTTGTGCCACAAGAGTGTTCCGCATACACAATAGCTACCTCGATACGAGAAGCATACATATGTGCCCAAAGAAAGAGCTCAAAAGCTTCTAAGCAAAAGAGCCAATCCAAGCAAAGAAACTATAGCATCATACGCCTTGCATCCAAAGAGATCATACATAGCAACATCATCTTGTGCTCGAGCATCGGCACATCATACACTCATAGCATACTTGTGATAGATAGTCGTTACGTTTTGCCCATATAGGTCGTGCACAAGTGCGTATCCGCCTATTAAGCAATCGGTTAGCGTCTCTCTAGCGTTGTGCAACACGAGCATTTTCCGTGGTTTACCACATTTTTCGCTCATCCTTGGTTGCACAACCACATTTATCTATCCGTGCGTGTGTTCTGTGTGCTACTCTTTGCTAGTGATCTACTTGTTGCATGAGCAAATTTGTGAACCATTTTCAACATCTTTGAGTCATTTTGACGATTGCATTGAATTTGTGCCACATCCTAACCAAGCTCCTCTCAAAGCTTTACTTGTAGGTGTGAGAATCGACACGAAGTGATACCAATAGTGCTATTTCCGGGTTACATTGTTGAGTGATCATTGATCCATTTTCAACCTCGGTTAAGGTACATTGATATTGTCTTCTCCTTTCTCCACTCACATACTTGCTTGTGATGATGGATAGGCCAAGTTCATCTACCAACCCGATCTTCGACGATCCTCAAGAAGCGAACAACTACGTCACCAAACTACATCTATTCGGTGTCCAACGAGCTCTACATCAAGAGAGTGAAGCTATGCGAGAGTACATTGGTCAAGTTGCCGAGGACGCGCGACAATTCCAACAAAGCACCAAGGAGCAAATCGACCTCATCAACACCAACATGTCTACTCAATACAATGAGCTACGGACATTGATCATCAACCGACGTTCTTCCTCAACATCATCTCATCGACGAAGCCGCTCAAGTCGACACACCGACTCAACGCAAGACTCAAGTACACCTACGTCAAACACTCTTCGTCAAGCCGCACGTCCAGCTCGACATGAACATCGGCAACCTGATACGGAGTATCCCATGATCATCCCCATGTTCACTCGACGAGACCTCAACTACACACAATTGGACACAAGGTTCACTCGCTCCTCTCTGAACCTCCACTTTCTACATGTGAGACATGCCTACTACCTCAAATATATGTGCTATGCATGGTCAGGAACACCCAAGGAGACCATGGAGAACCCAAGGACCAAGGCCAAGTGCGCGTGGAAGAGAAGGAAGAAGGACCAGCATCTGCAGGCCCCGGACATCCGGCCCCCAAGCCCGGACATCCGGCGCCCTGATACGGTGTATCCTATGGACATCACCATGTCAAGAGTCTGCTTGGGAAGTGACACGTGTGACCTCTATTTCTCATACATAAAGGTGAATCATCTCCTTTACACGTGTTCACTTGACCCCTTCGAGGATGGTATACTACTTGACACTCCACTCGTGTGCATGCATAGGTATTGTCGGAGCTTCACGGACGACGACGAGGAGTGCAAGCGCCGAGGAACACCTACACCATCCGCGAGGGAAGCTTGGAAGAGAAGACGGAAGAAGACGGAGCGGCTGAAGTTACAGCCGCCGGACATCCGGCGCCAGCCCGGACATCCGGCGCCAGCCCGGACATCCGGCGTCCAGCCCGGACATCCGGCGCTTCAGCAGAGGCCGGACATCCGGCATCACTCCGGAAATCCGGCAAGGGCAACAGAAGCACCCGAAGAACGGCCATCGCCAGGCCGGACATCCGGCCCGTGCCCGGACATCCGGCCTCCCATGAACGGCCGGACATCCGGCCCCCAGCCCGGACATCCGGCGCCTGCCTGCGCGCAGAGTCGGGCCAGAGGCCCATGTATCCTCTCCCACTTACCCCTTCATGTACTAGACTATATATACTCCTCCACCTCCACCATTTTAGGGTTAGCAATGGTTTAGCTCATATGAGAGATAGAGCTTTGCTCATCCATCCCGGATCTACTCCACGAGAGAGACCGCGGCCCCTCTACGGAGAAGATCCACCTTGGATTCAAGACCCCTAGCGGGAAGATCCTTCACGGATTCAAGACCTCCTCTTGGAGATGAACTTTACCTTGTATCTTTCCCTTTGTTGTTCATGTACCGTGTGATCTTGTGTGTTTGATTGTCTAGTGGATGTGTGATTGGACTTGTTCTTGTGTGTTTCCTCTCGTGTTTTCCCCCGTTTCCCTTTGTGTTCTTCGTGTTCATCGTGGGATCCCCTCCATTTCGTGAAAGATCTGCTGATTAGGGTTCCACCCTGTATCAAAAGGTGCACTTTCCAAGGTTACCAAATAAACGTGCATCACGTAGAGCAATAAAAACAGCACGTAAATGTTCCAAATGTTCCTCCAAAGATCTGCTAAAAATCAATATATCATCAAAGTATACTACCACAAATCGTCCAATGAAAGCACGTAAAACTTCATTCATTAATCTCATGAAAGTACTAGGTGCATTAGTTAACCCAAAAGGCATGACTAACCACTCATATAATCCAAACTTAGTTTTAAATGCTGTTTTCCATTCATCTCCCAATTTCATACGAATTTGATGGTATCCACTACGCAAATCAACTTTGGAGAATATTGTAGAGCCACTCAATTCATCAAGCATATCATCTAGCCTAGGAATAGGATGACGATAACGAATAGTAATATTATTAATGGCTCTACAATCAACACACATACGCGATGTACCATCCTTTTTCGGCACTAGAATAATAGGAACAGCACAAGGACTAAGGGATTCGCGTATATAACCTTTGTCGAGTAGCTCCTGTACTTGACGCATAATCTCCTTCGTCTCTTCTGGATTGGTACGGTATGGTGCGCGGTTGGGTAGCGATGCACCGGGAATTAAGTCAATCTGATGCTCAATCCCTCGAATAGGTGGTAATCCCGGTGGCACGTCTTGTGGAAAGACGTCGGCGAACTCGTGTAAAATGTTAGTGACAGCAGGAGGCAAAGAGGAAGGCACGTCCTCGAATGAAAACAAGGCCTCTTTGCATACAACAGCATAGCAAACAGATTTGCTAAAATCTAGCTCATCAATATCAGATTTGGTGGCAAATAAACATGCATTTTTCAATTTAATTTCAGAAGCAACAGTAGATGGTTTATTAGTAGGCTTCATTTGTTGCTCAAATTCTTTTGCCACAATCTGATTTTCACTCTTATTTTTCTCCTGTTTTGCTTTATTAGCTCTATTAATATCATCTTTCAAAATGGAATCAGGAGTCATAGGAAGCAAAGTAATATTTTTATCCTTATGAACAAGAGTATACTGATTGTTTCTACCATGGCGTACAGAATTTTTATCAAATTGCCATGGTCTACCAATGATACGGTGTATCCTAGGGTCATCACCATGGACCCTTCATCACCTCACCAAGTGCCCAAAGGACCCATGACTAGAGCTCGTGCGAGAGCTTTCGAGACCGAGGTGACCTCGCTCCTCTCTTTACATCTTCCGGATTCACTTGAGACACGGCTTCTACCTTCATCAGAGACTCTATGCATACTCACGTGCTTGGACGAAGGCCGCGGGACAGCTCTACCTGATACAGGGTGGAACCCTAATCAGCGGATCTTTCACGTTTGGAGGTTGGCACACGATGAACACGGGGAAAACACGGAGAAAGATGGGGGAAAACACAAGAGAGAACACTCAAATCAACACGGAAGCAATCACACAAGTGCTAGATTCGCGATACAAGGTCGAGATACATGATCCAAAGTCAACAACGGTGATACAGATAGTCTTCTCCCGGAGGAGGTCTTGGAATCCCGTGGGATCTTCCCGTTAGGGGTCTTGGATCCAGAGGTGGATCTTCTCCGTAGAGGCGCACCGGTCTCGTGGGAGAAATCCACACAAGTGTCAAATGAGCTAAAACCACAGCTAACCCTAAACGGAATGAGGAGAGGAGTATATATAGTCTTCGGGGCGAACGGGTACATGGGCCTCGGCCCAGGGGCTGCACGCAGGCAGATCAGGGGCCGGATGTCCGGGCGGCGGCCCGGATGTCCGGGTCTTCGAGGGGAGCCGGACGTCCGGGGCGAGGAGCCGGATGTCCGGGCTGGAGCGGCCTGGTCTCGGGTGCTCTCTGGACAGAGGCGCCGGATTTCCGGGCCCGGGGCCGGATGTCCGGGCCATGCTTGGCCGGATGTCCGGGCCCTGTAGCTTCGGTCGTTGCAAGTCTTCTGCAGTTGATGGCCCAGGTGCCGGATGTCCGGGCCATGGGGTCGGATGTCCGGGGCCTGGTGCCTCCTTCTGCCCTTCTCGATGCATCAGCTCGTCCGTGGTCTTGGGGGCTTGTCCATCTTCAAGCTCTTCTCCGAAGCGGCCTTCCTCACACCTGAGCACACACAACACGTCCGTCTGAGGTAGCGACCATGTCTCGCAAGCATTATATGGGAGTAGGGCTAGGAGTGACGTCACCTCGGTCTCAAGAGCTCTTGTCCGGGCACGTGTCATCGGTCCTTGAGGCACTTGAGGGGGTGAAGGAGGGTCCATGGGGATGGCCCTAGGATACACCGTATCATCTCCCCTCCCTTGGGAAAGATCCGACCTCGGATCGAAATCTTCATCACCATGGAAAGGAGAGAGGTCCTTGATGTTGAAAGTATCGCTCACGGAGTACTTGTCCCGTGGGATGTCGATCTTGTAGGCGTTGTCGTTGTAGCGTGCTAGCACCTTGAAGGGTCCGTCGGCGCGAGGTAGAAGCTTGGACTTGCGCTCTTGTGGGAAGCGGTCCTTGCGAAGGTGAAGCCAAACAAGATCGCCCGGTTGGAACACCATCGGTGTCTTGTTGACGTTGAGCTTGGTGGCGCGACGGTGGACTTGTCGCTCGATCATCGCCCTTGTGTCTTCGTGCACCTTCTTGAGATAAGTTGCCCTTGCACTTGCGTCCATGTTCGTGCGCTCTTGGAGAGGAAGCGGTAGGATGTCCAAAGGTGACAACGGGTTGAAGCCGTAGACGATCTCGAAGGGGGACTTGCCGGTTGTGGAGTGTCTTGCGCGGTTGTAGGCGAACTCGGCGATTGGTAAGCAATGCTCCCATTCCCGGATGTTCCTCTTGATCAACACACGAAGAAGAGTGGATAGCGTGCGGTTCGTCACCTCCGTCTGGCCGTCCGTTTGTGGATGGTACGCCGACGAAAATAGAAGCTTGATTCCGAGCTTGGCACATAGTGTTTTCCAAAAGTAACTCAGGAACTTGACGTCCCGGTCGGAGACGATCGTTTTGGGCACGCCGTGTAGACGAAGTATCTCCCTGCAAAAGAGAGTTGCAACATGTGAAGCATCGTCGATCTTGTTACAAGGAATGAAATGAGTCATTTTGGAGAACCTATCTACCACGACAAACACGGAATCTTTGCCATTTTGAGTCCTAGGCAAGCCAAGTATAAAATCCATGCTTATGTTTTCCCACGGGTGATATGGAATAGGAAGAGGCATATAAAGACCATAAGATTGAGCTTTGGACTTAGCTTTGCGGCATGTAGAACAACGGTTGGTGAAGCGTGAGACGTCACGAAACATCTTGGGCCAAAAATAGTTCTTAGAGAGTGTAGCAAACGTCTTGTCTCGTCCAAAGTGTCCCATGAGTCCTCCTCCATGCGATTCCTGCAAAAGAAGCAAACGAAGCGACGACTCGGGAATGCAAAGTTTGTTAGCTCTCATAAGATATCCATCTTTGATGTAGTAATGCTCCCAAGAAGTGTGAGTCAAGCATTTAGCATAGGCATTTGCAAAGAAAGGATCATGCTCATATAAATCTTTAATATGCTCAAAGCCAATCACATTCAACTCAAGTTGTGTTACAAGCATGCATTTGCGGGAAAGCGCGTCCGCCACAACATTTTCTTTGCCCTTGATGTATTTGATGACATAGGGAAAAGACTCAATGAACTCACTCCATTTAGCATGACGTTTGTTCAACTTGGTTTGACCTTTGAGATACTTGAGTGTCTCATGGTCCGTATGGAGAATGAATTCATGAGGTCGAAGATAGTGTTCCCAAACACGTAGAACTCTCACCAAGGCATAAAGCTCTTTATCATAGATAGGATAGTTAAGTTGCGCTCCCGATAGCTTCTCGCTAAAGTACGCAATTGGGCGCTTTTCTTGCATTAGCACGCCACCAATGCCGGTACCACTAGCATCACAATGAATCTCAAACGGTTTGTCAAAGTTTGGTAGTGCTAGAAGTGGTGCGTGCGTGAGCAAGCTCTTAAGCTCATTGAACGCGGTGTCTTGCGAAGGACCCCAAATGAAGGGTGCGTTCTTCTTGCTCAAAGCGTGTAGAGGCATAGCAATGGTGCTAAAATCCTTGACAAAACGTCGATAGAAACCGGCTAGACCAAGGAAACTACGCACTTGCATAAGATTTTTTGGTTGAGGCCAAGTTTTAATTGCTTCAATTTTAGTTTCATCAACGTGAACACCTTGAGAAGATACGACAAATCCTAGAAAGACAACCTTGTCAACGCCAAAAGTGCATTTTTCCATATTAGCATACAATTGTTGTTTGCGAAGTGTTTGCAAAACTAGTTGGACATGGTCAACATGTTCTTCAAGCGACTTGCTGAACACAAGAATGTCATCAAAGTAAACCACAACAAAGACACCTATGTAGGGTCTAAGAACAAAGTGCATAAGACGCACAAAAGTGCCGGGTGCTTCCGATAAGCCCATTGGCATGACAAGCCACTCATATAACCCAAACTTGGTTTTGAAAGCAGTTTTCCACTCATCACCCTCTTGAATGCGAATTTGGTAGTAACCACTTTTAAGATCAATTTTTGAAAAGATGGTGGCACCACAAAGTTCATCAAGCATGTCATCTAAACGAGGAATAGGGTGACGATATCTAACGGTTATAGCATTTATCGGGCGGCAATCGGAACACATGCGAAAAGTTCCGTCTTTCTTAGGCACGAGAATAACGGGAACGGCACAAGGGCTTAGACTTTCACGTACATGACCCTTGTCGATGAGATTTTGCACTTGCCGTTGTATCTCCTTCGTTTCCTCGGGGTTGACGCGGTACGGAGCTTTGTTTGGAAGTGGGGCACCGGGTACGAGGTCGATTCGGTGCTCTATCCCTCGAAGTGGAGGTAGACCCGGTGGTAGCTCATCCGGAAAGACGTCCGAGAATTCCTGCAACAATTTAGACAACACTAAAGGTGGAGGTGGTGAAGTGTTAGTAGGTTTGGCTTCCCCTTTGCATAGAAGCACAAGGTGGAAGACGCTCGATGGGTTCTCACACACTTCTCTCATCTCACGTTTGGTAGCAAATAGCACTAGTTGCTTCTTGTCGCTCATCGTGGAGTCGCTCATATTTGGCTTGTGGCTCTCGCTCTCTTTTTGGTGGCTCGCTCTCTCACCATTCTCTCCACGATGGGTGGTAGGTAAAATCTTGTCGGCGGCAACTTGACTTGGGGACATTGGCCGAAGCACGAATTCCTTGCCCTTCATCTTGAAATGATAGTGATTTGTCCGTCCATTGTGTGTGACTCCACGATCATATTGCCATGGGCGTCCAAGAATAAGGTGGCACACGGACATGGGTATCACATCACACTCAAGGGTGTCCTCGTAGGCGCCAATCTTGAAAGAGACTTGCACGGTGTGCTCGACTCGAAGAATTCCGGCGTCGTTGAGCCATTGGACCTTGTAGGGATGCGGATGCTTCGTCTTGACCAAATGAAGCTTGTCGCATAGCTCTTCACTTGCCAAGTTGTGGCAACTTCCTCCATCGATGATAACCTTGACGGAGCGTCCATTGATGGCGGCCTTCGTATGGAAAATATGGCATCGTTGGTCGTCATCTTGTTGATGTTATAGTGTCAAGACTTTGGAGACAACTAGGTTGGGGCTTGAGTCATTGTCGCAAAATACTTGACGATCTTCTTCTTCATTGATACGCCGGTGGATGGCCAAGTGCTTGATGGCGTCCACTTCGTCGTCGCTCATCGAGTCATATGTGCCGTCGTCGTGGAAGATCATTGTTCTCTTGTTGGTGCACTCGAAGGACTTGTGTCCACGGCCACCACATGTGAAACATTTGATGGAACTTGTCTTTGGGTTCTCTTCATTTGGAGTTGTAGATGATGTAGCTCTTGGCTTGAAGTTGTTGGTAGAAGGTGGATGACTCGATGTAGTCTCATTCTTGTATCTTGGCTTGTCGCCTAAGTTTGTAGATGGCTTGGTAGAGGTAGGAGGGATATCCGAAGTCGTTGAAGCTTGGTTGTAGGAGCCGAAGTTCTTGGAGTTGAACTTGGAGTACTTGTAGTCCTCTTGAACTTGTCGCTCCGCTTTGGTTGCTTGGTGTACTAGCTCGAGGAGATTGTTGTATGGTTGGAAGTCCGCAATCTTCTTAATGGAGTAGTTGAGTCCATTCAAGAATCTCGCCATTGTTTGCTCTTCATCTTCCGTGATGTTTGCTCTTATCATAGCAATCTCCATCTCCTTGTAGTACTCTTCAACGGACTTGGTACCTTGCTTGAGGAGTTGTAGCTTCTTGAACAAGTCGCGGTTGTAGTGTGTAGGCACGAAGCGTGCTCTCATCACTTCCTTCATTTGAGCCCAAGTGGTGATAGGAGGTTCGCCTTTGGCTTCTCTTCTCTCTATGATTTGCTCCCACCAAATGAGAACATAGTCTTGGAACTCAAGTGATGCCATAGCGATCTTCTTCTCTTCATCGAAGTTGTGAAGGCGAAAGATCTTGTCAACTTTCAATGCCCATGAGAGGTAGTCTTCGGGGTCAATGCTTCCGGAAAACTTTGGCATGGTGAACTTGAGCTTGCCATAGCGATGCTCATCATTGTGTCCTTGCCTATTGGGAGGATGATCTCGATTTTGGCGGTTTGCCGTATCGTGTTGCTCTTGAGGATGTAGACGTTCTTGTTGGAGTTGATGTTCTTGTTGATATTGTTGCTCATGTCGCGCTTGAGGAGGAGCTTCGTCTTGCATTCTTGCTTGATGGCGCCTTTCTTGCATCTCATCTCGAAGAAAATCCTCTTCTTGACGAGTGTGTCGATTACGGGCGGCCACATTGCGGTGTGCATCTTGTAAAGCACGTTGCGCCTCCATAGCTTGAGCGTCACGACGTTGTTGTGCTTGGCGGTTAGCCTCGGCATCTTGTTCTTCTTGATATTGACGAGCTCGCTCTTGTTGATGTTGGCGTAGTCGTTGCCGTTCTTGTGCTTGCTCAAGTGTAGCTTGGTTGTGACGACGTCGATTTTCTTGTTCGTCGAATAGCTCTTGGGAACTCTTGTCATGTAGAGGTTGCCGATGTTCATGTCGAGCTTGACGTGCGGCTTGACGAAGAGTGTTTGACGTAGGTGTACTTGAGTCTTGCGTTGAGTCGGTATGTCGACTTGAGCGGCTTCGTCGATGAGATGATGTTGAGGAAGAACGTCGGTTGATGATCAATGTCCGTAGCTCATTGTATTGAGTAGACATGTTGGTGTTGATGAGGTCGATTTGCTCCTTGGTGCTTTGTTGGAATTGTCGCGCGTCCTCGGCAACTTGACCAATGTACTCTCGCATAGCTTCACTCTCTGGATGTAGAGCTCGTTGGACACCGAATAGATGTAGTTTGGTGACGTAGTTGTTCGCTTCTTGAGGGTCATCGAAGATCGGGTTGGTAGATGAACTTGGCCTATCCATCATCACAAGCAAGTAAGTGAGTGGAGAAAGGAGAAGACAATATCAATGTACCTTAACCGAGGTTGAAAATGGATCAATGATCACTCAACAATGTAACCCGGAAATAGCACTATTGGTATCACTTCGTGTCGATTCTCACACCTACACAAGTAAAGCTTTGAGAGGAGCTTGGTTAGGATGTGGCACAAATTCAATGCAATCGTCAAAATGACTCAAAGATGTTGAAAATGGTTCACAAATTTGCTCATGCAACAAGTAGATCACTAGCAAATAGTAGCACACGGAACACACGCACGGATAGATAAATGTGGTTGTGCAACCAAGGATGAGCGAAAAATGTGGTAAACCACGGAAAATGCTCGTGTTGCACAACGCTAGAGAGACGCTAACCGATTGCTTAATAGGCGGATACGCACTTGTGCACGACCTATATGGGCAAAACGTAACGACTATCTATCACAAGTATGCTATGAGTGTATGATGTGCCGATGCTCGAGCACAAGATGATGTTGCTATGTATGATCTCTTTGGATGCAAGGCGTATGATGCTATAGTTTCTTTGCTTGGATTGGCTCTTTTGCTTAGAAGCTTTTGAGCTCTTTCTTTGGGCACATATGTATGCTTCTCGTATCGAGGTAGCTATTGTGTATGCGGAACACTCTTGTGGCACAAGGAGATATGCAATATACCAAGATGATGTGGTATGCAATATATATGAGTATCACTAATGTGCACAAGTGTCGTGGCCCGGCAATACTCAAATGGCTAGTCTCAATGGGAAAGCTACGCAAAGATGGTTCATAGGTGATACAGTGTATCCTATGGACATCACCATGTCAAGAGTCTGCTTGGGAAGTGACACGTGCGACCTCTACTTCTCATACATAAAGGTGAATCATCTCCTTTACACGTGTTCACTTGACCCCTTCGAGGATGGTATACTACTTGACACTCCACTCGTGTGCATGCATAGGTATTGTCGGAGCTTCACGGACGACGACGAGGAGTGCAAGCGCCGAGGAACACCTACACCATCCGCGAGGGAAGCTTGGAAGAGAAGACGGAAGAAGACGGAGCGGCTGAAGTTACAGCCGCCGGACATCCGTCGCCAGCCCGGACATCCGGCGCCAGCCCGGACATCCGGCGACCTGCCCGGACATCCGGCGCTTCAGCAGAGGCCGGACATCCGGCATCACCCCGGAAATCCGGCAAGGGCAACAGAAGCACCCGAAGAACGGCCATCGCCAGGCCGGACATCCGGCCCGTGCCCGGACATCCGGCCTCCCATGAACGGCCGGACATCCGGCCCCCAGCCCGGACATCCGGCGCCTGCCTGCGCGCAGAGTCGGGCCAGAGGCCCATGTATCCTCTCCCACTTACCCCTTCGTGTACTAGACTATATATACTCCTCCACCTCCACCATTTTAGGGTTAGCAATGGTTTAGCTCATATGAGAGATAGAGCTTTGCTCATCCATCCCGGATCTACTCCACGAGAGAGACCGCGGCCCCTCTACGGAGAAGATCCACCTTGGATTCAAGACCCCTAGCGGGAAGATCCTTCACGGATTCAAGACCTCCTCTTGGAGATGAACTCTACCCATGTATCTTTCCCTTTGTTGTTCATGTATCTTGTGATCTTGTGTGTTTGATTGTCTAGTGGATGTGTGATTGGACTTGTTCTTGTGTGTTTCCTCTCGTGTTTTCCCCCGTTTCCCTTTGTGTTCTTCGTGTTCATCGTGGGATCCCCTCCATTTCGTGAAAGATCTGCTGATTAGGGTTCCACCCTGTATCAACTTGAGTTGAATGTGATTGGCTTTGAGCATATTAAAGATTTATATGAGCATGATCCTTTCTTTGCAAATGCCTATGCTAAATGCTTGACTCACACTTCTTGGGAGCATTACTACATCAAAGATGGATATCTTATGAGAGCTAACAAACTTTGCATTCCCGAGTCTTCGCTTCGTTTGCTCCTTTTGCAGGAATCGCATGGAGGAGGACTCATGGGACACTTTGGACGAGACAAAACGTTTGCTACACTCTCTAAGAACTATTTTTGGCCCAAGATGCTTCGTGACGTCTCACGCTTCACCAACCGCTGTTCTACATGCCGCAAAGCTAAGTCCAAAGCTCAATCTTATGGCCTTTATATGCCTCTTCCTATTCCATATCACCCATGGGAAGACATAAGCATGGATTTCATACTTGGCTTGCCTAGGACTCAAAATGGCAAAGATTCCGTGTTTGTCGTGGTAGATAGGTTCTCCAAAATGGCTCATTTCATTCCTTGTAACAAGATCGACGATGCTTCACATGTTGCAACTCTCTTTTGCAGGGAGATAATTCGTCTACACGGCGTGCCCAAAACGATCGTCTCCGACCGGGACGTCAAGTTCCTGAGTTACTTTTGGAAAACACTATGTGCCAAGCTCGGAATCAAGCTTCTATTTTCTTCGGCGTACCATCCACAAACGGACGGCCAGACCGAGGTGACGAACCGCACGCTATCCACTCTTCTTCGTGTGTTGATCAAGAGGAACATCCGGGAATGGGAGCATTGCTTACCAATCGCCGAGTTCGCCTACAACCGCGCAAGACACTCCACAACTGGCAAGTCCCCCTTCGAGATCGTCTACGGCTTCAACCCGTTGTCACCTTTGGACATCCTACCGCTTCCTCTCCAAGAGCGCACGAACATGGACGCAAGTGCAAGGGCAACTTATCTCAAGAAGGTGCACGAAGACACAAGGGCGATGATCGAACAACAAGTCCACCGTCGCGCCACCAAGCTCAACGTCAACAAGGCACCGATGGTGTTCCAACCGGGAGATCTTGTTTGGCTTCACCTTCGCAAGGACCGCTTCCCACTCGAGCGCAAGTCCAAGCTTCTACCTCGCGCCGACGGACCCTTCAAGGTGCTAGCACGCTACAACGACAACGCCTACAAGATCGACATCCCACGGGACAAGTACTCCGTGAGCGATACTTTCAACATCAAGGACCTCTCTCCTTTCCATGGTGATGAAGATTTCGATCCGAGGTCGGATCTTTCCCAAGGGAGGGGAGATGATACGGTGTATCCTAGGGCCATCCCCATGGACCCTCCTTCACCCCCTCAAGTGCCTCAAGGACCGATGACACGTGCCCGGACAAGAGCTCTTGAGACCGAGGTGACGTCACTCCTAGCCCTACTCCCATATAATGCTTGCGAGACATGGTCGCTACCTCAGACGGACGTGTTGTGTGTGCTCAGGTGTGAGGAAGGCCGCTTCGGAGAAGAGCTTGAAGATGGACAAGCCCCCAAGACCACGGACGAGCTGATGCATCGAGAAGGGCAGAAGGAGGCACCAGGCCCCGGACATCCGACCCCATGGCCCGGACATCCGGCACCTGGGCCATCAACTGCAGAAGACTTGCAACGACCGAAGCTACAGGGCCCGGACATCCGGCCAAGCATGGCCCGGACATCCGGCCCCGGGCCCGGAAATCCGGCGCCTCTGTCCAGAGAGCACCCGAGACCAGGCCGCTCCAGCCCGGACATCCGGCTCCTCGCCCCGGACGTCCGGCTCCCCTCGAAGACCCGGACATCCGGGCCGCCGCCCGGACATCCGGCCCCTGATCTGCCTGCGTGCAGCCCCTGGGCCGAGGCCCATGTACCCGTTCGCCCCGAAGACTATATATACTCCTCTCCTCATTCCGTTTAGGGTTAGCTGTGGTTTTAGCTCATTTGACACTTGTGTGGATTTCTCCCACGAGACCGGTGCGCCTCTACGGAGAAGATCCACCTCTGGATCCAAGACCCCTAACGGGAAGATCCCACGGGATTCCAAGACCTCCTCCGGGAGAAGACTATCTGTATCACCGTTGTTGACTTTGGATCATGTATCTCGACCTTGTATCGCGAATCTAGCACTTGTGTGATTGCTTCCGTGTTGATTTGAGTGTTCTCTCTTGTGTTTTCCCCCATCTTTCTCCGTGTTTTCCCCGTGTTCATCGTGTGCCAACCTCCAAACGTGAAAGATCCGCTGATTAGGGTTCCACCCTGTATCACAAAGCTAAGTCCAAAGCTCAATCTCAGGGTCTTTACTTGCCTCTTCCTACTACATTTCATCCATGGGAAGACATAAACATGCATTTCATACTTGGCTTGTCTAGGACTAAACATGGAAACGATTCCGTGCTTGTCATGGTCGATACATTCTCTAACATGGCTCATTTCATTCCCGATAACAAGATCGACGATGCTTCACATGTTGCCACTTTCTTTTGTAGTGACATACTCAAGAAGGTGCACGAACAAACACGGGCAACAATCGAGCGACAAGTACATCGCCTCACCACCAAGATCAACGTCAACAAGGCAACAATGGCGTTTCACCCGGAAGATCTCAGTTGGCTACATCTTCACAAGGACCACTTCGCGATAGAGAACAAGTCCAAGCTTCTACCTCGTGACGACGGACCATTCAAGGTGCTCCATGGTGATGAAGATTTCGATCCGAGGTCGGATCTTTCCCAAGGGAGGGGAGATGATACGGTGTATCCTAGGGCCATCCCCATGGACCCTCCTTCACCCCCTCAAGTGCCTCAAGGACCGATGACACGTGCTCGTGCTAGAGCTTTCGAGACCGAGGTGACGTCACTCCAAGCCCTACTTCCTTATGAATCTTGCGAGACATGGTTGCTACCTCAAGCGGGCGTGCTTTGTGTGCTCAGGTGCAAAGGAGACCACTTCGGAGAAGAGCTTGAAGATGGACAAGTCCCCAAGGTCGTAGACGAGCCAATGCATCGAGAAGAGCAGAAGAGAGCTCCAGGCCCCGGACATCCGGCCCCCTGGCCCGGACATCCGGCCCCTGGGCGTTCAACTACAGAAGGCCGCTTGCAGCAGAAGCTACAGGGCCCGGACATCCGGCCAGGGCCCGGACATCCGGCCAAGCACGGCCCGGACATCCGGCCCCGGGCCCGGAAATCCGGCGCCTCTGTCCAGAGAGCGCCCGAGGCTCGACTGCCCCAGCCCGGACATCCGGGCCCCCGCCCCGGACATCCGGCGACCCGTGAAGCCCCGGACATCCGGCCCGCCGCCCGGACGTCCGGCCCCTGAAATGCCTGCGCGCATTCCCTGGGCCGAGGCCCATGTACCCATTCGCCCCGTAGACTATATATACTCCTCTCCTCACTCCGTTTAGGGTCAGCTGTGGTTTTAGCTCATTTGACACTTGTGTGGATTTCTCCCACGAGACCGGTGCGCCTCTACGGAGAAGATCCACCTCTGGATTCAAGACCCCTAACGGGAAGATCCCACGGGATTCCAAGACCTCCTCCGGGAGAAGACTATATGTATCACCGTTGTTGACTTTGGATCATGTATCTCGACCTTGTATCGCGAATCTAGCACTTGTGTGATTGCTTCCGTGTTGATTTGAGTGTTCTCTCTTGTGTTTTCCCCATCTTTCTCCGTGTTTTCCCCGTGTTCATCGTGTGCCAACCTCCAAACGTGAAAGATCCGCTGATTAGGGTTCCACCCTGTATCACCTTCCCAGCTCCACATACATCTACATCGTGCGTTTGACTCTCCCTGGTAATTGCTATATCCAAGCTTTGAGAGTTTTGACTACATCGGTTGCCGATCACCACCTGCTGCTGGGTAAGAACTGGTAAGAATTTGAGATTTGCTTGACGGATTTGTGACACCCGCCACCACCACCACTTGTTAGTAGTCTGTAGGATCATATTCTTGTGTGTTTCTATTGCTGCTAACCATGCCAGGATCACAAGTCGACGAGACTGACTGGGAGAACTTGACGAACAAGGAGCTTCATGATAAGTTTCAGGAAATGATGAGTGTACAGGTGCAAGATGTGCTAAACACATTGGACGAGGCCATGGAGAAGATAGATGGCATGGAGAAGACGTTTGAAACAAAGCTGGATAACAAGTTTGCTGAATTGCTTGCGCGTTTGCCACCACCACCGGCTGCTGCAGCTGTCCCACCTCTTCAACAACAACAACAACAACAACAACAACGCCGACTTCCGAATCAAGTGGGACGAGCACAACGCGTTCCCCTTGAGACTGGTCAAGCTTCTGTTGCTGCTGTTGATGTTTCTGTAGCTCCTGCTGCTACTGCAGAGGTGGAGGACCATTACGAGGATGAGGTTGACCAAAATCAGAACTACGTGCAACAACCAGCACCACCACCACCAGGTCGTCCTCATGCATATCATCGCAACGGTAGGGCTGCACCACCACCTGAGGTACATGACCATCTTCCTAAACTGAAATTGAATATTCCACCATTTGAGGGTAGATATGTTCCTGATATATATCTTACTTGGGAGTTACAAACTGAACAACGTTTTACATGTTTAAGCTATCCCGAGGAGAGACGTGTCCCTGCTGCTGTTTGTGCTTTCACTGGTTTTGCATGTATTTGGTGGTCTGAACATTGTAGATTATATCCTATTCCAGCTACTTGGACTGCTTTGAAAACTGCTATGCGTACTCGTTGGGTTCCACCATATTATCAACGTGAATTACTTCAAAAACTGCAGCGCTTAAGACAAGGAAAAAATTCTGTAGAAGAATATTATCAGCAATTACAAACTGGCCTGATTAGATGTGGTATTGTTGAGGAGAATGAAGCTATGCTTGCACGTTTTATGGGTGGATTAAATAGAGAGATTCAGACCATTCTAGAGTATAAGGATTATACTACTATCACTCGTTTATTCCATCTTGCTTGTAAAGCTGAACGTGAAGTGCAGGATCGACAGGCATTGGCGCGGACTAACTTTTCTGCAGGACGACCTTCATCATGGACACCGCGTGCATCCTCTACTTCCTCACATTCTACTGCACCGACACCTCCATCAGCTGTTACCTCCAGCCATGATACAAGGAAGCAGGCACAACCACCATTATCTGCCAAGAGCACACCTATTGGGCCTGCACAAAGTTCTTCTTCTTCCATGGCATCAACAGGGCACACCAGTGATATTATTTGTCGTCGTTGTAAGGGAAGAGGACATTTTGCGAGAGATTGCAAATCTCAGCGTGTGATGATTGCTACTGAGGATGGTGGATATGAATCCGCTAGTGACTATGATGAGGAGACTTTAGCTCTTATTACACGTGAAGAACACGGCGGAGACGATTCTGATCATGAGACGCAATACATGGCTCCTGAAGATGCTGACAGGTATGAATGTTTATTTGCTCAACGTGTTTTGAGTGTGCAGGTTACACAAGCTGAGCAAAATCAGAGGCATAATTTGTTCCATACAAAGGGAGTTGTGAAGGAACGTTCTGTTCGCGTGATCATAGATGGAGGGAGTTGCAACAACTTGGCTAGCATGGAGATGGTAGAGAAGCTATCTCTCACCACAAGACCACATCCACATCCTTACTACATCCAATGGTTCAACAACAGCGGCAAAGTTAAGGTAACACGTACTGTTCGTGTGCATTTTAGTATCTCTACATATGCTGATTATGTTGATTGTGATGTGGTACCTATGCAAGCATGTTCCTTATTACTTGGTAGACCATGGCAATTTGATAAAAATTCTGTACACCATGGTAGAAACAATCAGTATACTCTTGTTCATAAGGATAAAAATATTACTTTGCTTCCTATGACTCCTGATTCCATTTTAAAAGATGATATTAATAGAGCTAATAAAGCAAAACAGGAGAAAAATAAGAGTGAAAATCAGATTGTGGCAAAAGAATTTGAGCAACAAATGAAGCCTAATAATAAACCATCTACTGTTGCTTCTGAAATTAAATTGAAAAGTGCATGTTTATTTGCCACCAAATCTGATATTGATGAGCTAGATTTTAGCAAATCTGTTTGCTATGCTGTTGTATGCAAAGAGGCATTATTTTCATTCGAGGACGTGCCTTCCTCTTTGCCTCCTGCTGTCACTAACATTTTGCAGGAGTTCGCCGACGTCTTTCCACAAGACGTGCCACCGGGATTACCACCTATTCGAGGGATTGAGCATCAGATTGACTTAATTCCCGGTGCATCGCTACCCAACCGCGCATCATACCGTACAAATCCAGAAGAGACGAAGGAGATTATGCGTCAAGTACAGGAGCTACTCGACAAAGTGATACGGTGTATCCTAGGGCCATCCCCATGGACCCTCCTTCACCCCCTCAAGTGCCTCAAGGACCGATGACACGTGCCCGTACTAGAGCTTTCGAGACCGAGGTGACGTCACTCCTAGCCCTACTTCCTTATGAATCTTGCGAGACATGGTTGCTACCTCAAGCGAGTGTGCTTTGTGTGCTCAGGTGTGAAGGAGACCGCTACGGAGGAGAGCGTGAAGGTGAACAAGTCCACAAGGCCACGTACGAACCGATGCATCGAGAAGGGCAGAAGGGAGCTCCAGGCCCCGGACATCCGGCGCCATGGCCCGGACATCCGGCACCTGGGCCATCATCTACAGAAGACCAGCAGCGACTGAAGCTACAGGGCCCGGACATCCGGCCAGGGCCCGGACATCCGGCCAAGCACGGCCCGGACATCCGGCCCCGGGCCCGGAAATCCGGCGCCTCTGTCCAGAGAGCACCCGAGACCAGGCCACTCCGGCCCGGACATCCGGCCCATGGCCCCGGACGTCCGGCGTCCCTCGAAGCCCCGGACATCCGGGCCGCCGCCCGGACATCCGGCCCCTGATCTGCCTGCGTGCAGCCCCCTGGGCCGAGGCCCATGTACCCGTTCGCCCCGAAGACTATATATACTCCTCTCCTCTTTCCGTTTAGGGTTAGCTGTGGTTTTAGCTCATTTGACACTTGTGTGGATTTCTCCCACGAGACCGGTGCGCCTCTACGGAGAAGATCCACCTCTGGATTCAAGACCCCTAACGGGAAGATCCCACGGGATTCCAAGACCTCCTCCGGGAGAAGACTATCTGTATCACCGTTGTTGACTTTGGATCATGTATCTCGACCTTGTATCGCGAATCTAGCACTTGTGTGATTGCTTCCGTGTTGATTTGAGTGTTCTCTCGTGTGTTTTCCCCATCTTTCTCCGTGTTTTCCCCGTGTTCATCGTGTGCCAACCTCCAAACGTGAAAGATCCGCTGATTAGGGTTCCACCCTATATCACCAATTAAATTACCAGGTACTTTCGTTTCTTGGTAATGAATCTAATGTTCATGAGAATATGATGCTGCCTAAATTGGATACATTTGTCTTGCTTACAAATGAAGGGCCTAGCTTGGACAAGAAGGATGAACATTGGAGCAAGATCAAGCATGGAGATGATGGCATGCGCAAGGGGAACAAGAATGGAGTTTCAATTGATGATTTCAGGACTTTGAAGCCACCATAATGAGTGCGAGAAGCCTTGGACGAAATATACAAGATGCCACTTCATAAATTTCGTCCAGAGGCTATTATAGGTGCTGCGTCACCTTATTATTGGGCCAGGCCCATGTAATTTCGAAATACTTGAGTATAGGCTGTTTTTAGAGTCCGTATGTGTGGGGAAACAAGAGTTAGGGTTGGTTTCGGACCCCTCCACCAAGGGCCACGAAATTCCCCCCTCTTTCCCTCATATATACAGCCCTTAGGGCGTCGTTTAGACTTTGGGTTTTGTTTAGATTAAAGTTCGCCATAGCTGCAACTTCGCGTACTTCGTTTGTGTTCAACGACCAGACCAAGACGTCACAGAACCCCACTTGATCAATAAAGCTTCCCTCTTGAATTCGCAATATCCAGATTGCAATCTCAGTTTCTTGCTTGTTCTTCGTTTGCCTGCAGGAAACAGACCTTCGTGGTCAGGTTGATCGTGCTCCGGCGTGGTCGATAACCTCTCGGAGTTGGTTTAGCGATTGCTAAGGCGCGACGTCCACGCACGTTCGTAGTCGGATCGTCAAAGTCGACTTCATCCAAACGATAGCCACCATCTCATCGAAAGACGGGACACCTTTGCCTCTATCAAGTGGTATCAGATTTCCAGGTTGCTCGGTGAGATTTTACAGTTTTTCATAGTTTAGATCGAGTCTGTTCTTCATACCTATAGTCCACGAAAAAGCCAAAAAAAAACATAGGGTTAGTTCATCCCATCCGAACCAATCTGAGCCTTTGCATAATCTTTTCTGTATTTGCTTTGTTGAATTTGCGGTTGCATCGTCGTGTCCAGTTGCTGGTCTTAGCGTCTAGTCTTTTAGAGTTTCGAGTTCTGGTCATAAGTTGTTGCGGCGGCGCACTACTGCCACATACCACCACCGATCCGTATCCATATACCACCACCAATCCGAATCCATATACAACCACCGCTGCCATAACCTACCACCGCTGCCATATCCACCCACCATATATCCACCACCAATCCGAGTTCTTTTCATATTAGGTTTGTTCTCGAAATCCATCTGATACAGGGTGGAACCCTAATCAGCGGATCTTTCACGTTTGGAGGTTGGCACACGATGAACACGGGGAAAACACGGAGAAAGATGGGGGAAAACACAAGAGAGAACACTCAAATCAACACGGAAGCAATCACACAAGTGCTAGATTCGCGATACAAGGTCGAGATACATGATCCAAAGTCAACAACGGTGATACAGATAGTCTTCTCCCGGAGGAGGTCTTGGAATCCCGTGGGATCTTCCCGTTAGGGGTCTTGGATCCAGAGGTGGATCTTCTCCGTAGAGGCGCACCGGTCTCGTGGGAGAAATCCACACAAGTGTCAAATGAGCTAAAACCACAGCTAACCCTAAACGGAATGAGGAGAGGAGTATATATAGTCTTCGGGGCGAACGGGTACATGGGCCTCGGCCCAGGGGCTGCACGCAGGCAGATCAGGGGCCGGATGTCCGGGCGGCGGCCCGGATGTCCGGGTCTTCGAGGGGAGCCGGACGTCCGGGGCGAGGAGCCGGATGTCCGGGCTGGAGCGGCCTGGTCTCGGGTGCTCTCTGGACAGAGGCGCCGGATTTCCGGGCCCGGGGCCGGATGTCCGGGCCATGCTTGGCCGGATGTCCGGGCCCTGTAGCTTCGGCCGTTGCAAGTCTTCTGCAGTTGATGGCCCAGGTGCGGGATGTCCGGGCCATGGGGTCGGATGTCCGGGGCCTGGTGCCTCCTTCTGCCCTTCTCGATGCATCAGCTCGTCCGTGGTCTTGGGGGCTTGTCCATCTTCAAGCTCTTCTCCGAAGCGGCCTTCCTCACACCTGAGCACACACAACACGTCCGTCTGAGGTAGCGACCATGTCTCGCAAGCATTATATGGGAGTAGGGCTAGGAGTGACGTCACCTCGGTCTCAAGAGCTCTTGTCCGGGCACGTGTCATCGGTCCTTGAGGCACTTGAGGGGGTGAAGGAGGGTCCATGGGGATGGCCCTAGGATACACCGTATCAACCCTTCATCACCTCACCAAGTGCCCAAAGGACCCATGACTAGAGCTCGTGCGAGAGCTTTCGAGACCGAGGTGACCTCGCTCCTCTCTTTACATCTTCCGGATTCACTTGAGACACGGCTTCTACCTTCATCAGAGACTCTATGCATACTCACGTGCTTGGACGAAGGCCGCGGGACAGCTCTACCTGATGCTCCAGAGGACGGGCCCGACAAGTGCTCGAGACAAGAAGAAGGCAGGCTGAAGATGCTACAGGCACCGGACGACCGGCGACTCCCAGGCACCGGACGACCGGAAGACACCGGACGTCCGGCCTCCCCCAGACGACCGGACGGCCGGAAGCCACCGGACGTCCGTGAAAACGACTACAGAAGCTAAATAGCGGAAATCCGAGGATTACCGGACGTCCGGTCCCTCCGGAACCACCGGACGTCCGGTAACCCACGGACGTCCGCTACGACGGCGACCCCCTTTGTAATATATACCTGTTGACCTCCTCCCTTTAGACTCAGCTGTGGTTTAGCTCATTCTTAGACTTGTGTGGATTTCTCCCACGAGACGGTGCGCCTCTACGGAGAAGATCCACTTCGGAATCAGGACCTCCTTCACGGAGAAGATCCCCAGGGATATCAAGACCTCCTCACGGAGAAGACTATCTTTGTATCACCGGTGTTGACTTTGGATCATGTATCTCGACCTTGTATCGCGAATCTAGCGCTTGTGTGATTATCTTCGTGTTGATTGAGTGTTTTCCTCTTGTGTTTTTCCCATATTTCCATTGTGACCCCCCGTGTTCATCGTGTGCCACCCTCCAAACGTGAAAGATCCGCTGATTAGGGTTCCACCCTGTATCATATGGTATCAAGAGCAAAGGTTTTTCACGATTTTGGAGCCCCACACTTTGTTTTCTAGCTTGTTTTTGTCATGTTCTTCCCTATTTCGAAAATTCCTCACAAAAGAGCCCCAAAATTTTTTTGTGATCTGTTGATTTGGCAAGATTTTGTTGAATTTGTTCCATGGATTTGCTGTGCCACGTGTCGATCTAGCATTTCCCCACCTTTTCACAGTTTTTCCCCGCCAATCCGACCACGTTTCACCAATTTCTCCACGGATCCCACAAACCGCATCCCAGACCTACCGGACGACCGACGTTTACCGGACGTCCGGCACCTCTCGAGACACCGGACGTCCGCTAAACACCGGACGACCGGCACCCCGCTTAAAGAAGCTTTTACCGGATTTCCGTTCACCACCGGACGTCCGACCCCATCAGACAGACCGGACGACCGGTACCTTCCGGACGTCCGACATTTCCTGACGCAGCTGTTCAGTTACGTTCCACCTTCCGCTACCACCCACCTTCCGCAAATACCACCCACCTTCCGCAACGACCATCTACCTTCCGCAACCACCATCGTTTTCCCGTTCTGAGTTTGGAAAGTGTGTATCCCTTTGCCTTGGATACTTGAGTTGTGGTTTCACCGTTTCCTTGGATGTTTAGGCTACCTTGGGACGGCAAGACTTCGACAACACGACCGCTCAACTTCAGTAAGGACGGTAACATCGACGACACTCCGCTCATCCTACCTTGCAATTGCATTGTCACCCTATAAACCATCTTTGCGTAGCTTTCCCATTGAGACTAGCCATTTGAGTATTGCCGGGCCACGACACTTGTGCCCATTAGTGATAGTCATAGATATTGCATACTACATCATTGTGAGTAACATCACATCATCTTGGTATCTTGCATATCCCCGTGTGCCACAAGAGTGCTCCGCATACACAATAGCTACCTCGATCCGAGAAGAATGCATATGTGCCCAAAGAAAGAGCTCAAAAGCTTTTAAGCAAAAGAGCCAATCCAAGCAAAGAAACAATAGCATCATACGCCTTGCATCCAAAGAGATCATACATCATAGCAACATCATCTTGTGCTCAAGCATCGGCACATCATACACTCATAGCATACTTGTGATAGTTAGTCGTTACGTTTTGCCTCTTATAGGTCGTGCACAAGTGTGTATCCGCCTATTAAGCAATCGGTTAGTGTCTCTCTAGTGTTGTGCAACACGAGCATTTTCCGTGGTTTACCACATTTTCACTCATCCTTGGTTGCACAACCACATTTATCTATCCGTGCGTGTGTTCCGTGTGCTACCTTTGCTAGTGATCTACTTGTTGCATGAGCAAATTTGTGAACCATTTTCAACATCTTTGAGTCACTTTGACTATTGCATTGAATTTGTGCCACATCCTAACCGAGCTCCTCTCAAAGCTTTACTTGTGTAGGTGTGAGAATCGACACGAAGTGATACCAATAGTGCTATTTCCGGGTTATATTGTTGAGTGATCATTGATCCATTTTCAACCTCGGTTAAGGTACATTGATATTGTCTTATCCTTTCTCCACTCACATACTTGCTTGTGATGATGGATAGGCCAAGTTCATCTTCGAACCCGATCTTCGACGATCCTCAAGAAGCGAACAACTACGTCACCAAACTACATCTATTCGGTGTCCAACGAGCTCTACATCAAGAGAGTGAAGCTATGCGAGAGTACATTGGTCAAGTCGCCGAGGACGCGCGCCAATTCCAACAAAGTACCAAGGAGCAAATCGACCTCATCAACACCAAAATGTCTACTCAATACAATGAGCTCCGGACATTGATCATCAACCGACGTTCTTCCTCAACATCATCTCATCGACGAAGCCGCTCAAGTCGACACACCGACTCCACGCAAGACTCAAGTACACCTACGTCAAACACTCTTCGTCAAGCCGCACGTCAAGCTCGACATGACCATCGGCAACCTCTACATGATAAGAGCTCACAAGAGCTATTGGACGAGCAAGAAGGCCGACGTCGTCAAAACCAAGCTACACTTGAGCAAGCACAAGATCGGCAACGACTACGCCAACAACAAGAAGAGCGAGCACGTCAATATCAAGAAGAACAAGATGCCGAGGCTAACCGCCAAGCACAACAACATCGAGAAGCTCAAGCTATGGAGGCGCAACGTGCTCTACAAGATGCACATCGCAATGTGGCAGCCCGCACTCGACACAATCGTCAAGAAGAGGATTTCCTTCGAGATGAGATGCAAGAAAGGCGCCATCAAGCAAGAATGCAAGAAGAAGCTCATCCTCAAGCGCGACATGAGCAACAATACCAACAAGAACGCCTACATCCTCAAGAGCAACATGACATGGCAAACCGCCAAAATAGAGATCGCCCTCCCAATAGGCAAGGCAACAATGACGAGCATCGCTATGGCAAGCTCAAGTTCACCATGCCTAAGTTTTCCGGAAGCATTGATCCCGAAGACTACCTCTCATGGGCATTGAAAGTTGACAAGATCTTTCGCCTTCACAACTTCGATGAAGAGAAGAAGATCGCAATGGCATCACTTGAGTTCCAAGACTATGTTCTCATTTGGTGGGAGCAAATCATAGAGAGAAGAGAAGCCAAAGGCGAACCCCCTATAACCACTTGGGTTCAAATGAAGGAAGTGATGAGAGCTCGCTTTGTGCCTACACACTACAACCGCGACTTGTTCAAGAAGCTACAACTCCTCAAGCAAGGTACCAAGTCCGTTGAAGAGTACTACAAGGAGATGGAGATTGCCATGATACGAGCAAACATCACGGAAGATGACGAGCAAACTATGGCGAGATTCTTGAATGGACTCAACTATCCCATCAAGAAGATTGCGGACTTCCAACCATACAACAATCTCCTCGAGCTAGTACACCAAGCAACCAAAGCGGAGCGACAAGTTCAAGAGGACTACAAGTACTCCAAGTTCAACTCCAAGAACTTCGGCTCCTACAACCAAGCTTCAACGACTTCGGCTACTCCTCCTACCTCTACCAAGCCATCTACAAACTTCGGTGACAAGTCAAGCTACAAGAATGCGACTACATCGAGTCGTCCACCTTCTACCAACAACTTCAAGCCAAGAGCTTCCTCAACTACAACTCCAACCGAAGATAACAACAAGACGAGCTCCATCAAATGCTTCAAGTGCCAAGGACGAGGCCACAAGTCATTTGAGTGCAAGACCATTCGCACCATGATCATCAAGGACGACGGATCTTATGACTCCATGAGCGATGATGAGATGGAAGCACTTGAGCATGTCGCTATGCATCGCCAAGTCAATGAAGAAGAAGACAATCAAGTGTTTTGCGACAATGACTCAAGCTCCAACCTTGTTGTCTCCAAAGTCTTGACACTCCAACATCAACAAGATGACGACCAACGTTGTCACATTTTCCACACGAAGGCCGGCATCAATGGACGCGCCGTCAAGGTTATCATCGATGGAGGAAGTTGCCACAACTTGGCAAGCGAAGAGCTATGCGACAAGCTTCATTTGGTCAAGACGAAGCATCCTCAACCCTACAAGGTCCAATGGCTCAACGACGCCGGAATTCTTCGAGTCGAGCACACCGTGCAAGTCTCTTTCAAGATTGGCGCTTACGAGGACACTCTTGAGTGTGATGTGATACCCATGTCCGTGTGCCACCTTATTCTTGGACGACCATGGAAATATGATCGTGGAGTCACACACAATGGACAGACGAATCACTATCACTTCAAGATGAAGGGCAAGGAATTCGTGCTCCGACCTATGACTCCAAGTCAAGTAGCCGCCGACAAGCTTTTACCTACCACCCATCATGGAGAGAATGGTGAGAGAGCGAGCCACCAAAAAGAGAGCGAGAGCCACAAGCCAAATATGAGCGACTCCACGATGAGCGACAAGAAGGACCTAGTTCTATTTGCCACTAAACGTGAGATGAGAGAAGTGTGTGAGAACCCATCGAGCGTCTTCCACCTTGTGCTTCTATGCAAAGGGGAAGCCAAACCTACTACTAACACTTCACAACCTCCACCTTCTGTGTTGTCTCAATTGTTGCAGGAATTCTCGGACGTCTTTCCGGATGAGCTACCACCGGGTCTACCTCCACTTCGAGGGATAGAACACCGCATCGACCTCGTACCCGGTGCTCCACTTCCAAACAAGGCTCCTTACCGCGTCAACCCCGAGGAAACAAAGGAGATACAACGGCAAGTGCAAAAACTCATCGACAAGGGTCATGTACGTGAAAGTCTAAGCCCTTGTGCCGTTCCCGTTATTCTCGTGCCTAAGAAAGACGGAACTTTTCGCATGTGTTCCGATTGCCGCCCGATAAATGCTATCACCGTTAGATACCGTCACCCTATTCCTCGCTTAGATGACATGCTTGATGAACTTTGTGGTGCCACCATCTTTTCAAAAATTGATCTTAAAAGTGGTTACTACCAAATTCGCATTCAAGAGGGTGATGAGTGGAAAACTGCTTTCAAAACCAAGTTCGGGTTATATGAGTGGCTTGTTATGCCAATGGGCTTATCGGAAGCACCCGGCACTTTTGTGCGTCTTATGCACTTTGTTCTTAGACCCTACATAGGTGTCTTTGTCGTGGTTTACTTTGATGACATTCTTGTGTTTAGCAAGTCGCTTGAAGAACATGTTGACCATGTCCAACTAGTTTTGCAAGCACTTCGCAAACAACAATTGTATGCTAATATGGAAAAATGCACTTTTGGCGTTGACAAGGTTGTCTTTCTAGGATTTGTCGTGTCTTCTCAAGGTGTTCACGTTGATGAAACTAAAATTGAAGCAATTAAAACTTGGCCTCAACCAAAGAATCTCATGCAAGTGCGTAGTTTCCTTGGTCTAGCCGGTTTCTATAGACGTTTTGTGAAGGACTTTAGCACCATTGCTATGCCTTTACACGCTTTGAGCAAGAAGAACGCACCCTTCATTTGGGGTCCTTCGCAAGACACCGCGTTCAATGAGCTTAAGAGCTTGCTCACGCACGCACCACTTCTAGTCCTACCAAACTTTGACAAACCGTTTGATTCATTGTGATGCTAGTGGTACGGGTATAGGTGGCGTGCTCATGCAAGAAAAGCGCCCAATTGCGTATTTTAGCGAAAAGCTATCGGGAGCGCAACTTAACTATCCTATCTATGACAAAGAGCTTTATGCCTTGGTGAGAGTCTTACGTGTTTGGGAACACTATCTTCGACCTCATGAATTCATTCTTCATACGGACCATGAGACACTCAAGTATCTCAAAGGTCAAACTAAGTTGAACAAGCGTCATGCTAAATGGAGTGAGTTCATTGAGTCTTTTCCCTATGTCATCAAATACATCAAGGGCAAAGAAAATGTTGTGGCGGACGCGCTTTCCCGCAAATGCATGCTTGTAACACAACTTGAGTTGAATGTGATTGGCTTTGAGCATATTAAAGATTTATATGAGCATGATCCTTTCTTTGCAAATGCTTATGCTAAATGCTTGACTCACACTTCTTGGGAACATTACTACATCAAAGATGGATATCTTATGAGAGCTAACAAACTTTGCATTCCCGAGTCTTCGCTTCGTTTGCTCCTTTTGCAGGAATCGCATGGAGGAGGACTCATGGGACACTTTGGACGAGACAAGACGTTTGCTACACTCTCTAAGAACTATTTTTGGCCCAAGATGCTTCGTGACGTCTCACGCTTCACCAACCGATGTTCTACATGCCGCAAAGCTAAGTCCAAAGCTCAATCTTATGGTCTTTACATGCCTCTTCCTATTCCATATCATCCATGGGAAGACATAAGCATGGATTTCATACTTGGTTTGCCTAGGACTCAAAATGGGAAAGATTCCGTGCTTGTCGTGGTAGATAGATTCTCTAAAATGGCTCATTTCGTTCCTTGTAACAAGATCGACGATGCTTCACATGTTGCAACTATCTTTTGCAGGGAGATACTTCGTCTACACGGCGTGCGCAAAACGATCGTGTCGGACCGGGACGTCAAGTTCTTGAGTTACTTTTGGAAAACACTATGTGCCAAGCTCGGAATCAAGCTACTCTTTTCTTCGGCGTACCATCCGCAAACGGACGGCCAGACGGAGGTGACGAACCGCACGCTCTCCACTCTTCTTCGTGTGTTGATCAAGAGGAACATCCGGGAATGGGAGCATTGCTTGCCAATCGCCGAGTTCGCCTACAACCGCGCAAGACACTCCACAACCGGCAAGTCCCCCTTCGAGATCGTCTACGGCTTCAACCCGTTGTCGCCTTTGGACATCCTACCTCTTCCTCTCCAAGAGCGCACGAACATGGACGCAAGTGCAAGGGCAAATTATCTCAAGAAGGTGCACGAAGACACAAGGGCGATGATCGAGCGACAAGTCCACCGTCGCGCCACCAAGTTCAACGTCAACAAGGCACCGATGGTGTTCAACCCGGGAGATCTTGTTTGGCTTCACCTTCGCAAGGACCGCTTCCCACACGAGCGCAAGTCCAAGCTTCTACCTCGCGCCGACAGACCCTTCAAGGTGCTAGCACGCTACAACGACAACGCCTACAAGATCGACATCCCACGAGACAAGTACTCCGTGAGCGATACTTTCAACATCAAGGACCTCTCTCCTTTCCATGGTGATGAAGATTTCGATACGAGGTCAGATCTTTCCCAAGGGAGGGGAGATGATACGGTGTATCCTAGGGTCATCACCATGGACCCTTCATCACCTCACCAAGTGCCCAAAGGACCCATGACTAGAGCCCGTGCGAGAGCTTTCGAGACCGAGGTGACCTCGCTCCTCTCTTTACATCTTCCGGATTCACTTGAGACACGGCTTCTACCTTCATCAGAGACTCTATGCATACTCAGGTGCTTGGACGAAGGCCGCGGGACAGCTCTACCTGATGCTCAAGAGGACGGGCCCGACAAGTGCTCGAGACAAGAAGAAGGCAGGCTGAAGATGCTACAGGCACCGGACGACCGGCGACTCCCAGGCACCGAACGACCGGAAGACACCGGACGTCCGGCCTCCCCTGATATAGGGTGGAACCCTAATCAGCGGATCTTTCACGTTTGGAGGTTGGCACACGATGAACACGGGGAAAACACGGAGAAAGATGGGGAAAACACAAGAGAGAACACTCAAATCAACACGGAAGCAATCACACAAGTGCTAGATTCGCGATACAAGGTCGAGATACATGATCCAAAGTCAACAACGGTGATACAGATAGTCTTCTCCCGGAGGAGGTCTTGGAATCCCGTGGGATCTTCCCGTTAGGGGTCTTGAATCCAGAGGTGGATCTTCTCCGTAGAGGCGCACCGGTCTCGTGGGAGAAATCCACACAAGTGTCAAATGAGCTAAAAACCACAGCTAACTCTAAACGGAAAGAGGAGAGGAGTATATATAGTCTTCGGGGCGAACGGGTACATGGGCCTCGGCCCAGGGGGCTGCACGCAGGCAGATCAGGGGCCGGATGTCCGGGCGGCGGCCCGGATGTCCGGGGCTTCGAGGGACGCCGGACGTCCGGGGCCATGGGCCGGATGTCCGGGCTGGAGTGGCCTGGTCTCGGGTGCTCTCTGGACAGAGGCGCCGGATTTCCGGGCCCGGGGCCGGATGTCCGGGCCGTGCTTGGCCGGATGTCCGGGCCCTGGCCGGATGTCCGGGCCCTGTAGCTTCAGTCGCTGCTGGTCTTCTGTAGATGATGGCCCAGGTGCCGGATGTCCGGGCCATGGCGCCGGATGTCCGGGACCTGGAGCTCCCTTCTGCCCTTCTTGATGCATCGGTTCGTACGTGGCCTTGGGGACTTGTTCACCTTCACGCTCTTCTCCGAAGCGGTCTCCTTCACACCTGAGCACACAAAGCACACTCGCTTGAGGTAGCAACCATGTCTCGCAAGATTCATAAGGAAGTAGGGCTAGGAGTGACGTCACCTCGGTCTCGAAAGCTCTAGTACGGGCACGTGTCATCGGTCCTTGAGGCACTTGAGGGGGTGAAGGAGGGTCCATGGGGATGGCCCTAGGATACACCGTATCATTCAAGCTCAAAAGTCTTATTAAAATCAGGAAGTTGGAGTAAAGGAGCATGTGTCAACTTATCTTTCAATACCGTGAATGCTTCTTCCTGTGCAGTACCCCAAACAAAAGGCACATCCTTCTTTGTAAGCTCATTGAGAGGTGCAGCAATGGTGCTGAAATCTCTCACAAAACGCCGATAGAATCCAGCGAGGCCAAGGAAACTCCTCACGTGTGTGACCGTTTTGGGCTGCGGCCAACTCTCAATAGCTTCAATCTTGGCTTTATCAACCTCAATTCCCTGTGGAGTAACAACATAGCCAAGAAAAGATACTCGGTCGGTGCAAAAGGTGCACTTTCCAAGGTTACCAAATAAACGTGCATCACGTAGAGCAATAAAAACAGCACGTAAATGTTCCAAATGTTCCTCCAAAGATCTGCTAAAAATCAATATATCATCAAAGTATACTACCATAAATCGTCCAATGAAAGCACGTAAAACTTCATTCATTAATCTCATGAAAGTACTAGGTGCATTAGTTAACCCAAAAGGCATGACTAACCACTCATATAATCCAAACTTAGTTTTAAATGCTGTTTTCCATTCATCTCCCAATTTCATACGAATTTGATGGTATCCACTACGCAAATCAACTTTGGAGAATATTGTAGAGCCACTCAATTCATCAAGCATATCATCTAGCCTAGGAATAGGATGACGATAACGAATAGTAATATTATTAATGGCTCTACAATCAACACACATACGCGATGTACCATCCTTTTTCGGCACTAGAATAATAGGAACAGCACAAGGACTAAGGGATTCGCGTATATAACCTTTGTCGAGTAGCTCCTGTACTTGACGCATAATCTCCTTCGTCTCTTCTGGATTGGTACGGTATGGTGCGCGGTTGGGTAGCGATGCACCGGGAATTAAGTCAATCTGATGCTCAATCCCTCGAATAGGTGGTAATCCCGGTGGCACGTCTTGTGGAAAGACGTCGGCGAACTCGTGTAAAATGTTAGTGACAGCAGGAGGCAAAGAGGAAGGCACGTCCTCGAATGAAAACAAGGCCTCTTTGCATACAACAGCATAGCAAACAGATTTGCTAAAATCTAGCTCATCAATATCAGATTTGGTGGCAAATAAACATGCATTTTTCAATTTAATTTCAGAAGCAACAGTAGATGGTTTATTAGTAGGCTTCATTTGTTGCTCAAATTCTTTTGCCACAATCTGATTTTCACTCTTATTTTTCTCCTGTTTTGCTTTATTAGCTCTATTAATATCATCTTTCAAAATGGAATCAGGAGTCATAGGAAGCAAAGTAATATTTTTATCCTTATGAACAAGAGTATACTGATTGTTTCTACCATGGCGTACAGAATTTTTATCAAATTGCCATGGTCTACCAATGATACGGTGTATCCTAGGGTCATCACCATGGACCCTTCATCACCTCACCAAGTGCCCAAAGGACCCATGACTAGAGCTCGTGCGAGAGCTTTCGAGACCGAGGTGACCTCGCTCCTCTCTTTACATCTTCCGGATTCACTTGAGACACGGCTTCTACCTTCATCAGAGACTCTATGCATACTCACGTGCTTGGACGAAGGCCGCGGGACAGCTCTACCTGATACAGGGTGGAACCCTAATCAGCGGATCTTTCACGTTTGGAGGTTGGCACACGATGAACACGGGGAAAACACGGAGAAAGATGGGGGAAAACACAAGAGAGAACACTCAAATCAACACGGAAGCAATCACACAAGTGCTAGATTCGCGATACAAGGTCGAGATACATGATCCAAAGTCAACAACGGTGATACAGATAGTCTTCTCCCGGAGGAGGTCTTGGAATCCCGTGGGATCTTCCCGTTAGGGGTCTTGGATCCAGAGGTGGATCTTCTCCGTAGAGGCGCACCGGTCTCGTGGGAGAAATCCACACAAGTGTCAAATGAGCTAAAACCACAGCTAACCCTAAACGGAATGAGGAGAGGAGTATATATAGTCTTCGGGGCGAACGGGTACATGGGCCTCGGCCCAGGGGCTGCACGCAGGCAGATCAGGGGCCGGATGTCCGGGCGGCGGCCCGGATGTCCGGGTCTTCGAGGGGAGCCGGACGTCCGGGGCGAGGAGCCGGATGTCCGGGCTTGGGCGGTCAGGTTTCGGGCGCTCTCTGGACAGAGGCGCCGGATTTCCGGGCCCGGGGCCGGATGTCCGGGCCATGCTTGGCCGGATGTCCGGGCCCTGGCCGGATGTCCGGGCCCTGTAGCTTCAGTTGCTGCTGGCCTTCTGTAGTTGATGGCCCAGGTGCCGGATGTCCGGGCCATGGAGCCGGATGTCCGGGGCCTGGAGCTTCCTTCTGCCCTTCTCGATGCATCAGTTCGTCCGTGGCCTTGGGGACTTGTTCACCTTCACGCTCTTCTCCGAAGCGGTCTCCTTCACACCTGAGCACACAAAGCACACTCGCTTGAGGTAGCAACCATGTCTCGCAAGATTCATAAGGAAGTTGGGCTAGGAGTGACGTCACCTCGGTCTCGAAAGCTCTAGCACGAGCACGTGTCATCGGTCCTTGAGGCACTTGAGGGGGTGAAGGAGGGTTCATGGTGATGGCCCTAGGATACACCGTATCAAGAGAAGCAAAAGGCGAACCTCCTATCACCACTTGGGCTCAAATGAAGTCATGAGAGCACGCTTTGTGCCTACCCACTACAATCGTGACTTGTTCAAGAAGCTACAACTCCTCAAGCAAGGTACCAAGTCCGTTGAAGAGTACTACAATGATAGAGGCAAAGGTGTCCCGTCTTTCGATGAGATGGTGGTTATCGTTTTGGAGGAAGTCGACTTTGACGATCCGACTACGAACGTGCGAGGACGTCGCGCCTTAGCAATCGCTAAACCAACTCCGAGAGGTTGTTGACCACGCCGGAGCACGATCAACCTGACCACGAAGGTCTGTTTCCTGCAGGCAAACGAAGAACAAGCAAGAAACTAAGATTGCAATCTAGATATTGCGAATATAAGAGGAAAGCTTTATTGATCAAGGTGGGGTTCTGTGACGCCTTGGTCTGGTCGTTGAACACAAACGAAGTACGCGAAGTTGCAGCTATGGCGAACTTTTAATCTAAACAAAACCCAAAGTCTAAACGACGCCCTAAGGGCTGTATATATGAGGGAAAGAGGGGGGAATTTCGTGGCCCTTGGTGGAGGGGTCCGAAACCAACCCTAACTCTTGTTTCCCCACACATACGGACTCTAAAAACAGCCTATACTCAAGTATTTCGAAATTACATGGGCCTGGCCCAATAATAAGGTGACGCAGCACCTATAATAGCCTCTGGACGAAATTTATGAAGTGGCATCTTGTATATTTCGTCCAAGGCTTCTCGCACTCATTATAGTGGCTTCAAAGTCCTGAAATCATCAATTGAAACTCCATTCTTGTTCCCCTTGCGCATGCCATCATCTCCATGCTTGATCTTGCTCCAATGTTCATCCTTCTTGTCCAAGCTAGGCCCTTCATTTGTAAGCAAGACAAATGTATCCAATTTAGGCAGCATCATATTCTCATGAACATTAGATTCATTACCAAGAAACGAAAGTACCTGGTAATTTAATTGGCGTGCGCGAGCTCTAGTAATTGGTCCTGTATATGTGTCAGTTGGAGCTGTGGGTGTAACCTTGTTAGTGATGTCCTCATCATCCTCCCCTTCTTGAATTGAAGTCGTCCTCGACGGAAGCTCATCTTCCTCACCCAAGTAAGGCTTCCAATCTGCAATGTTAAATGTGGGACTAACCCCAAAATCTGCAGGCAGCTCAAGTTTATATGCATTATCATTTATTTTCTCTAACACCTTGAAAGGACCATCAGCACGTGGCATTAACTTTGACTTGCGCAAATTAGGAAACCTATCCTTACGCAAATGTAACCAAACAAGATCTCCAGGTGCAAAGACAACACGTTTTCTACCCTTATCTCCAACAAGTTTATATTTAGCATTCATGCGCTCAATATTTTCCTTAGTTAACTCATGCATTTTTAAGATCAATTCAGCACGTTGTTTAGCATCAAAATTAACCTTCTCCGAAGATGGAAGAGGCAACAAATCAATAGGTGCACGAGGTAGGAAACCATAGACAATTTCAAAAGGGCACATCTTAGTAGTAGAATGCAACGAACGATTATAAGCAAATTCAATATGAGGCAAGCATTCTTCCCACATTTTCTTATTATTCTTCAAAACAGCCCTAAGCATAGTAGACAAAGTTCTGTTGACTACTTCAGTTTGTCCATCAGTTTGGGGGTGACAAGTAGTTCTAAAAAGCAGTTTAGTCCCCAACTTAGCCCATAAACATCTCCAAAAGTGGCTAAGAAATTTAGTATCACGATCTGAAACAATAGTATTTGGCACACCATGCAAGCGAATAATTTCACGAAAGAACAAATCAGCAACATTAGCAGCATCATCGCTTTTATGACATGGTATAAAGTGTGCCATCTTCGAGAACCTATCCACGACAACAAATATGCTATCCCTCCCCTTCTTTGTTCGAGGTAAACCCAAAACAAAGTCCATAGATATATCTTCCCAAGGAACACTAGGGACAGGCAAAGGCATATATAAACCATGAGGATTGAGTCGTGACTTAGCTTTTTGACATGTAGTGCAGCGAGCAACAAAACGCTCAACATCCCGTCGCATCTTTGGCCAAAAGAAATGTGTAGCAAGTACGTCCTCCGTCTTCTTCATGCCAAAGTGTCCCATTAATCCTCCTCCATTGATAGAGGCGAGGGGCCCGATCTTTCGATGAGATGAAAACTATCGATTTGGTGGAGACGACTTTGACGATCCGACTACAAACGTGCACGACGTTGCGCCTTAGCAATCGCTAAACCAATCTCCAGGGGTTACTGACGATGCCAGAAGCACGATCAGCCTGACCACGAAGGTCTATTCCTGCATGCAATCGAAGAACAAGCAAGAATATGATAAAGCAATCTGAATATTGCAAATATAGATGAAGTATTCATAAATGTGGGGATCGAAAAGCGGTCTTGGTCTGGTCGTTGGACACAAACGAAGTACACGAAGTTGCAATGGCTAACTTTTGACTAAACAAATCCCTCAAGAAAAAGCTACTAGATGGATCTACTTATATAGGAGCAAGGGGTGGCGGCCAAGGAGGTGGAAGGACGTCCCAAGGCAGCCTAAAACTAACCCTAGGTCGTACAAGGCTCATGGGCCCAAGTGGAGGTGATGTAACACCTTTGGACTTGTAGTTTGACTCGGATTCTGCTGCAGCGTCAGATTGTTTCGTCGGGATCTCAATGCTCCGGACGAATTTGAAGGTGATTCCAATTGGGTTGGAAAGTGTATGAAATCTAGTTTCCAACAAAAAAAAATCACCCAATTCGGAGTCCGTATGAAGGAGTTCTTGCCGTTTTGAGTCAGGTATGTCTGTGCAGTCCGAATCTGGATGCAGAACGTGAGAGACTTGGACTCTATCTTCTCTTGGCCCAAAAGTGACGTGAGAGAACTTTTTGAACAGCTCCTAAACTTCTCTTTTTCCCTTATCTTCATATGTGAATTGTACAAATGTCCCATGCACCTGGAATTAGACATGGCACAAAAGTCAGTGAAGTATTTTTGTTCTGGATAACATAAATAAATTGTTGCATAGTTTGCATTAGAAATCACCTCACAAATATACATGTATGCAATATTTTTGGTCGTATCCAAGGTAGTCATGTCCTCATCATTATATACGCGAATCCCTTAGTCCTTGTGCTGTTCCTATTATTCTAGTGCCGAAAAAGGATGGTACATCGCGTATGTGTGTTGATTGTAGAGGCATTAATAATATTACTATTCGTTATCGTCATCCTATTCCTAGGCTAGATGATATGCTTGATGAATTGAGTGGCTCTACAATTTTCTCCAAAGTTGATTTGCGTAGTGGATACCATCAAATTCGTATGAAATTGGGAGATGAATGGAAAACAGCATTTAAAACTAAGTTTGGATTATATGAGTGGTTAGTCATGCCTTTTGGGTTAACTAATGCACCTAGTACTTTCATGAGATTAATGAATGAAGTTTTACGTGCTTTCATTGGACGATTTGTGGTAGTATACTTTGATGATATATTGATTTTTAGCAGATCTTTGGAGGAACATTTGGAACATTTACGTGCTGTTTTTATTGCTCTACGTGATGCACGTTTATTTGGTAACCTTGGAAAGTGCACCTTTTGCACCGACCGAGTCTCTTTTCTTGGCTATGTTGTTACTCCACAGGGAATTGAGGTTGATAAAGCCAAGATTGAAGCTATTGAGAGTTGGCCGCAGCCAAAAACGGTCACACACGTGAGGAGTTTCCTTGGCCTCGCTGGATTCTATCGGCGTTTTGTGAGAGATTTCAGCACCATTGCTGCACCTCTCAATGAGCTTACAAAGAAGGATGTGCCTTTTGTTTGGGGTACTGCACAGGAAGAAGCATTCACGGTATTGAAAGATAAGTTGACACATGCTCCTTTACTCCAACTTCCTGATTTTAATAAGACTTTTGAGCTTGAATGTGATGCTAGTGGAATTGGGTTAGGAGGTGTGTTATTACAAGATGGTAAACCTGTTGCATATTTTTCTGAAAAATTGAGTGGGCCTAGTCTGAATTATTCTACTTATGATAAGGAATTATATGCTCTTGTTCGGACTTTGGAGACACGGCAACATTATTTATGGCCCAAAGAATTTGTGATACATTCTGATCATGAATCTTTAAAGCACATTAAAAGTCAAGCAAAACTAAACTGTAGACATGCTAAATGGGTTGAATTCATAGAGACTTTCCCTTATGTTATTAAACACAAGAAGGGAAAAGAAAATGTTATTGCTGATGCATTGTCTCGTCGTTATACTATGCTTTCACAACTTGACTTTAAAATATTTGGTTTGGAGACCATCAAAGATCAATATGTGCATGATGCTGAATTTAAAGATGTATTGCAGAATTGTAAAGAAGGGAGAACATGGAACAAGTTCGTCGTTAGTGATGGATTTGTGTTTCGAGCTAACAAGCTATGCATTCCAGCTAGCTCTGTTCGTCTTTTGTTGTTGCAGGAGGCGCATGGAGGAGGATTAATGGGACACTTTGGCGTGAAGAAGACGGAGGACGTACTTGCTACACATTTCTTTTGGCCAACGATGCGACGGGATGTTGAGCGTTTTGTTGCTCGCTGCACTACATGTCAAAAAGCTAAGTCACGACTCAATCCTCATGGTTTATATATGCCTTTGCCTGTCCCTAGTGTTCCTTGGGAAGATATATCTATGGACTTTGTTTTGGGTTTACCTCAAACAAAGAAGGGGAGGGATAGCATATTTGTTGTCGTGGATAGGTTCTCGAAGATGGCACACTTTATACCATGTCATAAAAGCGATGATGCTGCTAATGTTGCTGATTTGTTCTTTCGTGAAATTATTCGCTTGCATGGTGTGCCAAATACTATTGTTTCAGATCGTGATACTAAATTTCTTAGCCACTTTTGGAGATGTTTATGGGCTAAGTTGGGGACTAAACTGCTTTTTAGTACTACTTGTCACCCCCAAACTGATGGACAAACTGAAGTAGTCAACAGAACTTTGTCTACTATGCTTAGGGCTGTTTTGAAGAATAATAAGAAAATGTGGGAAGAATACTTGCCTCATATTGAATTTGCTTATAATCGTTCGTTGCATTCTACTACTAAAATGTGCCCTTTTGAAATTGTCTATGGTTTCCTACCTCGTGCACCTATTGATTTGTTGCCTCTTCCATCTTCGGAGAAGGTTAATATTGATGCTAAACAACGTGCTGAATTGATCTTAAAAATGCATGAGTTAACTAAGGAAAATATTGAGCGCATCAATGCTAAATATAAACTTGTTGGAGATAAGGGTAGAAAACGTGTTGTCTTTGCACCTGGAGATCTTGTTTGGTTACATTTGCGTAAGGATAGGTTTCCTAATTTGCGCAAGTCAAAGCTAATGCCACGTGCTGATGGTCCTTTCAAGGTGTTAGAGAAAATAAATGATAATGCATATAAACTTGAGCTGCCTGCATATTTTGGGGTTAGTCCCACATTTAACATTGCAGATTTGAAGCCTTACTTGGGTGAGGAAGATGAGCTTCCGTCGAGGACGACTTCAATTCAAGAAGGGGAGGATGATGAGGACATCACTAACAAGGTTACACCCACAGCTCCAACTGACACATATACAGGACCAATTACTAGAGCTCGCGTACGCCAATTAAATTACCAGGTACTTTCGTTTCTTGGTAATGAATCTAATGTTCATGAGAATATGATGCTGCCTAAATTGGATACATTTGTCTTGCTTACAAATGAAGGGCCTAGCTTGGACAAGAAGGATGAACATTGGAGCAAGATCAAGCATGGAGATGATGGCATGCGCAAGGGGGACAAGAATGGAGTTACAATGGATGATTTCAGGACTTTGAAGCCACCATAATGAGGCGAGAAGCCTTGGACGAAATATACAAGATGCCACTTCATAAATTTCGTCCAGAGGCTATTTTAGGTGCTGCGTCACCTTATTATTGGGCCAGGCCCATGTAATTTCGAAATACTTGAGTATAGGCTATTTTTAGAGTCCGTATGTGTGGGGAAACAAGAGTTAGGGTTGGTTTCGGACCCCTCCACCAAGGGCCACGAAATTCCCCCTCTTTCCCTCATATATACAGCCCTTAGGGCGTCGTTTAGACTTTGGGTTTTGTTTAGATTAAAAGTTCGCCATAGCTGCAACTTCGCGTACTTCGTTTGTGTTCAACGACCAGACCAAGGCGTCACAGAACCCCACCTTGATCAATAAAGCTTTCCTCTTATATTCGCAATATCCAGATTGCAATTTTAGTTTCTTGCTTGTTCTTCGTTTGCCTGCAGGAAACAGACCTTCGTGGTCAGGTTGATCGTGCTCCGGCGTGGTCAACAACCTCTCGGAGTTGGTTTAGCGATTGCTAAGGCGCGACGTCCTCGCACGTTCGTAGTCAGATCGTCAAAGTCGACTTCCTCCAAAACGATAACCACCATCTCATCGAAAGTCGGGACACCTTTGCCTCTATCAAATAAACGAGTGATAGTAGTATAATCCTTATACTCTAGAATGGTCTGAATCTCTCTATTTAATCCACCCATAAAACGTGCAAGCATAGCTTCATTCTCCTCAACAATACCACATCTAAACAGGCCAGTTTGTAATTGCTGATAATATTCTTCTACAGAATTTTTTCCTTGTCTTAAGCGCTGCAGTTTTTGAAGTAATTCACGTTGATAATATGGTGGAACCCAACGAGTACGCATAGCAGTTTTCAAAGCAGTCCAAGTAGCTGGAATAGGATATAATCTACAATGTTCAGACCACCAAACACATGCAAAACCAGTGAAAGCACAAACAGCAGCAGGAACACGTCTCTCCTCGGGATAGTTTAAACATGTAAAACGTTGTTCAGTTTGTAACTCCCAAGTAAGATATATATCAGGAACATATCTACCCTCAAATGGTGGAATATTCAATTTCAGTTTAGGAAGATGGTCATGTACCTCAGGTGGTGGTGCAGCCCTACCGTTGCGATGATATGCATGAGGACGACCTGGTGGTGGTGGTGCTGGTTGTTGCACGTAGTTCTGATTTTGGTCAACCTCATCCTCGTAATGGTCCTCCACGTCTGCAGTAGCAGCAGGAGCTACAGAAACATCAACAGCAGCACCAGAAGCTTGACCAGTCTCAAGGGGAACGCGCTGTGCTCGTCCCACTTGATTCGGAAGGCGCCGTTGTTGTTGTTGTTGTTGTTGTTGTTGAAGAGGTGGGACAGCTGCAGCAGCCGGTGGTGGTGGAAAACGCGCAAGCAATTCAGCAAACTTGTTATCGAGCTTTGTGTCAAACGTCTTCTCCATGCCATCTATCTTCTCCATGGCCTCGTCAAATCTGTTTAGCACATCTTGCACCTGTTCACTCATCATTTGCTGAAACTTATCATGAAGCTCCTTGTTCGTCAAGTTCTCCCAGTCAGTCTCGTCGACTTGTGATCCTGGCATGGTTAGCAGCAATAGAAACACACAAGAATATGATCCTACAGACTACTAAGAAGTGGTGGGGGTGGCGGGTGTCACAAATCCGACAAGCAAATCTCAAATTCTTACCTGTTCTTACCCAGCAGCAGGCGGTGATCGGCAACCGATGTAGTCAAAACTCTCAAAGCTTGGATAGAGCGATTACCAGGGAGAGTCAAACGCACGATGTAGATGTATGTGGAGCTGGGAAGGCTTATAATATGGTAGCAAAAAGGGTCAGCAATAATCAATTCAGAGATGCAAAGGTGAATAAACGCTCAACGACGGTACTGTGCTGGTCCTAGGCTAGACCGTACTAGAGACGCGAGCTCTAAAACACTAACGAAAAAAAATCAGAGTGTGCTTTCCCCTTTATTACGTGCAGCGCCGTGATTTTGTTAGTGTTCTAGGCTCGCGTCTCTAGTACGGTCTAGCCTAGGACCAGCACAGTACCGTCGTTGAGCGTTTATTCAACTTTGCATCTCTGAATTGATTATTGCTGACCACTTTTGCTACCATCTTATAAGCCTTCTCAGCTCCACATACATCTACGTCGTGCGTTTGACTCTCCCTGGTAATCGCTTTATCCAAGCTTTGAGAGTTTTGACTACCATGGTTGCCGATCACCACCTGCTGCTGGGTAAGAACTGGTAAGAATTTGAGATTTGCTTGTCGGATTTGTGACACCCGCCACCACCACCACTTATTAGTAGTCTGTAGGATCATATTCTTGTGTGTTTCTATTGCTGCTAACCATGCCAGGATCAGAAGTCGACGAGACTGACTGGGAGAACTTGACGAACAAGGAGCTTCATGATAAGTTTCAGCAAATGATGAGTGTACAGGTGCAAGATGTGCTAAACACATTGGACGAGGCCATGGAGAAGATAGTTGGCATGGAGAAGACGTTTGACACAAAGCTCGATAACAAGTTTGCTGAATTGCTTTCGCGTTTTCCACCACCACCGGCTGCTGCAGCTGTCCCACCTCTTCAACAACAACAACAACAACAACAACAAAAGCGTCGCCTTCCGAATCAAGTGGGACGAGCACAGCGCGTTCCCCTTGAGACTGGTCAAGCTTCTGGTGCTGCTGTTGATGTTTCTGTAGCTCCTGCTGCTACTGCAGAGGTGGAGGACCATTACGAGGATGAGGTTGACCAAAATCAGAACTACGTGCAACAACCAGCACCACCACCACCAGGTCGTCCTCATGCATATCATCGCAACGGTAGAGCTGCACCACCACCTGAGGTACATGACCATCTTCCTAAACTGAAATTGAATATTCCACCATTTGAGGGTAGATATGTTCCTGATATATATCTTACTTGGGAGTTACAAACTGAACAACATTTTACATGTTTAAACTATCCCGAGGAGAGACGTGTTCCTGCTGCTGTTTGTGCTTTCACTAGTTTTGCATGTGTTTGGTGGTCTGAACATTGTAGATTATATCCTATTCCAGCTACTTGGGCTGCTTTGAAAACTGCTATGCGTACTCGTTGGGTTCCACCATATTATCAACGTGAATTACTTCAAAAACTGCAGCGCTTAAGACAAGGAATAAATTCTGTAGAAGAATATTATCAGCAATTACAAACTGGCCTGATTAGATGTGGTATTGTTGAGGAGAATGAAGCTATGCTTGCACGTTTTATGGGTGGATTAAATAGAGAGATTCAGACCATTCTAGAGTATAAGGATTATACTAATATCACTCGTTTATTCCATCTTGCTTGTAAAGCTGAACGTGAAGTGCAGGATCGACAGGCATTGGCGCGGACTTACTTTTCTGCAGGTCGACCTTCATCATGGACACCGCGTGCATCCTCTACTTCCACACATTCTACTGCACCGACACCTCGATCAGCTGTTACCTCCAGCCGTGATACAAGGAAGCAGGCACAACCACCATTATCTCCCAAGAGCACACCTATTGGGCCTGCACAGAGTTCTTCTTCTTCCATGGCATCAACAGGGCACACCAGTGATATTATTTGTCGTCGTTGTAAGGGAAGAGGACATTTTGCGAGAGATTGCAAATCTCAGCGTGTGATGATTGCTACTGAGGATGGTGGATATGAATCCGCTAGTGACTATGATGAGGAGACTTTGGCTCTTATTACACGTGAAGAACACGGCGGAGACGATTCTGATCATGAGACGCAATACATGGCTCCTGAAGATGCTGACAGGTATGAATGTTTAGTTGCTCAACGTGTTTTGAGTGTGCAGGTTACACAAGCTGAGCAAAATCAGAGGCATAATTTGTTCCATACAAAGGGAGTTGTGAAGGAACGTTCTGTTCGCGTGATCATAGATGGAGGGAGTTGCAACAACTTGGCTAGCATGGAGATGGTGGAGAAGCTATCCCTCACCACAAGACCACATCCACATCCTTACTACATCCAATGGTTCAACAACAGCGGCAAGGTTAAGGTAACACGTACTGTTCGTGTGCATTTTAGTATCTCTACATATGCTGATTATGTTGATTGTGATGTGGTACCTATGCAAGCATGTTCCTTATTACTTGGTAGACCATGGCAATTTGATAAAAATTCTGTACACCATGGTAGAAACAATCAGTATACTCTTGTTCATAAGGATAAAAATATTACTTTGCTTCCTATGACTCCTGATTCCATTTTAAAAGATGATATTAATAGAGCTAATAAAGCAAAACAGGAGAAAAATAAGAGTGAAAATCAGATTGTGGCAAAAGAATTTGCGCAACAAATGAAGCCTAATAATAAACCATCTACTGTTGCTTCTGAAATTATATTGAAAAGTGCATGTTTATTTGCCACCAAATCTGATATTGATGAGCTAGATTTTAGCAAATCTGTTTGCTATGCTGTTGTATGCAAAGAGGCATTATTTTCATTCGAGGACGTGCCTTCCTCTTTGCCTCCTGCTGTCACTAACATTTTGCAGGAGTTCGCCGACGTCTTTCCACAAGACGTGCCACCGGGATTACCACCTATTCGAGGGATTGAGCATCAGATTGACTTAATTCCCGGTGCATCGCTACCCAACCGCGCACCATACCGTACCAATCCAGAAGAGACGAAGGAGATTATGCGTCAAGTACAGGATCTACTCGACAAAGGTTATATACGCGAATCCCTTAGTCCTTGTGCTGTTCCTATTATTCTAGTGCCGAAAAAGGATGGTACATCGCGTATGTGTGTTGATTGTAGAGCCATTAATAATATTACTATTCGTTATCGTCATCCTATTCCTAGGCTAGATGATATGCTTGATGAATTGAGTGGCTCTACAATATTCTCCAAAGTTGATTTGCGTAGTGGATACCATCAAATTCGTATGAAATTGGGAGATGAATGGAAAACAGCATTTAAAACTAAGTTTGGATTATATGAGTGGTTAGTCATGCCTTTTGGGTTAACTAATGCACTGATACGGTGTATCCTAGGGCCATCACCATGGACCCTCCTTCACCCCCTCAAGTGCCTCAAGGACCGATGACACGTGCTCGTGCTAGAGCTTTCGAGACCGAGGTGACGTCACTCCTAGCCCAACTTCCTTATGAATCTTGCGAGACATGGTTGCTACCTCAAGCGAGTGTGCTTTGTGTGTTCAGGTGTGAAGGAGACCGCTTCGGAGAAGAGCGTGAAGGTGAACAAGTCCCCAAGGCCACGGACGAACTGATGCATCGAGAAGGGCAGAAGGGAGCTCCAGGCCCCGGACATCCGGCTCCATGGCCCGGACATCCGGCACCTGGGCCATCAACTACAGAAGGCCAGCAGCAACTGAAGCTACAGGGCCCGGACATCCGGCCAGGGCCCGGACATCCGGCCAAGCATGGCCCGGACATCCGGCCCCGGGCCCGGAAATCCGGCGCCTCTGTCCAGAGAGCGCCCGAAACCTGACCGCCCAAGCCCGGACATCCGGCTCCTCGCCCCGGACGTCCGGCTCCCCTCGAAGACCCGGACATCCGGGCCGCCGCCCGGACATCCGGCCCCTGATCTGCCTGCGTGCAGCCCCTGGGCCGAGGCCCATGTACCCGTTCGCCCCGAAGACTATATATACTCCTCTCCTCATTCCGTTTAGGGTTAGCTGTGGTTTTAGCTCATTTGACACTTGTGTGGATTTCTCCCACGAGACCGGTGCGCCTCTACGGAGAAGATCCACCTCTGGATCCAAGACCCCTAACGGGAAGATCCCACGGGATTCCAAGACCTCCTCCGGGAGAAGACTATCTGTATCACCGTTGTTGACTTTGGATCATGTATCTCGACCTTGTATCGCGAATCTAGCACTTGTGTGATTGCTTCCGTGTTGATTTGAGTGTTCTCTCTTGTGTTTTCCCCCATCTTTCTCCGTGTTTTCCCCGTGTTCATCGTGTGCCAACCTCCAAACGTGAAAGATCCGCTGATTAGGGTTCCACCCTGTATCAGGTAGAGCTGTCCCGCGGCCTTCGTCCAAGCACGTGAGTATGCATAGAGTCTCTGATGAAGGTAGAAGCCGTGTCTCAAGTGAATCCGGAAGATGTAAAGAGAGGAGCGAGGTCACCTCGGTCTCGAAAGCTCTCGCACGAGCTCTAGTCATGGGTCCTTTGGGCACTTGGTGAGGTGATGAAGGGTCCATGGTGATGACCCTAGGATACACCGTATCATTGGTAGACCATGGCAATTTGATAAAAATTCTGTACGCCATGGTAGAAACAATCAGTATACTCTTGTTCATAAGGATAAAAATATTACTTTGCTTCCTATGACTCCTGATTCCATTTTGAAAGATGATATTAATAGAGCTAATAAAGCAAAACAGGAGAAAAATAAGAGTGAAAATCAGATTGTGGCAAAAGAATTTGAGCAACAAATGAAGCCTACTAATAAACCATCTACTGTTGCTTCTGAAATTAAATTGAAAAATGCATGTTTATTTGCCACCAAATCTGATATTGATGAGCTAGATTTTAGCAAATCTGTTTGCTATGCTGTTGTATGCAAAGAGGCCTTGTTTTCATTCGAGGACGTGCCTTCCTCTTTGCCTCCTGCTGTCACTAACATTTTACACGAGTTCGCCGACGTCTTTCCACAAGACGTGCCACCGGGATTACCACCTATTCGAGGGATTGAGCATCAGATTGACTTAATTCCCGGTGCATCGCTACCCAACCGCGCACCATACCGTACCAATCCAGAAGAGACGAAGGAGATTATGCGTCAAGTACAGGAGCTACTCGACAAAGGTTATATACGCGAATCCCTTAGTCCTTGTGCTGTTCCTATTATTCTAGTGCCGAAAAAGGATGGTACATCGCGTATGTGTGTTGATTGTAGAGCCATTAATAATATTACTATTCGTTATCGTCATCCTATTCCTAGGCTAGATGATATGCTTGATGAATTGAGTGGCTCTACAATATTCTCCAAAGTTGATTTGCGTAGTGGATACCATCAAATTCGTATGAAATTGGGAGATGAATGGAAAACAGCATTTAAAACTAAGTTTGGATTATATGAGTGGTTAGTCATGCCTTTTGGGTTAACTAATGCACCTAGTACTTTCATGAGATTAATGAACGAAGTTTTACGTGCTTTCATTGGACGATTTGTGGTAGTATACTTTGATGATATATTGATTTTTAGCAGATCTTTGGAGGAACATTTGGAACATTTACGTGTTGTTTTTATTGCTCTACGTGATGCATGTTTGTTTGGTAACCTTGGAAAGTGCACCTTTTGCACCGACCGAGTATCTTTTCTTGGCTATGTTGTTACTCCACAGGGAATTGAGGTTGATAAAGCCAAGATTGAAGCAATTGAGAGTTGGCCGCAGCCCAAAACGGTCACACACGTGAGGAGTTTCCTTGGCCTCGCTGGATTCTATCGGCGTTTTGTGAGAGATTTCAGCACCATTGCTGCACCTCTCAATGAGCTTACAAAGAAGGATGTGCCTTTTGTTTGGGGTACTGCACAGGAAGAAGCATTCACGGTATTGAAAGATAAGTTGACACACGCTCCTTTACTCCAACTTCCTGATTTTAATAAGACTTTTGAGCTTGAATGTGATGCTAGTGGAATTGGGTTAGGAGGTGTGTTATTACAAGATGGTAAACCTGTTGCATATTTTTCTGAAAAATTGAGTGGGCCTAGTCTGAATTATTCTACTTATGATAAGGAATTATATGCTCTTGTTCGGACTTTGGAGACATGGCAACATTATTTATGGCCCAAAGAATTTGTTATACATTCTGATCATGAATCTTTAAAGCACATTAAAAGTCAAGCAAAACTGAACCGTAGACATGCTAAATGGGTTGAATTCATAGAGACTTTCCCTTACGTTATTAAACACAAGAAGGGAAAAGAAAATGTTATTGCTGATGCATTGTCTCGTCGTTATACTATGCTTTCACAACTTGACTTTAAAATATTTGGTTTGGAGACCATCAAAGATCAATATGTGCATGATGCTGAATTTAAAGATGTATTGCAGAATTGTAAAGAAGGGAGAACATGGAACAAGTTCGTCGTTAATGATGGATTTGTGTTTCGTGCTAACAAGCTATGCATTCCAGCTAGCTCTGTTCGTCTTTTGTTGTTGCAGGAGGCGCATGGAGGAGGATTAATGGGACACTTTGGCGTGAAGAAGACGGAGGACGTACTTGCTACACATTTCTTTTGGCCAAAGATGCGACGGGATGTTGAGCGTTTTGTAGGTCGCTGCACTACATGTCAAAAAGCTAAGTCACAACTCAATCCTCATGGTTTATATATGCCTTTGCCTGTCCCTAGTGTTCCTTGGGAAGATATATCTATGGACTTTGTTTTGGGTTTACCTCGAACAAAGAAGGGGAGGGATAGCATATTTGTTGTCGTGGATAGGTTCTCGAAGATGGCACACTTTATACCATGTCATAAAAGCGATGATGCTGCTAATGTTGCGGATTTGTTCTTTCGTGAAATTATTCGCTTGCATGGTGTGCCAAATACTATTGTTTCAGATCGTGATACTAAATTTCTTAGCCACTTTTGGAGATGTTTATGGGCTAAGTTGGGGACTAAACTGCTTTTTAGTACTACTTGTCACCCCTAAACTGATGGACAAACTGAAGTAGTCAACAGAACTTTGTCTACTATGCTTAGGGCTGTTTTGAAGAATAATAAGAAAATGTGGGAAGAATGCTTGCCTCATATTGAATTTGCTTATAATCGTTCGTTGCATTCTACTACTAAAATGTGCCCTTTTGAAATTGTCTATGGTTTCCTTCCTCATGCACCTATTGATTTGTTGCCTCTTCCATCTTCGGAGAAGGTTAATTTTGATGCTAAACAACGTGCTGAATTGATCTTAAAAATGCATGAGTTAACTAAGGAAAATATTGAGCGCATGAATGCTAAATATAAACTTGTTGGAGATAAGGGTAGAAAACGTGTTGTCTTTGCACCTGGAGATCTTGTTTGGTTACATTTGCGTAAGGATAGGTTTCCTAATTTGCGCAAGTCAAAGCTAATGCCACGTGCTGATGGTCCTTTCAAGGTGTTACAGAAAATAAATGATAATGCATATAAACTTGAGCTGCCTGCAGATTTTGGGGTTAGTCCCACATTTAACATTGCAGATTTGAAGCCTTACTTGGGTGAGGAAGATGAGCTTCCGTCGAGGACGACTTCAATTCAAGAAGGGGAGGATGATGAGGACATCACTAACAAGGTTACACCCACAGCTCCAACTGACACATATACAGGACCAATTACTAGAGCTCGCGCACGCCAATTAAATTACCAGGTACTTTCGTTTCTTGGTAATGAATCTAATGTTCATGAGAATATGATGCTGCCTAAATTGGATACATTTGTCTTGCTTACAAATGAAGGGCCTAGCTTGGACAAGAAGGATGAACATTGGAGCAAGATCAAGCATGGAGATGATGGCATGCGCAAGGGGAACAAGAATGGCGTTTCAATTGATGATTTCAGGACTTTGAAGCCACCATAATGAGTGCGAGAAGCCTTGGACAAAATATACAAGATGCCACTTCATAAATTTCGTCCAGAGGCTATTATAGGTGCTGCGTCACCTTATTATTGGGCCAGGCCCGTGTAATTTCGAAATACTTGAGTATAGGCTGTTTTTAGAGTCCGTATGTGTGGGGAAACAAGAGTTAGGGTTGGTTTCGGACCCCTCCACCAAGGGCCACGAAATTCCCCCCCTCTTTCCCTCATATATACAGCCCTTAGGGCGTCGTTTAGACTTCGGGTTTTGTTTAGATTAAAAGTTCGCCATAGCTGCAACTTCGCGTACTTCGTTTGTGTTCAACGACCAGACAAAGGCGTCACAGAACCCCACCTTGATCAATAAAGCTTTCCTCTTGAATTCGCAATATCCAGATTGCAATCTCAGTTTCTTGCTTGTTCTTCGTTTGCCTGCAGGAAACAGACCTTCGTGGTCAGGTTGATCGTGCTCCGGCGTGGTCAATAACCTCTCGGAGTTGGTTTAGCGATTGCTAAGGCGCGACGTCCACGCACGTTCGTAGTCGGATCGTCAAAGTCGACTTCATCCAAACGATAGCCACCATCTCATCGAAAGACGGGACACCTTAGCCTCTATCAACTCTTGTGGCACATGGAGATATGCAAGATACCAAGATGATGTGATGTTGCTCACAATGATGTAGTATGCAATATCTATGACTATCACTAATGTGCACAAGTGTCGTGGCCCGGCAATACTCAAATGGCTAGTCTCTAAGGGAAAGCTACGCAAAGATGGTTCATAGGGTGACAATGCAATTGCAAGGTAGGGTGAGTGAAGTGTCGTCGATGTTACCGTCCTTGCCGAAGTTGAGCGGTGGTGTTGTCGAAGTCTTGCCGTCCCAAGGTAGCCTAAACATCCAAGGAAACGGTGAAACCACAACTCAAGTATCCAAGGCAAAGGGAGACACACTTTGCAAACTCAGAGCGGGAAAGCGATGGTGGTTGCGGAAGGTAGATGGCAGTTGCGGAAGGTGGATGGTAGCGGAAGGTGGAACGGAACTGAACAAGTTCAGCTTCGTCAGGGTCTGTCGGACATCCGGCAGTTACCGGTCGTCCGGTCGGTCTGGATGGGTCGGACGTCCGGTGGAGACCGGAAATCCGGTAAAAGCTTCTGTAACGGGGTGCCGGTCGTCCGGTGTTTAGCGGACGTCCGGTGTCTCGAGAGGTGCCGGACGTCCGGTAAACGTCGGTCGTCCGGTAAGCTGGGATGTGGTTGGTGGGATCCGTGGAGAAATTTGTGAAACGTGGTCGGATTTGCGGGTGAAAGATGGTGAGATGGTGGGAAATGCTAGATCGACACGTGGCACAACAAATCCATGGAACAAAGTCAACAAAATCTTGCCAAATCAACAGATCACAAAAAAATTTTGGGGCTCTTTTTGTGGGGAATTTTTTGAAATTGGGAAGAACACGACAAAAACAAGCTAGAAAACGGGGTGTGGGACTCCAAAATCGTGATCAACCTTGCTCTTGATACCAAGATGGTATAGGGTGGAACCCTAATCAGCGGATCTTTCACGTTTGGAGGGTGGCACACGATGAACACGGGGGATCACAAGAGAAAGACGGGGAAAACTCAAGAGGAAAACACACAATCAACACGAAGATAATCACACAAGCGCTAGATTCGCGATACAAGGTCGAGATACATGATCCAAAGTCAACACCGGTGATACAAAGATAGTCTTCTCCGTGAGGAGGTCTTGATATCCCTGGGGATCTTCTTCGATGAAGGAGGTCCTGAATCCGTTGATGAGGACATCACTAACAAGGTTACACCCACAGCTCCAACTGACACATATACAGGACCAATTACTAGAGCTCGCGCACGCCAATTAAATTACCAGGTACTTTCGTTTCTTGGTAATGAATCTAATGTTCATGAGAATATGATGCTGCCTAAATTGGATACATTTGTCTTGCTTACAAATGAAGGGCCTAGCTTGGACAAGAAGGATGAACATTGGAGCAAGATCAAGCATGGAGATGATGGCGTGCGCAAGGGGAACAAGAATGGAGTTTCAATTGATGATTTCAGGACTTTGAAGCCACCATAATGAGTGCGGGAAGCCTTGGACGAAATATACAAGATGCCACTTCATAAATTTCGTCCAGAGGCTATTATAGGTGTTGCGTCACCTTATTATTGGGCCAGGCCCATGTAATTTCGAAATACTTGAGTATAGGCTGTTTTTAGAGTCCGTATGTGTGGGGAAACAAGAGTTAGGGTTGGTTTCGGACCCCTCCACCAAGGGCCACGAAATTCCCCCCTCTTTCCCTCATATATACAACCCTTAGGGCGTCGTTTAGACTTTGGGTTTTGTTTAGATTAAAAGTTCGCCATAGCTGCAACTTCGCGTACTTCGTTTGTGTTCAACGACCAGACCAAGGCGTCACAGAACCCCACCTTGATCAATAAAGCTTTCCTCTTATATTCGCAATATCCAGATTGCAATCTTAGTTTCTTGCTTGTTCTTCGTTTGCCTGCAGGAAACAGACCTTCGTGGTCAGGTTGATCGTGCTCCGGCGTGGTCGATAACCTCTCGGAGTTGGTTTAGCGATTGCTAAGGCGCGACGTCCACGCACGTTCGTAGTCGGATCGTCAAAGTCGACTTCATCCAAACGATAGCCACTATCTCATCGAAAGACGGGACACCTTTGCCTCTATCAATGACCATCTTCCTAAACTGAAATTGAATATTCCACCATTTGAGGGTAGATATGTTCCTGATATATATCTTACTTGGGAGTTACAAACTGAACAACGTTTTACATGTTTAAACTATCCCGAGGAGAGACGTGTTCCTGCTGCTGTTTGTGCTTTCACTGGTTTTGCATGTGTTTGGTGGTCTGAACATTGTAGATTATATCCTATTCCAGCTACTTGGACTGCTTTGAAAACTGCTATGCGTACTCGTTGGGTTCCACCATATTATCAACGTGAATTACTTCAAAAACTGCAGCGCTTAAGACAAGGAAAAAATTCTGTAGAAGAATATTATCAGCAATTACAAACTGGCCTGATTAGATGTGGTATTGTTGAGGAGAATGAAGCTATGCTTGCACGTTTTATGGGTGGATTAAATAGAGAGATTCAGACCATTCTAGAGTATAAGGATTATACTTGATACGGTGTATCCTAGGGCCATCACCATGGACCCTCCTTCACCCCCTCAAGTGCCTCAAGGACCGATGACACGTGCTCGTGCTAGAGCTTTTGAGACCGAGGTGACGTCACTCCTAGCCCAACTCCCTTATGAATCTTGCGAGACATGGTTGCTACCTCAAGCGAGTGTGCTTTGTGTGCTCAGGTGTGAAGGAGACCACTTCGGAGAAGAGCTTGAAGATGGACAAGTCCCCAAGGCCACGGACGAGCTGATGCATCGAGAAGGGCAGAAGAGAGCTCCAGGACCCGGACATCCGGCCCCCTGGCCCGGACATCCGGCCCCTGGGCAGTCACCTACAGAAGGCCAACAGCAGCCGAGGCTACAGGGCCCGGACATCCGGCCAGGGCCCGGACATCCGGCCAGGCACGGCCCGGACATCCGGCCCCGCGCCCGGAAATCCGGCGCCTCTGTCCAGAGAGCACCCGAGGCGCGTCCTCCCCCAGCCGGACATCCGGGCCCCCGCCCCGGACATCCGGCGACCCTTGAAGCCCCGGACATCCGGGCCGTAGCCCGGACATCCGGCCCCTGATTTGCCTGCGCGCATCCCCCGGGCCGAGGCCCATGTACCCATTCGCCCCGTAGACTATATATACTCCTCTCCTCATCCCGTTTAGGGTTAGCTGTTGATAGAGGCAAAGGTGTCCCGTCTTTCGATGAGATGGTGGCTATCGTTTTGGAGGAAGTCGACTTTGACGATCCGACTACGAACGTGCGAGGACGTCGCGCCTTAGCAATCGCTAAACCAACTCCGAGAGGTTGTTGACCACGCCGGAGCACGATCAACCTGACCACGAAGGTCTGTTTCCTGCAGGCAAACGAAGAACAAGCAAGAAACTAAGATTGCAATCTGGATATTGCGAATATAAGAGGAAAACTTTATTGATCAAGGTGGGGTTCTGTGACGCCTTGGTCTGGTCGTTGAACACAAACGAAGTACGCGAAGTTGCAGCTATGGCGAACTTTTAATCTAAACAAAACCCAAAGTCTAAACGACGCCCTAAGGGCTGTATATATGAGGGAAAGAGGGGGGAATTTCGTGGCCCTTGGTGGAGGGGTCCGAAACCAACCCTAACTCTTGTTTCCCCACACATACGGACTCTAAAAACAGCCTATACTCAAGTATTTCGAAATTAGATGGGCCTGGCCCAATAATAAGGTGACACAGCACCTATAATAGCCTCTGGACGAAATTTATGAAGTGGCATCTTGTATATTTCGTCCAAGGCTTCCCGCACTCATTATGGTGGCTTCAAAGTCCTGAAATCATCAATTGAAACTCCATTCTTGTTCCCCTTGCGCACGCCATCATCTCCATGCTTGATCTTGCTCCAATGTTCATCCTTCTTGTCCAAGCTAGGCCCTTCATTTGTAAGCAAGACAAATGTATCCAATTTAGGCAGCATCATATTCTCATGAACATTAGATTCATTACCAAGAAACGAAAGTACCTGGTAATTTAATTGGCGTGCGCGAGCTCTAGTAATTGGTCCTGTATATGTGTCAGTTGGAGCTGTGGGTGTAACCTTGTTAGTGATGTCCTCATCATCCTCCCCTTCTTGAATTGAAGTCGTCCTCGACGAAAGCTCATCTTCCTCACCCAAGTAAGGCTTCAAATCTGCAATGTTAAATGTGGGACTAACCCCAAAATCTGCAGGCAGCTCAAGTTTATATGCATTATCATTTATTTTCTCTAACACCTTGAAAGGACCATCAGCATGTGGCATTAGCTTTGACTTGCGCAAATTAGGAAACATATCCTTACGCAAATGTAACCAAACAAGATCTCCAGGTGCAAAGACAACACGTTTTCTACCCTTATCTCCAACAAGTTTATATTTAGCATTCATGCGCTCAATATTTTCCTTAGTTAACTCATGCATTTTTAAGATCAATTCAGCACGTTGTTTAGCATCAAAATTAACCTTCTCCGAAGATGGAAGAGGCAACAAATCAATAGGTGCACGAGGTAGGAAACCATAGACAATTTCAAAAGGGCACATCTTAGTAGTAGAATGCAACGAACGATTATAAGCAAATTCAATATGAGGCAAGCATTCTTCCCACATTTTCTTATTATTCTTCAAAACAGCCCTAAGCATAGTAGACAAAGTTCTGTTGACTACTTCAGTTTGTCCATCAGTTTGGGGGTGACAAGTAGTACTAAAAAGTAGTTTAGTCCCCAACTTAGCCCATAAACATCTCCAAAAGTGGCTAAGAAATTTAGTATCACGATCTGAAACAATAGTATTTGGCACACCATGTGATACGGTGTATCCTATGGACATCACCATGTCAAGAGTCTGCTTGGGAAGTGACACGTGTGACCTCTATTTCTCATACATAAAGGTGAATCATCTCCTTTACACGTGTTCACTTGACCCCTTCGAGGATGGTATACTACTTGACACTCCACTCGTGTGCATGCATAGGTATTGTCGGAGCTTCACGGACGACGACGAGGAGTGCAAGCGCCGAGGAACACCTACACCATCCGCGAGGGAAGCTTGGAAGAGAAGACGGAAGAAGACGGAGCGGCTGAAGTTACAGCCGCCGGACATCCGGCGCCAGCCCGGACATCCGGCGCTTCAGCAGAGGCCGGACATCCGGCATCACCCCGGAAATCCGGCAAGGGCAACAGAAGCACCCGAAGAACGGCCACCGCCAGGCCGGACATCCGGCCCGTGCCCGGACATCCGGCCTCCCATGAACGGCCGGACATCCGGCCCCCAGCCCGGACATCCGGCGCCTGCCTGCGCGCAGAGTCGGGCCAGAGGCCCATGTATCCTCTCCCACTTACCCCTTCATGTACTAGACTATATATACTCCTCCACCTCCACCATTTTAGGGTTAGCAATGGTTTAGCTCATATGAGAGATAGAGCTTTGCTCATCCATCCCGGATCTACTCCACGAGAGAGACCGCGGCCCCTCTACGGAGAAGATCCACCTTGGATTCAAGACCCCTAGCGGGAAGATCCTTCACGGATGCAAGACCTCCTCTTGGAGATGAACTCTACCCATGTATCTTTCCCTTTGTTGTTCATGTATCTTGTGATCTTGTGTGTTTGATTGTCTAGTGGATGTGTGATTGGACTTGTTCTTGTGTGTTTCCTCTCGTGTTTTCCCCCGTTTCCCTTTGTGTTCTTCGTGTTCATCGTGGGATCCCCTCCATTTCGTGAAAGATCCGCTGATTAGGGTTCCACCCTGTATCAATTCACGGTATTGAAAGATAAGTTGACACATGCTCCTTTACTCCAACTTCCTGATTTTAATAAGACTTTTGAGCTTGAATGCAATGCTAGTGGAATTGGGTTAGGAGGTGTGTTATTACAAGATGGTAAACCTGTTGCATACTTTTCTGAAAAATTGAGTGGGCCTAGTCTGAATTATTCTACTTATGATAAGGAATTATATGCTCTTGTTCGGACTTTGGAGACATGGCAACATTATTTATGGCCCAAAGAATTTGTTATACATTCTGATCATGAATCTTTAAAGCACATTAAAAGTCAAGCAAAACTGAACCGTAGACATGCTAAATGGGTTGAATTCATAGAGACTTTCCCTTATGTTATTAAACACAAGAAGGGAAAAGAAAATGTTATTGCTGATGCATTGTCTCGTCGTTATACTATGCTTTCACAACTTGACTTTAAAATATTTGGTTTAGAGACCATCAAAGATCAATATGTGCATGATGCTGAATTTAAAGATGTATTGCAGAATTGCAAAGAAGGGAGAACATGGAACAAGTTCGTCGTTAATGATGGATTTGTGTTTCGTGCTAACAAGCTATGCATTCCAGCTAGCTCTGTTCGTCTTTTGTTGTTGCAGGAGGCGCATGGAGGAGGATTAATGGGACACTTTGGCGTGAAGAAGACGGAGGACGTACTTGCTACACACTTCTTTTGGCCAAAGATGCGACGGGATGTTGAGCGTTTTGTTGGTCGCTGCACTACATGTCGAAAAGCTAAGTCACGACTAAATCCTCATGGTTTATATATGCCTTTGCCTGTCCCTAGTGTTCCTTGGGAAGATATATCTATGGACTTTGTTTTGGGTTTACCTCGAACAAAGAAGGGGAGGGATAGCATATTTGTTGTCGTGGATAGGTTCTCGAAGATGGCACACTTTATACCATGTCATAAAAGCGATGATGCTGCTAATGTTGCTGATTTGTTCTTTCGTGAAATTATTCGCTTGCATGGTGTGCCAAATACTATTGTTTCAGATCGTGATACTAAATTTCTTAGCCACTTTTGGAGATGTTTATGGGCTAAGTTGGGGACTAAACTACTTTTTAGTACTACTTGTCACCCCCAAACTGATGGACAAACTGAAGTAGTCAACAGAACTTTGTCTACTATGCTTAGGGCTGTTTTGAAGAATAATAAGAAAATGTGGGAAGAATGCTTGCCTCATATTGAATTTGCTTATAATCGTTCGTTGCATTCTACTACTAAGATGTGCCCTTTTGAAATTGTCTATGGTTTCCTACCTCGTTCACCTATTGATTTGTTGCCTCTTCCATCTTCGGAGAAGGTTAATTTTGATGCTAAACAACGTGCTGAATTGATCTTAAAAATGCATGAGTTAACTAAGGAAAATATTGAGCGCATGAATGCTAAATATAAACTTGTTGGAGATAAGGGTAGAAAACGTGTTGTCTTTGCACCTGGAGATCTTGTTTGGTTACATTTGCGTAAGGATAGGTTTCCTAATTTGCGCAAGTCAAAGCTAATGCCACGTGCTGATGGTCCTTTCAAGGTGTTAGAGAAAATAAATGATAATGCATATAAACTTGAGCTGCCTGCAGATTTTGGGGTTAGTCCCACATTTAACATTGCAGATTTGAAGCCTTACTTGGGTGAGGAAGATGAGCTTCCGTCGAGGACGACTTCAATTCAAGAAGGGGAGGATGATGAGGACATCACTAACAAGGTTACACCCACAGCTCCAACTGACACATATACAGGACCAATTACTAGAGCTCGCGTACACCAATTAAATTACCAGGTACTTTCGTTTCTTGCTAATGAATCTAATGTTCATGAGAATATGATGCTGCCTAAATTGGATACATTTGTCTTGCTTACAAATGAAGGGCCTAGCTTGGACAAGAAGGATGAACATTGGAGCAAGATCAAGCATGGAGATGATGGCATGCGCAAGGGGAACAAGAATGGAGTTTCAATTGATGATTTCAGGACTTTGAAGCCACCATAATGAGTGTGAGAAGCCTTGGACGAAATATACAAGATGCCACTTCATAAATTTCGTCCAGAGGCTATTATAGGTGCTGCGTCACCTTATTATTGGGCCAGGCCCATGTAATTTCGAAATACTTGAGTATAGGCTGTTTTTAGAGTCCGTATGTGTGGGGAAACAAGAGTTAGGGTTGGTTTCGGACCCCTCCACCAAGGGCCACGAAATTCCCCCCTCTTTCCTTCATATATACAGCCCTTAGGGCGTCGTTTAGACTTTGGGTTTTGTTTAGATTAAAAGTTCGCCATAGCTGCAACTTCGCGTACTTCGTTTGTGTTCAACGACCAGACAAAGGCGTCACAGAACCCCACCTTGATCAATAAAGCTTTCCTCTTATATTCGCAATATCCAGATTGCAATCTTAGTTTCTTGCTTGTTCTTCGTTTGCCTGCAGGAAACAGACCTTCGTGGTCAGGTTGATCGTGCTCCGGCGTGGTCGATAACCTCTCGGAGTTGGTTTAGCGATTGCTAAGGCGCGACGTCCACGCACGTTTGTAGTCGGATCGTCAAAGTCGACTTCATCCAAACGATAGCCACTATCTCATCGAAAGACGGGACACCTTTGCCTCTATCATCCGTAGTGGATCTTCTCCGTAGAGGCGCACCGTCTCGTGGGAGAAATCCACACAAGTCTGAGAAATGAGCTAAACCACAGCTGAGTCTAACGGAGGGGAGTCAACGGTATTTATATTACATGGGTAGGCGCCGTCGGGGCGGACGTCCGTGGGTTACCGGACGTCCGGTGGTTCCGGAGTGACCGGACATCCGGTAATCCTCGGATTTCCGCTATTTAGCTTCTGTTGCCGATGTCACGGACGTCCGGTGGCTTCCGGTCGTCCGGACGTCTGGGAGGGGCCGGACGTCCGGTGTCTTCCGGTCGTCCGGTGCCTGGAAGTCGCCGGTCGTCCGGTGCAGGCCGGACGTCCGGTGCCTGTAGCATCTTCAGTCTTTCTTCTTCTTGTCTCGTGGGCTTGTCGGGCCTGTCATCTTGAGCATCGTGTAGGGCTGTCCCGTGGCCTTCGTCCAAGCACCTGAGTATGCATAGAGTCTCTGATGAAGGTAGAAGCCATGTCTCAAGTGAATCCGAAAGATGTAAAGAGAGGAGCGAGGTCACCTTGGTCTCGAGAGCTCTTGCACGAGCTCGAGTCATCGGTCCTTTGGGCACTTGGTGAGGCGATGGAGAGTCCATGGGGATGGCCCTAGGATACACCGTATCACAAACTCGCTACTCGCGGTCTCGAGACTTGTAATATAATGTTCTATCTTTGTTCGGTCTTTTGAATTCGGAGACTAATATGATGAATTGTATTCGGAGACTAATATGATGAATTGTATTCAGAGACTAATCTTCTATTGTATTCGATGAATCTGTTGTTGCTGTGTGCTGCTGTCTATATTCTGTCCAATAATACATTTTGTAACCTGTGCAAAAAACAGAGAATTAAAAAAACCCTAATATTCATACTAATGGCGCATCACATCACAGTGCGCCATTAGTATGCCAAAGGATACTTATGGCGCATCATCCAACAGTGCGCCATTAGTATGCCAAAGTTACTAATGGCGCATCACGCAAGAGTGCGCCATTAGTATGCCAAAGCACCTGGGTATATATGGCCCATGGGAGGCATACTAATGGCGCACCGTGGTCTATATTAATGGCGCACCTGTGGTGTGCCATTAGTATACCAGATACTAATGGCGCACCATAGGTGCGCCATTAGTAAAAAATACTAATGGTGTGGCACTAATGGTGCACCAGTAATGCGCCATTAATGGCCAAAATAGGTGCGCCATTAGTAGGCCTTTTCCTAGTAGTGTTAGGATCATATTCTGAACAAAGAATCTATTGGTGGGGAGCGTATGAGTTTCATTGCATCCAGAATGGCACTCAATGCCTTGGTGCCAATTTTGTAAGTCATTGCAGTGTTCCACAATATTCTTCTGATGCACGGATTCTGATATTCACTTTAATTACGTATAATATCTGAGAACCATGAAAACATAAATAGTTGTTAGATTATCTTTGTAATGCAAAGGATATTCTCATATAGGGGCGTCACTGGATTATGACGACAGAGCTCATGTGTGCTGTAATATGGTGCGTGCATTTATATAATCTGGCACAAGTACACAAAAAATAGGCTCCAGAAGTAAGGATAGTTGGCAGATGACAGGTTCAAAATATACTGTATAGAGAGTTTATTGCCAAACCATGATAACAAGAGCACACAACAACTAGGCAGATCATAGTGTACATAAAAGGGGTACACTATAACCACAATATATAAATCGGGAAAGTGGAACTGGCTTGAAAATACTGTGTTGTATTTCCGCTAGTAATTGAAAGCCTATCGATCAAGTACATGCCAGCTCTATCAGCTGTTGATTGCAGATGTCCCTCCTCCCCTTCCTGACAAGGAACATATTGTACGTACTAAATACAGAATAACAAAAGAGGAACATGTTAAAGAACAGAAGAGGAAGCATATTCTTGAGGTTCCGCTTAATTGCATACAATGTTGGTTGCCCACTCATGATGAATCACAGCGCCAAAGAAATGCAATTCCATGCTGTCTCTCTATATGTGGCAATTTTGAACAAGAGTCATTAGGATCATATTCTAAACAAGAGTCAACAGGTGCGGAGCGTATGAGTTTCATTGCATCCAGAATGGCGCTCAATGCCTTGGTGCCAATTTTGTAAGTCATTGCGGTGTTTACCTTCAAGAGTGGACTGCTGCTAGTGCGACACAAAGCAGCTACACAGACCATAGTGTAGATATAATGGGAAAACCGTAAGGATCAGAGTAAATCAGCAAAGTGGAACTTGCTTGAATATATGTGCTAGTGTTGCCGGTACGGCTAGAAAGGCTTCGGATACCAGCTCTGTTCAACTGAAGGTGCGGTACTGATAGAGGCAAAGGTGTCCCGTCTTTCGATGAGATGGTGGCTATCGTTTTGGAGGAAGTCGACTTTGACGATCCGACTACGAACGTGCGAGGACGTCGCGCCTTAGCAATCGCTAAACCAACTCCGAGAGGTTGTTGACCACGCCGGAGCACGATCAACCTGACTACGAAGGTCTGTTTCCTGCAGGCAAACGAAGAACAAGCAAGAAACTAAGATTGCAATCTGGATATTGCGAATATGAGAGGAAAGCTTTATTGATCAAGGTGGGGTTCTGTGACGCCTTGGTCTGGTCGTTGAACACAAACGAAGTACGCGAAGTTGCAGCTATGGCGAACTTTTAATCTAAACAAAACCCAAAGTCTAAACGACGTCCTAAGGGCTGTATATATGAGGGAAAGAGGGGGGAATTTCGTGGCCCTTGGTGGAGGGGTCCGAAACCAACCCTAACTCTTGTTTCCCCACACATACGGACTCTAAAAACAGCCTATACTCAAGTATTTCGAAATTACATGGGCCTGGCCCAATAATAAGGTGACGCAGCACCTATAATAGCCTCTGGACGAAATTTATGAAGTGGCATCTTGTATATTTCGTCCAAGGCTTCCCGCACTCATTATGGTGGCTTCAAAGTCCTGAAATCATCAATTGAAACTCCATTCTTGTTCCCCTTGCGCACGCCATCATCTCCATGCTTGATCTTGCTCCAATGTTCATCCTTCTTGTCCAAGCTAGGCCCTTCATTTGTAAGCAAGACAAATGTATCCAATTTAGGAAGCATCATATTCTCATGAACATTAGATTCATTACCAAGAAACGAAAGTACCTGGTAATTTAATTGGCGTGCGCGAGCTCTAGTAATTGGTCCTGCTGTGGGTGTAACCTTGTTAGTGATGTCCTCATCATCCTCCCCTTCTTGAATTGAAGTCGTCCTCGACGGAAGCTCATCTTCCTCACCCAAGTAAGTCTTCAAATCTGCAATGTTAAATGTGGGACTAACCCCAAAATCTGCAGGCAGCTCAAGTTTATATGCATTATCATTTATTTTCTCTAACACCTTGAAAGGACCATCAGCACGTGGCATTAGCTTTGACTTGCGCAAATTAGGAAACCTATCCTTACGCAAATGTAACCAAACAAGATCTCCAGGTGCAAAGACAACACGTTTTCTACCCTTATCTCCAACAAGTTTATATTTAGCATTCATGCGCTCAATATTTTCCTTAGTTAACTCATGCATTTTTAAGATCAATTCAGCACGTTGTTTAGCATCAAAATTAACCTTCTCCGAAGATGGAAGAGGCAACAAATCAATAGGTGCGCGAGGTAGGAAACCATAGACAATTTCAAAAGGGCACATCTTAGTAGTAGAATGCAACGAACGATTATAAGCAAATTCAATATGAGGCAAGCATTCTTCCCACATTTTCTTATTATTCTTCAAAACAGCCCTAAGCATAGTAGACAAAGTTCTGTTGACTACTTCAGTTTGTCCATCAGTTTGGGGGTGACAAGTAGTACTAAAAGGTAGTTTAGTCCCCAACTTAGCCCATAAACATCTCCAAAAGTGGCTAAGAAATTTAGTATCACGATCTGAAACAATAGTATTTGGCACACCATGCAAGCGAATAATTTCACGAAAGAACAAATCAGCAACATTAGCAGCATCATCGCTTTTATGACATGGTATAAAGTGTGCCATCTTCGAGAACCTATCCACGACAACAAATATGCTATCCCTCCCCTTCTTTGTTCGAGGTAAACCCAAAACAAAGTCCATAGATATATCTTCCCAAGGAACACTAGGGACAGGCAAAGGCATATATAAACCATGAGGATTGAGTCGTGACTTAGCTTTTTGACATGTAGTGCAGCGACCAACAAAACGCTCAACATCCCGTCGCATCTTTGGCCAAAAGAAGTGTGTAGCAAGTACGTCCTCCGTCTTCTTCACGCCAAAGTGTCCCATTAATCCTCCTCCATGCGCCTCCTACAACAACAAAAGACGAACAGAGCTAGCTGGAATGCATAGCTTGTTAGCACGAAACACAAATCCATCATTAACGACGAACTTGTTCCATGTTCTCCCTTCTTTGCAATTCTGCAATACATCTTTAAATTCAGCATCATGCACATATTGATCTTTGATGGTCTCCAAACCAAATATTTTAAAGTCAAGTTGTGAAAGCATAGTATAACGATGAGACAATGCATCAGCAATAACATTTTCTTTTCCCTTCTTGTGTTTAATAACATAAGGGAAAGTCTCTATGAATTCAACCCATTTAGCATGTCTACGGTTCAGTTTTGCTTGACTTTTAATGTGCTTTAAAGATTCATGATCAGAATGTATAACAAATTCTTTGGGCCATAAATAATGTTGCCATGTCTCCAAAGTCCGAACAAGAGCATATAATTCCTTATCATAAGTAGAATAATTCAGACTAGGCCCACTCAATTTTTCAGAAAAGTATGCAACAGGTTTACCATCTTGTAATAACACACCTCCTAACCCAATTCCACTAGCATCGCATTCAAGCTCAAAAGTCTTATTAAAATCAGGAAGTTGGAGTAAAGGAGCATGTGTCAACTTATCTTTCAATACCGTGAATGCTTCTTCCTGTGCAGTACCCCAAACAAAAGGCACATCCTTCTTTGTAAGCTCATTGAGGGGTGCAGCAATGGTGCTCAAATCTCTCACAAAACGCCGATAGAATCCAGCGAGGCCAAGGAAACTCCTCACGTGTGTGACCATTTTGGGCTGCGGCCAACTCTCAATAGCTTCAATCTTGGCTTTATCAACCTCAATTCCCTGTGGAGTAACAACATAGCCAAGAAAAGAGACTCGGTCGGTGCAAAAGGTGCACTTTCCAAGGTTACCAAATAAACGTGCATCACGTAGAGCAATAAAAACAGCACGTAAATGTTCCAAATGTTCCTCCAAAGATCTGCTAAAAATCAATATATCATCAAAGTATACTACCACAAATCGTCCAATGAAAGCACGTAAAACTTCATTCATTAATCTCATGAAAGTACTAGGTGCATTAGTTAACCCAAAAGGCATGACTAACCACTCATATAATCCAAACTTAGTTTTAAATGCTGTTTTCCATTCATCTCCCAATTTCATACGAATTTGATGGTATCCACTACGCAAATCAACTTTGGAGAATATTGTAGAGCCACTCAATTCATCAAGCATATCATCTAGCCTAGGAATAGGATGATGATAACGAATAGTAATATTATTAATGGCTCTACAATCAACACACATACGCGATGTACCATCCTTTTTCGGCACTAGAATAATAGGAACAGCACATGGACTAAGGGATTCGCGTATATAACCTTTGTCGAGTAGCTCCTGTACTTGACGCATAATCTCCTTCGTCTCTTCTGGATTGGTACAGTATGGTGCGCGGTTGGGTAGCGATGCACCGGGAATTAAGTCAATCTGATGCTCAATCCCTCGAATAGGTGGTAATCCCGGTGGCACGTCTTGTGGAAAGACGTCGGCGAACTCCTGCAAAATGTTAGTGACAGCAGGAGGCAAAGAGGAAGGCACGTCCTCGAATGAAAATAATGCCTCTTTGCATACAACAGCATAGCAAACAGATTTGCTAAAATCTAGCTCATCAATATCAGATTTGGTGGCAAATAAACATGCACTTTTCAATTTAATTTCAGAAGCAACAGTAGATGGTTTATTATTAGGCTTCATTTGTTGCTCAAATTCTTTTGCCACAATCTCATTTTCACTCTTATTTTTCTCCTGTTTTGCTTTATTAGCTCTATTAATATCATCTTTTAAAATGGAATCAGGAGTCATAGGAAGCAAAGTAATATTTTTATCCTTATGAACAAGATTATACTGATTGTTTCTACCATGGTGTACAGAATTTTTATCAAATTGCCATGGTCTACCAAGTAATAAGGAACATGCTTGCATAGGTACCACATCACAATCAACATAATCAGCATATGTAGAGATACTAAAATGCACACGAACAGTACGTGTTACCTTAACCTTGCCGCTGTTGTTGAACCATTGGATGTAGTAAGGATGTGGATGTGGTCTTGTGGTGAGAGATAGCTTCTCCACCATCTCCATGCTAGCCAAGTTGTTGCAACTCCCTCCATCTATGATCACGCGAACAGAACGTTCCTTCACAACTCCCTTTGTATGGAACAAATTATGCCTCTGATTTTGCTCAGCTTGTGTAACCTGCACACTCAAAACACGTTGAGCAACTAAACATTCATACCTGTCAGCATCTTCAGGAGCCATGTATTGCGTCTCATGATCAGAATCGTCTCCGCCGTGTTCTTCACGTATAATAAGAGCTAAAGTCTCCTCATCATAGTCACTAGCGGATTCATATCCACCATCCTCAGTAGCAATCATCACACGCTGAGATTTGCAATCTCTCGCAAAATGTCCTCTTCCCTTACAACGACGACAAATAATATCACTGGTGTGCCCTGTTGATGCCATGGAAGAAGAAGAACTCTGTGCAGGCCCAATAGGTGTGCTCTTGGCTGATAATGGTGGTTGTGCCTGCTTCCTTGTATCATGGCTGGAGGTAACAGCTGATGGAGGTGTCGGTGCAGTAGAATGTGAGGAAGTAGAGGATGCACGCGGTGTCCATGACGAAGGTCGTCCTGCAGAAAAGTTAGTCCGCGCCAATGCCTGTCGATCCTGCACTTCACGTTCAGCTTTACAAGCAAGATGGAATAAACGAGTGATAGTAGTATAATCCTTATACTCTAGAATGGTCTGAATCTCTCTATTTAATCCACCCATAAAACGTGCAAGCATAGCTTCATTCTCCTCAACAATACCACATCTAATCAGGCCAGTTTGTAATTGCTGATAATATTCTTCTACAGAATTTTTTCCTTGTCTTAAGCGCTGCAGTTTTTGAAGTAATTCAAGTTGATAATATGGTGGAACCCAACGAGTACGCATAGCAGTTTTCAAAGCAGTCCAAGTAGCTGGAATAGGATATAATCTACAATGTTCAGACCACCAAACACATGCAAAACCAGTGAAAGCACAAACAGCAGCAGGAACACGTCTCTCCTCGGGATAGTTTAAACATGTAAAACGTTGTTCAGTTTGTAACTCCCAAGTAAGATATATATCAGGAACATATCTACCCTCAAATGGTGGAATATTCAATTTCAGTTTAGGAAGATGGTCATGTACCTCAGGTTGTGGTGCAGCCCTACCGTTGCGATGATATGCATGAGGACGACCTGGTGGTGGTGGTGCTGGTTGTTGAACGTAGTTCTGATTTTGGTCAACCTCATCCTCGTAATGGTCCTCCACCTCTGCAGTAGCAGCAGGAGCTACAGAAACATCAACAGCAGCAACAGAAGCTTGACCAGTCTCAAGGGGAACGCGCTGTGCTCGTCCCACTTGATTCGGAAGTCGGCGTTGTTGTTGTTGAAGAGGTGGGACAGCTGCAGCAGCCGGTGGTGGTGGCAAACGCGCAAGCAATTCAGCAAACTTGTTATCCAGCTTTGTTTCAAACGTCTTCTCCATGCCATCTATCTTCTCCATGGCCTCGTCCAATGTGTTTAGCACATCTTGCACCTGTACACTCATCATTTCCTGAAACTTATCATGAAGCTCCTTGTTCGTCAAGTTCTCCCAGTCAGTCTCGTCAACTTGTGATCCTGGCATGGTTAGCAGCAATAGAAACACACAAGAATATGATCCTACAGACTACTAACAAGTGGTGGTGGTGGCGGGTGTCACAAATCCGTCAAGCAAATCTCAAATTCTTACCAGTTCTTACCCAGCAGCAGGTGGTGATCGGCAACCGATGTAGTCAAAACTCTCAAAGCTTGGATATAGCGATTACCAGGGAGAGTCAAACGCACGATGTAGATGTATGTGGAGCTGGGAAGGCTTATAATATGGTAGCAAAAAAAAAAGGTCAGCAATAATCAATTCAGAGATGCAAAGGTGAATAAACGCTCAACGACGGTACTGTGCTGGTCCTAGGCTAGACCGTACTAGAGGCGCGAGCCTAGAACACTACAAAATCACGGCGCTGCACGTAATCAAGGGGAAAGCACACTCTGAAATTTTTTTTTTCGCCTCTTTTTTTTTTTTTGCGCTT
>LR738711.1:438026738-438060171 GCA_902687465.1 Secale cereale | reverse complement strand
TTTTTTTTTTGCCGAAAATCACTATAATGGCGAGTGTCTCAAAACACTTCCCAAGTCAAACTAAGATGATAGGCACGAAATTTTTTTGACGAATTTTTTTTTTCGGAATCAGGGCAGCGACGACGAAAAAGTGCGGTAAAAAATCAGTATGGTGGCACGTGTCTCAAAAGACTCAGAAAAGCCCAAAAATAGGATAGGGAAAAAATATTTTCACCTGTCGAAATTTTGGCCTAAAAACTGCCCGGGGGTCTCCAGACTCTTTTTTTTTTCGAGACCTACACAGGCAAGGAAACACAAATCCGAAACCTAGATGGATCACGAGAACAACCCTAATATGAAAAGAACTCGGATTGGCGGTGGATATATGGTGGTAGGATATGGCAGCGGTGGTAGGTTATGGCAGCGGTGGTGGTATGTGGTGGCGGTGGTGGGATATGGCAGCAGTGGTGGTATGGCGGCGGCGATGAATATGGTGCGGCGGCGACGTGACAACTTATGACCAGAACTCGAAACTCTAAAAGACTAGACGCTAAGACCAGCAACTGGACACGACGATGCAACCGCAAATTCAACAAAGCAAATACAGAAAAGATTATGCAAAGGCTCAGATTGGTTCGGATGGGATGAACTAACCCTAATTTTTTTTTTGTCTTTTTCGTGGACTGTAGGTATGAAGAACAGACTCGATCTAATCTACGAAAAACTGTAAAATCTCACCGAGCAACCTGGAAATCTGATACCACTTGATAGAGGCAAAGGTGTCCCGTCTTTCGATGAGATGGTGGCTATCGTTTTGGAGGAAGTCGACTTTGACGATCCGACTACGAACGTGCGAGGACGTCGCGCCTTAGCAATCGCTAAACCAACTCCGAGAGGTTGTTGACCACGCCGGAGCACGATCAACCTGACCACGAAGGTCTGTTTCCTGCAGGCAAACGAAGAACAAGCAAGAAACTAAGATTGCAATCTGGATATTGCGAATATGAGAGGAAAGCTTTATTGATCAAGGTGGGGTTCTGTGACGCCTTGGTCTGGTCGTTGAACACAAACGAAGTACGCGAAGTTGCAGCTATGGCGAACTTTTAATCTAAACAAAACCCAAAGTCTAAACGACGCCCTAAGGGCTGTATATATGAGGGAAAGAGGGGGGAATTTCGTGGCCCTTGGTGGAGGGGTCCGAAACCAACCCTAACTCTTGTTTCCCCACACATACGGACTCTAAAAACAGCCTATACTCAAGTATTTCGAAATTACATGGGCCTGGCCCAATAATAAGGTGACGCAGCACCTATAATAGCCTCTGGACGAAATTTATGAAGTGGCATCTTGTATATTTCGTCCAAGGCTTCCCGCACTCATTATGGTGGCTTCAAAGTCCTGAAATCATCAATTGAAACTCCATTCTTGTTCCCCTTGCGCACGCCATCATCTCCATGCTTGATCTTGCTCCAATGTTCATCCTTCTTGTCCAAGCTAGGCCCTTCATTTGTAAGCAAGACAAATGTATCCAATTTAGGAAGCATCATATTCTCATGAACATTAGATTCATTACCAAGAAACGAAAGTACCTGGTAATTTAATTGGCGTGCGCGAGCTCTAGTAATTGGTCCTGCTGTGGGTGTAACCTTGTTAGTGATGTCCTCATCAGGTACTGTTAATATCAGTGTAACTCTCAAAGACGGCACAGCTCCCTGCATTTCCTTGCTATTCTTACAGGATTCAAGTGGGCAGGCCACTATAAATCATGTTCCCATGTTTACAAAATCCTACGAATCAAAGAGGCCCGAAGACCAACCGATCGCATAGACCTCTACACTGCAAATGTCCCTGCTCATCTTCACTACAAGGAACATACTTGATGTAGGGTGGAACCCTAGATGGCCGATCTTTCACGAAATGGAGGGGATCCCATGAAGAACACGAAGAACACAAGGGGGAACACGAGGGGAAACACGAGAGAATCACTCAAACCAACAAGAACAAGTCACACATATGCTAGATCCTCGAAACACAAAGAGATACAAGATCCATGATCAACAAGGGACGATACAAAAGGTAACCAGTTCTTCTCCCGGAGGAGGTCTTGGGGGTATCCCACGGGATCTTCTCCGTAGCGGAGGTCTTGAATCCGTGTGGATCTTCTCCGAAGAGGTGACGCAGTCACTCTCGAGGAGATGAACGACTAGATGAGCAAAGCTCTAGGTATCAAATGAGCTATCACTAAGCTAACCCTAACTAGGAGGAGGTGGAGGTGTATATATAGTCTAGGTCCACGAAGGGGTAAGTGGGAGAGGGATACATGGGCCTCAGGCACGTCTCTACGCAGGCAGGCGCCGGACGTCCGGGGCGGGGGCCGGATGTCCGGTGGCTCACGAGGAGCCGGATGTCCGGGCTGAGCATGGCCGGCTTCGGTTGCCTTCTGTGATGAGGGGCCGGATTTCCGGCGAAGGGGCCGGATGTCCGAAGGTTCGGGAGGGGCCGGATGTCCGGAGCTTCGGGAGGAGCCGGATGTCCGGGCTTGCGGTGCTCGCTTCTGTGAAGGGGCGCCGGATGTCCGGGGCGTGTAGGTTCTGGCCCTTCTTCCTTCCCTCTCACGTTCACTTGGCCTTGGTCCTTGGGCTCTCCATGGGTGTTCCTGAGCATGCATAAGGTCCGCGCTTAAAGTAGCATCCATGTCTCGCGAGAAAGGAAAGGGAAAGCATCGAGGAACGGGATCACCTTGCGTCCAAATTTTGTACATGGGGATAAGCGAAGGATGCGTCGCATCATCTCCCCTCCCTTGGGAAAGATCCGACCTCGGATCAAAAACCTCATTACCATGGAAATGGTAGTCGTGAACAGACTTGTAGTTGGACGAAGTTGAGGGCATGTCGCAATCCAAGTACTCCAAGGTGTCTCCGGTATGTGGTACATGCAAAATGAGCAAACACAAAGTACACTTGGAAATACAATGGTTAGCGCACACAGCGTGTCCATCAGGTAAGAATGTGTCCGTGTGACAAGGTACATGAAGCTTAGCAAGATTATATAATATGAGATGTAAAGCATTCATGTGATCAAATGCATTTGTGGTGCACACAAAGGTGTTGTGAATGTGATCAATGCGACCATTGTGCAAAATGATGTCATAGTGTGATGGTTTATCAAGAGCATGAACATGGCAATGGATGCTCAATATGTGTATGTAATCATGTAATTTATGGAGGACAATATGATCATGATGTGTGAATATGCCATCAAGAAAGATCACAACAAATTTGCTGAGGAAATGCACAAGCTTATATATCATGGATGACATGGGAATACACGATGCAACAAGGCAATAATAATGTGAGTCAATCCATGCATAAGATGCAAATTTGTTATGGGAATGATATGTCCATGGAGCATGGCATGTGATCACACAATCAACAAATATGAAGGTTTTGGTGCAATGTGTCAAAGGAGTTTTGATATACCAATGCTCGATGTCGTGGCAAGAGTGGTAGGCCGGTGGTGCATGCATAGGGTCCATCATCAATGTCGGTCCTTCATCCCGTAGATGTATCATGTAGACAACAAGAAGGAAACAACAATGAAAGTATGGCCTATCCAATATGCATATGTGAGGATGGCTCACAAAGAAGGAATGCACCTTATGTATGTTCTCGAAGATGTTGTTGTCGCGCAACGTGTATGCCTTCACATGCCCAAGATACCACGTGATGGTACCGCCTTGTGAATCCCTAAAAATGAAAGAACATGACAAACACTCGGAAAAAACAAATTAGGTTAGCCGTAATGCAAAACCTAGCATTTGTGCGGGAAAATACCCAACAAGTGCTTGCATCATTCTTATCATAAGAAAGTACAAGGGTGTGGTGCATGGTATGTAGGCATAAGATGCGAGAACAACCAAGTGCAATAGGCTCAATCAAGCAAGTATGCATCCCAAGAAGGGTGTCAAAGTCTCCAAGATCAACAAACATAGCATTGTTGCACTCAATACAAGTGATGAGAGGTGCAACTAATGGAGACAAGTGATAATGATCAAGATATATCATGTGAGTAGCACGAATATATATGTCATCAACCCAAGAAAGCAAGTAAGAGTGGAACATGGGTGATGCAACATAGCAAGCAATCGTAGCGATCAAGTCAAACAAGCTAGTAGTGCGAAGATGCAACATACTAGAGGTAATCATGGCAAGCATGTCATGTGTGCAAATTCTAGGCATGAATAGTGCACATGGCATAGCACAAGCATGAAAGCGAGATATGAGCAAAATAGCATCAATGTGTTGATGAGAGGCCATATGGAAATAGCAATGGGATATCTTGACTCTCCCAACACAAGAATCAACAATAGCATGGGGCACAAAGAAATCATGGCAATAGCTACTAGTATCTCCACCAAGCATGCAAATACACATAGGAGTAGCATAATGGTGAAGCATGGGTAAATGCAAGAAAAGGTCACAATTGCATGGCAAAATCATAGCAAGAGGCGTAACATGCAAAGTGAACACGAAGTGGTAAATAGCCCATAGTCGTGTAAGAGCCAAGTAAAAGAGATGCGCGTAGTGGTTGCGCCAAGAGAATAGTGGTAAAGAGTATCCACGGAATCCCAAGTCATCGTTGCTCTCAAGAGCTCGTTTTGTCAACTCATGGGATTGTGAGGTTGACAAATGTTCATGAGTACCTACACAAAACAAAGACAAAGAGAAAATTGTGTGTGTGTGGTATATGTACACATCATCCATCATGATGCGCGCGTGCATGTGTTGGTTAGCACAAAATAGCCAATGCTCAAATAAATGTGATGCGTGATATAGAAACATGTCATCCATCATGAGAGGTTTGTTGCTATGTATAGCATAATGGGGACTCAAATTGTGTAATGCATCATGACAAGTTGGTAGAGCATTGTTATTCATGGAATGCATATGGTGCACACAATTATGGGAACTATGCAAAGTATGGAATGCATCACAATCTCCTAGTATGTAGGCGGAAACTATGGGGGTCTCCTCATGAGAATTAGTGGAAATGTCACACGGAGAATATTGACAACATCCAAAACAGTGCATATTTGTAACAATGTGATCATGGCATGGCATAGTAGATGAATTGCGCAAATCATGTAAAGGAAGCTTAGCAATATCATCACAAGAAAAACAAAAGCCCATGACCATCATCTTGTCATCTATGCCGCAAGTGCAAATAGGATTCACTTTAATGAGGCATGCATAGTTACTATGTTGATATTGAAATGATGCAATATGGGACATCTCACTCATAGCATATGACAAGTTTAGAGGATTCTCGAACATGATGTGACTAAAAGAATTTTCACATGATATCCTATGGAGCATAGCATCACAACTAGGCAACTCAACATGCTCATCATCATATTCATCATAAATAGGTAAGTCAAGACATGAGGAAGTCGCACTAGCATGAAGCATGTCAATAGGTGTGTCAACATCATGCAAGCAATCATTGTCAATATAGTCCGCAAGTGGGACAAAAGAAGTACCATCACCTATGTTACCTTTGGAGCATCGCTCATGTATTGTAGGTGAGGTGTTGAAGACCAAGTAGCGGTCATCGTCATCTTGATGGAACCATGTGGGTGGTGCATCTTCTTCCACCATGGCCATCGGTTTGTCCATTGGAGGGATGGACTCGTCGAGGGTAGCCATGTCCTCTTGTAGGAGACCTAGTGATGCGGAGCATCCCGAGGTCATCCCCATGGACCCTCCTTCACCTCGTCAAGTGCCTCAAGGACCAATGACACGTGCTCGTGCTAGAGCTCTCGAGACCGAGGTGATGTCGCTCCTAGCCCTACTTCCATACGAATCTTGCGAGACATGGTTGCTACCTCAGACGGATGTGCTTTGTGTGCTCAGGTGTGTAGAAGACCACATTGGAGAAGGGCGTGAAGATGGACAAGTCCCCAAGCTCACGGACGAGGTGTTGCATCGAGAAGGGCAGAAGAAGGCTCTAGGCCCCGGACATCCGGCCCCCTGGCCCGGACATCCGGCCCCTGGACGATCAGCTACAGAAAGCCACCAGCAGCAGAAGCTACAGGGCCCGGACATCCGGCCAGGCCCCGGACATCCGGCCGAGCAAGGCCCAGACATCCGGCCTCGGGCCCGGAAATCCGGCTCCACTCTACAGAGGGCTCCCGAGACTCGACCTCTCCAGCCCAGACATACGGCCCCTCGCCCCGGACATCCGGCGCCCCGCGAAGCCCCGGACATCCGGCTCGTCGCCCGAACGTCCGGCCCCTGATTTTCCTGCGCGCATCCTTTGGGCCGAGGCCCGTGTACCCCTTCGCTCCGTACACTATATATACTCCGTTCCCCACAACGTTTAGGGTTAGCTTTTGGATAGCTCATCATAGACCTTTGTGGATTCTCTCCTACGAGACCGCGCGCCTCTTCGGAGAAGATCCACCTCGGATTCAAGACCTCCACATCGGGGAAGATCCCAAGGGATATCCAAGACCTCCTCCGGGAGAAGACTATCTTTGTACCACCGTCGTTGACTATGGACCGTGTATCTCGATGTGTATCGTGGATCTAGCACTTGTGTGATCATATTTGTGTTGATTTGAGTGTTTTCTCTCGGGTTTCCCTCCGTTTCCTCCTTGTGTTCTCCATGTTCGTCGTGGGATATTCTCCAATCGTGAAAGATCTGCTGATTAGGGTTCCACCCTACATCATCTTTGGTATCATGAGCATAGGTTGAACACGATTTTGGAGACCCACGCCCTGTTTTCCAGCTTGTTTTTGTTGTGTTCTTCCCAATTTCGAAAATTCCCCACAAAAAGAGCCCCAATTTTTTTTGTGATCTGTTGATTTGGTAAGATTTTGTTGAATTTGTTCCATGGATTTGCTGTGCCACGAGTGGATCTAGCTTTTCCTTCACTTTTCCCCAATTTTTCTCCGCAAAATCCGATGAACTTTGGCCCCAAAGTCACCGTGTGCAAGAAGTTCTTCGCGGCCTCGGGCACCCCGGACATCCGACCAGTGCCCCGGACATCCGGCCTGGCCCGGACATCCGGCCCCTGGCCCGGACATCCGGCCTCCCGGAGCCACAAACACCCACAACCCACCCACCTTGCACTATCTACCGCCATTTTCGTTCGGTATCCCACCCAATCTTCCGCATACCACCACCACTTCCACAACCAACATCGCTTAACCGCTCCGAGTTTGAAGAGTTTGTCTCCCTTTGCCTTGGATACTTGAGTTGTGCTTTCACCGTTTCCTTGGATGTTTAGGCTACCTTGGAACGGCAAGACTTCGACAACATCACCGCTCAATTTCGGCAAGGACGGTAACATCAACGACACATTGTTAATTCTACCTTGAAATTGCATTGTCACCCTATGAACCATCTTTGCGTAGCTTTCCCATTGAGACTAGCCATTTGAGTACTGCCGGGCCACGACACTTGTGCACATTAGTGATAGTCATAGATACTTCATACCATATCATCATATCTCCGTGTGACACAAGAGTGTCCCGCATACACAATAGCTACCTTGATCCGAGAAGCATGCATAAGTGCCCAAAGAAAGAGCTCACAAGCTTTTAAGCAAAAGAGCCAACCAAAGCAAAAGAACAATAGCATCATACGCCTTGCATCAAAAGAGATCATATGTCATAGCAACATCATCTTGTGCTCAAGCATCGGCACATCATACACTCATAGCATACTTGTGATAGATAGTCGTTACGTTTTGCCTCTTATAGGTCGTGCACAAGTGCGTATCCGCCTATTAAGCAATCGGTTAGCGTCTCTCTAGTGTTGTGCAACACGAGCATTTTTCGTGGTTTCCACATTTTCGCTCACCCTTGGTTGCACAACCACATTTATCTATCCGTGCGTGCGTTCCGTGTGCTACTTTGGTAGTGATCTACTTGTTGCATGAGCAAATTGTGAACCATTTTCAACATCATTGAGTCACTTTGACGATTGCATTGAATTTATTGCCACCATCCTAACCAAGCTCCTCTCAAAGCTTTACTCGTGTAGGTGTGAGAATCGACACGAAGTGGTACCAATAGTGTTATTTCCGGGTTACATTATTGAGTGATCATTGATCCATTTTCAACTTCGGTTAAGGTACATTTGGTATTGTCTTCTCCTTTCTCCCACTTACATACTTGCTTGTGATGATGGATAGGCCAAGTACATTGATGCGGAGCATCCTAAGGACATCACCATGTCAAGAGTCCGTTTGGCAAGTGACACGTGCGACCTCTACTTCTCATACATAAAGGTGAATCATCTCCTTTACACGTGTTCACTGGACCCCTTCGAGGATGGTATACTACTTGACATTCCACCCGTGTGCATGCATAGGTATTATCGGAGCTCCACGAACGACGAGGAGAAGTGCAAGCGCCAAGGAACACCTACGCCATCAGCGAGGGAAGCATGGAAGCGAAGACGAAAGAAGACGGAGCGGCTGAAGTTATAGCTGCCGAACATCCGGCGCCAGCCCGGACATCCGGCGCCTCAGCAGCCGCCGGACATCCGGCATTCAGCCCGAAAATCCGGCGCCAGCAACAGAACCGCACCCGAGACTTGGCCACGCTAGCCCGGACATCCGGCCAACCGCCCCGGACATCCGGCGTCTCATGAGAGCCCCGACATCCGGCCCCCAGTCGAACATCCGGCGCCTGCCTGCGTGCATGGACAGGGCCCGAGACCCATGTATCCTCCCATCTACTTACCCCTTCGTGTACTAGACTATATATACTCCTCCACCTCCACCATTTTAGGGTCAGAAAATGTGATAGCTCATTTTAGACTAGAGCTTTGCTCATCTTAGTGGTTCTACTCCTAGGAGAGACTGCGGCCCCTCTACGGAGAAGATCCACGACGGATTCAAGACCCCTAAACGGGAAGATCCTTCGCGGATTCAAGACCTCCTCTTGGAGATGAACTCTACCTTGTATCTTTCCCTTTGTCGTTCATGTACCTTGTGATCTTGTGTGTTTGATTGTCTAGTGGATGTGTGATTGTACTTGTTCTTGAGTGTTTTCCCTTGTGATTTCTCCTTGTTCGTCCCCGTGTTCATCGTGTTCGTCGTGGGATCCCTCCTTTTCGTGAAAGATAGGCCTAGAATCGGGGTGAAGCCACATCATATGGTATCAAGAGCCACGGTTTCTCACGAATTTGGAGCCCCCTCCACCGTTTTCTAGCTTGTTTTTGTTGTGTTCTTCCCCAATTTCGAAAATTCCCCACCAAAAATAGCCCCAATTTTTTTTGTGATCTGTTGGTTTGATGAGATTTTGTTGATTTTGATCCGTGGATTTGCTTGGTTTCAAGTGGATCTAGCTTTCCCCCACTTCTCCCATCATTCCATCCACGAAATCTGATGTAGGGTGGAACCCTAGATGACCGATCTTTCACGAAATGGAGGGAATCCCCAAGAATAAGAGGAGCACAAAGGCAAGAACACAAGAGAAACACTCAAGAACAAGTCCAAATCACACATCCACTAGACAATCAAACACACAAGATCATGGGTACATGGACAACAAAGGGGAAAGATACAAGGTAGAGTTCATCTCCAAGAGGAGGTCTTGAATCCGTGAAGGATCTTCCCGTTAGGGGTCTTGAATCCAAGGTGGATCTTCTCCGTAGAGGGGTCGCGGTCTCTCTCGTGGAGTAGATCCGGGATGGATGAGCAAAGCTCTATCTCTCATATGAGCTATACCAATGCTAACCCTAAAAGATGGAAGGGAAGGAGTACTTATAGTCTAGGGGTAAGTTGGGGGATACATGGGTGAAAACCCTTCAACTGCGCGCAGGCAGGGCGGTAGTACCGGTCCTTGGACCGGTAGTATCGGTATTAGCAGTCTTAGCGGAAGTTCCGGTCTTGCACCGGCCTTGCACCGGTCGATCACAGAAGGTAGACCGGTAGTACCGGTGGACCGGTAGTTGGACCGGTAGTACCTCTTTCACTGCGCTGGGAAGATTCCTCTTCTTCCTTCTCTTCCATGCTTCGCTCACGGATGGTGTCGTTGTACACTTGCGCCCGCACTCCTCCTCCTTTCCCATGGTGTTCCGACAATACCTATGTAGGCACACGAGTGGAGTGTCAAGTAGTATACCATCCTCGAAGGGGTTAAGTGAACACGTGTAAAGGAGATGATTCACCTTTATGTATCAGAAGTAGAGGTCGCACGTGTCACTTGCCAAGCGGACTCTTGACATGGTGATGTCCTTAGGATGCTCCGCATCATCCCCTCCCCCTTGGAAAAGACCCGACCTCGGATCGAAAGCCAAATCACCATGGGAAAAAGGTGGCGTCGCCCTGTCGAAGCGGTCGATCACCAAGCACTCATCATCTTGAAGCTCGAAATGGACACTCTCCAATGTCGCACCATCGAGTGATTCCTTCAAAAGGAGCAAGGACAACAAACACTTGGAAAAACAAATGTGGTTAGCGTTAGTGCAAAACCAAGCATTCAAGAGGTGATTCACCCAACAAGTGTAGTCATCAAGCATAGCATGTGGTGTGACAAAGGATTGTGACATGGCATGTGAGCATATGAGTTGAGCACAATCAAGGTCATCATGGAAACAAGCATGTAAATGTGAGGTAGAGATGCACATATGTTTGGCAAGAGAATAAGCATCTACCTCAAAGTCATAGCAAGCATGCATAAAGCGCTCAATGAAAGGTCTATGGTATGTGTACGAATCATTCACAACACCAAGTAAAATGAAGTGTCTGAACACATGAGTCAAGTGCAAGACAATCCAAGCATAACGTGCATAGGGTGTAGTGAAAGTCGTGTGGCACTCAACACAATAGGAAGAGAAATTGTTCGACATGTGTGAGGCAAATAAGTCAAGCATGTGACAAGTAATGGGACATGGCATATGTGAAGAGATGATATTGTTGCAACCAAGCATATGACATGAGGAAGTAGGCAACAAGTTGGATGCAACACACAAGGCATATAGATCATGAAGCATGGCAATGTGACAATGACAAGTTGAAGCGAGATCTCTAACATGTGTGCAATCAAGGGGTCCAAGATGACAAATAAGTCTCATGGTGCAAGCAACACATGTAGTGTGATCCACAATATCCATGCTCATGGTTTTTGGGTTCTTGAAAGAGAAGGATATCACTTTGAAAGCATGTCCTTGTGCATTCTTCACAATGCCGAAGCACAAGCAAGTGCGATGTAGAAGCGTCGTGGTAGAAAGTGGTTCGCTCTCAAGAGATCGAATGGTCAACTCACGTGAAGTGGAAGTCGACACATAGTCCAAGTATCCTACACATGCACACAACAAAAGGAAGAACGTATGCGCATGGTAGATAAACACATCATCCATCATGATGGTTATCTTCTCTTGCACATAACCATTAGGAGCAAAAGTGCATGAATAATATGTGCAACAATAGCTATATTCATGGCACTAGGCATATGATGCATGGAGGTAAAACAAGCATGCTTCACAAGAATGATGTCATAATCTCCAAATAAATGCGGGAATGTTATGGGGGCAATCTCATTGGCAAGACTAAACTCATGGTTGCGCTCAATACATGGTAGCATGAGAGAGGCAACATGTGGAGACATATGACAACAAGCAATATCAATCATGTGCAAAGCATGGCAATGGTTGTCATCAACCGCATGAAAGGAGCATGTATGAATCATCGGTGATGCAACATAAGCAAGCATGGTGATCAAATTGTGCAAACTAGTGGAGCGAAGATGCAACACAGTAGGAGAAGGCATGGCAATCATGTCATGTGAGCAAATAGTGGATATAGGCAATGCACATGACATATCGCAAGCACAATCACAAATCAAGGTCGAAGCATCATAATAGGCATGGTGTGCAAAGTAATCATGGCAATAACAAGTGATATCTCCACCAAGTTTGCAAATACACATACAAGTATGAGAATCAATCATCATGTGTAATGCAAAGCATGGGTCACAAATGCATGGCAAAGGCAAAGGGATTGACATATCATGCAATGTGAACATGGAAATATGGGCAAATGATACATAACGAACAATTAGCCATAACCATGTGAGGGCCATGTAGAAGAAATGCGCGAAGTCTTTGCGCGAAGGGAGCGGTGGGAAAGATAATCCATGGAATCCCAAGTCGTCGTTGCTCTCTAGAGCTCGTTTCGTCAACTCGTGATCTTGCGAGGTTGACGAGCAAGTATGGGTACCTACACAAAAGACACACAAACCGAAGAAATTGTGTGCGTGGTAAATGTACACATCATCCATCATGATGTGTATGTGCACGTGTGAGTTAGCACAAGATAAGCATCGCTCAAAGAAATTTGATGCATGGTATAAGAACATGTCATCCATCATGAATGAATAGTTATTGTGTATAGCATGATGTGGATGCAAATTGAGCATACAATTATATGGCACATCTATAGCATGTTCATTCATGGGGAGTATATTGTGCACACAAGCATGGGGATGATGCAATGGATGGGATGGGTCAAAATCTCCTAAAATGTATGAGGGAACTATGGGGGTCTCCTCATGAGCAATATCAGAAGCATAATGTGGAGAAGTGGAACAACATCCAAAACAATGCATGCCCGAAGCTAGGTAATGAAGGCATGGCATATGAGATAAATGATGCAAAGGGAGCATATCAATATCATCACAATAAAAACAAATGCCAATAACCATGGGCTTGTCATCTATGCCATAAGTGCAAATTGGGTTTATCTTAATGGCATATGCATAGTTACTACAATGAGATTGTAAATGTGACATATTGTTGATCTCATTCATAGCATATGACAAGTCAAGCGGATTGTCAAACATGATATGACCGAGAGAATTATCACATGAAATCCTATGCAATATGGCATCACAACTAATAGACTCCACATGGCAGCTAGCATGAAGCATGGCAATAGGTGGATCAACATCATGCAAGCAATCAATGTTACCAATGTCCACTAGTGGGACTAGAGCATCACCTTCACCTTTGTTACCTTTCTCATTCCACTCATGTGGTGTAGGTGAGGTGGGAAAGACCAAATGGTGGTCATCATCTTCATCTTGATGGAACCATGTGGGGGGTGCATCATATTCCACCATGGCCATCGTCTTGTCCAATGGTAGGACGAAGTCGTCGAGGATCGGCGCGTCATCAAATGTGGGACCTAGCACCAAATGAGAAGACACAATAGAGGTAAAGGTCAAGTCGTTAGTGTTTAAAGTGGCCTCACATGCCGTATCAACCATCTCACTCTCTCTATGTGGTGGCTCACTCATACCCTCAAGGTAGGTGCACTCAAACTCACATATGGTGGAGTCACTCATCTCACTCAAGTGGTGGGGGTTGTAGCTCTCCTCACATGGGAATCGGGGCAGCTCATCATATATGGGGCTAGTGGTGAACTCGCTCTCACTCTCAATATGGTGGCACAAGTCACTCAAGTCATCATACGTCGCCGTGGTTGAAGGGAAATTCCCATGCTCAACCATCTCGTCATCGTCGCCATGGATGAAGGCCGAAGATGGCACATCATCACTCTCGCCTCCTAAGATGGAAGCATCATCCTTGCTCATCACCATGCCGTTCACCTCCGAAGCTTGGTCCTCGAATAGCTCCGTAATCGTAGTCGTCGCCGCACCGTCTTGAAAAAGAGTTGAAGTAGACTCGGCATCATCAATGCCACAAAGAGGGATGGCGGTGGAGTCGAACTTGGGAGCGTCGTCTTGGAGCTCCATTGGCTTGGACATCATGGTGGTACTAGCCTCATGCTCGCCGTCTTGGATCTTGGTCTTCGAGAAGTTTGCTTGCGGTGGAGAAGCCTTGGCCTTCATTAGTTCTTGTTCCGCCTTGAGAGCACCAATGTAGTTGTCATCGAGGGACTTGTAATTCTCGAGGAAGATAGTCTTGTAGATGTCGTTGTGCAATCCCATCATGAAGTGGAGCTTCATCGAAATGGGGTCGTCCACACCGGCTCGTCGCAAGGCCATCTTCATCTCCTTGAAGTACTTGTCGATGGACTTGGATCCTTGAATGGTGTTCTCCAATTGGCGTAGAAGATGTTCCGTGTAGGTGGGAGGCACAAACTCTCGTCGCATAGCTTTCTTCGTCTTGGGCCAATTCACGTTGAAGCTCGTAGAAGGTGTGTGAAGCCACCATGTTGACGCGTTGTCGTGGAGGTGTCTTGTGGCGCACTTCACTTGATCTTCGTAGGGAACTTGATGTAGCTTGAGGTAGTCGTCCATCTTGCGCTCCCACTCAAGATACTCCTCGGGGTCTTGAGTCCCATAGAAAGGAATCTCGTAGTCATTGTCGAGGTCGTAGTAGCTCATGGAAGTCACGGACTTGAGCTTGGGGAGCTTCTTTTGAGCATAAGCTTGAGGTGCTTGTGGGCGAAGATGCCGCATATCCAAAGGCGAAGATGCCTTGAAGTCGCTTGGCGAAGATGCCAAGGTGCATGGTGAAGTCGATGAGCGGTTGTTGGTGCTGAGCTCATGACCTTCACGTTCTTGTCGTTGATGGTGTCGACGCCGATGTGATCTCGCCGAAGATGGTAGCTCGGAAGGATGTGCACTAGAGCGTCTTCTCGAAGATGAGGGAGACCTCTTGCGGTTCTTGATGAGGGTTTTGAGCTCCTCCATTTGAGCATTCATGTTGGCGCACAAGTTGTTCGTCATGGCATCGAACTTGTTGTTGTTGTTGTAGACCGAAGTAGATGAAATGCTTTGCCTATCCATCACAAGACTCGAGCAAAGGTGAGTAGGAGATGAGATAAACAATACCAAGTTACCTTTTCCCAACGTCGAGGATGTATCCCGTTTCACTCAATGTGAAATGAAAGAATAGTGGAATTGGTACCGGACTTGTTCACTCACACCTATCAAGTAAAGCTTATCCAGTGGCTTGGTTAGGATAAGAGGCACAAAAATTTGATGCAAAATGTTAGAAAGAGTCAATAATGTTGAAAGAGATTCACAAATTCGCAAATGTAACAAGTAGACCAATAGCAATATGTGGCACACGGAAACACACACACGGATAGATAGATGGGGTCGTGCAACCAAGGAATGAGCACAAAATGTGGAGTCCACGGAAAACGCTCGTGTTGCACAACTCTAGAGAGACGCTAGCACGATTGCTCTATAGGCGGATACGACACTTGTGCACAACCTATAAGATGCAAAATGTATGAACTTTCTATCCAAGTATGCTATGTGTATGATGTTCCGGTGCTTTGACCACAAGATGATCCAAGATGATCAAGTATGATATGATATTTTGTGATGCTATGGCTCTTGCTTACAAGCTTCTTTGTCTTTCTCTTTGACTCCATCATATTTTGTGGATTTTGGCATCTTTGCCTTGGGCTTCCACCATATCATCCGCATAACCACTACCGGCTTCCGCAACCTAACCATTTTGTCCACCATAGCATTTGTGGTTGCTTGAGTAGTGATTTGAGTCTCCTAAGGTGTTTAGGCTACTTAGGGACCATTGCTTCTTCATCAACCACCACCACCACTCCCGCATAACCTTGTCCACTATACATAGCCAACCCAACTTAACCCAATTTTGTTCGAGCTTGTTTGAGTTGTGGCTTGTGTCTCCTAAGGTGTTTCGGCTACTTAGGGACCGTGACTTCAACTCCGACACCGTGTATAGCCCATCTTACACTTCCACCACCATAACCCATTTTGACCGGGTTTCCAACAACAATTCCGCAACCACCACCGCTTGTCCGCTACCACCATTTGACATTTGCCCTTGAGATTTTGAGTTGTGGTTTTTCTGTTTCCTAAGGTGTTTCGGCTAATTAGGAACGGGTCTACATCAAGAGCACCGCCTCTCATCATCGACTGGATGGTAACTTCGACGACATCATTGTATATTCCCTTGCAATTGCATTGTTAACCCCTAGCCCATTTTGCGTCACTTGCCTATCGAGACTAGCCATTGAGTATTGCCGGCAACGTTACTTGTGCACATTAGTGATCATCGATCCGCCTTCCATTGCATACATACCATATCATCTTGGTATCATCATATCATCCCTTGTGTCACAAGATTGTTCCCGCATATACACAATTGCTATCTTGGTTTGTGCATTTCGCATTGTGGCCATACAAAATAAAATAAAATAAGAGAGAATAAGCTTTTAAGCAAAGGAGAAAAGCAAAGAAGCTTGTAAGCAAGAGCCATAGCATCATACCACATTGCATATAAGATTGCCATATCCGATCATCTTGGATCATCTTGTGCTAAAAGCACTGGAACATCATACACATAGCATACTTGTGATAGGAAGTCGCTACATTTTGTCTCATATAGGTAGTGCACAAGTTCGTATCCGCCTATTGAGCAATCGGCTAGCGTCTCTCTAGTGTTGTGCGACAAGAGCATTTTCCGTGGATTCCACATTTTCCGCTCAACCCTTGGTTGCACAACCACATTTATCTATCCGTGCGTGTGTTTCTGTGTGCCACATATTGCTATTGGTGTACTTGTTACATTTGCGAATTTGTGAATCTCTTTCAACATTATTGACTCTTGCTAACATTTTGCATCAAATTTTTGTGCCACTATCCTCACCGAGCTACTCGATAAGCTTTACTTGATAGGTGTGAGTGAACAAGTCCGGTACCAATTCCACTATTATTTCATTTCACATTGAGTGAAACGGGATACATCCTCAGCGTTGGGAAAAGGTAACTTGGTATTGTTTATCTCCTCTCCTACTCACCTTTGCTCGAGTCTTGTGATGGATAGGCAAAGCATTTCATCTACTTTGGTCTACAACAACAACGACAAGTTCGATGCCATGACGAACAACTTGTGTGCCAACATGGATGCTCAAATGGAGGAGCTCAAAGCCCTCATCAAGAACCGCAAGAGGTCTCCCTCATCTTCGAGAACACGCTCAAGTGAACATCCTTCCGAGCTACCATCTTCGGCAAGATCACATCGGCATCGACAACATCAACGACAAGAACGTGAAGGTCATGAGCTCAACACCAACAATTGCTCAACGACTTCACCATGTACCTTGGCATCTTCGCCAAGCGACTTCAAGGCATCTTCGCCTTTGGACATACGGCATCTTCGCCCACAAGGACCTCAAGCTTATGCTCAAGAGAAGCTCCCCAAGCTCAAGTCCGCGACTTCCACGAGCTACTACAACCTCGACAACGACTACGAGATTCCTTTCTATGGGACTCAAGAACCCGAGGAGTATCTCGAGTGGGAACGCTTGATGGACGACTACCTCATGCTACTTCAAGTTCCTCCCCAAGATCAAGTGAAGTGTGTCACAAGAAACTTCCACGACTTCGCATCAACATGGTGGTTTCACACACCTTCGGAGGAGTATGACATGAGTTGGCCCAAGACGAAGAAAGCTTTGCGGCGAAGAGTTTGTGCCTCCCACCTACACGGAACAACTTCTACGCCAATTAGAGAACACCATACAAGGATCCAAGTCCATCGACAAGTACTTCAAGGAGATGAAGATGGCCTTGCGACGAGCCGGCGTGGACGACCCCATTTCGATGAAGCTCCACTTCATGATGGGATTGCACAACGATATCTACAAGACTATCTTCCTCGAGAACTACAAGTCCCTCGACGACAACTACATTGGTGCTCTCAAGGCGGAACAAGAACTCATGAATGCCAAGGCTTCTCCACCGCAAGCACACTTCTCGAAGACCAAGCTCCAAGACGGCGAGCATGAGGCTAGTACCACCATGATGTCCAAGCCCAACGAGCTCCAAGACGATGTTCCAAAGTTCGACTTCCTCGCCATCCCTCTTTGTGGCATTCATGATGCCCAGTCTACTTCGACTCTTTTTCAAGACGGTGCAGCGATGACTACGACTACGGAGCCATTCGAGAACCAAGCTTTGAAGGCGACCGATAAGGTGACGAGCAAGGATGATGCTTCCATCTTTGGAGGCGAGAGTGATGATGTGCCATCTTCGGCCTTCATCCACGGTGACAATGACGAGATGGTTGAGCATGGGATTTTCCCTTCGACCACGGCGACATATGATGACTTGAGTGACTTTTGCCACCATATCGAGAGTGAGAGTGACTTCACCACTAGCCCCATATATGATGAGTTGCCACAATTCCCATGTGAGGAGAGTTACCATCACCACCACTTGAGTGATTTGAGTGACTCCACCATATGTGACATTGAGTGCACCTACCTTGAGGGAGTGAGTGAGCCACCACCACATAGAGAGAGTGAGGAAGTTGATAGGGCATGTGAGGCCATTTCGATTTCTAATAACTTAACCTCCAACTCGATTGTGTCTTCTCATTTGGTGCTAGGTCCCATTTATGATGATGCGCCGATTCGCGACCACTTCGTCCTTCCTATGGACAAGACGATGGCCATGGTGGAATATGATGCGCCCCCACATGGTTCCATCAAGTTGACGATGATGACCACCATTTGGTCTTTCCCACCTCACCTACACCACATGAGTGGAAAGAGAAAGGTAACAAAGGTGAAGGTGATGCTCTCGTCCCACTAGTGGACTATGTTGACATTGATTGCCTGCATGATGTTGATCCACCTATTGACATGCTTCATGCTAGTATGATTGCCCCATGCGATGATTTACCCATTTATGATGAGTTTGATGATTGTCATGTGGAATCTATTAGTTGTGATGCCATGTTGCATAGGATTTCTTGTGATAATTCTATTGGCCACATCATGTTTGACAATCCGCTTGACTTGTCATATGCTATGCATGAGATCAACAATATGTCATATTTGCAATCTCATCGTAGTAACTATGCATATGCCATTAAGATTAATCCAATTTGCACTTATGGCATACATGACAAGCCCATGGTTATTGGCATTTGTTTTTCTTGTGATGATATTGACATGCTACCTTTGCATCATTTATCTCATATGCCATGCCATGACCACCTAGCTTCGGATATGCATTGTTTCGGAGATTGTTCCACTTCTCCATATTATGCTTCTGATATTGCTTATGAGGAGACCCCCATAGTTTCCTCATACATTTTAGGAGATTTTGACCCATCCCATCCATTGCATGATCCCCATACTTGTGTGCACAATATGCTCCCCATGAATGCCAATGCTATTGTTGTGCCACATACTTGCTCTAATTTGTGTCCCCATCATGCTATACATGACAACTATTCTTTCATGATAGATGACATATTTCTCTATCGTGCCTCAAATTTCTTTGAGCGATGCTTATCTTGTGCTAACTCATACGTGCACATACACATCATGATGGATGATGTGTACATTTACCACGCGCAGAATTTCTTTGGTTTGTGTCTCTTTTGTGTAGGTACCCATATTTACTCGTCAACCTCGCAAGAGCACGAGTTGACGAAACGAGCTCTAGAGAGTAATGACGACTTGGGAGTACATGGATTATCCTTCCAACCGCTCCCTGATACGTCCAAAATGCATCACTATTTTGTATTATAATTTATCCTTATTCATTGATATATTTCACGTTATGATGATGTTCTTATGATGTTTTGGTCTATTTTACACAGTTTGCAACTTTCCGATGCCAGAACAGCAGACGCAGGATTCAGCAGGAAAAAGTGGATGCTGAGTTGCTGAAGAAGAACACCTCCAAATTACCAGAAAATTGACGGGACGTGTTTTTCAGAAGAATAACGAAGACACGCAAAAGGGGAGTCAGAGGGGGGGCCACAGGGTGCCCAGGCGGCCTGGGGGCGCCCCCGCCCCCTGGCCGCGCCGGGGGGGGGGGCGCCTGGACTCCGTGGCCCACCTCTGGTCACCCCCTTTTGCATATATGTTCCCCGTCCTCTGAAAACCCTAGGCACGGGACTTTTTTCGGAGTTCCGCCGCCGCTTCAAGGCGGAAACCTACAGAGAAGAAAAGGGCATCTCCGGTGGGCAGATTCCGCCGGGGAGATCACTTCCCGGAAGGGGAGATCGTCGCCATCGTCATCACCATCATCACGGGCATCATCGAGATCATCATCAACATCATCCCCAACACCAGCACCATCTCCATCTTCATCGTAATCTCATCTTTCCATCGCAACTCGTGTTGTAACTGTACTACCTATCCTCTCTACTCCATCGGTGTTGATTACTACTTTGTGGTGAATGCTATTGAGTTTTGTTGGAGAAATATTATTATGTCCAGATTGTTTATCACATATTTATCCCCTCTGATCATGATCTCTTTTATGTCTTGTGAGTAGTTACTTTAGTTCTTGAGGACATGGGGAAAGTCTTGTTGTTAGTAGTCATATGCTGTTGAAGTAATATGTGTTGTTTGATACTTAAGTTGTGTTGTCATTCTACTAGTGGTGTTGTGTGAGTCGAACACCCAACACTTCGCCTTATTAAGGACCTAGGGGAATGCATTGTGTATAAAGAATGCTTATGGTGGGTTGCCGGAGTGACAGAAACCTGAACCCCAGTTTGCACGCTTTTGCATAAGGGAATAATGGATCCTCGATCGTATTGCTATGGTTAGGCTTTTGCCTTAAATTCTATCTTGTATTTGCGGATGCTTGCAAGGTGTTTAATCATAAGAGTGCTTTCATCTTAGTCTAGAGAGCGCACTAGCATAGATCCACCCACCAACACTTATCAACACATAACATAGTATCGATACGGAATATGACGAAAGCACATGACTACCTCTCCCGTGTGTCCTCAAGAACGCTTAGTCTTTATAAGTCCAGTTGCTAGGCCTCTCCTTTGCTAATAAAGGATTGGGCCACTTGTTACTTTCAGTACCTTTTACATTACTTGCCTTTACATTCCTGTTGTTTATATCGAGAAAACCCCTAAAAAGTTATCTTTCAGTGCTTGCAGTAATTTCTTGCTCAGAATCGCTTATCAATACCTTCTGCTCCTCGTTGGGTTCGACACTCTTACTTATCAAAAACGCTGCAACAGATCCCTTACGGTTGAGGGTCATCACTCCCTTCGCGCAAAGACTTCGCGCATTTCTTCTACATGGCACTCACATGGTTATGGGTTATTGTCCATTATATCTTTTACGACCATCTTGCCATGTTCACTTTGCATGATATGCTCATTTATATGCCTTTGCCATGCATTCGTGACCCATGCTTTGCATTACACTTGATGATTAATTCTCATACTTGGAAGTGTATTTGCAAGCTTGGTGGAGATATTGCTTGTTATTGCCATGATGCCTTTGTACCCCATGCCTATTATGATGCTTTGATCTTGATTTGTGATCGTGCTTGCGATATGTCATGTGCATTGCCTATATCCACTATTTGCTCACATGACATGATTGCCATACCTTCTCCTAGTGTGTTGCATCTTCGCTCCACTAGTTTGCACAATTTGATCACCATGCTTGCTCGATACATACATGCTCTTTTCATGCGGTTGATAGCCACCATTGCCATGCTTTGCACATGATTGATATTGCTTGTTGTCATATGTCTCCACATGTTGCCTCTCTCATGCTATATGATTGTCCATGCATTGAGCGCAACCATGATTTTAGTCTTGCCAATGAGATTGCCCCCATAGCATTCTCGCATTTATTTGGAGATTTTGACATAATTCTTGTGAAGCATGCTTGTCTTACCTCTTTGCACCATATGCCTAGTGACATGAATATAGCAATTGTTGCACCATATTATTCATGCACTTTTGCTTCTAATGGTTATGTGCAAGAGAAGAGAACCATCATGATGGATGATGTGTTTATCTACCATGCGCATACATTCTTTGTTTTGTTGTATGCATGTGTAGGATACTTGGACTTCGTGATGACTTCCACTTCACGTGAGTTGACCATTCGAGCTCTTGAGAGCGAACCACTTTCTACCACGATGCTTCTGCATCGCACTTGCTTGTGCTTCGGCATTGTCAAGGATGCACAAGGACACACTTTCGAGGTGATATCCTTCTCTTTCGAGAAACCACAATCCATGAGCATGAACATTGTGGATCGTACTAGTTGTGTTGCTTGCACCATGACTCTTTGCACACATGCTAGAGATCTTTCTTCGACTTGCCATTGCCACATTGCCATGCTTCATGATATATATGCCTTGTGTGTTGCTTCCGACTTGTGGATTACTTGCTCCTATCATGTGCTTGGTTGCAACAATATCATCTCTTCACATATGCCATGTCCCATTGCTTGTCACATGATTGACTTGTTTGCCTCACACATGATGAACAATTGCTATTTCTATTGTGTTGAGTGCCACTCGATTTTCACTACACCCTATGCGCATTATGCTTGGATTGTCTTGCAATTGACCCTTGTGTTTAGACACTTCATTTTCTTTGGTGTTGTGAATGATTCGTATGCCTACCATAGACCTTTCATTGAGCGCTTTATGCATGACCTTGCTTGTGCTCAATTGATGTGCTTAAATGCCGTGCCACAACCCTTTGTCACACCCTATGCTATGCTTGATGACAACACTTGTTGGGTGAATCACCTCTTGAATGCTTGGTTTTGCACTAACGCTAACCACATTTGTTTTTCCAAGTGTTTGTTTTCCTTGCTCCTCTTGAAGGAATCACTAGACGGTGCGACATTGGAGAGTGCACATGTAAAGCTTCAAGATGATGAGTACTTCGTGATCGTCCACATCTACACGACGACGCCATCTTTTTCCCATGGTGATTTGGGTTTTCGATCCGAGGTCGGATCTTTTCCAAGGGGGAGGGGATGATGCGGAGCATCCTAAGGACATCACCATGTCAAGAGTTCGTTTGGCAAGTGACACGTGCGACCTCTACTTCTCATACATAAAGGTGAATCATCTCCTTTACACGTGTTCACTTGACCCCTTCGAGGATGGTATACTACTTGACACTCCACCCGTGTGCATGCATAGGTATTGTCGGAGCTCCACGGACGACGAGGAGAAGTGCAAGCGCCAAGTAACACCTACGCCATCAGCGAGGGAAGCATGGAAGCGAAGACGAAAGAAGATAGAGCGGCTGAAGTTACAGCTGCCGGACATCCGGCGCCAGCCCGGACATCCGGCGCCTCAGCAGCCGCCGGACTTCCGGCATTCAGCCCGGAAATCCGGCGCCAGCAACAGAACCGCACCCGAGACTTGGCCCCGCTAGTCCGGACATCCGGCGTCTCATGAGAGCCCGGACATCCGGCCCACAGCCGGACATCCGGCGCCTGCCTGCGTGCATGGACAGGGCCCGAGGCCCATGTATCCCCCCATCTACTTACCCCTTCATGTACTAGACTATATATACTCCTCCACCTCCACCATTTTAGGGTCAGCAAATGTGATAGCTCATTTTAGACTAGAGCTTTGCTCATCTTAGTGGTTCTACTCCTAGGAGAGACTGCGGCCCCTCTACGGAGAAGATCCACGACGGATTCAAGACCCCTAAACGGGAAGATCCTTCGCGGATTCAAGACCTCCTCTTGGAGATGAACTCTACCTTGTATCTTTCCCTTTGTTGTTCATGTACCTTGTGATCTTGTGTGTTTGATTGTCTAGTGGATGTGTGATTGGACTTGTTCTTGAGTGTTTTCCCTTGTGATTTCTCCTTGTTCGTCCCCGTGTTCATCGTGTTCGTCGTGGGATCCCTCCTTTTCGTGAAAGATCGGCCTAGAATCGGGTTGAACCCACATCATACATCTTCCAACCCGATCTTCGACGATCCTCAAGAAGCGAACAACTACGTCACCAAACTACATCTCTTCGGTGTCCAACGAGCTCTACATCAAGAGAGTGAAGCTATGCGCGAGTACATTGGTCAAGTCGCCGAGGACGCGCGCCAATTTGAAGCAAGAACAAAAGAGCAATTTGACATCATCAACACCAACATGTCTACTCAATTCAACGAGCTCCGGACATTGATAGTCAACCGACGTTCTTCCTCAACATCATCTCAAAGACGAAGCCGCTCAAGTCGACATTCCGACTCCATGCAAGACTCAAGTACACCTACGTCCAACACTCTTCGTCAAGCCGCATGTCAAGCTCGACATGACAACCGGCAGCCCCTTCATGACAAGAGTTCACAAGAGCTATTCGACGAGCAAGAAAGCCGACGTCGTCAAAACCAAGCTAAACTTGAGCAAGCACAAGAACGGCAACGACTACGCCAACAACAACAAGAGCGAGCACGTCAACACCAAGAAGAACTAGATGCCGAGGCTAACCGCCAAGCACAACAACGTCGAGAAGCTCAAGCTATGGAGGCGCAACGAGCGTTACAAGATGCACATCGCAATGTGGCAGCCCGCACTCGACACACTCGTCAAGAAGAGGATTTCCTTCGCGATGAGATGCAAGAGAGACGCTATCAAGCAAGAAGGCAAGACGAAGCTCCTCCTCAAGCGCGGCAAGAACAACATGCTCGGCAAGAGCAACGTGATATTGCCAACCGACAAAATCAAGACCGTCCTCCCAATAGGCAAGGAAACAATGATGAGCATGGCAAGCTCAAATTCACCATGTCAAGAGCCCATTTGGTAAGTGACACGTGCGCCATCTACTTCTCATACATAAAGGTGAATCTTCTCCTTTACACGTGTTCACTTGACCCCTTCGAGGATGGTATACTACTTGACACTCCACTCGTGTGCATGCATAGGTATTGTCGGAGCTTCACGGACGACGAGGAGGAGCGCAAGCGCCAAGGAACGCCTACACCATCAGCGAGGGAAGCGTGGAAGCGAAGACGGAAGAAGAATGGCCTGTCCAGTCTGGAACGGGCGGTACTACCGCTTACAAGCGGTACTACCTCTCCCAAGCGGTACTACCGCCCGAGGTCCGGTACTACCGCCCTGCCTGTGCGCAACCGTCGGCCTTTGGCCTTGTATCCCTCGCCACTTACCCCTTCATGGCTTAGATAATAAATAGACCACCTCCACCTCCTTTCTAAGGTTAGCAAATATGATAGCTCATTTGTATGTGAGCTTTGCTCCTACCTTCTCCTCTTGAGAGAGTGAGACTACTCCATTGGAGGCCAAGACCTCCACCTTGGAGAAGATCCCTAGTGGATGCAAGACCTCCCACGGGAGAAGAATCCTTGTGGATTTTCAAGACCTCTCTCCTCATAGGATTGGGATGAACTCTACCATGTATCTTATTTCCCTTTGATTGTTCATGTACCTTGTGGATCTCATGTGTTTTGTGAGTCTAGTGGATGTGTGATTTGGGCTTGTTCTTGAGTGTTTCTCTTGTGTTCTTCCCTTTGTGCTCCTCTTGTTCTTGGGGATTCCCCTCCAATTCGTGAAAGATCTCCACCTAGGGTTCCACCCTACAACATCATGGTATCTAGAGCTATGGTTTCTCACGAAATTGGAGCCCCCCTTCTTATTTTCTAGCCTAATTTTGTTGTGTTCTTGCCCAATTTCGAAAATCCCCACCAAAAATAGCCCCAATTGTTTTTTGTGATTTGTTGGTTTGATGAGGTTTTGTTGGATTTGATCCATGGATTTGCTTGGTTTCGAGTGGATCTAGCATCTCCCCAAGTTTCACCACTTTCCATCCACGAAATCCATTCAATTTCGCCCCCGAAATCATCCATTTCCGCCCCAAATTCGCCCCGATCCAGATCTGCGTATTTTTCCCGACACCAGCGGTACTACCGCCCATCCAAGCGGTACTACCGCCCTCCAAGCGGTACTAATTTTTTACTTCCGCCCAAACAAAGCGGTACTACCGCCCCGCACATTTTCAGCCTTCCAAGTTTCACCGTTTTAACCATAACTAATTCATCCGGAGTCCGATTTTGACGTTCTTTAGCTTGTTTTGAAGCTATTGACATCCCCCATACCACACAATTACTACCATCATCATTTGACTCCATCAAATTTTGTCAAATTTGGCATGTTTGGCTAGGCCCTCCACCATATCATCCGCATAGCCACCATGCCTTTCCGCAACCTAACCATTTTGTTTCCCAGCATTTGTGGTTGTCTGAGTTGTGACTTGAGTCTCCTAAGGTGTTTCGGCTACTTAGGGACGAGTGCTTCTTCATCAACCACCACCACCACTTCCGCATTGTCATCTTCGACACCACCACCACTGGTTTCCGCTACCACCATTTGACTTTGGCCTTTGAGATTTTGAGTTGTGGTTTTTCCGTTTCCTAAGGTGTTTCGGCTAATTAGGAACGGGTCGCCAACGACAAGACCGCCTCTCATCATCATCATCGGACGGTAACCTCGACGACACTGTTGTATATTCTCCTTGCAATTGCATTGTTAACCCCTAGCCCATTTTGCGTCACTTGCCCATCGAGACTAGACATTTGAGTATTGCCGGCAACGTTACTTGTGCACATTAGTGGTCATCATTATACACCATCCATTGCATATATACCATATCATATTGGTATCGTCTTGCTATCTTAGTACCATCCCTCGTGTGCCACAAGATTGTTCCCGCATATACACAATTGCTATCTTGGTTTGTGCATTTCGCATAGTGGCCATTTCAAAAAAAGAGAGAATAAGCTTTTAAGCAAAAAAAAAGAGAGCAAAGAGCTTGTAAGCAATAGCCATAGCATCGCCACATTGCATATCATACTACCATATTGATCATCTTGGATCATCGTGTGCGAAACACCGGAACATGATACACATAGCACACTTGGGATAGAAGGCTCATACATTTGCATCTTATAGGTTGTGCACAAGTGTCGTATCCGCCTATTAAGCAATCGTGCTAGCGTCTCTCTTGAGTTGTGCAACACGAGTGTTTTTCGTGGACTCCACATTTTGTGCTCATTCCTTGGTTGCACGACCCCATTTATCTATCCGTGTGTGTGTTTCCGTGTGCCACATTTTGCTATTGGTCTACTTGTTTCACTTGCGAATTTGTGAATCTTTTCCAACATTATTGACTCTTGCTAACTTTTTGCATCAAATTTTTGTGCCACTATCCTCACCGAGCTCCACCATAAGCTTTAATTTGTAGGTGTGAGTGAACAAGTCCGGTACCAATTCCACTATTCTTTCATTTCACTTTGAGTGAAACGGGATACATCCTCAACTTTTGATGTAGGGTGGAACCCTAATTGGCGGATCTTTCACGTTTGGAGAGTATCCCACGATGAACACGAAGAGCACAAGGTGGAAACGAGGGAAAACACAAGAGGAAAACACTCAAATCAACACAAAGATGGTCACACAGGTGCTAGATCCATGATACACATAGAGATACACGGTCCATAGTCAACGACGGTGATACAAAGATAGTATTCTCCCGGAGGAGGTCTTGATATCCGTTGGGATCTTCCCCGATGTGGAGGCCTTGAATCCGTAGTGGATCTTCTCCGTAGAGGCGCACGGTCTCGTGGGAGAAATCCACACAAGTCTGAGAAATGAGCTATCCAAGAGCTAACCCTAAACGGAATGGGGAAAGGAGTATATATAGTGTACGGGTTGAATGGGTACACGTGCCTCGGCCCAAGGGTTGCGCGCAGGCATATCAGGGGCCGGACGTCCGGGCGTCGGGCCGGATGTCCGGGGCTTCGCGGGGCGCCGGATGTCCGGGGCGAAGGGCCGGATGTCCGGGCCGGAGCGGTCGAGCCTTGGGTGCTCTCTGGACAGAGGCGCCGGATTTCCGGGCCCGAGGCCAGATGTCCGGGCCATGCTTGGCCGGATGTCCGGGCCCTGTAGCTCCTGTGGCTGGTGGCTTTCTGTAGCTGCTCGTCCAGGGGCCGGATGTCCGGGCCAGGGGGCCGGATGTCCGGGGCCTGGAGCTTCCTTCTGCCCTTCTTGATGCATCACCTCGTCCGTGAACTCGGGGACTTGTCCATCTTCACGCCCTCCTCCAATGCGGTCTTCTTCACACCTGAGCACACAAAGCACATCCGTTTGAGGTAGCAACCATGTCTCGCAAGATTCGTATGGAAGTAGGGCTAGGAGTGACGTCACCTCGGTCTCGAGAGCTCTAGCACGAGCACGTGTCATTGGTCCTTGAGGCACTTGAGGAGGTGAAGGAGGGTCCATGGGGATGACCTTGGGATGCTCCGCATCATCTCCCCTCCCTTGGGAAAGATCCGACCTTGGATCGAAATCTTCATCACCATGGAAAGGAGAGAGATCCTTGACATTGAAGGTGTCGCTCACGGAGTACTTGTCTCGTGGGATGTCGATCTTGTAGGCGTTGTCGTTGTAGCGAGCTAGCACCTTGAAGGGTCCGTCGGCGCGAGGTAGAAGTTTGGACTTGCGCTCGTGTGGGAAGCGGTCCTTGCGAAGATGAAGCCAAACAAGATCTCCCGGTTGGAACACCATTGGTGCCTTGTTGACGTTGAGCTTGGTGGCGAGACGTTGGACTTGTCGCTCGATCATTGCCCTTGTATCTTCGTGCACCTTCTTGAGATAGCTCGCACGTGCACTGGCGTCCATGTTGATGCGCTCTTGTAGTGGTAGAGGTAGAATGTCCAAAGGTGACAACGGGTTGAAGCCGTAGACAACCTCGAATGGCGACTTGCCGGTGGTCGAATGTCTTGCGCGGTTGTAGGCGTACTCGGCGATGGGCAAGCAATGCTCCCATTCCCGGATGTTCCTCTTGATCAACACACGAAGAAGAGTGGAAAGCGTGCGGTTCGTCACCTCTGTCTGGCCGTCCGTTTGTGGATGGTACGCCGAAGAAAAGAGTAGCTTGATTCCGAGCTTGGCACATAGTGTTTTCCAAAAGTAACTCAAGAACTTGACGTCCCGGTCCGACACGATCCTTTTGGGCACGCCATGAAGACGAAGTATCTCCCTACAAAAGAGAGTGGCAACATGTGAAGCATCGTCGATCTTGTTACAAGGAATGAAATGAGCCATTTTGGAGAATCTATCTACCACCACAAGCACGAAATCTTTGCCATTTCGAGTCCTAGGCAAGCCAAGTATGAAATCCATGCTTATGTCTTCCCATGGATGATATGGAATAGGAAGAGGCATGTAAAGACCATGAGATTGAGCTTTGGACTTAGCTTTGCGGCATGTCGAACATCGGTTGGTGAGGCGTGAGACGTCACGAAGCATCTTGGGCCAAAAATAGTTCTTAGAGAGGGTAGCAAACGTCTTGTCGCGTCCAAAGTGTCCCATGAGTCCTCCTCCATGAGATTCCTGCAAAAGGAGCAAACGAAGCGAAGACTCGGGAATGCAAAGTTTGTTAGCTCTCATAAGATATCCATCCTTGATGTAGTAATGTTCCCAAGAAGTGTGAGTCAAGCATTTAGCATAGGCATTTGCAAAGAAAGGATCATGCTCATATAAATCTTTAATATGCTCAAAGCCAATCACATTCAACTCAAGTTGTGTTACAAGCATGCATTTGCGGGAAAGCGCGTCCGCCACAACATTTTCTTTGCCCTTGATGTATTTGATGACATAGGGAAAAGACTCAATGAACTCACTCCATTTAGCATGACGCTTGTTCAACTTAGTTTGACCTTTGAGATACTCGAGTGTCTCATGGTCCGTATGAAGAATGAATTCATGAGGTCTAAGATAGTGTTCCCAAACACGTAAAACTCTCACCAAGGCATAAAGCTCTTTATCATAGATGGGATAGTTAAGTTGCGCTCCCGATAGCTTCTCGCTAAAGTACGCAAATGGGCGCTTTTCTTGCATGAGCACGCCACCTATGCCGGTACCACTAGCATCACAATGAATCTCAAACGGTTTGTCAAAGTTTGGTAGGGCTAGAAGTGGTGCGTGCGTGAGCAAGCTCTTAAGCTCATTGAACGCGGTGTCTTGCGAAGGACCCCAAATGAAGGGTGCGTTCTTCTTGCTCAAAGCGTGTAGAGGCAAAGCAATTGTGCTAAAGTCCTTCACAAAACGTCGATAGAAACCGGCTAGACCAAGGAAACTACGCGCTTGCATGAGATTCTTTGGTTGAGGCCAAGTTTTAATGGCTTCAATTTTTGTTTCATCAACGTGAACACCTTGAGAAGACACGACAAATCCTAGAAAGACAACCTTGTCAACGCCAAAAGTGCATATTTCCATATTAGCATATAATTGGTGTTTGCGAAGTGCTTGCAAAACTAGTTGGACATGGTCAACATGTTCTTCAAGCGTCTTGCTAAAGACGAGAATGTCATCAAAGTAAACCACGACAAAGACACCTATGTAGGGTCTAAGAACGAAGTGCATAAATGTGCCGGGTGCTTCCGATAAGCCCATTGGCATAACAAGCCACTCGTATAACCCAAACTTGGTTTTGAAAGCTGTTTTCCACTCATCACCCTCTTGAATGCGAATTTGGTAGTAGCCACTTTTAAGATCAATTTTTGAAAAGATGGTGGCACCACATAATTCATCAAGCATGTCGTCTAAGCGAGGAATAGGGTGACGGTATCTAACGGTGATAGCATTTATCGGGCGACAATCGGAGCACATGCGAAAACTTCCGTTTTTCTTAGGCACGAGAATAACCGGAACGGCACAAGGGCTTAGACTTTCACGTACATGACCCTTGTCGATTAGTTGTTGTACTTGCCGTTGTATCTCCTTTGTTTCCTCGGGATTGACGCGGTACGGGGCCTTGTTTGGAAGTGGTGCACCGGGTACAAGGTCGATGCGGTGTTCTATCTCGTGAAGTGGAGGTAGACCCGGTGGTAGTTCATCGGGAAAGACGTCCGAGAATTCCTGCAACAATTGAGACAACACAAAAGGTAGAGGTGGTGAAGTGTTAGTAGGTTTGGCTTCCCCTTTGCATAGAAGCACAAGGTGGAAGACGCTCGATGGGTTCTCACACACTTCTCTCATCTCACGTTTGGTGGCAAATAGGACTAGTTGCTTCTTGTCGCTCATCGTGGAGGCGCTCATATTTGGCTTGTGGCTCTCACTCTCTTTTTGGTGGCTCACTCTCTCACCAATCTCTCCACGATGGTTAGTAGGTAAAAGCTTGTCGGCGGCTACTTGACTTGGAGTCATTGGTCGGAGCACGAATTCCTTGCCCTTCATCTTGAAGCTATAGTGATTTGTCCGTCCATTGTGTGTGACTCCACGATCATATTGCCATGGACGTCCAAGAATAATATGGCACACGGACATGGGGTTCACATCACATTCAAGAGTGTCCACGTAGGCGCCAATCTTGAAAGAGACTTGCACGGTGTGCTCGACTCGAAGAATTCCGGTGTCGTTGAGCCACTGGACCTTGTAGGGGTGAGGATGCTTCGTCTTGACCAAATGAAGCTTGTCGCATAGCTCTTCGCTTGCCAAGTTGTGACAACTTCCTCCATCGATGATAACCTTGATGGAGCGTCCATTGATGCCGGCCTTTGTATGGAAGATGTGACATCGTTGGTCGTCATCTTGTTGGTGTTGGAGTGTCAAGACTTTGGAGACAACAAGATTGGGGCTTGAGTCATTGTCGCAAAACACTTGGCGGTCTTCTTCTTCATTCACTTGGCGATGCATAGCGACATGCTCAAGTGCTTCCATCTCATCATCGCTCATGGAGTCATAAGATCCGTCGTCGTTGATGATCATGGTGTGAACGGTCTTGCACTCAAATGACTTGTGGCCTCGTCCTTGGCACTTGAAGCATTTGATGGAGCTCGTCTTGTTGTTGTCTTTGGTTGGATTTGTAGTTGAGGAAGCTCTTGGCTTGAAGTTGTTGGTAGAAGGTTGACGACTCGATGTAGTCGCATTCTTGTAGCTTGACTTGTCACCGAAGTTTGTAGATGGCTTGGTAGAGGTAGGAGGAGTAGCCGAACTCGTTGAAGCTTGGTTGTAGGAGCCGATGTTCTTGGAGTTGAACTTGGAGTACTTGTAGTCCTCTTGAACTTGTCGCTCCGCTTTGGTTGCTTGGTGTACTAGCTCGAGGAGATTGTTGTATGGTTGGAAGTCCGCAATCTTCTTGTTGGGATAGTTGAGTCCACTCAAGAATCTCGCCATTGTTTGCTCTTCATCTTCCGGGATGTTTGCTCGTATCATGGCAATCTCCATCTCCTTGTAGTATTCTTCAACGGACTTGGTACCTTGCTTGAGGAGTTGTAGCTTCTTGAACAAGTCACGGTTGTAATGTGTAGGCACAAAACGTGCTCTCACGACTTCCTTCATTTGAGCCCAAGTTGTGATAGGGGGTTCACCTTTTGCTTCTCTTCTCTCTATGATTTGCTCCCACCAAATGAGAACATAGTCTTGGAACTCAAGGGATGCCATAGCAATCTTCTTCTCTTCATCAAAGTTGTGAAGGCGAAAGATCTTGTCAACCTTCAATGCCCATGAGAGATAGTCTTCGGGATCGATGCTTCCGGAAAACTTTGGCATGGTGAATTTGAGCTTCCATAGCGATGCTCGTCATTGTTTCCTTGCCTATTGGGAGGGCGGTCTTGATTTTGGTGGTTGGCATTATCACGTTGCTCTTGCCGAGCTTGTTGTACTTGTTGAGGAGGCGCTTCTTCTTGTCTTCTTGCTTGATGGCGCCTCTCTTGCATCTCATCGCGAAGGAAATCCTCTTCTTGACGAGTGTGTCGAGTGCGGGCTGCCACATTGCGATGTGCATCTTGTAACGCTCGTTGCGCCTCCATAGCTTGAGCTTCTCGACGTTGTTGTGCTTGACGCTTAGCCTCGGCATCTAGTTCTTCTTGGTGTTGACGTGCTCGCTCTTGTTGTTGTTGGCGTAGTCGTTGCCGTTCTTGTGCTTGCTCAAGTGTAGCTTGGTTTTGACGACGTCCGCTTTCTTGCTCGTCGAATAGCTCTTGTGAACTCTTGTCATGAAGGGGCTGCCGGTTGTCATGTCGACCTTGACGTGCGGCTTGACGAAGAGTGTTAGACGTAGGTGTACTTGAGTCTTGCGTGGAGTCGGAGTGTCGACTTGAGCAGCTTCGTCTTTGAGAGGATGTTGAAGAAGAACATCGGTTGACTATCAATGTCCGGAGCTCGTTAAATTGAGTAGACATGTTGGTGTTGATGATGTCGAATTGTTCTTTTGTCCTTGCTTCAAATTGGCGCGCGTCCTCGGCGACTTGACCAATGTACTCTCGCATAGCTTCACTCTCTTGATGTAGAGCTCGTTGGACACCGAAGAGATGTAGTTTGGTGACGTAGTTGTTCGCTTCTTGAGGATCATCGAAGATCGGGTTGGAAGATGTACTTGGCCTATCCATCATCACAAGCAAGTATGTGAGTGGGAGAAAAGGAGAAGACAATACCAAAAGTACCTTAACCGAAGTTGAAAATGGATCAATGATCACTCAATAATGTAACCCGGAAATAGCACTATTGGTACCACTTCGTGTCGATTCTCACACCTACACAAGTAAAGCTTTGAGAGGAGCTTGGTTAGGATGGTGGCAATACATTCAATGCAATCGTCAAAGTGACTCAAAGATGTTGAAAATGGTTCAAAATTTGCTCATGCAACAAGTAGATCACTAGCAAAGTAGCACACGGAACACACGCACGGATAGATAAATGTGGTTGTGCAAC
>LR738711.1:437570002-438026638 GCA_902687465.1 Secale cereale | reverse complement strand
AGATATGCAAGATACCAAGATGATGTGATGTTACTCACAATGATGTAGTATGCAATATCTATGACTATCACTAATGTGCACAAGTGTCGTGGCCCGGCAATACTCAAATGGCTAGTCTCAATGGGAAAGCTACGCAAAGATGGTTCATAGGGTGACAATGCAATTGCAAGGTAAGATGAGCGGAGTGTCGTCGATGTTACCGTCCTTGCCGAAGTTGAGCGGTGGTGTTGTCGAAGTCTTGCCGTTCCAAGGTAGCCTAAACATCCAAGGAAACGGGGAAACCACAACTCAAGTATCCAGGCAAAGGGAGACACACTTTTCAAACTCAGAGCGGGAAAGCGATGGTTGTTGCGGAAGGTAAGGTGGTATGTATGTGGTAGGTGGGTGGTAGCGGAAGTGTGGTACGTAACCGAACAGGGTCCAGCTACGTCAGGGTTTTTCGGACGTCCGGAAGTTACCGGTCGTCCGGTCGGTCGGGATGGGTCGGACGTCCGGTGAAGACCGGAAATCCGGTAAAACGTTCTGTTGTTGGGGTGCCGGTCGTCCGGTGTTTAGCGGACGTCCGGTGTCTCGAGAAGTGCCGGACGTCCGGTAAACGTCGGTCGTCCGGTAGGTCTGGGATGCGGTTGGTGGGATCCGTGGCAAAAATGGTGAAACGTGGTCGGATTTGCGGTGGGAAAAGGGTGAAAAGGTGGGGAAAAGCTAGATCGACACGTGGCACAACAAATCCATGGAACAAATTCAACAAAATCTCGCCAAATCAACAGATCCCAAAAAAAATTTGGGGCTCTTTTTGTGGGGATTTTTTTTTTCGAAATTAGGAAGAACACAACAAAAACAGGCTAGAAAACAAAGTGTGGGGCTCCAAAATCGTGAGAAACCGTGGCTCTTGATACCATATGATACAGGGTGGAACCCTAATCAGCGGATCTTTCACGTTTTGGAGGGTGGCACACGATGAACACGGGGATCACAAGGGAAAGATGGGGAAAACACAAGAGGAAAACACTCAATCAACACGAAGATAATCACACAAGCTCTAGATTCGCGATACAAGGTCGAGATACATGATCCAAAGTCAACACCGGTGATACAAAGATAGTCTTCTCCGTGAGGAGGTCTTGATATCCCTGGGGATCTTCTCTGATGAAGGAGGTCCTGAATCCGTAGTGGATCTTCTCCGTAGAGGCACACCGTCTCGTGGGAGAAATCCACACAAGTCTGAGAAATGAGCTAAACCACAGCTGAGTCTAACGGAGGGGGGTCAACGGGTATATATTACATGGGTAGGCGCCGTCGGGGCGGACGTCCGTGGGTTACCGGACGTCCGGTGGTTCCGGAGGGACCGGACGTCCGGTAATCCTCGGATTTCCGCTATTTAGCTTCTGTTGCCGGTGTCACGGACGTCCGGTGGCTTCCGGTCGTCCGGTCGTCTGGGGGAGGCCGGACGTCCGGTGTCTTCCGGTCGTCCGGTGCCTGGGAGTCGCCGGTCGTCCGGTGCAGGCCGGACGTCCGGTGCCTGTAGCATCTTCAGCCTTCCTTCTTCTTGTCTCGTGCACTTGTCGGGCCTGTCCTCTTGAGCATCGTGTAGAGCTGTCCCGCGGCCTTCGTCCAAGCACCTGAGTATGCATAGAGTCTCTGATGAAGGTAGAAGCCGTGTCTCAAGTGAATCCGAAAGATGTAAAGAGAGGAGCGAGGTCACCTCGGTCTCGAAAGCTCTTGCACGGGCTCTAGTCATGGGTCCTTTGGGCACTTGGTGAGGCGATGAAGGGTCCATGGTGATGACCCTAGGATACACCGTATCATGCTCTCAAGGCGGAACAAGGACTCATGAAGGCCAAGACTTCTCCACCGCAAGCACACTTCTCACAGACCAAGATCCAAGATGGCGAGCATGAGGCTAGTACCACCGCGATGTCTAAGCCCAACAAGCTCCAAGACGGTGCGGCGACGACTACGACTATCGAGCCATTCGAGGACAAAGCTTTGGAGGCAAGCGACAAGGTGGCGAGCGAGGATGATGTTTCCATCTTTGGAGCCGAGAGTGATGATGTGCCATCTTCGGCCTTCATCCACGGCGACGATGAGAAGATGGTTGAGCATGGGATTTTCCCTTCGACCACGGCGACGTATGATGACTTGAGTGACATTTGCCACCATATTGAGAGTGAGAGTGATTTCACCACTAGCCCCATATATGATGAGTTGCCACAATTCCCATGTGAGGAGAGCCACAACCCCCACCACTTGAGTGAGATGAGTGCCTCTACCATATGTGACATTGCGTGCACCTACCTTGAGGGAGTGAGTGAGCCACCACCACATAGAGAGAATGAGGAAGTTGATAGGGCACGTGAGGCCATTCGCATTTCTAACAACTTGACCTCTACCTCTATTGTGTCTTCTCATTTGGTGCTAGGTCCCATATATGATGATGCGCAGATTCACGATGACTTCGTCCTTCCTATGGACAAGACGATGGCCATGGTGGAATATGATGCACCCCCCACATGGTTCCATCAAGATGATGATGATGACCACCATATGGTCTTTGCCACCTCACCTACACTTGAGTGGAATGAACAAGGTAACATAGGTGATGGTGCTTCTCTTGTCCCACTAGTGGACTCCCTTGACATTGATTGCTTGCATGATGTTGATCCACCTATTGCCATGCTTCGTGCTAGTATGATTTCCCATGCGATGATTTACCCATTTATGATGAGTTTGATGATTGCCATGTGGAGTCTATTAGTTGTGATGCCATGTTGCATAGGATTTCATGTGATACTTCTCTCGGTCACATCATGTTTAACAATCCGCTTGACTTGTCATATGCTATGAATGAGATCAACCATATGTTACAATTGCAATCTCTTCGTAGTAACTATGCATATTCCATTAAGATAAACCCAATTTGCACATATGGCATAGATGACAAGCCCATGGTTATTGGCATTTGTTTTTCTTGTGATGATATTGACATGCTTCCTTTGCATCATATCCATCATATGCCATGCCATGAACACCTAGCTTCGGATATGCATTGTTTTGGAGATTGTTCCACTTCTCCATATTATGCTTTCGATATTGCTCATGAGGAGACCCCCATAGTTTCCTCATACATTTTAGGAGATTTTGATCCACCCAATCCATTGCATGATCCCCATACTTGTGTGCACAATATGCTCCCCATGAATGCCAATGCTATTGTTGTGCCACATACTTGCTCTAATTTGTGTCCCCATCGTGCTATACATGATAACTATTCTTTCATGATGGATGACATATTTCTCTATCGTGCATCAAATTTATTTGAGCGATGCCTATCTTGTGCTAACTCATACGTGCACATACACATCATGATGGATGATGTGTACATTTACCACGCGCACAATTTCTTTGGTTTGTGTGTCTTTTGTGTAGGTCCCCATACTTACTCGTCAACCTCGCAAGAGCACGAGTTGACGAAACGAGCTCTAGAGAGCAACGACGACTTGGGAGTCCATGGATTATCCTTCCAACCGCTCCCTTCGCGCAAAGATTTCGCACATCTCTTCTACATGGCCCTCACATGGTTATGCATTATTGTCCATTATATCTCTTATGCCCCTCTTGCCATGTTCACTTTGCATGATATGCTCATTTAAATGCCTTCGCCATGCATTTGTGACCCATGCTTCGCATTACAAATTATGATTGATTCTCATACTTGTATGTGTATTTGCAAGCTTGGTGGAGATATTGCTTGTTATTGCCATGATGCCTTTGTACCCCATGCCTATTATGATGCTTTGATCTTGATTTGTGATCGTGCTTGCGATATGTCATGTGTATTACCTATACCCACTCTTTGTTCACATGACATGATTGCCATGTCTTCTCCTAGTGTGTTGCATCTTTGCTCCACTAGTTTGCACAACTTGATCACCATGCTTGCTTCATGTAGTGCATCACCCATGATTCATACATGCTCCTTTCATGCGGTTGATGTCAACCATTGCCATGCTTTTCACATGATTGACTTGATGGCCTCACACATGTTGAACAATTGCTCTTTCTATTGTGTTGAGTGCCACACCATTTTCACTACACCCTATGCACGTTATGCTTGGATTGTCTTGCACTTGACTCATGTGTTTAGACACTTCATTTTATTTGGTGTTGTGAATGATTCCTATGCCTACCATAGACCTGGAGCACTTTATGCATCCTTGCTACGACCTTGAGGTAGATGCTTACTCTCTTGTCACACATATGTGCATCTCTACCTCACATTTACATGCTTGTTTCCATGATGACCTTGACTGTGCTCAATTCATATGCTTACATGCCATCTCACAATCCTTTATCACACCACATGATATGCTTGATGACAACACTTGTTGGGTGAATCACCTCTTGAATGCTTGGTTTTGCACTAATGCTAACCACATTTGTTTTTCCAAGTGTTTGTTGTCCTTGATCCTTTTGAAGGAATCACTAGACGGTGCGACATTGGAGAGTGCCCATTTCGAGCTTCAAGGTGATGAGTGCTTGGTGATCGACCGCTTCGACATGGCGACGCCATCTCTTCCCCATGGTGATTTGGCTTTCGATCCGAGGTCGGATCTTTTCCAAGGGGGAGGGGATGATGCGGAGCATCCTAAGGACATCACCATGTCAAGAGTCCGTTTGGCAAGTGACACGTGCGACCTCTACTTCTCATACATAAAGGTGAATCATCTCCTTTACACGTGTTCACTTGACCCCTTCGAGGATGGTATACTACTTGACACTCCACTCGTGTGCATGCATAGGTGTTGTCGGAGCTTCACGGACGACGAGGAGGAGCGCAAGCGCCAAGGAACGCCTACACCATCCGCGAGGGAAGCGTGGAAGCGAAGACGGAAGAAGAAGAGCCTGTCTAGTCCGGAACGGGCGGTACTACCGCCTACAAGCGGTACTACCGCTCCCAAGCGGTACTACCGCCCGAGGTCCGGTACTACCGCCCTGCCTGTGCGCAGCCGTGGGCCTTTGGCCTTGTATCCCTCGCCACTTACCCCTTCGTGGCTCAGACTATAAATAGACCACCTCCACCTCCTTTCTAAGTTTAGCGAATATGATAGCTCATTTGTATGTGAGCTTTGCTCCTACCTTCTCCTCTTGAGAGAGTGAGACTACCTCCACCTTGGAGAAGATCCCTAGTGGATGCAAGACCTCCCACGGGAGAAGAATCATTGTGGATTGTCGAGACCTCCCACGGGAGAAGAATCCTCGTGGATTGTCAAGACCTCTCTCCTCATAGGATTGGGATGAACTCTACCATGTATCTTATTTCCCTTTGATTGTTCGTGTACCTTGTGGATCTCATGTGTTTGTGAGTCTAGTGGATGTGTGATTGGACTTGTTCTTGAGTGTTTCTCTTGTGTTCTTCCCTTGTGTCCTTCTTGTTCTTGGGGATTCCTCTCCAATTCGTGAAAGATCTCCACGTAGGGTTCCACCCTACAACAACTAGGGACAGGCAAAGGCAAATATAAACCATGAGGATTGAGTCGTGACTTAGCTTTTTGACATGTAGTGCAACGACCAACAAAACGCTCAAGATCCCATTGCATCTTTGGCCAAAAGAAATGCATAGCAAGTACGTCCTCCGTCTTCTTCACGCCAAAGTGTCCCATTAATCCTCCTCCATGCGCCTCCTGCAACAACAAAAGACGAACAGAGCTAGCTGGAAGGCATAGCTTGTTAGCACGAAACACAAATCCATCATTAACGACGAACTTGTTCCATGTTCTCCCTTCTTTACAATTCTGCAATACATCTTTAAATTCAGCATCATGCACATATTGATCTTTGATGGACTCCAAACCAAATATTTTAAAGTCAAGTTGTGAAAGCATAGTATAACGACGAGACAAAGCATCAGCAATAACATTTTCTTTTCCCTTCTTGTGTTTAATAACATAAGGTAAAGTCTCTATGAATTCAACCCATTTAGCATGTCTACGGTTCAGTTTTGCTTGACTTTTAATGTGCTTCAAAGATTCATGATCAGAATGTATAACAAATTCTTTGGGCCATAAATTATGTTGCCATGTTTCCAAAGTCCGAACAAGAGCATATAATTCCTTATCATAAGTAGAATAATTCAGACTAGGCCCACTCAATTTTTCAGAAAAGTATGCAACAGGTTTACCATCTTGTAATAACACACCTCCTAACCCAATTCCACTAGCATCACATTCAAGCTCAAAAGTCTTATTAAAATCAGGAAGTTGGAGTAAAGGAGCATGTGTCAACTTATCTTTCAATACCGTGAATGCTTCTTCCTATGCAGTACCCCAAACAAAAGGCACATACTTCTCTGTAAGCTCATTGAGAGGTGCAGCAATGGTGCTGAAATCTCTGACAAAACGCCGATAGAATCCAGCGAGGCCAAGGAAACTCCTCACGTGTGTGACCGTTTTGGGCTACGGCCAACTCTCAATAGCTTCAATCTTGGCTTTATCAACCTCAATTCCCTGTGGAGTAACAACATAGCCTAGAAAAGAGACTCGGTCGGTGCAAAAGGTGCACTTTCCAAGGTTACCAAACAAACGTGCATCACGTAGAGCAATAAAAACAGCACGTAAATGTTCCAAATGTTCCTCCAAAGATCTGCTATAAATCATTATATCATCAAAGTATACTACCACAAATCGTCCAATGAAAGAACGTAAAACTTCATTCATTAATCTCATGAAAGTACTAGGTGCATTAGTTAACCCAAAAGGCATGACTAACCACTCATATAATCCAAACTTAGTTTTAAATGCTGTTTTCCATTCATCTCCCAATTTCAAACGAATTTGATGGTATCCACTACGCAAATCAACTTTGGAGAATATTGTAGAGCCACTCAATTCATCAAGCATATCATCTAGCCTGGGAATAGGATGACGATACCGAATAGTAATTTTATTAATGCCTCTACAATCAACACACATACGTGATGTACCATCCTTTTTCGGCACTAGAATAATAGGAATAGCACAAGGACTAAGGGACTCGCGTATATAACCTTTGTCGAGTAGCTCCTGTACTTGATGCATAATCTCCTTCATCTCTTCTGGATTGGTACGGTATGGTGCGCGGTTGGGTAGCGATGCACCGGGAATTAAGTCAATGTGATGCTCAATTCCTCGAATAGGTGGTAATCCCGATGGCACGTCTTGTGGAAAAACGTCGGCGAACTCCTGCAAAATGTTAGTGACAGTAGGAGGCAAAGAGGAAGGCACGTCCTCGAATGAAAATAATGCCTCTTTGCACACAAAAGCATAGCAAACGGATTTTGCTAAAATCTAGCTCATCAATATCAGATTTGGTGCCAAGTAAACATGCACTTTTCAATTTAATTTCAGAAGCAACAGTAGATGGTTTATTATTAGGTTTCATTTTTTGCTCAAATTCTTTTGCCACAATCTGATTTTCACTCTTATTTTTCTCCTGTTTTGCTTTATTAGCTCTATTAATATCATCTTTCAAAATGGAATCAGGAGTCATAGGAAGTAAAGTAATATTTTTATCCTTATGAACAAGGGTATACTGATTGTTTCTACCATGGTGTACATAATTTTTATCAAATTGCCATGGTCTAACAAGTAATAAGGAACATGCTTGCATAGGTACCACATCACAATCAACATAATCAGCATATGTAGAGATACTAAAATGCACACGAACAGTACGTGTTACCTTAACCTTGCCGCTATTGTTGAACCATTGGATGTAGTAAGGATGTGGATGTGGTATTGTGGTGAGAGATAACTTCTCCACCATCTCCATGCTAGCCAAGTTGTTGCAACTCCCTCCATCTATGATCACGCGAACAGAACGTTCCTTCACAACTCCCTTTGTATGGAACAAATTATGCCTCTGATTTTGCTCAGCTTGTGTAACCTGCACACTCATAACATGTTGAGCAACTAAACATTCATACCTGTCAGCATCTACAGGAGCCATGTATTGCGTCTCATGATCAGAATCGTCTCCACCGTGTTTTTCACGTGTAATAAGAGCCAAAGTCCCCTCATCATAGTCACTAGCGGACTCATATCCACCATCCTCAGTAGCAATCATCACACGCTGAGATTTGCATTCACTCGCAAAATGTCCTCTTCCCTTACAACGACGACAAATAATATCTCTGGTGTGCCCTGTTGATGCCATGGAAGAAGAACTCTCTGCAGGCCCAATAGGTGTGCTCTTGGCAGATAATGGTGGTTGTGCCTACTTCCTTGTATCACGGCTGGAGGTAACAACTGATGGAGGTGTCGGTGCAGTAGAATGTGTGGAAGTAGAGGATGCACGCCGTGTCCATGATGAAGGTCGACCTGCAGAAAAGTTAGTTCGCGCCAATGCCTGTCGATCTTGGACTTCACGTTCAGCTTTACAAGCAAGATGAAATAAACGAGTGATATTATTATAATCCTTATACTCTAGAATGGTCTGAATCTCTCTATTTAATCCACCCATAAAACGTGCAAGCATAGCTTCATTCTCCTCAACAATACCACATCTAATCAGGCCAGTTTGTAATTGCTGATTATATTCTTCTACAGAATTTTTTCCTTGTCTTAAGCGCTGCAATTTTTGAAGTAATTCACGTTGATAATATGGTGGAACCCAACGAGTACGCATAGCAGTTTTCAAAGCAGCCCAAGTAGCTGGAATAGGATATAATCTACAATGTTCAGACCACCAAACACATGCAAAACTAGTGAAAGCACAAACAACAGCTGGAACACGTCTCTCCTCGGGATAGTGTAAACATGTAAAACGTTGTTCAGTTTCTAACTCCCAAGTAAGATATATATCAGGAACATATCTACCCTCAAATGGTGGAATATTCAATTTCAGTTCAGGAAGATGGTCATGTACCTCAGGTGGTGGTGCAGCCCTACCGTTGCGATGATATGCATGAGGACGACCTGGTGGTGGTGGTGGTGGTGGTTGCACGTAGTTCTGATTTTGGTCAACCTCATCCTCGTAAAGATCCTCCACCTCTGCAGTAGCAGCAGGAGCTACAGAAACATCAACAGCGGCACCAGAAGTTTGACCAGGCTCAAGGGGAACGCGCTGTGCTCGTCCCACTTGATTTGGAAGGCGATGTTGTTGTTGTTGTTGTTGTTGTTGTGGAGGTGGGACAGCTGCAGCAGCCGGTGGTGGTGGAAAACGCGAAATCAATTCAACAAACTTGTTATCGAGGTTTGTTTCAAACGTCTTCTCCATGCCATCTATCTTCTCCATGGCCTCGTCAAATCTGTTTAGCACATCTTGCACCTGTCCACTCATCATTTGCTGAAACTTATCATGAAGCTCCTTGTTCGTCAAGTTCTCCCAGTCAGTCTCGTCGGCTTGTGATCCTGGCATGGTTAGCAGCAATAGAAACACACAAGAATATTATCCTACAGACTACTAGAAAATGGTGGTGGTCGGGCGTCACAAATCCGTCAAGCAAATCTCAAATTCTTACCAGTTCTTACCCAGCAGCAGATGGTGATCGGCAACCGTGGTAGTCAAAACTCTCAAAGGTTGGATAAAGCGATTACCAGGGAGAGTCAAAACGCACGACGTAGATGTATGTGGGGCTGGGAAGGCTTATAAGATGGTAGGAAAAAGGGTCAGCAATAATCAATTCAGAGATGCAAAGTTGAATAAACGCTCAACGACGGTACACTGCTTGTCCTAGGCTAGACCGTACTAGAGACACGAGCCTAGAACACTAACAAAATCACGGCGCTGCACGTAATCAAGGGGAAAGCACACTCTGAATTATTATTATTTTCGCCTCTTTTTTTTGCGCCCTTTTTTTTTGCTGAAAATCACTATAATGGCGAGTGTCTCAAAACACTTCCCAAGTCAAACTAAGATGATAGGCACGAAATTTTTTTAATGATTTTTTTCGGAATCAGGGCAGCGACGACGAAAAAGTGCGGAAAAAAACAGTATGGTGGCACGTGTCTCAAAAGACTTAGAAAAGCCCAAAAATAGGATAGGGAAAAATGTTTTCACCTGTCGAAATTTTGGCCTAAAAACTGCCCGAGGGTCTCCGGACTCGTTTTTTTTGTCGAGACCTACTCAGGCAAGGAAACACGAAACCGAAACTAGATGGATCTCGAAAGCCAATCTAAAACGAAAAGAACTCGGAGTGGTGGTGGATATGTGGTGGTAGAATATGGCAGCGGTGGTGGTATATGGCAGCGGTGGTGGTATATGGATACGGATTGGTGGTGGTATATGGATACAGATCGGTGGTGGTATATGGCAGTAGCGATGAAGATATTGCGCCGGCGGCGTGACAACTTATGACCAGAACTCGAAACTCTAAAAGCCTAGACGTTAAGACCAACAATTTGACACGACGATGCAACCTCAAATTCAACTAAGCAAACACGGAAAAAATTATGCAATGGCTTAGACTGGTTCGGATATGATGAACTAACCCTAATAATAATATTTTTTGGCTTTTTCGTGGACTGTACGTATGAAGAACAGACTCGATCTAATCTACGAAAAAATGTAAAATCTCACCGAACAACCTAGAAATCTGATACCACTTGATAGAGGCAAAGGTGTCCCGTCTTTCGATGAGATGGTGACTATCGTTTTGGAAGAAGTCGACTTTGACGATCCGACTACGAACGTGCGAGGACGTTGCGCCTTAACAATCGCTAAACCAACTACGAGTGGATATTGACCACGCCGGAGCACGATCAACCTGACCACGAAGGTATGTTTCCTGCAGGCAAACGAAGAACAAGCAAGAAACTGAGATTGTAATCTGGATATTGCGAATTCAAGAGGAAAGCTCTATTGATCAAGCGGGGTTCTGTGATGTCCTTATCTGGTCGATGAACACAAACGAAGTACGCGAAGTTGCAGCTATGGCGAACTTTAATCTAAACAAAACCCAAAGTCTAAACGACGCCCTAAGGCTGTATATATGGGGGAAGAGGGGGGAATTTCGTGGCCCTTGGAGGAGGGGTCCGAAACCAACCCTAACTCTTGTTTCCCCACACATAGGGACTCTAAAAACAGCCTATACTCAAGTATTTCGAAATTACATGGGCCTGGCCCAATAATAAGGTGACGCAGCACCTATAATAGCGTCTGGACGAATTTTATGAAGTGGCATCTAGTATATTTCGTCCAAGGCTTCACGCACTCATTATGGTGGCTTCAAAGTCCTGAAATCATCACTTGTAACTCCGTTCTTGTTCCCCTTGCGCATGCCATCATCTCCATGCTTGATCTTGCTCCAATGTTCATCCTTCTTGTCCAAGCTAGACCCTTCATTTGTAAACAAGACAAATGTATCCAATTTAGGCAGCATCATATTCTCATGAACAATGCAATCATTACCAAGAAACGAAAGTACCTGGTAATTTAATTGGCGTGCGCGAGCTCTAGTAATTGGTCCTGTATATGTGTCAGTTCGGGCTGTGGGTGTAACCTTTTCCGTGATGTCCTCATCAGAGTGTGGAGGTCACACAAGCGGAGCAAAATCAATGGCATAATTTGTTCCATACAAAGGGAGTTGTGAAGGAACGTTCTATTCGTGTCATCATAGATGGAGGGAGCTGCAACAACTTGGCTAGCGTGGATATGGTGGAGAAGCTATCTCTCACCACAAGACCACATCCACATCTGATGCGGAGCATCCCAAGGTCATCCCCATGGACCATCAATCGCCTCACCAAGTGCTCCAAGGACCATTGACACGTGCTCGTGCTAGAGCACTTGAATCCGAGGTTAACTCTCTCCTTGTTGAATTCCCATTTGACCACCTTGAGACATGGCTGCTACCTCAAACGGAGACACTTTGTATGCTTAGGTGCCAAGGAGAAGTTACGGTGCAAGACGGATGCCAAGAGCATGAACCAGGATTATCCCAGCGCAGAGATAGGGGTACTACCGGTCCAACTACCGGTCTGCCGGTACTACCAGTCCAACTACCGGTCAACTACCGGTCTACCTTCTGTGATCGACCGGTGCAAGGCCGGAACTTCTGCTAAAACCACAAAAACCGATACTACCAGTCCCAGGACCGGTACTACCGCCCTGCCTGCGCGCAGTTGAAGGGTTTTCACCCCATGTATTCCCCCAACTTACCCCTAGACTATAAGTACTCCTTCCCTTCCATCTTTTAGGGTTAGCTTTGTGATAGCTCATCATAGACCTTTGTGGTTCCTCTCATACGAGACCGCGGCCTCTTCGGAGAAGATCCACACAGATTCAAGACCTCCTTCACGGAGAAGATCCTGCGGGATACCTCAAGACCTCCTCACGGAGAAGAACCGGTTACCCTTTGTATCGTCCCTTGTTGATCATGGATCTTGTATCTCTTTGTGTTTCGAGGATCTAGCATATGTGTGACTTGTTCTTGTTGGTTTGAGTGATTCTCTCGTGTTTCCCCTCGTGTTCCCTCTCGTGTTCTTCATGTTCTTCATGGGATCCCCTCCATTTCGTGAAAGATCGGCCATCTAGGGTTCCACCCTACATCATTATGGTATCAGAGCCACGGTTTCTCATGAATTTGGAGCCTCCCCACTGTTTTCTAGCCTTGTTTTGTGATAGAGAATAAGGAGTCCCGTCTTTCGATGAGATGGTGGCTATCGTTTTGGAGGAAGTAGACTTTGATGATCCGACTACGAACGTGCGAGGACGTCGCGCCTTAGCAATCGCTAAACCAACTCCGAGAGGTTATTGACCACGCCGGAGCACGATCAACCTGACCACGAAGGTCTGTTTCCTGCAGGCAAACGAAGAACAAGCAAGAAACTGAGATAGCAATCTGGATATTGCGAATTCAAGAGGAAAGCTTTATTGATCAAGTGGGGTTCTGTGACGTCTTGGTCTGGACGTTGAACACAAACGAAGTACGCGAAGTTGCAGCTATGGCGAACTTTAATCTAAACAAAACCCAAAGTCTAAACGACGCCCTAAGGGCTATATATATGGGGGAAAGAGGGGGGAATTTCGTGGCCCTTGGTGGAGGGGTCCGAATCCAACCCTAACTCTTGTTTCCCCACACATACGGACTCTAAAAACAACCTATACACAAGTATTTCGAAATTACATGGGCCTGGCCCAATAATAAGGTGACGCAACACCTATAATAGCCTCTGGACGAAATTTAAGAAGTGGCATCTTGTATATTTCGTCCAAGGCTTCACGCACTCATTATGGTGGCTTCAAAGTCCTGAAATCATCACTTTTAACTCCATTCTTGTTCTCCTTGCGCATGCCATCATCTCCATGCTTGATCTTGCTCCAACGTTCATCCTTCTTGTCCAAGCTAGGCCCTTCATTTGTTAGCAAGACAAATGTATCCAATTTAGGCAGCATCATATTCTCATAAACATTAGATTCATTACCAAGAAACAAAAGTACCTGGTAATTTAATTGGCGTGCGCGAGCTCTAGTAATTGGTCATGTATATGTGTCAGTTGGAGCTGTGGGTGTAACCTTGTTAGTGATGTCCTCATCATCCTCCCCTTCTTGAATTGAAGTCGTCCTCGACGGAAGCTCATCTTCCTCACCCAAGTAAGGCTTCAAATATGCAATGTTAAATGTGGGACTAACCCCAAAATCTGCAGGCAGCTCAAGTTTATATGCATTATCATTTATTTTCTCTAACACCTTGAAAGGACCATCAGCACGTGGCATTAGCTTTGACTTGCGCAAATTAGGAAACCTATCCTTACGCAAATGTAACCAAACAAGATCTCCAGGTGCAAAGACAACACGTTTTCTACCCTTATCTCCAACAAGTTTATATTTAGCATTCATGCGCTCAATATTTTCCTTAGTTAACTCATGCATTTTTAAGATCAATTCAGCACGTTGTTTAGCATCAAAATTAACCTTCTCCGGTGATGGAAGAGGCAACAAATCAATAGGTGCACGAGGTAGGAAACCATAGACAATTTCAAAAGGGCACATCTTAGTAGTAGAATGCAACGAATGATTATAAGCAAATTCAATATGAGGCAAGCATTCTTCCCACATTTTCTTATTATTCTTCAAAACAGCCCTAAGCATAGTAGACAAAGTTCTGTTGACTACTTCAGTTTGTCCATCGGTTTGGGGGTGACAAGTAGTACTAAAAAGAAGTTTAGTCCCCTACTTAGCCCATAAACGTCTCCAAAAGTGGCTAAGAAATTTAGTATCACGATCTGAAACAATAGTATTTGGCACACCATGCAATCGAATAATTTCACGAAAGAACAAATCAGCAACATTAGCAGCATCATCGCTTTTATGACATGGTATAAAGTGTGGCATCTTCGAGAACCTATCCACGACAACAAATATGCTATCCCTCCCCTTCTTTGTTTGAGGTAAACCCAAAACAAAGTCCATACATATATCTTCCCAAGGAATACTAGGGACATGCAAATGCATATATAAACCATGAGGATTGAGTCGTGACTTAGCTTTTTGACATGTAGTGCAGCGACCAACAAAACCTCAACATCCCGTCGCATCTTTGGCCAAAAGAAATGTGTAGCAAGTACGTCCTCCGTCTTCTTCACGCCAAAGTTTCCCATTAATCCCCCTCCATGCGCCTCCTGCAACAACAAAAGACGAACAGAGCTAGCTGGAATGCATAGCTTGTTTGCACAAAACACAAATCCATCATTAATGACGAACTTGTTCCATGTTCTCCCTTCTTTACAATTCTGCAATACATCTTTAAATTCAGCATCATGCACATATTGATCTTTGATGGTCTCCCAACCAAATATTTTGAAGTCAAGTTGTGAAAGCATAGTATAACGACGAGACAATGCATCAGCAATAACATTTTCTTTTCCCTTCTTGTGTTTAATAACATAAGGGAAAGTCTCTACGAATTCAACCCATTTAGCATGTCTACGGTTCAGTTTTGCTTGACTTTTAATGTGCTTCAAAGATTCATGATCAGAATGTATAACAAATTCTTTGGGCCATAAATAATGTTGCCATGTCTCCAAAGTCTGAACAAGAGCATATAATTCCTTATCATAAGTAGAATAATTCAGACTAGGCCCACTCAATTTTTCAGAAAAGTATGCAACAGGTTACCATCTTGTAATAACACACCTCCTAACCCAATTCCACTAGCATCACATTCAAGCTCAAATCTCTTATTAAAATCAGGAAGTTGGAGTAAAGGAGCATGTGTCAACTTATCTTTCAATACCGTGAATGCTTCTTCCCGTGCAGTACCCCAAACAAAAGGCACATCCTTCTTTGTAAGCTCATTGAGAGGTGCAGCAATGGTGCTGAAATCTCTCACAAAACACCGATAGAATCCAGCGAGGCCAAGGAAACTCCTCACGTGTGTGACCGTTTTGGGCTGCGGCCAACTCTCAATAGCTTCAATCTTGGCTTTATTAACCTCAATTCCCTGTGGAGTAACAACATAGCCAAGAAAAGATACTCGGTCGGTGCAAAAGGTGCACTTTCCAAGGTTACCAAACAAACGTGCATCACGTAGAGCAATAAAAACAGCACGTAAATGTTCCAAATGTTCCTCCAAAGATCTGCTAAAAATCAATATATCATCAAAGTATACTACCACAAATCGTCCAATGAAAGCACATAAAACTTCATTCATTAATCTCATGAAAGTACTAGGTGCATTAGTTAACCCAAAAGGCATGACTAACCACTCATATAATCCAAACTTAGTTTTAAATGCTGTTTTCCATTCATCTCGCAATTTCATACGAATTTGATGGTATCCACTACGCAAATCAATTTGGAGAATACTGTAGAGCCACTCAATTCATCAAGCATATCATCTAGCCTAGGAATAGGATGACGATAACGAATACTAATATTATTAATGCCTGTACAATCAACACACATACGCGATGTACCATCCTTTTTTGGCACTAGAATAATAGGAACAACACAAGGACTAAGGGATTTCCGTATATAACCTTTGTCGAGTAGCTCATGTACTTGACGCATAATCTCCTTCGTCTTTTCTGGATTGGTACGGTAAGGTGCGCGGTTGGGTAGCGATGCACCGGGAATTAAGTCAATCTGATGCTCAATCCCTCGAATAGGTGGTAATCCCGGTGGCACGTCTTGTGGAAAAACATCGGCGAACTCCTGCAAAATGTTAGTGACAGTAGGAGGCAAAGAGGAAGGCACGTCCTCGAATGAAAATAATGCCTCTTTGCACACAAAAGCATAGCAAGCGGATTTGCTAAAATCTAGCTCATCAATATCAGATTTGGTGCCAAGTAAACATGCACTTTTCAATTTAATTTCAGAAGCAACAGTAGATGGTTTATTATCAGGTTTCATTTGTTGCTCAAATTCTTTTGCCACAATCTGATTTTTACTCTTATTTTTCTCCTGTTTTGCTTTATTAGCTCTATTAATATCATCTTTCAAAATGGAATCAGGAGTCATAGGAAGTAAAGTAATATTTTTATCCTTATGAACAAGGGTATACTGATTGTTTCTACCATGGTGTACAAATTTTTTATCAAATTGCCATGGTCTACCAAGTAATAAGGAGTATGCTTGCATAGGTACCACATCACAATCAACATAATCAGCATATGTAGAGATACTAAAATGCACACGAACAGTACGTGTTACCTTAACCTTTCCGCTGTTGTTGAACCATTGGATGTAGTAAGGATGTGGATGTGGTCTTGTGGTGAGAGATAGCTTCTCCACCATCTCCATGCTAGCCAAGTTGTTGCAACTACCTCCATCTATGATCACGCGAACAGAACGTTCCTTCACAACTCCCTTTGTATGGAACAAATTATGCCGCTGATTTTGCTCAGCTTGTGTAACCTGCACACTCAAAACACGTGCCCTGTTGATGCCATGGAAGAAGAAGAACTCTGTGCAGGCCCAATAGGTATGCTCTTGGCAGATAATGGTGGTTGTGCCTGCTTCCTTGTATCATGGCTGGAAGTAATAGCTGATGGAGGTGTCGGTGCAGTAGAATGTGTGGAAGTAGAAGATGCACGCGGTGTCCATGATGAAGGTCGACCTGCAGAAAAGTTAGTCTGCTCCAATGCCTGTCGATCCTGCACTTCACGTTCAGCTTTACAAGCAAGATGGAATAAACGAGTGATATTATTATAATCCTTATACTCTAGAATGGTCTGAACCTCTCTATTTAATCCATCTATAAAACGTGCAAGCATAGCTTCATTCTCCTCAACAATACCACACCTAATCAGGACAGTTTGTAATTGCTGATAATATTCTTCTACGAATTTTTTCCTTGTCTTAAGCGCTGCAATTTTTGAAGTAATTCATGTTGATAATATGGTGGAACCCAACGAGTACGCATAGCAGTTTTCAAAGCAGCCCAAGTAGCTGGAATAGGATATAATCTACAATGTTCAGACCACCAAACACATGCAAAACTAGTGAAAGCACAAACAGCAGCAGGTACACGTCTCTCCTCGGGATAGTGTAAACATGTAAAACGTTGTTCAGTTTCTAACTCCCAAGTAAGATATATATCAGGAACATATCTACCCTCAAATGGTGGAATATTTAATTTCAGTTTAGAAAGATGGTCATGTACCTCAGGTGGTGGTGCAGGCCTATGATACGTCCAAAACGTATCTATAATTTCTGCTTGATCCATGCTTCTTTTGTGTGATATTGCTATGATATTTATGCACTTCCATACACTTTTGATCATATTTGGACTAACCTATTAACTCAGTGCACCACAGTGCCAGTTCCTGTTTTCTGCTGTTTTTCTATTTCAGATTTCCCCCATATTAAAAGTGCTCCAAAAATTCCGGGAAAAATACAGAAAAAATCAGCGTACAGGAAGCTTCGAGAAAAACCAAGGTGGGGCCAGAGGGGAGCCAGGGGCGGCCCAGGCGGCCACGCGGGGCGGCCCCACCCCTGGCCGCCCTAGGGGGGCGCCTGGGGCCCCCTCTCCGCCTCTGGTGACCCCCTTTTGCATATATACTCCTCGCGTCCCGAAACCCTCGAGGACGGAACCCTTTTTCACGATCTCGCCTCTGTTCCGCCGCTGCAATGCTTCCAAGATCGGGAGCATCAGGAGAACTCTTCCCGGCACCCTGCCGGAGGGGAGAACCACCACCGGGAGCTTTTCCACCACCATGGACGCTTCCCGGATGAGTTGTGAGTAGTCCCCCTTGGACCATGGGTCCATGACCAGTAGCTATGTGATGTTCTCCTCCCCTCTTTGTTCTTCATGGATTAGACCTCGTGAGCTGCCCTACATGATCGAGGCACATATGTAATCTTTATGCTGTTGCTCTGCTGAGTTTGCTGGGATCCGATGGATTATGAGATTATGTTCAGATTGTGTGTGAGTAATATATTTGATTCACCTCTTTTATATTTTAGTTCTTGAGTAATTCTTGCATGTTCTCCGTTGCTGTTTATTGCTTTGGCCAAGTAGTAGGTAGTAACTCCAAGAGGGAACGTTATGCTTGATTGTGGGTTCATGCCCCCTGATGACTAGCTTGAGTGACAGAAACATGAGTCTAGGGGATGTGTTGTTGCCACAAGGGGGAAAACAACGGTGCTTGTACTTGCGGATGCAAGGCTAGTTTACTTTACGCAAAGTTCTTTTAATGCAGTTGTCTGTTGCTTTGAGTTTACACTTTGGGTGGGACTCGCAACTTAATACCAGCGAGATGTTCTGGATAGATATCTCAAGGTGGATGATTAGTAGTAGATGCAGATGGATTTTGGTCTACTTGCCTTGGCGTACCGCCCATGCTTTTGAGCCTCTACCTTTCTTTGCAGCATAGTTAGCATTGGTTTGCGCACATAATTCTGTCAATTGCCCAGCTGTAATTTGTTTACCTCGCTTAGCTGTTTTATCGCCTTTTGGGAGAGAGACATCACTTGTGAACATCATGGGACCCCGGTCCATATTACCACCACTGATCACACCTTATATTTACTTCCTGTTTCTATTTCCTAGTTGCAGTCATAGCTATCATTATTACCTCTTGCGTTTGATCCTTTGTAAACAGCAAGGCCGGAGGGATTGACAACCTCTCTGTACTCGTTGGGAGCAAAGTTATTTGTATCTGTGTGCAGGTCCTGTCAGCCGCTAAGTATCTGGCGCCGTTAGCAGTTGACACCTACTTGTCGACCCTCGGAGTCTCACGGGATTCGATCCTTGGTATCTTTGCCAAGGGAAACTTGCCGTTACGCTACATCTCAAACCTTCCACTTGGGGTAACCAACGAGGGGCGAGAAGCCATCAAGCAAAGTTTCTGGCGCCATTGCCGGGGACTCCACTCTTCAAGATAGGGGAGTTGCACGCTATCTTTTATCTTTGCTTTTTAGTCTTGTTAGTTTTCCTTTCAGTTTTTGCTTTAGTGTCCTTTACCAAAAATCACAAAAAAAATATTTGCTTTTCTATTAGTAGTCCTTTCTTTTTAGTCAAGCATGTTAGGATTTGGTGCTTTGAGGGAATCAGAAGTTCTAGATTTCCATCAAAGGGATGGAGAAAATATGAAGAAGGCATGGGACAGAATTTCTGATGCACATAGGAGAATTATGCCTTGGATAACTATAAAAATTGTGCTTAGAAATTTTTACCATGGTCTTTTTAAATGGTGTAAACACTCTCTTGATATTATAGCTGAAGGAGATTTCCTAGAGTGTGATGAAGCTAGAGCTCTTGAAATTATACATGGTCTATCTAGTTACTTTGTTTATGATCATAGTTTTGATACTATCATAGATAGACTTGCTACTATTGAGAAGAGAATGGATGCTCTAGACTTGATGAAGGTAGAGAAACCCAAACCCAATAAGAGAGATATTTTGGAAATAGACAATGATTGGGAGCCTTTTGTTAGAATTAACATCTCTAATCAAGACTTCCTTGCTTATTGTGAATTGGATCTATGGTTTCTACTATGCAAAAAATTGTTCATGATTCTTTAAAATTTAACATGGACAGATTATCATCCTATCATGAACATGCTAATGGAGACATTCCTGAGATCCAGGGAAGAATAAATGACGTGCCACTTACATTCCTTAAAGGGATTGCAATGGTTGATTTCTTCATCATGAAGCCAAACCAAGGGAATATAGTGCTTGGAAGGGACTTCCTCCGATCCGTAAAAGGCTTCATCGATATAGGTAAGGGACAAATCCGCCTACGCGGGAAGGCAAAAGGTACGTACCCTTTTCCTAAAGGAACAAGGGTGAACTTGTTGAGGAACCATTTGAAGCAATTTATAACTCCGTTTATTATGATGATTTTTGATTCCTCTTTGCATTATGCCTAGCTTAAAGGCATAAAAGAAAGTGCTTTTGGGAGGCAGCCCACAACGAATAAAGTTTTATTTTGCTTTTGTTGTGTCTTGATGTTTGTTACTACAGTAGCATCATCATTGTATCTTTTCTTTTCAGCTTTGTGCCAAGTTTAGCCTCTGATTGCAAGAAAGTGCAAAAGTTGTGACGTGCTGTCCAGGAAACAGATTCTGCCCTTGGACAGAAAAATTTGTATAAAATCACCAGATCATCTTTTTGATCTGAATTGTTTTGACAGCGTGCTCTATACAATTGGCTTTCGAGCATCTGTTCTGAGTTTTTTGATTTGAGTTGCAGAAGTGCCCCGAAAAAATTATTTACTACCTGCTGGTCTGTTTTTCACAGATTCTGTCCTGTTTGGCCTTTCTTCGTTTTGCAAACCCTGAGCTTGCTTTTTCTTTGGAAAAACCTTTTGGCAATCTTTAGAAATAGTAGCTCTTCAAGATTATCCTTATTTCCAATAGGGAAAAATTATTTTATTGTGGGTACTAACCTCGCTAATCAGATTATGATGAGTTATGTATGAAGGGAGTTTTCAAGTGTGCGAGGAAAGATGATAAAAGAAGATTCAGGAGGGTCAAACGCTCAAGCTTGGGGATGCCCCAGTGCACCCCCAAGAAATATTAAAGAAGACTCAAGCGTCTAAGCTTGGGGATGCCCCCGTGCATCCCCTTCTCCATCAACAATTATCAGTTCGTCTTTAGTTCCACTATATTTTAATCACTTCATGCGTTATTTGCTATGCTTGGAGCGTCTTGCTCTTAGTTTCCTTTTTAGTTTTCTTTAGCTTTGCTTGTTGTTTATAACGAGTTAGAACCCAGCTTTCTTTGTGTGGGAGGGAAACACGCTCCACTTCAACCTAGAACACAACATAGGATTTTCATGCTTATCTTCGCTGTGTGTGTTCTTTGTCTTTCCATAGCTGCTGTCATGTTTAGCTCTTAGTTTTCATGCTTTTCTTCTTAAAGAGCTTATGTTTAGGTTGTTGTTGAACTCTCTTGAGTTTTCATGATTATCTTGTTAAGAGAGTTTGCCTGTTGCACTGAGTTGTGTGTCTTAACTTAAAGTAGGTAATTGAGGTTGCTATTTAATTTTAGTAGTAACTTGCAATAGTTTTGAGGTATTGCCATGAGTAATGTCTGAACTTTTGGTGTCAAGAGCTTTAGCCTATTAGTAATAGATGTCGTATTTTGGGCAATCCGTGTTTATTTTCGAAAACCTACAAAATAGTTGAGAACTTTAGCTACTAAATGGATCACTAATCTTTGGAGGGATCGAATATTAGAGTACACTCACGTACCATGGGTCGAGGATGCGCAAGGGTAACCAAACCCCCATACACACCTCCTCTGGGTACTTGTCTCTTTGTGAACCTCCTAATTAGATTGAGAGTTACCAATAATAAGTGCATGAGTTCTTCGGACTAATGTGAGTATTCGAAAGTTGACACTTCCACCTAACCATATTTTTCTAGCCTCTTCGGTGCCGTGCATTGCCCTTTCTCACCTCGAGAGTTGGCGCATACTTCGCCGGTGCATCCAAATCCTTGGCACGATAAGCTCTGTCATCATAAGCCTCATTATATCCTTCCTCAAAACAGCCAGCATACCTACCTATCAAGGCATTTCCATAGCCTTTCCGAGATACATTGCCATGCAACATCCATCTTCTCATGACTCGATCTTCATGTCATACATGCTTTTTTGCTTGATCGATGAGCCGCATGCTAGTTGGGCCTTGCCCTAATCATTGCTACATGACGCGCTAGTATCATTGCATTTCCTGCTACACTGGCAGAGGCATACGTTTGCATACATCATGATAGTTTCATTTTCTTTATGTTGAGTACTTTTGTAAAGTGTGAAAGATCTTCTATACTTCTTGTAATACATAGAGTGTTGCCCCTAAAGTGAGGAAAAGATCCCAAAGAGGACAAATCAAAAGATCCCAAAGAGGACAAAATCAAAAGATCCCAAAGAGGACAAATGAGAGTTAAATAGAAAGAGCCATTGAGGCCACAAAAAAATAAAATAAAATAGAAAAAAGAGAAAAAAAATAAAAAGAGAGAAGGGGGCACACTACTATTTCTTTTGAGAGATCCACACTCGTACTCCATCTTATACCTTGTACTCCATAGAGATTATCATTTATGCATATAGCTATGTGGGGACCTTTACACTATAGAACTTGGCTTGTATATTCCAATGACGAGCCTCCTCAAAAGAGCTCTAGGTCTTCTTGAGCAAGCAAGTTGGATGCACCCCCACTAGTTCCATTGGAGAGCTTACCTTAGCTCATATGTGCATCCGTTGCATGGCAATCCCTACTCCTCACATCATATCTATCATTTGGCTTTCTCTCGCCGATGATTGTCCTCATTGATGTGAGCCTTTCACACCTTTTTGTCTTCCCCCTCCATCATTTTTCTCTCTTTTCCATCCTAAGTGTCGACTTTCTTGCTTACGCTCATCCATTGCATGAGTGCTCAAAATATCTAAAGGGAGTGGATCATTTTGACTTGTACCTGGCTGACGGTCTGGGGATGAGTCAAGATAAGATTCCAAAGAAGACCAAGTGTGAAACTTTAGTAGATTAAGTTCTCAACAATACAAAAACTATGTTTTACTCTCTCGTATATCCCTATCCCCTTTCTTGCACGCAAACACCATTTGGAGACATTCGAGTCACGGACAGCGAGAGCTCTTGCACCTTTATGTTCTTATGTTACTTGTTACAATGGTAATATAGACTCTTCCTTGTTATGACTTGAATTGAATTACATGCCTTGATTGCTTTACTTAAAAAGTTCTTATATGGTTGGTAGCATGTCACCACAGAAATTATGTTTGTTATCATTTACCTACTCGAGGACGAGCAGGAATTAAGCTTGGGGATGTTGATACGTCCAAAACGTATCTATAATTTCTGCTTGCTCCATGCTTCTTTTGTGTGATATTGCTATGATATTTATGCACTTCCATACACTTTTGATCATATTTGGACTAACCTATTAACTCAGTGCACCACAGTGCCAGTTCCTGTTTTCTGCTGTTTTTCTATTTCAGATTTCCCCCATATTAAAAGTGCTCCAAAAATTCCGGGAAAAATACAGAAAAAATCAGCGTACAGGAAGCTTCGAGAAAAACCAAGGTGGGGCCAGAGGGGAGCCAGGGGCGGCCCAGGCGGCCACCCGGGGCGGCCCCACCCCTGGCCACCCTAGGGGGGCGCCTGGGGCCCCCTCTCCGCCTCTAGTGACCCCCTTTTGCATATATACTCCTCGCGTCCCGAAACCCTCGAGGACGGAACCCTTTTTCACGATCTTGCCTCTGTTCCGCCGACGCAATGCTTCCAAGATCGGGAGCATCAGGAGAACTCTTCCCGGCACCCTGCCGGAGGGGAGAACCACCACCGGGAGCTTCTCCACCACCATGGACGCTTCCCGGATGAGTTGTGAGTAGTCCCCCTTGGACCATGGGTCCATGACCAGTAGCTATGTGATGTTCTCCTCCCCTCTTTGTTCTTCATGGATTAGACCTCGTGAGCTGCCCTACATGATCGAGGCACATATGTAATCTTTATGCTGTTGCTCTGCTGAGTTTGCTGGGATTCGATGGATTATGATATTATGTTCAGATTGTGTGTGAGTAATATATTTGATTCACCTCTTTTATATTTTAGTTCTTGAGTAATTATTGCATGTTCTCTGTTGCTGTTTATTGCTTTGGCCAAGTAGTAGGTAGTAACTCCAACAGGGAACGTTATGCTTGATTGTGGGTTCATGCCCACTGATGACTAGCTTGAGTGACTGAAACATGAGTCTAGGGGATGTGCTGTTGCCACAAGGGGGAAAACAATGGTGCTTGTACTTGCGGGTGCAAGGCTAGTTTACTTTACGCAAAGTTCTTTTAATGCAGTTGTTTGTTGCTTTGAGTTTACACTTTGGGTGGGACTCGCAACTTAATACCAGCGAGATGTTCTGGATAGATATATCAAGGTGGATGATTAGTAGTAGATGCAGATGGATTTCGGTCTACTTGCCTTGGCGTACCGCCCATGCTTTTGAGCCTCTACCTTTCGTTGCAGCATAGTTAGCATTGGTTTGCGCACATAATCCTGTCAATTGCCCAGCTGTAATTTGTTTACCTCGCTTAGCTGTTTTATCGTCTTTTGGGAGAGAGACATCACTAGTGAACATCATGGGACCCCGGTCCATATTACCACCATTGATCACACCTTATATTTACTTCCTGTTTCTATTTCCTAGTTGCAGTCATAGCTATCATTATTACCTCTTGCGTTTGATCCTTTGTAAACAGCAAGGCCGGAGGGATTGACAACCTCTCTGTACTCGTTGGGAGCAAAGTTATTTGTATCTGTGTGCAGGTCCTGTCAGCCGCTAAGTATCTGGCGCCGTTAGCAGTTGACACCTACTTGTCGACCCTCGGAGTCTCACGGGATTCGATCCTTGGTATCTTTGCCAAGGGAAACTTGCCATTACGCTACATCTCAAACCTTCCACTTGGGGTAACCAACGAGGGGCGAGAAGCCATCAAGCAAAGTTTCTGGCGCCGTTGCCGGGGACTCCACTCTTCAAGATAGGGGAGTTGCACACTATCTTTTATCTTTGCTTTTTAGTCTAGTTAGTTTTCCTTTCAGTTTTTGCTTTAGTGTCCTTTACCAAAAATCACAAAAAATTATTTGCTTTTCTGTTAGTAGTCCTTTCTGTTTAGTCAAGCATGTTAGGATTTGGTGCTTTGAGGGAATCAGAAGTTCTAGATTTCCATCAAAGGGATGGAGAAAATATGAAGAAGGCATGGGACAGAATTTCTGATGCACATAGGAGAATTATGCCTTGGATACCTATAAAAATTGTGCTTAGAAATTTTTACCATGGTCTTTTTAAATGGTGTAAACACTCTCTTGATATTATAGCTGAAGGAGATTTCCTAGAGTGTGATGAAGCTAGAGCTCTTGAAATTATACATGGTCTATCTAGTTACTTTGTTTATGATCATAGTTTTGATACTGTCATAGATAGACTTACTACTATTGAGAAGAGAATGGATGCTCTAGACTTGATGAAGGTAGAGAAACCCAAACCCAATAAGAGAGATATTTTGGAAATAGACAATGATTGGGAGCCTTTTGTTAGAATTAACATCTCTAATCAAGACTTCCTTGCTTATTGTGATATTGGATCTATGGTTTCTACTATGCCAAAAATTGTTCATGATTCTTTAAAATTTAACATGGACAGATTATCATCCTATCATGAACATGCTAATGGAGACATTCCTGAGATCCAGGGAAGAATAAAAGACGTGCCAGTTACATTCCTTAAAGGGATTGCAATGGTTGATTTCTTCATCATGAAGCCAAACCAAGGGAATATAGTGCTTGGAAGGGACTTCCTCCGAGCCGTAAAAGGCTTCATCGATATAGGTAAGGGACAAATCCGCCTACGCGGGAAGGAAAAAGGTACGTACCCCTTTCCTAGAAGGAACAAGGGTGAACTTGTTGAGGAACCATTTGAAGCAATTTATAACTCCGATTATTATGATGATTTTTTATTCCTCTTTGCATTATGCCTAGCTTAAAGGCATAAAAGAAAGCGCTTTTGGGAGGCAGCCCACAACGAATAAAGTTTTATTTTGCTTTTGTTGTGTCTTGATGTTTGTTACTACAGTAGCATCATCATTGTATCTTTTCTTTTCAGCTTTGTGCCAAGTTTAGCCTCTGATTGCAAGAAAGTGCAAAAGTTGTGACGTGCTGTCCAGGAAACAGATTCTGCCCTTGGACAAAAGTCGTATAAAATCACCAGATCATCTTTTTGATCTGAAGTTTTTTTGACAGCGTTCTCTATACAATTGGCTTTCGAGCGTCTGTTCTGAGTTTTTTGATTTGAGTTGCAGAAGTGCCCCGAAAAAATTATTTACTACCTGCTGGTCTGTTTTTCACAGATTCTGTCATGTTTTGCCTTTTCTTCGTTTTGCAAACCTTGAGCTTGCTTTTTCTTTGCAAAAACCTTTTGGCAATCTTGAGAAACAATAGCTCTTCAAGATTATCCTTATTTCCAGTAGGGAAAAATTATTTTATTGTGGGTACTAACCTCGCTAATCAGATTATGATGAGTTATGTATGAAGGGAGTTTTCAAGTTTGCGAGGAAAGATGATAAAAGAAGATTCAGGAGGGTCAAACGCTCAAGCTTGGGGATGCCGCCGTGCACCCCCAAGAAATATTCAAGAAGACTCAAGCGTCTAAGCTTGGGGATGCCCCCCTGCATCCCCTTCTCCATCAACAATTATCAGTTCGTCTTTCGTTCCACTATATTTTAATCACTTAATGCGTTATGTGCTATGCTTGGAGCGTCTTGCTCTTAGTTTCATTTTTAGTTTTCTTTAGCTTTGCTTGCTATTGATAACGAGTTAGAACCCAGCTTTCTTTGTGTGGGAGAGAAACACGCTCCACTTCAACCTAGAACACAACATAGGATTTTCATGCTTATCTTCGTTGTGTGTGTTCTTTGTCTTTCCATAGCTGCTGTCATGTTTAGCTCTTAGTTTTCATGCTTTTCTTCTTAAAGAGCTTATGTTTAGGTTGTTGTTGAACTCTCTTGAGTTTTCATGATTATCTTGTTAAGAGAGTTTGCCTGTTGCACTGAGTTGTGTGTCTTAACTTAAAGTAGGTAATTGAGGTTGCTATTTAATTTTAGTAGTAACTTGCAATAGTTTTGAGGTATTGCCATGAGTAATGTCTGAACTTTTGGTGTCAAGAGGTTTAGCCTATTAGTGATAGATGTCGTATTTTGGGAAATCCGTGTTTATTTTCGAAAACCTACAAAATAGTTGAGAAATTTAGCTACTAAATGGATCACTAATCTTTGGAGGGATCGAATATTAGAGTACACTCACGTACCATGGGTCGAGGATGCGCAAGGGTAACCAAACCCCCATACACACCTCCTCGGGGTACTTGTCTCTTTGTGAACCTCCTAATTAGATTGAGAGTTACCGATAATAAGTGCATGAGTTCTTCGGACTACTGTGAGTATTCGAAAGTTGACACTTCCACCTAACCATATTATTCTAGCCTCTTCGGTGCCGTGTATTGCCCTTTCTCACCTCGAGAGTTGGCGCATACTTCGCCGGTGCATCCAAATCCTTGGCACGATACGCTCTGTCATCATAAGCCTCATTATATCCTTCCTCAAAACAGCCAGCATACCTACCTATCAAGGCATTTCCATAGCCTTTCCGAGATACATTGCCATGCAACATCCATCTTCTCATGACTTGATCTTCATGTCATACATGCTTTTTTGCTTGATCGATGAGCCACATGCTAGTTGGGCCTTGCCCTAATCATTGCTAGATGACGCGCTAGTATCATTGCATTTCCTGCTACACTGGCAGAGGCATACGTTTGCATACATCATGATAGTTTCATTTTCTTTATGTTGAGTACTTTTGTAAAGTGTGAAAGATCTTCTATACTTCTTGTAATACATAGAGTGTTGCCCCTAAAGTGAGGAAAAGATCCCAAAGAGGACAATTCAAAAGATCCCAAAGAGGACAAAATCGAAAGATCCCAAAGAGGACAAATGAGAATTAAATAGAAAGAGCCATTGAGGCCACAAAAAAATAAAAAAGAGAGAAAAAAGAGAAAAAGAAATAAAAAGAGAGAAGGGGGCACACTACTATTTCTTTTGAGAGATCCACACTCGTACTCCATCTTATACCTTGTACTCCATAGAGATTATCATTTATGCATATAGCTATGTGGGGACCTTTACACTATAGAACTTGGCTTGTATATTCCAATGATGAGCCTCCTCAAAAGAGCTCTAGGTCTTCTTGAGCAAGCAAGTTGGATGCACCCCCACTAGTTCCATTGGAGAGCTTACCTTAGCTCATATGTGCATCCGTTGCATGGCAATCCCTACTCCTCACATCATATCTATCATTTGGCTTTCTCTCGCCGATGATTGTCCTCATTGATGTGAGCCTTTCACACCTTTTTGTCTTCCCCCTCCATCATTTTTCTCTCTTTGCCATCCTAAGTGTCGACTTTCTTGCTTACGCTCATCCAATGCATGAGTGCTCAAAATATCGAAAGGGAGTGGATCATTTTGACTTGTACCTGGCTGACGGTCTGGGGATGAGTCAAGATAAGATTCCAAAGAAGACCAAGTGTGAAACTTTACTAGATTAAGTTCTCAACAATAAAAAAACTATGTTTTACTCTCTCGTATATCCATATCCCCTTTCTTGCACGCAAACACCATTTGGAGACATTCGAGTCACGGACAGCGAGAGCTCTTGCACCTTTATGTTCTTATGTTACTTGTTACAATACTAATATAGACTCTTGCTTGTTATGACTTGAATTGAATTACATGCCTTGATTATATGGTTGGTAGCATGTCACCATAGAAATTATGCTTGTTATCATTTACCTACTCGAGGACGAGCAGGAATTAAGCTTGGGGATGTTGATACGTCCAAAACGTATCTATAATTTCTGCTTGCTCCATGCTTCTTTTGTGTGATATTGCTATGATATTTATGCACTTCCATACACTTTTGATCATATTTGGACTAACCTATTAACTCAGTGCACCACAGTGCCAGTTCCTGTTTTCTACTATTTTTCTATTTCAGATTTCCCCCATATTAAAAGTGCTCCAAAAATTCCGGGAAAAATACAGAAAAATCAGCGTACAGGAAGCTTCGAGATAAATCAAGGTGGGGCCAGAGGGAAGCCAGGGGCGGCCCAGGCGGCCACCCGGGGCGGCCCCACCCCTGGCCGCCCTAGGGGGGCGCCTCGGGCCCCCTCTCCGCCTCTGGTGACCCCCTTTTGCATATATACTCCTCGCGTCCCGAAACCCTCGAGGACGGAACCCTTTTTCACGATCTCGCCTCTGTTCCGCCGCCGCAACGCTTCCAAGATCGGGAGCATCAGGAGAACTCTTCCCGGCACCCTGCCGGAGGGGAGAACCACCACCTGGAGCTTCTCCACCACCATGGACGCTTCCCGGATGAGTTGTGAGTAGTCCCCCTTGGACCATGGGTCCATGACCAGTAGCTATGTGATGTTCTCCTCCCCTCTTTGTTCTTCATGGATTAGACCTCGTGAGCTGCCCTACATGATCGACGCACATATGTAATCTTTATGTTGTTGCTCTGCTGAGTTTGCTGGGATCCGATGGATTATGAGATTATGTTCAGATTGTGTGTGAGTAATATATTTGATTCACCTCTTTTATATTTTAGTTCTTGAGTAATTCTTGCATGTTCTCCGTTGCTGTTTATTGCTTTGGCCAAGTAGTAGGTAGTAACTCCAAGAGGGAACGTTATGCTTGATTGTGGGTTCATGCCCCCTGATGACTAACTTGAGTGACAGAAACATGAGTCTAGGGGATGTGTTGTTGCCACAAGGGGGAAAACAACGGTGCTTGTACTTGCGGGTGCAAGGCTAGTTTACTTTACGCAAAGTTCTTTTAATGCAGTTGTCTGTTGCTTTGAGTTTACACTTTGGGTGGGACTCGCAACTTAATACCAGCGAGATGTTCTGGATAGATATCTCAAGGTGGATGCTTAGTAGTAGATGCAGATGGATTTCGGTCTACTTGCCTTGGCGTACCGCCCATGCTTTTGAGCCTCTACCTTTCTTTGCAGCATAGTCATCATTGGTTTGCGCACATAATCCTGTCAATTGCCCAGCTGTAATTTGTTTACCTCGCTTAGCTGTTTTATCGTCTTTTGGGAGAGAGACATCACTAGTGAACATCATGGGACCCCGGTCCATATTACCACCACTGATCACACCTTATATTTACTTCCTGTTTCTATTTCCTAGTTGCAGTCATAGCTATCATTATTACCTCTTGCGTTTGATCCTTTGTAAACAGCAAGGCCGGAGGGATTGACAACCTCTCTGTACTCGTTGGGAGCAAAGTTATTTGTATCTGTGTGCAGGTCCTGTTAGCCGCTAAGTATCTGGCGCCGTTAGCAGTTGACACCTAGTTGTCGACCCTCGGAGTCTCACGGGATTCGATCCTTGGTATCTTTGCCAAGGGAAACTTGCCGTTACGCTACATCTCAGACCTTCCACTTGGGGTAACCAACGAGGGGCGAGAAGCCATCAGCCTACCATCTCAAACCTACTTATCGAGCTTTGTTTCAAACGTCTTCTCCATGCCATCTATCTTCTCCATGGCCTCGTCAAATCTGTTTAGCACATCTTGCACCTATACACTCATCATTTGCTGAAACTTATCATGAAGTTCCTTGTTCGTCAAGTTCTCCCAGTCAGTCTCGTCGGCTTGTGATCCTGGCATGGTTAGCAGCAATAGAAACACACAAGAATATGATCCTACAGACTACTAGAAAATGGTGGTGGTCGGGCGTCACAAATCCGTCAAGCAAATCTCAAATTCTTACCAGTTCTTACCCAACAGCAGGTGGTGATCGGCAACCGTGGTAGTCAAGACTCTCAAGGTTGGATAAAGCGATTACCAGGGAGAGTCAAAACGCACGACGTAGATGTATGTGGAGCTGGGAAGGCTTATAAGATGGTAAGAAAAAGGGTCAACAATAATCAATTCAGAGATGCAAAGTTGAATAAACGCTCAACGACGGTACTGTGCTGGTCCTAGGCTAGACCGTGCTAGAGACGCAAGCCTAGAAAACTAACAAAATCACGGCGCAACACGTAAACAAGGGAGGAGCACACACTGATTTTTTTTTCTTTTTTTTCCTTTTTTTGCACTATTTTTTTGCTCTGCAACAATTTTTTTTCGAAAAAGTTTACAAATGGTCTAAAAACTGCCTAGCCAGAATTTTCCAGACTTAGTTTTTTTTAGTTTGGAACTATTTTTCTACTGCGGGTAGCACGGATGTTTGGAAGTCCTTCTCCAGCACGACTCGGAGTATGGCGTGATCTGGAAATCCAAAACAGAGTAACAAAATACTGGACTCGGAATAAGACTAGTGGCGGAGATGAATCTGGTGGAACTCAGACTGGTGGCGGAGATGAATCTGGTGGAACTCGGACTGGTGGCGGATATATGTTGCAGGTGGACTTGGATTGGCGTGATGGCGACGGATATGTGGTGGCCTATATGGACTCGGATTGGCGGTGAATATGTGGTGGTGGTATATGGCAGCGGTGATGGTATATGGCAGCAGCGATGATCATGATGCGGTGGTGATATATGGCAACGGCGACGTGACAACCTGTGAACAGAACTCGAAACTCTAAAGGACTAGACGCTAAGACCAGCAACTTGACACGACGATGCAACCGTAAATCCAACAAAGAAAATACAGAAAAGATTATGCAAAGGCTCAGATTGGTTCGGATGGGATGAACTAACCCTAATTTTTTTGGCTTTTTCATGGACTATAGGTATGAAGAACAGACTCGATCTAAACTACGAAAAACTGTAAGATCTCACCGAGCAACCTGGAAATCTGATACCACATGATAGAGGCAAAGGTGTCCCGTCTTTCGATGAGATGGTGGCTATCGTTTTGGAGGAAGTCGACTTTGACGATCCGACTACGAACGTGCGAGGACGTCGCGCCTTAACAATCGCTAAACCAACTCCGAGAGGTTATTGACCACGCCAAAGCACGATCAACCTGACCACGAAGGTCTGTTTCCTGCAGGCAAACGAAGAACAAGCAAGAAACTGAGATTGCAATCTGGATATTGCTAATTTAAGAGGAAAGCTTTATTGATCAAGTGGGGTTCTGTGACGCCTTTGTCTGGTCGTTGAACACAAACGAAGTACGCGAAGTTGCAGCTATGGCGAACTTTAATCTAAACAAAACCCCAAAGTCTAAACGACGCCCTAAGGGCTATATATATGGGGGAAAGAGGGGGGAATTTCGTGGCCCTTCGTGGAGGGGTCTGAAACCAACCCTAACTCTTGTTTCCCCACACATACGGACTCTAAAAATAGCCTATACTCAAGTATTTCGAAATTACATGGGCCTGGCCCAATAATAAGGTGACGCGGCACCTATAATAGCCTCTGGACAAAATTTATGAAGTGGCATCTTGTATATTTCGTCCAAGGCTTCACACACTCATTATGGTGGCTTCAAAGTCCTGAAATCATCACTTGTAACTCCATTCTTGTTCCCCTTGCACATGCCATCATCTCCATGCTTGATCTTGCTCCAATGTTCATCCTTCTTGTCCAAGCAAGGCCCTTCATTTGTAAGCAAGACAAATGTATCCAATTTAGGCAGCATCATATTCTCATGAACATTAGATTCATTACCAAGAAACGAAAGTACCTGGTAATTTAATTGGCGTGCGCGAGCTCTAGTAATTGGTCATGTATATGTATCAGTTGGAGCTGTGGGTGTAACCTTGTTAGTGATGTCCTCATCACAAGTCAAACTAAAATGATAGGCACAAAAAAAATTGACGATTCTTTTCGGAATCAGGGCAGCGACGACGAAAAAGTGCGGTAAAAAAATAGTATGATGGCACGTGTCTCAAAAGACTCAGAAAAGCCTAAAAATAGGATAGGGAAAAAATATTTTCACCTACCAAAATTTTGGCCTAAAAACTGCCCGAGGGAAAAATAATTTTTTTTCCGAGACCTACGCAGGCAAGGAAACACGAATCCGAAACCTAGATAGATCTCGAGAACAAACCTAATATGAAAAGAACTCGGATTGGTGGTGGATATAAGGTTGTAGGATATGGCAGCGGTTGTAGGTTATGGCAGCGGTGGTGGTATGTGGCAGCGGTGGTGGTACGTGGTCGCGGTGGTGGGATATGGCAGCGGTAGTGGGATATGGCAGCGAAGGTGGTATGGCACGAGCGATGAATATGGTGCGACGGTGGCGTGACAAACTGTGAACAGAACTCGAAACTCTAAAGAATTAGACGCTAAGACCAGCAACTCGACACGACGATGCAACCGCAAATTCAACTAAGCAAACACGGAAAAGATTATGCAATGGCTCAGACTAGTTCGGATATGATGAACTAACCCTAAATTTTTTTGGCTTTTTCGTGGACTGTAGGTCTGAAGAACAGACTCAATCTAATCCACGAAAAACTGTAAAATCTCATCGAGCAACCTGGAAATCTGATACCACTTGATGGAGGCAAAGGTGTCCCGTCTTTCGATGAGATGGTGGCTATCGTTTTTGGAGGGGTAGACTTTGACGATACGACTACGAACGTGCGAGGATGTCGCACCTTAGCAATCGCTAAACCAACTCCGAGAGGTTATTGACCACGCCGGAGCACGATCAACCTGACCACAAAGGTCGGTTTCCTGTAGGCAAACGAAGAACAAGCAAGAAACTGAGATTGCAATCTGGATATTGCGAATATAAGAGGAAAGCTTAATTGATCAAGGTGGGGTTATGTGACGTCTTTGTCTTGTCATTGAGCACAAACGAAGTACGCGAAGTTGCAGCTATGGCGAACTTTAATCTAAACAAAACCCAAAGTCTAAACGACGCCCTAAGGGCTGTATATATGGGGGAATAGGGGGGAATTTCGTGGCCCTTGGAGGAGGGGTCTGAAACCAACCCTAACTCTTGTTTCCCCATACATACGGACTCTAAAAACAGCCTATACTCAAGTATTTCGAAATTACATGGGCCTGGTGATGCGGAGCATCCGGCAAGCATCCCCATGGACACCCCGTCATCGGCACAAGCACTCAAGGGACCAATGACTAGAGCACGTGCACGCGCTATCGAGCACGAGGTGAATTCTCTCCTCTTCGAGTTTCGTTTGGATTCGCATGAGGATTGGGTTCTACCTCACAAGGAGATGTTGTGCATTCTCAGTTACCAAGGAGGTGATCATGTGGACGCAAAGGAGAACCTATTCAGCCCGGATCACGTGGAAGCAAATGAAGACCTGTCCAACCTGGAACGAGCTGTACTACCGCTCCGCCAAAACGGTAATACTGCTCCTGGCCAGTCCGGCACCAGCGGTACTACCGCCCCTTAAGCGGTACTACCGCCTACAAGCGGTACTACCGCTCGTGCGGGCGGTACTACCGCCCTGCCTGCGTGCAGCCTTCGACACTTGGCCATATACCCCTCTCTTTTCGTACCCCTTCGTAGCATAAACTATATATAGACCTTCCCCACGTCTTTTGGAGGGTTAGCAAAGATATTGAGAGACCTTGAGAGCTTTGCTCCTAGTATCCCCTCCGTGAGGAGATCAAGACCTCCCAAGGGAGAAGAATCCTCGTGGATTGCAAGACCTCCCAAGGGAGAAGAATCCTCTTGGATTGCAAGACCTCACCTCCTCTAGGAGTGGGAAGAACCTTACCTTTGTGCTTGTTTCCTTGGATTGATCTTGTAATCTTGTGGATCCTTTGTGTTGTAGGGTGGAACCCTAAGTGAAGATCTTTCACGAATTGGAGGGGAATCCCCAAGAACACGATGAACACAAGAGAGGGAAAACACTCAAATTGACTAGATCCAATCACACATATGCTAGATTCAAGAACATGCAAGAGTTCACAATGATTCAAGAACAACAAAAGGAAAGATACAAGGTAACTAGTTCATCCCACTCCTTGAGGAGGTGAGGTGTTGCAATCCACAAGGATTCTTCTCCCGTGGGAGGTCTTGCAATCCCACAAGGATTCTTCTCCCTTGGGAGGTCTTGATCTCCTAGAGGAGGTGATACAAGGAGCAAAGCTCTCAATGTCTATCGAATACTTTGCTAAACTCTAGAAAGAAGGTGGGGGTGGTCTATTTATAGTCTACGCCACGAAGGGGTAAGTGGAGAGGGATACAAGGCCAAAGGCCCGCGGCTGCGCACAGGCAGAGCGGTAGTACCGGACCTCGGGCGGTAGTACCGCTTGGGAGCGGTAGTACCGCCTGTAGGCGGTAGTGCCGCAAGGGAGCGGTAGTACCGCTTGTGGGTGGTAGTACCGCTCGGGAGCGGTAGTACAGCTTGTAGGCGGTAGTACCGCTCGCTCCGGACTGGACATGCCCTTCTTCGTTTGTGTCGCTCCTTTCCTCCTTCTTCTCGTACGTCTCCATGTGGACTTGGTGGTGCTCCCCGGCTTCATGTAGGTGGTCGTCCTTGTACCTAAAGATGCACGATGTTCCGTGGTGAGGTAGTGACCAAGTCCAAATGATATTCATGTAACCCTCGAAGAGGAGCGAGTTCACCTTAAGTCCGGTAGGTTCACTTGGGGCTTGAGGAGCTATGACGGTGTACATGGAGATAGCCATAGGATGCTCCGCATCATCTCCTCCCCCTTGGGAAAGATCCGTCCTCGGATCGTGAACCATATCGTCATGTACACGGTAGGCATGGATGAACTTGGAGTTGGGCGACTCCAAGATGTCGTCGGAATGGTAGACATGCAAAAAGAGCAAACACAAGGGACACTTGGAAATACAATGGTTAGCGGACGCAAGGTGTCCATCATTTAAACATGAGTTCGTCCAAAGAAAACGGTAGTGGCAATTAGCATGAATTGTAGCAAAATGAAAGAGCATGGCATACAATGCATTCATGTGATCAAGCTCATTGTGCAAGAAGTTGCAAATGCTACCATTGTGCAATATGATGTCGTAATGTGATTGTGTATCAAAAGCATGAACATGGTAAATGATGCTCAATGTGAGTATGTGATCATGCAATTGATGCTTGGCAATGTGATCAATATGTATGAAGAGTCCATCAAGAAAGATCACAACAAATTTGCTAAGAAAATGCACAAGCTCGTATATCATGGATGACATGGGAATACAAGATGCAACAAGGCAATCATAATGGGAGTCAATCCATGCACAAGATGCAAATTTGTTATGGGAATGATATGTCCAAGGAGCATGGCATATGAGCGCACAATCAATAAATATGAAGGTTTGGGTGCAATGTGCCAAAGGAGTGTTGATATACTCATGCTCAAAGTCATGGCAATAGTGGTAGACCGGTGGTGCATCCATGAAATCCAAGCGTATGTGAGGATGGCTCACTAGGAAGGAATGCACCTTGATGAGAATGTCGAAAACGGTGTTGTCGCCGCGCAACGTGTATGCCTTCACATGCCCAAGATGCCTCGTGATGGTACCGCCTTGTGAAACCTTCAAAATGAAAGAACATGACAAACACTCGGAAAAACAAATGAGGTTAGCGAAGATGCAAAACCTATTCGTGTGGTGAGTCACCCAACAAGTATGTTCATCATTCTTATCATAAGAAAGTACAAAGGGACATGTATGGGAGCATATGATGCGATAATAACCAAAGGCATTAAGCTCAAACAAGCGAGCATGCATCACAAGTAAGGTGTCCGAGTCTCCGAGATCAACAAGTATAGCATGGTTGCACTCACAACAAGTGAATATGAGAGATGCAACTATTGGAGACAAGTGACAATGATCAAGATATATCATGTGAAAAGCATGAACATAGATGTCATCAACCCAAGAAAGCAAGTAAGAGTGGAACATGGGTGATGCAACATAGCAAGCAATCATGGCAATCAAGTAGAGTAAGCTAGTAGTGCGAAGATGCAATCTACTAGAGGTAATCATGGCAATCATGGCATGTGTGCAAATAGTGGGCATGAATAATGCACATGGCATAACACAATCATGAAAGCAAGATGTGAGCAAAGTCTCATCAATAGCATGGGGCACAATGGAAACATGGCAATAGCAACAAGTATCTCCACCAAGCATGCAAATACACATAGAAGTAGCATAATGGTGAATCATGTGTAAAGGCAAGCAATGGTCACAATTGCATGGCAAATTCATAGCAAGAGGCATAACATGCAAAGTGAACACGATAGAATGGGCATAATATGACAAGTGGTAAATAGCCCATAGTCGTGTGAGAACCAAGTAAAAGAGATGCGCGTAGAGGTTGCGCGAAGAGAACGGTGGTAAGGATAGTCCACGGGATCCCAAGTCATCGTTGCTCTCTAGAGCTCGTTTTGTCAACTCATGGGATTGTGCGGTTGACAAATGTTCATGAGTACCTACACAAAACAAAGACAAAGGAAAAATCGTGTGTGCGTGGTATATGTACACATCATCCATCATGATGCGCACGTGCATGTGTTCGTTAGCACAAAATAGCCAATGCTCAAATAAATGATATGCGTGATATAGAAACATGTCATCCATCATGAGAGGTTTGTTATTATGTATAGCATAATGGAGACTCAAATGGTGTAAAGCATCATGACAAATATGTAGGGCATTGTTATTCATGGAATGCATATGGTGCACACATGTAGCGAGATCATGCGATGGATAGGATGAATCAAAATCTCCAAACATGTATGAGGAAACTATGGGGGTCTCCTCATTAGCAATAGTGGAAACATCATATGGAGAAGTGGAACAACATCCAAAACAATGCATGTCCAAAGCTAGGTTGTCATGGCATGGCATATGAGATAAATGATGCAAAGGAAGCATGTCAATATCCTCGCAAGAAAAACAAATGCCAATAACCATAGGCTTGTCATCTATGCCATATGTGCACATTGGATTTATTTTAATGGCATGTGCATAGTTACTACGATGAGATTGCAAATATGACATACGAGTGATCTCATGCATAGCATATGACAAGTCAAGCGGATTATCAAACATGATGTGACCTAAAGAATGATCACAAGAGATCCTATGCAACATGGCATCACAACTAATAGACTCCACATGGCAATCATCAAACTCATCATAAATGGGTAAATCATCACATGGGGAAATCATACTAGCACGAAGCATGGCAATAGGTGGATCAACATCATGCAAGCAATCAATGTCGACATAGTCCACTAGTGGGACGAGAGCATCACCTTCACCTTTGTTACCTTTCTCATTCCACTCATGTGGTGCAGGTGAGGTGGGAAAGACCAAATGGTGGTCATCATCATCAACTTGATGGAACCATGTGCGGGGCGCATCATATTCCACCATGGCCATCGTCTTGTCCATAGGAAGGACGAAGTCGTCGCGGATCGGCGCGTCATCAAATGTTGGACCTAGCACCAATTGAGAAGACCCAATAGAGGTAGAGGTCAAGTCGTTAGAAATGCGAATGGCCTCACGTGCCCTATCAACTTCCTCACTCTCGCTATGTGGTGGTGGCTCACTCACTCCCTCAAGGTAGGTGCACGCAAACTCACATATGGTGGAGTCACTCATCTCACTCAAGTGGTGGGGGTTGTGGCTCTCCTCACATGGGAATTGGGGCAACTCGTCATATATGGGGCTAGTAGTACTCTCACTCTCCATATGGTGGCAAAGGTCACTCAAGTCATCATATGTCGCCATGGTCGAAGGGAAAATCCCATGCTCAACCATCTCGTCGTCGTCGTCGTGGATGAAGGCCGAAGATGGCACATCATCACTCTCGCCTCCAAAGATGGAAGCATCATCCTCGCTCGCCACCTTGTCGCTCGCCTCCAAAGCTTGGTCTTCGAATGGCTCCGTAGTCGTAGTCGGCGCCGCACCATCTTGAAAAAGAGTCGAAGTAGACTCGGCATTATCAATGCCACAAAGAGGGATGGCGGTGGACTCGAACTTGGGAGCATCATCTTGGAGCTCGTTGGGCTTGGACATCGTGGTGGTACTAGCCTCATGCTCGCCATCTTGGAGCTTGGTCTTCGAGAAGTGTGCTTGCGGTGGAGAAGCCTTGGCCTTCATGAGTTCTTGTTCCGCCTTGAGAGCACCAATGTAGTTGTCGTCGAGGGACTTGTAGTTCTCGAGGAAGATAGTCTTGGAGATGTCGTTGTCCAATCCCATCGTGAAGTAAAACTTCATCCAAATGGGGTCATCCACGCCGGCACGTCGCAAGGCCTTCTTCATCTCCTTGAAGTACGCGTCGATGGACTTGGATCCTTGTATGGTGTTCTCCAATTGGCGAAGAAGATGTTCCGTGTAAGTAGGAGGCACGAACTCTCGCCGCATAGCTTTCTTTGTCTTGGACCAACTCATGTCGTAGTTCTCCGAAGGTGTGTGAAGCCACCATGTCGACGCGCGGTCGTGGAAGTTTCTTGTGGCGCACTTCGCTTGATCTTCGGGAGGAACTTGAAGTAGCGTGAGGTAGTCGTCCATCAAGCGCTCCCACTCGAGATACTCCTCGGGGTCTTGAGTCCCATAGAAAGGAATCTCGTGGTCGTTGACGAGGTCGTAGTAGCTCGTGGAAGTCGCGGACTTGAGCTTGGGAAGCTTCTCTTGAGGTGCGGGTCGGCGAAGATGCCGCAAGTTCAAAGGCGAAGATGCCTTGAAGTCACTTGGCGAAGATGCCAAGGTAGATGGTGAAGTCTTTGAGCGGTTGTTGATGTTGAGCTCGTGACCTTCACGTTCTTGTTGTTGACGGTGTCGATGCCGATGTGATCTTGCTGGAGATGAGATGCCTTGCCTATCCATCACAAGACTCGAGCAAATGTGAGTTGGAGAAAGGAAAGAACTAGACCAAATGTACCTTTCCAATGTTGAAGATGGATCAATGATCACTCAATAATGTATCAAGGAAATAGCACAATTGGTACCGGATCTTGTCAATTCTCACACCTACACAAGTAAGGCTTATGGTGGAGCTCGGTGAGGATAGTGGCACAAAAAATTGATGCAAAATGTTAGAAAGAGTCAATAATGTTGAAAGAGATTCACAAATTCGCAAATGTAACAAGTAGACCAATAGCAATATGTGGCACACAGAAACACACACACGGATAGATAAATGGGGTCGTGCAACCAAGGAATGAGCACAAAATGTGGAGTCCACGGAAAACGCTCGTGTTGCACAGCTCAAGAGAGACGCTAGCACGATTGCTCGATAGGCGGATACGACACTTGTGCACCACCTATAAGATGCAAAATGTATGAGCTTTCTATCTCAAGTATGCTATGTGTATGATGTTCCGGTGCTTTTAGCACAAGATGATCCAAGATGATCAAGTATGATATGATATGATGCGATGCTATGGCTCTTGCTTACAAGCTTCTTTGTCTTTCTCTTTTTGCTTAAAAGCTTATTCTTATTTTCTTTTTTTTGTATATGGCCACGATGCACAAACCAAGATAATAATTGTGTATATGCGGGAACAATGTTGTGACACAAGGGATGATATGATGATACCAAGATAATATGGTATGTATACAATGGAAGGGCGGATCGATGATTACTAATGTGCACAAGTAACGTTGCCGGCAATACTCAATGGCTAGTCTCGATAGGCAAGTGACGCAAAATGGGCTAGGGGTTAACAATGCAATTGCAAGGGGAATATACAACGGTGTCGTCGAGGTTACTGTCCGATGATGATGATGAGAGGCGGTGTTGTCGACGGGGACCCGTTCCTAATTAGCCGAAACACCTTAGGAAACGGAAAAACCACAACTCAAAATCTCAAGGACAAATGTCAAATGGTGGTAGCGGAAAAGCGGTGGTGGTTGTGTATGATGGGCTATACACTTTTTCGGAGTTGAAGTCACGGTCCCTAAGTAGCCGAAACACCTTAGGAGACACAAGCCACAACTCAAACAAGCTCAAGAAAAATGGGTTAAGTTGGGTTGGCGGAAAAGTATAGTGGGCAATGGGTATACGGAAGTGGTGGTGGTGGTTGATGAAGAAGCAATTGTCCCTAAGTATCCTAAACACCTTAGGAGACTCAAATCACTACTCAAGCAACCACAAATGCTATGGGAAACAAAATGGTTAGGTTGCGGAAGTCGGTGGTGGTATAGCGGATGATGTGGTGGAAGCCCTAGGAAAAGATGTCAAAATTCACAAAATATGATGGAGTGAAATGATGATGGTAGTATTTTTGTGTTATGGGGGATGCCAATAGCTTCAAAACGAGCTAAAGAACGTCAAAATCGGACTCCGGATGAATTAGTTATGGTCAAAACGGTGAAACTCGGAAGGCTGAAAAAGTGTGGGGCGGTAGTACCGCTTTGGTTGAGCGGAACTAAAAAATTAGTACCGCTTGTAGGGCGGTAGTACCACTTGGATGAGCGGTAGTACCGCTGGTGTCGGGAAAAACTTCGCAGATCGCGATCGGGGCGAATTTGGGGCGGAAATGGATGATTTCGGGGGCGAAATTGGATGGATTTCGTGGATGGAAAGTGGTGAAACTTGGGGAGATGCTAGATCCACTCGAAACCAAGCAAATCCATGGATCAAATCCAACAAAACATCATCAAACCAACAAATCACAAAAAAAATTGGGGCTATTTTTGGTGGGGATTTTCGAAATTGGGCAAGAACACAACAAAATTAGGCTAGAAAACAAGAAGGAGGGCTCCAATTTCGTGAGAAACCATAGCTCTAGATACCATGATGTTGTAGGGTGGAACCCTAAGTGAAGATCTTTCACGAATTGGAGGGGAATCCCCAAGAACACGATGAACACAAGAGAGGGAAAACACTCAAATTGACTAGATCCAATCACACATATGCTAGATTCAAGAACATGCAAGAGTTCACAATGATTCAAGAACAACAAAAGGAAAGATACAAGGTAACTAGTTCATCCCACTCCTTGAGGAGGTGAGGTCTTGCAATCCACAAGGATTCTTCTCCCGTGGGAGGTCTTGCAATCCCACAAGGATTCTTCTCCCTTGGGAGGTCTTGATCTCCTAGAGGAGGGGATACAAGGAGCAAAGCTCTCAATGTCTATCAAATACTTTGCTAAACTCTAGAAAGAAGGTGGGGGTGGTCTATTTATAGTCTACGCCACGAAGGGGTAAGTGGAGAGGGATACAAGGCCAAAGGCCCGCGGCTGCGCACAGGCAGAGCGGTAGTACCGGACCTCGGGCGGTAGTACCACTTGGGAGCGGTAGTACCGCCTGTAGGCGTTAGTGCCGCAAGGGAGCGGTAGTACCGCTTGTGGGCGGTAGTACCGCTCGGGAGCGGAAGTACCGCTTGTAGGCGGTAGTACCGCTCGCTCCGGACTGGACATGCCCTTCTTCGTTTGTGTCGCTCCTTTCCTCCTTCTTCTCGTACGTCTCCATGTGGACTTGGTGGTGCTCCCCGGCTTCATGTAGGTGGTCGTCCTTGTACCTAAAGATGCACGATGTTCCGTGGTGAGGAAGTGACCAAGTCCAAATGATATTCATGTAACCCTCGAAGAGGAGCGAGTTCACCTTAAGTCCGGTAGGTTCACTTGGGGCTTGAGGAGCTATGACGGTGTACATGGAGATAGCCATAGGATGCTCCGCATCACTTTGTATGCTACTCTAGTGGATGTGATATTGTGTTTGTTTTGAGAGATTTGTGTCTTGTGTTCTTGTGTGTTATTCCTCTTTTTCCCCTCCAAGTGTGAAAAGATCCATCCTAGGGTTTCACCCTACAACACCTGGCCCAATAATAAGGTGACGCTGCACCTATAATAGCCTGTGGACGGAATTTATGAAGTGGCATCTGGTATATTTCGTCCAAGGCTTCAGGCAGTCATTATGGTGGCTTCAAAGTCCTGAAATCATCACTTGTAACTCCGTTCTTGTTCCCCTTGCGCATGCTATCATCTCCATGCTTGATCTTGCTCCAATGTTCATCCTTCTTGTCCAAGCTAGGCCCTTCATTTGTAAGCAAGACAAATGTATCCAATTTAGGCAGCATCATATTCTCATGAACATTAGAATCATTATCAAGAAACGAAAGTACTTGGTAATTTAATTGGCGTGCGCGAGCTCTAGTAATTTGTACTATATATGTATCAATTGGGGCTGTGGGTCTAACCTTGTTAGTGATGTCCTAATCATCCACCCCTTCTTGAATTGAAGTCGTCCTCGACGGAAGCTCATCTTCCTCACCCAAGTAAGGATTCAAATCTGCAATGTTAAATGTGGGACTAACCCCAAAAACTGCAGGCAACTCAATTTATATGCATTATCATTTATTTTCTCTAACACCTTAAAAGGACCATCAGCACGTGGCATTAGCTTTGACTTGCGCAAATTAGGAAACATATCCTTACGCAAGTGTAACCAAACAAGATCTCCGGATGCAAAGACAACTCGTTTTCTACCCTTATCTCGAACAAGTTTATATTTAGCATTCATACGCTCAATATTTTCCTTAGTTATCATCAAAATTAACCTTCTTCGAAGATGGAAGAGGCACCAAATCAATAGGTGCACAAGGAAGGAAACCATAGACAATTTCAAAAGGGCACATCTTAGTAGTAGAATACAACGAACGATTATAAGAAAATTCAATATGAGGCAAGCATTATTCCCACATTTTCTTGTTATTCTTCAAAACAGCCCTAAGCATAGTAGACAAAGTTCTATTGACTACTTCAGTTTGTCCATCAGTTTGGGGGTGACAAGTAGTACTAAAAAGTAGTTTAGTCCCCAACTTAGCCCATAAACATCTCCAAAAGTGGCTAAGAAATTTAGTATCACGATATGAAACAATAGTATTTGGCACACCATGCAAGCGAATAATTTCATGAAAGAACAAATCAGCAACATTTGCAGCATCATCGCTTTTTCGAGAACCGATCCACGACAACAAATATGCTATCCCTCCCCTTCTTTGTTCGTGGTAAACCCAATACAAAGTCCATAGATATATCTTCCCAAGGAACACTAGGGACAGGCAAAGGCATATATAAACCATGAGGATTGAGTCATGGCTTAGCTTTTTGACATGTCGTGCAGCGAGCAACCAAACGCTCAACATCCCGTCTCATCTTTGGCCAAAAGAAATGTGTAGCAAGTACGTCCTCCGTCTTCTTCACGCCAAAGTGTCCATTAATCCTCCTCCATGCGCCTCCTGCAACAACAAAAGACGGACAGAGCAAGCTGGAATGCATAGCTTGTTAGCATGAAACACAAATTCATCATTAACGACGAACTTGTTCCATGTTCTCCCTTCTTTACAATTGTGCAATACATCTTTAAATTTAGCATCATGCACATATTGATCTTTGATGGTCTCCAAACCAAATATTTTAAAGTCAAGTTGTGAAAGCATAGTATAACGACGAGAAAATGCATCAGCAATAACATTTTCTTTTCCCTTCTTGTGTTTAATAACATAAGGGAAAGTCTTTATGAATTCAACCCATTTAGCATGTCTACGGTTCAGTTTTGCTTGACTTTTAATGTGCTTCAAAGATTCATGATCAGAATGTATAACAAATTCTTTGGGCCATAAATAATGTTGCCATGTTTCCAAAGTCCGAACAAGAGCATATAATTCCTTATCATAAGTAGAATAATTCATACTAGGCCCACTGAATTTTACAGAAATGTATGCAACAGGTTTACCATCTTGTAATAACACACCTCCTAACCCAATTCCACTAGCATCACATTCAAGCTCAAAAGTCTTATTAAAATCAGGAAGTTGGAGTAAAGGAGGATGTGTCAACTTATCTTTCAATACCGTGAATGCTTATTCATGTGCAGTACCCCAAACAAAAGGCACATCCTTCTTTGTAAGCTCATTGAGAGGTGCAGCAATGGTGCTGAAATCTCTCACAAAACGCCGATAGAATCCAGCGAGGCCAAGGAAACTCCTCACATGTGTGACTATTTTGGGCTGCGACCAACTCTCAATAGCTTCAATCTTGGCTTTATCAACCTCAATTCCCTGTGGAGTAACAACATAGCCAAGAAAAGATACTCGGTCGGGGAAAAGGTGCACTTTCCAAGGTTAGAAAAAAACGTGCATCACGTAGAGCAATAAAAACAGCACGTAAATGTTCCAAATGTTCCTTCGAAGATGTGCTATAAATCAATATATCATCAAAGTATACTACCACAAATCGTCCAATGAAAGCACGTAAAACTTCATTCATTAATCTCATGAAAGTACTAGGTGCATTAGTTAACCCAAAAGGCATGACTAACCACTCGTATAAACCAAACTTAGTTTCAAATGCTGTTTTCCGTTAATCTCCCAATTTCATACGAATTTGATGGTATCCACTCTGCAAATCAACTTCGGAGAATATTGTAGAGCCACTCAATTCATCAAGCATATCATCTAGCCTAGGAATAGGATGACGATAATGAATAGTAATATTATTAATGCCTCTACAATCAACACATACGCGATGTACCATCCTTTTTTGGCACTAGATTAATAGGAACAACACAAGAACTAAGGGATTCGCGTATATAACCTTTGTCGAGTAGCTCATGTACTTGACGCATAATCTCCTTCGTCTCCTCTGGATTGGTACGGTATGGTGCGCGGTTGGGTAGCGATGCACCGAGAATGAAGTCAATCTGATACTCAATCCCTCGAATAGGTGGTAATCTCGGTGGCACGTCTTGTGGAAAGACGTCCGCGAACTCCTGCAAAATGTTAGTGACAGCAGGAGGCAAAGAGTAAGGCATGTCCTCGAATGAAAATAATGCCTCTTTGCACACAAAAGCATAGCAAATAGATTTGCTTAAATCTAGATCATCAATATCAGATTTGGTGGCAAGTAAACATCCACTTTTTAATTTAATTTCAGATGCAACATGAGATGATGGTGTGTTATTAGGCTTCATTTGTTGCTCAAATTCTTTTGCCACAATCTGATTTTCACTCTTATTTTGCTCCTGTTTTGCTTTATTAGCTCTATTAATATCATCTTTCAAAATGGAATCAGGAGACATAGGAAGGAAAGTAATACGTTTATCTTTATGAACAAGAGTACACTGATTGTTTCTACCATGGTGTACAGAATTTTTATCAAATTGACATGGTCTACCAAGTAATAAGGAACATGCTTGCATGGGTACCGCATCGCAATCAACATAATCAACATATGTGGAGATACTAAAATGCACACGAACAGTAGGTGTTACCTTAACCTTGCCGCTGTTGTTGAACCATTGGATGTAGTAAGGATGTGGATGTGGTCTTGTGGTGAGATATAGCTTCTCCACCATCTCCATGCTAGCCAAGTTGTTGCAGCTCCCTCCATCTATGATGATCGAACAGAACGTTCCTTCACAACTCCCTTTGTATGGAACAAATTATGCCTTTGATTTTGCTCCGCTTGTGTGACCTGCACACTCAAAACACGTTGAGCAACTAAACATTCAAACCTGTCAGGGTCTTCAGGAGCCATGTATTGCGTCTCATTTTCAGAATCATCTCCACCGTGTACTTCACGTGTAATAAGAGCCAAAATCTCCTCATGATAGTCACTAGCGGACTCATAACCACCATCCTCAGTAGCAATCATGACACGTTGACATGTGCATTTGCTCGCATTGTGAGCACAACTAGTGCAACGACGACATATAACATCATATGTTGGCCCTGTTGATGCGGAGAATCCTTCGTTCATCCCCATGTACACCATTTGGACTGAAGGTGATCCCGTTCCTCGATGCTTCCCCTTTCCTTTCTTGTGAGACATGGATGCTACTTCAAGCGCGGACCTTCTGCATGCTCAGGAACACCCAAGGAGTCCATGGAGAGCCCAAGGACCCTGGCCTATCACGCGCGGGAGCAAAGGAAGGAGAAGGAAGAAGAAGCTGCTGCAACAGCCGCCGGACATCCGGCCAATGGCCCGGACATCCGGCCCGTGTTGCCGGACATTCGGCCCTGCGCCCTGATAGAGGCAAAGGTGTCCCGTCTTTCGATGAGATGGTGGCTATTGTTTTCGGTGGAGTAGACTTTGACGATCCGACTACGAACGTGCGAGGACGTCGCGCCTTAGCAATCGCTAAACCAACTCCGAGAGGTTATTGACCACGTCGGAGCACGATTAACCTGACCACGAGGGTCTATTTCCTGCAAGCAAACGAAGAACAAGCAAGAAACTAAGATTGCAATATGGATATTGCGAATATAAGAGGAAAGCTTTATTTATCAAGGTGGGGTTTTGTGACGTCTTTGTCTTGTCGTTGAACACAAACGAAGTACGCGAAGTTGCAGCTATGGTGAACTTTAATATAAACAAAACCCAAAGTCTAAACGACGCCCTAAGGGTTGTATATATGGGAGAAGAGGGGGGAATTTCGTGGCCCTTGGAGGAGGGGTCCGAAACCAACCCTAACTCATGTTTCCCCACACATACGGACTCTAAAAACAGCCTATACTCAAGTATTTCGAAATTACATGGGCCTGGCCCAATAATAAGGTGACGCAGCACCTATAATAGCCTCTGGACGAAATTTATGAAGTGGCATCTTGTATATTTCATCCAAGGCTTCACCAACTCATTATGGTGGCTGCAAAGTCCTGAAATCATCACTTGTAACTACATTCTTGTTCCCCTTGCGCATGCCATCATATCCATGCTTGTTCTTGCTCCAATGTTCATCCTTCTTGTCCAAGCTAGGCCCCTCATTTGTAAGCAATATAAATGTATCAAATTTAGGCAGCATCATATTCTCATGAACATTAGAATCATTACCAAGAAATGAAAGTACATGGTAATTTAACTGGCGTGCGCGAGCTCTAGTGATTGGTCATGTATATGTGTCAGTTGGGGCTGTGGGTGTAACCTTGTTAGTGATGTCCTCATCATCCTCCCCTTCTTGAATTGAAGTCGTCCTCGACGGAAGCTCATCTTCCTCACCCAAGTAAGAGTTCAAATCTGCAATGTTAAATGTGGGACTAACCCCAAAATCTGCAGGCAGCTCAAGTTTATATGCATTATCATTTATTTTCTCTAACACCTTGAAAGGACCATCAGGACGTGGCATTAGCTTTGAATTGCGCAAATTAGGAAACCTATCCTTACGCAAATGTAACCAAACAAGATCTCTAGGTGCAAAGACAACACGTTTTCTACCCTTATCTCCAACAAGTTTATATTTAGCATTCATGTGCTCAATATTTTCCTTAGTTAGCTCATGCATTTTTAAGATCAATTCAACACGTTGTTTAGCATGAAAATTAACCTTCTCTGAAGATGGAAGAGGCAACAAATCAATAGGTGCACAAGGTAGGAGACCATAGACAATTTCAAAAGGGCACATCTTAGTAGTAGAATGCAACGAACGATTATAAGCAAATTCAATATGAGGCAAGCATTCTTCCCACATTTTTTTGTTATTCTTCAAAACAGCCCTAAGCATTGTAGACAAAGTTCTATTGACTACTTCAGATTGTTCATCAGTTTGGGGGTGACAAGTAGTACTAAAAAGCAGTTTAGTCCCTTAACCCATAAACATCTCCAAAAGTGGCTAAGAAATTTAGTATCACGATCTGAAACAATAGTATTTGGCACACCATGCAAGCGAATAATTTCACGAAAGAAGAAATCCGCAACATTAGCAGCATCATCGCTTTTATAACATGGTATAAAGTGTGCCATCTTCGAGAACCTATCCACGACAATAAATATGCTATCCCTCCCCTTCTTTGTTCGAGGTAAACCCAAAACAAAGTCCATAGATATATCTTCCCAAGGAACACTAGGGACAGTGAAAGGCATATATAAACCATGAGGATTGAGTCGTGACTTAGCTTTTTGACATGTAGTGCAGCGAGCAACAAAACCCTCAACATCCCGTCTCATCTTTGGCCAAAAGAAATGTGTAGCAAGTACGTCCTCTGTCTTCTTCACGCCAAAGTATCCCATTAATCCTCCTACATGCGCCTCCTGCAACAACAAAAGACGAACAGAGCTAGCTGGAATGCATAGCTTGTTAGCACGAAGCACAAATCCATCATTAACGATGAACTTGTTCCATGTTCTCCCTTCTTTTACAATTGTGCAATACATCTTTACATTCAGCATCATGCACATATTTATCTTTGATGGTCTCCAAACCAAATATTTTAAAATCAAGTTGTGAAAGCATAGTATAACGACGAGAAAATGCTTCAGCAATAACATTTTCTTTTCCCTTCTTGTGTTTAATAACATAAGGGAAAGTCTCTATGAATTCAACCCATTTAGCATGTCTACGGTTCAGTTTTGCTTGCCTTTTAATGTGCTTTAAAGATTCATGATCAGAATGTATAACAAATTCTTTGGGCCATAAATAATGTTGCCATGTTTCCAAACTCCAAACAAGAACATATAATTCTTTATCATAAGTAGAATAATTCAGACTAGGCCCACTCAATTTTTTAGATAAGTATGCAACAGTTTTACCATCTTGTAATAACACACCTCCTAACCCAATTCCACTAGCATCACATTCAAGCTCAAAAGTCTTATTATAATCAAGAAGTTGGAGTAAAGGAGGATGTGTTAACTTATTTTTCAATACCGTGAATGCTTCTTCCTGTGCAGTACCCCTAACAAAAGGCACATCCTTCTTTGTAAGCTCATTGAGAGGTGCAGCAATGGTGCAGAAATCTCTCACAAAACGCCGATAGAATCCAGCGAGGCCAAGGAAACTCCTCATGTGTGTGACCGTTTTGGGCTGCGGCCAACTCTCAATAGCTTCAATCTTGGCTTTATCAACCTCAATTCCCTGTGGAGTAACAACATATCCAGGAAAAGATACTCGGTCGAGGCAAAAGGTGCACTTTCCAAGGTTAGAAAACAAACGTGCAGCACGTAGAGCAATAAAAACAGCACGTAAATGTTCCAAATGTTCCTCCAAAGATCTGCTATAAATCAATATATCATCAAAGTATACTACCAAAAGTCCTCCAATGAAAGCACGTAAAACTTCATTCATTAATCTCATGAAAGTACTAGGTGCATTAGTTAACCCAAAAGGCATGACAAACCACTCATATAAACCAAACTTAGTTTCAAATGTTGTTTTCCATTCATCTCCCAATTTCATATGAATTTGATGGTATCCACTACGCAAATCAACTTTGGAGAATATTGTAGAGCCACTCAATTCATCAAGCATATCATCTAGCCTAGGAATAGGATGTCGATAACGAATAGTAATATTATTAATGCCTCTACAATCAACACACATACGCGATGTACCATCCTTTTTCGGCACTAGAATAAGAGGAACAGCACACTAAGGGATTCGCGTATATAACCTTTGTCGAGTAGCTCATGTACTTGACGCATAATCTCCTTCGTCTCCTCTGGATTGGTACGGTATGGTGCGCGGTTGGGTAGGGATGCACCGCGAATTAAGTCAATCTGATGCTCAATCCCTCGAATAGGTGGTAATCCCGGTGGCACCTCTTGTGGAAATACGTCCACGAACTCCTGCACAATGTTAGTGACAGCAGGAGGCAAAGAGGATGGCACGTCCTCGAATGGAAATAATGCATGTTTGCACACAAAAGCATAGCAAATAGATTTGCTTAAATCTAGATCATCAATATCAGATTTGGTGGCAAGTAAACATCCACTTTTTAATTTAATTTCAGATGCAACATGAGATGATGGTGTGTTATAAGGCTTCATTTGTTGCTCAAATTATTTTGCCACAATCTGATTTTCAGTCTTATTTTGCTCCTGTTTTGCTTTATTAGCTCTATTAATATCATCTTTCAAAATGGAATCAGGAGACATAGGAAGCAAATTAATACGTTTATCCTTATGAACAAGAGTATACTGATTGTTTCTACCATGGTGTATAGAATTTTTATCAAATTGCCATGGTCTACCAAGTAATAAGGAACATGCTTGCATGGGTACCACATCACAATCAACATAATCAGCATACGTGGAGATACTAAAATGCACACGAACAGTACATGTTACCTTAACCTTGCCGCTGTTGTTGAACCATTGGATGTAGTAAGGATGCGGATGTGGTCTTGTGGTGAGAGATAGCTTCTCCACCATATCCACGCTAGCCAAGTTGTTGCAGCACCCTCCATCTATGATGACATGAACAGAACGTTCCTTCACAACTCCCTTTGTATGGAACAAATTATGCCTCTGATTTTGCTCCGCTTGTGTGACCTGCACACTCAAAACACGTTGAGCAACTAAACATTCATACCTATCAGAGTCTTCAGGAGCCATGTATTGCGTCTCATTTTCAGAATCATCTCCACCGTGTTCTTCACGTGTAATAAGAGCCAAAATCTCCTCATCATAGTCATTGGCGGACTCATAACCACCATCCTCAGTAGAAATCATGACACGCTGCGATGGGCATTTGCTCGTATAGTGACCACGACCAGTGCAACGACGATATATAACATCATGTGTTGGCCCATTGGATGCCATGGATGAAGAAGAGCTCTGCGCAGGACCGGAAGGTGTACTCCTGGTTGATGGTGGTGGTGCATGTTTGCTCTTATCACGGCTAGAAGTGACGGATGAAGTAGGCGGTGGTGCAGCCAGACGTGTCGAAGTAGATGATGCACGCGGTGTCCATGATGAAGGTCGACCAGCAGAAAAATTAGTTCGTGCAAAGGCTTGTCGATCCTGCACTTCACGTTCAGCTTTGGAAGCAAGATGGAATAAACAAGTGATATTATTATACTCCTTATACTTTAGAATTGTCTGAATCTCTCTATTTAAGCCACCCATAAAACGTGCAAGCATATCCTTATTGTCCTCAACAATACCACATCTAATTAGGCCAGTTTGTAATTCCTGATAATATTCCTCTACAACATTTTTTCCTTGTCTTAAACGCTGCAATTTCTGAAGTAATTCGCGTTGATAATATGGTGGAAGCCAACGAGTACACATAGCAGTTTTCAAAGCAGCCCAAGTAGTTGGAATATTATCCGGATGTAATCTACAATATTCAGACTAACACACACAAGCAAAACTAGTGAAAGCACAAAGTGCAGCACCAACACGTCTCTCCTCGAGATATTTTAAACATGTAAAACATTGTTCGGTTTCTAACTCCCAAGTAAGATATATATCAGGAACATATCTACCCTCAAATGGTGGAATATTCAATTTCAGTTTAGGGAGATGGTCATGATCTCGTACCTGAGGGTATGGTGCAGCCCTACCATTGCGATTATCTGCATGTGGACGACCTGGTGGTTGTGGTGCTGGTTGTTGCATGTAGTTCTGATTTTGATCAACCTCATCCTCGTAATCCCCCGCGTAATCTTCCTCCTCCTCGGCAGCAGCAAGAGCCACAGAAGTATCAACAGCAGCACCAACAGTTTGGCCAGGCTGAAGAGCGACACGGCTCGCTTTGCGGAGGGTTGTTTCTCGACGTGAAGGTGGTTGTTGTTGTTGTTGTTGCAATGGTGCAGCAGGTGGAGGTAGACGCGCAAGCACTTCAGCGAATTTGGCATCCAACTTGGTGTCAATTGACTTCTCAATGCCATCCATCCTCGCTTGTGCGTTGTCAAAACTGATAGAGGCGAAGGTGTCCCGTCTTTCGATGAGATGGTGGCTATCGTTTTGGAGGAAGTCGACTTTGACGATCCGACTACGATCGTGCGAGGACGTCGCGCCTTAGCAATCGCTAAACCAACTCCGAGAGGTTGTTGACCACGCCGGAGCACGATCAATCTGACCGCGAAGGTCTGTTTCCTGCAGGCAAACGAAGAACAAGCAAGAAACTAAGATTGCAATCTGGATATTGCGAATATAAGAGGAAAGCTTTATTGATCAAGGTGGGGTTCTGTGACGCCTTGGTCTGGTCGTTGAACACAAACGAAGTACGCGAAGTTGCAGCTATGGCGAACTTTTAATCTAAACAAAACCCAAAGTCTAAACGACGCCCTAAGGGCTGTATATATGAGGGAAAGAGGGGGGAATTTCGTGGCCCTTGGTGGAGGGGTCCGAAACCAACCCTAACTCTTGTTTCCCCACACATACGGACTCTAAAAACAGCCTATACTCAAGTATTTCGAAATTACATGGGCCTGGCCCAATAATAAGGTGACGCAGCACCTATAATAGCCTCTGGACGAAATTTATGAAGTGGCATCTTGTATATTTCGTCCAAGGCTTCCCGCACTCATTATGGTGGCTTCAAAGTCCTGAAATCATCAATTGAAACTCCATTCTTGTTCCCCTTGCGCACGCCATCATCTCCATGCTTGATCTTGCTCCAATGTTCATCCTTCTTGTCCAAGCTAGGCCCTTCATTTGTAAGCAAGACAAATATATCCAATTTAGGCAGCATCATATTCTCATGAACATTAGATTCATTACCAAGAAACGAAAGTACCTGGTAATTTAATTGGCGTGCGCGAGCTCTAGTAATTGGTCCTGTATATGTGTCAGTTGGAGCTGTGGGTGTAACCTTGTTAGTGATGTCCTCATCAAAAACTGGTCATCACATCTTCTACCTGTTGACCCATCATTTGCTGAAATTTATCGTGGAACTCCTTGTTTGTCATGTTCTCCCAGTCAGTCTCGTCGACTCGTCATCCTGGCATGGTTAGCAGCAATAGAAACACACAAAAATATGATCCTACAAACTAGTAGAAAATGGTGGTGGTGGGCGTCACAAATCCTTCAAGTGAATCTCAAATTCTTACCAGTTCTTACCCAGCAGCAGGTGGTGATCGACAACCGTGGTAGTCAAAACTCTCAAAGGTTGGATAAAGCGATTACCAGGGAGAGTCAAACGCACGACGTTGATGTATGTGGAGCTGGGAAGGCTTATAAGATGGTAGCAAAAAGGGTCAGCAATAATAAATTCAGAGATGCAAAGTTGAATAAACGCTCAACGATCCTAGGCTAGACCGTACTAGAGACGCGAGCCTAGAGACGCGAGCCTAGAGACGCGAGCCTAGAATACTAACAAAATCACGGCGCTGCACGTAATCAAGGGAAAAGCACACTCTGATTTTTTTCGCCTCTTTTTTTGCGCTCTTTTTTTTTGCCGAAAATCACTATAATGGCGAGTGTCTCAAAACTCTTCCCAAGTCAAACTGAGATGATAGGCACACAAAAAACATTGACGATTTTTTTTCGGAATCAGGGCAGCGACGACGAAAAAGTGCGGTAAAAAACAGTATGATGGCACGTGATGAGGACATGACTACCTTGGATACGACCAAAAATATTGCATACATCTATATTTGTGAGGTCATTTCTAATGCAAACTATGCAACAATTTATTTATGTCATCCAGGACAAAAATACTTCACGGACTTTTGTGCCATGTCTAATTCCAGGTGTATGGGATATTTGTACAATCCACATATGAAGATAAGGGAAAAGGAGAAGTTTAGGTGCTATTCAAAAAGTTCTCTCACGTCACTTTTGGGCCAAGAGAAGATAGAGTCCAAGTCTCTCAAGTTCTGCATCCATATTCGGACTGCACAGACATACCTGACTCAAAACGGCAAGAACTCCTTCATACGGACTCTGAATTGGGTGTTTCTTTTTTTGTTGGAAACTAGATTTCGTACACTTTCCAACCCAATTGGATTCACCTTCAAATTCGTCCGGAGCGTTAAAATATCGACGAAACAATCTGACGCTGCAACAGAATCCGAGTCAAACTACAAGTCCAAAGGTGTTGCATCACCTCCACTTGGGCCCATGAGCCTTGTACGACCTAGGGTTAGTTTTAGGCTGCCTTGGGACGTCCTTCCACCTCCTTGGCCGCCACCCCTTGCTCCTATATAAGTAGATCCATCTAGTAGCTTTTTCTTTGGGTTTTGTTTAGATTATAGGTCGCCATAGCAGCAACTTCGCGTACTTCGTTTGTGTTCAACGACCAGACAAAGACGTCACAGAACCCCACTTGATCAATAAAGCTTTCCTCTTAAATTCGCAATATCCAGATTGCGATCTCAGTTTCTTGCTTGTTCTTCGTTTGCCTGCAGGAAACAGACCTTCGTGGTCAGGTTGATCATGCTCCGGCGTGGTCAATAACCTCTCGGAGTTGGTTTAGCGATTGCTAAGGCGCGACGTCCTCGCACGTTCGTATTCGGATCGTCAAAGTCGACTTCCTCCAAAACGATAGCCACCATCTCATCGAAAGACGGGACACCTTTGCCTCTATCAAGTGGTATCAGTTTTCAGGTTGCTCGGTGAGAATTTACAGTTATTCCTAGATTAGATTTATTTTCTTACCTATTGTCCAAGAAAAAGTCCAAAAAAAGTTAGATATATTCATCCTTTGTCCAAGCCAGTCTGAGCCTTTGCAATTTTCTTTTCATTGTTTGCATTATTGAATTATCGGTTGCATCGCCGTGTCGAGTTGCTGGTCTTAGTGTCTAGTTCGTTAGAGTTTCGAGTTCTGTTCACATTAATTACGGCGCCGTTGCATCGTTATCCCTTCCGCTGTCCACCACCTCATCCATCAATTTCCACGTCGTGCTACCCATCGTTCATTGTCACAATCATAGTTGAAGTCGTTTGCATCTTTGCTTGATCCATTCTGCATCTTATCTAGTTTTGTCTTGGAAAGAGGGAGAAAAAAAAGACAAAGAAAAAAAAGAGGAGAGAAAGAAAAAGAAAAAAAGTGTGAGAAAAAAAAAAGAAAAAGTAGGAAAAGAAAGTTGGAGAGAGTGTTGTTGTATATTCTGCTTGGCAGTTGTTTTCAACATTATCTTTACTGCCGTTGTGATCTTCACTTATATCTTGCTGTCCAGAGCTACTTCGTATCCTTTATTGATGCTAGTTGTCCTACACCGTGACCTCACTAGTGTTCTAGGCTCGCGTCTGTAGTCCGCTCTAGCATAGGACCAGCACAGTACCGTCATTGAGCGCTTATTCAACATTGCATCTCTAAATTGATTATTGCTAATCTTCTGCTACCATATATAAAGCCAACCCAGCTCCACATATTTCTACACCGTGTTTACGTACGTTCACCTGGCAATCGCTTTACTCAATCTTTGGAGTTATTTGACACCGCTGGTTGCCTATCACCACCTGCTGCATGGTAAGAACTTGTAAGATATTGATGTTTGCTTTACTATGAGCGCTTTACCAACACATCCTAGTAGTTCATAGGAACATTATTCTCGAATTTTGTTTCTTGTTTCTACTAATCATGACAGGTACCGGAGACAGAAGTTCTTGGACGACGGATACATCTTCACCATCACGAGACATGGGACAACACACACCAGCACATGGTCTGGTTATTTCTTTACCGTCATTTGAGGGTAGATTTAATCCTGCTATTTATCTAGCTTGGGAGCGTGAAGTAGAAAAAGTTTTTAGTCACCATCATTTTTCTGAACTTGACAGAGTACAAGATGCCACTAGAGTATTTACTGGTTTTGCTTCTGTTTGGTGGAGTGTGCATTATAAGAAAAATATTGATAACCAACCCACAACTTGGAAAGATTTGAACGCTGTAATGAGAAAACATTTTTTTCCTCCTTACTATCGCCATGAATTGCTTCGCAAATTGGAACAATTAAAACAAGGCAGTAACACTGTTCATGCTTACTACCAAGAGTTCAAATCTTATATGCATCATTGTGACATAGAAGAATCTGAGGATGATACAATGAATAGATTTTTTGGTGGTTTAAACCATGATATTTGCGCACGATTTCAGTATATTCGTCGTTGCATTACTGGTATGTATGTTCGTGCTTGTACCTTTGAGAGACAAATACAGGAGGATGCATTGTGTGACTACAACAACTACTATTCCAGTTCATGCTCACCACCACTGATTGGTTCCTCCACCATTGCACCTACTAGAGCAGCCACACCTCTGATTATGAGCGTGACATCATCTAAAGTGTATGATACATTGTCATCGTCCGTACCTACATCAGCTACGTCTTTGCAACAAGGTAACGGTAAAATCAATGATGATATAACTTCACATGAGGATGATGCATATCTAGTTAACTTGAATACATCATGTATTGAATTACCTGTTGATTTGAGCACACCACCTAGTTTAGATAATCATGTTACTGTCATGAATGCGTCATGTGATCAAACAACTGAAATACCAACAATTTTGAGTGCACCCATTGAATTAACTATTGATGCAAAAGAATCATGTGAATCAGAGAATAAATCAGATTTGGAAAAAATACATTTGAAAATAATTGTGCCAATGTTTAATCATTTTGATATGACCTCTAATCTTGGTGACGATTCTATGTCAAATGACTTATTGCATGTTTGCTTATTTAAGCATGTTGTAGCCTGTGAATTTCATGCAAGTAAGGTTTATTCACCAATGTTGGGATGGTTTAATTATGAACATTGTCAATATTTTGATATGAATAAGAGCTTCATTTATTTGTGCAAATTGAGTTGCAATATTTTCATGCCTTCTACTTCTTGTGATAATATTTTGGCTTTATATTTTATGAACTACGAAAGTTACTCATCTATACATGTGTCATATGTGCGAAAATTAAGGGAAGTAAAAATGGATGACATATACATATACAACATGTACACCTTGTCTATTTTCTTACCCACATTTCAGATTAAGCAACGCCGAGGACGGCTTTATTTTCAAGAAAGGGAGGATGATGAGGACATGACTACCTTGGATACGACCAAAATATTGCATACATGTATATTTGTGAGGTGATTTCTAATGCAAACTATGCAACAATTTATTTATGTCATCCAGGACAAAAATACTTCACAGACTTTTGTGCCATGTCTAATTCCAGGTGTATGGGACATTTGTACAATCCACATATAAAGATAAGGGAAAAAGAGAAGATTAGCTCCTATTCAAAAAGTTCTCTCACGTCACTTTTGGGCCAAGAGAAGATAGAGTCCAAGTCTCTCAAGTTCTGCATCCATATTCGGACTGCACAGACATACCTGACTCAAAACGGCAAGAACTCCTTCATACGGACTCTGAATTGGGTGTTTCTTTCTTTGTTGGAAACTAGATTTCGTACACTTTCCAACCCAATTGGATTCACCTTCAAATTCGTCCGAAGCGTTGAGATATCGACGAAACAATCTGACGCTGCAACAGAATCCGAGTCAAACTACAAGTCCAAAGGTGTTGCATCACCTCCACTTGGGCCCATGAGCCTTGTACGACCTAGGGTTAGTTTTAGGCTGCCTTGGGACGTCTTTCCACCTCCTTGGCCGCCACCCCTTGCTCCTATATAAGTTGATCCATCTAGTAGCTTTTTCTTTGGGTTTTGTTTAGATTAAAGTTCGCCATAGTAGCAACTTCGCGCACTTCGTTTGTGTTCAACGACCAGACAAAGACGTCACAGAACCCCACTTGATCTTATAGCTTTCCTCTTAAATTCGCAATATCCAGATTGCAATCTCAGTTTCTTGCTTGTTCTTCGTTTGCCTGCAGGAAACAGACCTTCGTGGTCAGGTTGATTGTGCTCCGGCGTGGTCAATAACCTCTCGGAGTTGGTTTAGCGATTGCTAAGGCGCGACGTCCTCGCACGTTCGTATTCGGATCGTTAAAGTCGACTTCCTCCAAATCGATAGCCACCATCTCATCGAAAGACAGGACACCTTTGCCTCTATCAAGTGGTATCAGTTTTCAGGTTGCTCGGTAAGAATTTCCAGTTATTCCTAGATTAGATTTATTTTCTTACCTATTGTCCAAGAAAAATTCCAAAAAAAACTTAGATATATTCATCCTTTGTCCAAGCCAGTCTGAGCCTTTGCAATTTTCTTTTCATTGTTTGCATTATTGAATTATCGATTGCATCGTCGTGTTGAGTTGCTGGTCTTAGTGTCTAGTTCGTTAGAGTTTCGAGTTCTGTTCACATTAGTTATGTCGCCGTTGCATCATTATCCCTTCCGCTGTCCACCACCTCATCCATCAATTTCCACCTCGTGCTACCCATCGTTCATTGTCACAATCATAGTTGAAGTCGTTTGCATCTTTGCTTGATCCAATCTGCATCTTATCTAGTTTTGTCTTGGAAAGAGGGAGAAAAAAAGACAAAGAAAAAAAGAGGAGAGAAAGAAAAAGAAAAAAAGTGTGAGAAAAAAGAAAAAGAAAAAGAAGGAAAAGAAAGTTGGAGAGAGTGTTGTTGTATATTCTGCTTGGCAGTTGTTTTCAACATTATCTTTACTGCCGTTGTGATCTTCACTTATATCTTGATGTCCAGAGCTACTTCGTATCCTTTATTGATGCTAGTTGTGCTACACCGTGACCTCACTAGTGTTCTAGGCTCGCGTCTCTAGTCTGCTCTAGCATAGGACCAGCACAGTACCGTCGTTGAGCGTTTATTCAACATTGCATCTCTGAATTGATTATTCCTAATCTTCTGCTACCATATATAAAGCCAACCCAGCTCCACATATTTCTACACCGTGTTTACGTACGTTCACCTGGCAATCGCTTTACTCAATCTTTGGAGTTATTTGACACCGCTGGTTGCCTATCACCACCTGCTGCATGGTAAGAACTTGTAAGATATTGATATTTGCTTTACTGTGAGCGCTTTACCACCACATCCTAGTAGTTCATAGGAACATTATTCTCGAATTTTGTTTCTTGTTTCTACTAATCATGACAGGTACCGGAGACAGAAGTTCTTGGACGACGTATACATCTCCACCATCACGAGACATTGGACAACACACACCAGCACATGGTCTGGTTATTTCTTTACCGTCATTTGAGGGTAGATTTAATCTTGCTATTTATCTAGCTTGGGAGCTTGAAGTAGAAAAAGTTTTTAGTCACCATCATTTTTCTGAACTTGAGAGAGTACAAGCTGCCACTAGAGTATTTACTGGTTTTGCTTCTGTTTGGTGGAGTGTGCATTATAAGAAAAATATTGATAACCAACCCACAACTTGGAAAGATTTGAAGGCTGTAATGAGAAAACATTTTTTTCCTCCTTACTATCGCCGTGAATTGCTTCGCAAATTGGAACAATTAAAACAAGGCAGTAACACTGTTCATGCTTACTACCAAGAGTTCAAATCTTATATGCATCATTGTGACATAGAAGAATCTAAGGATGATACAATGAATAGATTTTTTGGTGGTTTAAACCATGATATTCGCGCAAGATTTCAGTATATTCGTTGTTGCATTACTGGTATGTATGTTCGTGCTTGTACCTTTGAGAGACAAATACAGGAGGATGCATTGTGTGACTACAACAACTACTATTCCAGTTCATGCTCACCACCACTGATTGGTTCCTCCACCATTGCACCTACTAGAGCAGCCACACCTCTGATTATGAGCGTGACATCATCTAAAGTGTATGATACATTGTCATTGTCCGTACCTACATCAGCTACGTCTTTGCAACAAGGTAACAGTAAAATCAATGAAGATATAACTTCACATGAGGATGATGCATATCTAGTTAACTTGAATACATCATGTATTGAATTACCTATTGATTTGAGCACACCACCTAGTTTAGATAATCATGTTACTGTCATGAATGCGTCATGTGATCAAACAACTGAAATACCAACAATTTTGAGTGCACCCATTGAATTAACTATTGATGCAAAAGAATCATGTGAATCGGAGAATAAATCAGATTTGGAAAAAATACATTTGAAAATAATTGTGCCAATGTTTAATCATTTTGATATGACCTCTAATCTTGGTGACGATTCTATATCAAATGACTTATTGCATGTTTGCTTATTTAAGCATGTTGTAGCCTGTGAATTTCATGCAAGTAAGGTTTATTCACCAATGTTGGGATGGTTTAATGACGAACATTGTCAATATTTTGATATGAATAAGAGCTTCAGTTATTTGTGCAAATTGAGTTGCAATATTTTCATGCCTTCTACTTCTGGTGATAATATTTTGGCTTTATATTTTATGAACTACGAAAGTTACTCATCTATACATGTGTCATATGTGCGAAAATTAAGGGAAGTAAAAATGGATGACATATACATATACAACATGTACACCTTGTCTATTTACTTACCCACATTTCAGATTAAGCAACGCCGAGGACGGCTTTATTTTCAAGAAAGGGAGGATGATGAGGACATGACTACCTTGGATACGACCAAAATATTGCATACGTGTATATTTGTGAGGTGATTTCTAATGCAAACTATGCAATAATTTATTTATGTCATCCAGGACAAAAATACTTCACAGACTTTTGTGCCATGTCTAATTCCAGGTGTATGGGACATTTGTACAATCCACATATGAAGATAAGGGAAAAAGAGAAGATTAGCTCCTATTCAAAAAGTTCTCTCACGTCACTTTTGGGCCAAGAGAAGATAGAGTCCAAGTCTCTCAAGTTCTGCATCCATATTCGGACTGCACAGACATACCTGACTCAAAACGGCAAGAACTCCTTCATACGGACTCCGAATTGGGTGTTTCTTTTTTTGTTGGAAACTAGATTTCGTACACTTTCCAACCTAATTGGATTCACCTTCAAATTCGTTGGGAGCATTGAGATATCGATGAAACAATCTGGCGCTGCAGCAGAATCCGAGTCAAACTACAAGTCCAAAGGTGTTGCATCACCTCCACTTGGGCCCATGAGCCTTGTACGACCTAGTGTTAGTTTTAGGCTGCCTTGGGACGTCCTTCCACCTCCTTGGCCGCCACCCCTTTATCCTATATAAGTAGATCCATCTAGTAGCTTTTTCTTTGGGTTTTGTTTAGATTAAAGGTCGCCATAGCAGCAACTTCGCGTACTTCGTTTGTGTTCAACGACCAGACAAAGACGTCACAGAACCCCACTTGATCAATAAAGCTTTCCTCTTAAATTCGCAATATCCAGATTGCAATCTCAGTTTCTTGCTTGTTCTTCGTTTGTCTGCAGGAAACAGACCTTCGTGGTCAGGATGATCGTGCTCCGGCGTGGTCAATAACCTCTCGGAGTTGGTTTAGCGATTGCTAAGGCGTGACGTCCTCGCACGTTCGTAGTCGGATCATCAAAGTTGCCTTCCTCCAAAACGATAGCCACCGTCTCATCGAAAGACGGGACACTTTTGCCTCTATCAGCACGTGTCTCGAAAGACTCAGAAAAGCACTAAAATAGGATGGGGAAAAAATATTTTCAACTGCTGAATTTTTTTTCCGGGACCTACGTAGGCAAGGAAACACGAATCCGAAACCTAGATGGATCTCGAGAACAAACCTAATATGAAAATAACTCGGATTGGTGGTGGATATATGGTGGTAGGATATGGCAGCGGTCGTAGGTTACGGCAGCGGTGGTGGTATGTGGCAGCGGTGGTGGTATGTGGTCGCGGAGGTGGGATATGGCAGCGGTGGTGAATATGGTGCGGCGGTGGCGTGACAAACTTGAACAGAACTCGAAACTCTAAAGAACTAGACGCTAAGACCAGCAACTTGACACGACGATGCAACCGCAAATTCAACAAAGCAAAATACTGAAAAGACTATGCGAAGGCTCAAACTAGTTCGGATATGAGGAACTAACCCTAATTTTTTTTGGCTTTTTCGTGGACTGTAGGTTTGAAGAATAGACTCGATCTAATCTACGAAAAACTGTAAAATCTCACCGAGCAACCTGGAAATATGATACCACTTGATAGAGGCAAAGGTGTCCCGTCTTTCGATGAGATGGTGGCTATCGTTTTCGGTGGAGTAGACTTTGATGATCCGACTACGAACGTGCGAGGACGTCACGCCTTAGCAATCGCTAAACCAACTCCGAGAGGTTATTGACCACGCCGGAGCACGATCATCCTGACCACGAAGGTCTGTTTCCTGCAGACAAACGAAGAACAAGCAAGAAACTGAGATTGCAATCTGGATATTGTGAATTTAAGAGGAAAGCTTTATTGATCAAGTGGGGTTCTGTGACGTCTTTGTCTGGTCGTTGAACACAAACGAAGTACACGAAGTTGCAGTTATGGCGAACTTTAATCTAAACAAAACCCAAAGTCTAAACGACGCCCTAAGGGCTGTATATATGGGGGAAGAGGGGGGAATTTCGTGGCCCATGGAGGAGGGGTCCGAAACCAACCCTAACTCTTGTTTCCCCACACATACGGACTCTCAAAACAGCCTATACTCAAGTATTTCGAAATTACATGGGCCTGGCCTAATAATAAGGTGACGCAGCATCTATAATGGCCTCTGGATGAAATTTATGAAGTGGCATCTTGTATATTTCGTCCAAGGCTTCACGCACTCATTATGGTGGCTTCAAAGTCCTGAAATCATCACTTGTAACTCCGTTCTTGTTCCCCTTGCGCATGCCATCATATCCATGCTTGATCTTTCTCCAATGTTCATCCTTCTTGTCCATGCTAGGCCCTTCATTTGTAAGCAATACAAATGTATCCAATTTAGGCAGCATCATATTCTCATGAACATTAGAATCAATACCAAGAAACGAAAGTACCTGGTAATTTAATTGGCGTGCGTGAGCTCTAGTAATTGGTCTTGTATATGTGTCTGTTGGAGCTGTGGGTGTAACCTTGTTAGTGATGTACTCATCACCGGATATCCGGCGCCCCAACAGAACATTTACAGAAGCGTCCCCTGACAGCCCGGACATCCGGCCATCACCCCGGACATCCGGCTCCTCGCGAGCCATCGGACATCCGGCCCCCGGCCCGGACATCAGGCGCCTACCTGCGCGCAGAGACGGGTCTGTGGTCCATGTATCCATCTCCCACTTACCCCTTCGTGGACCTAGACTATATATACTCCTCCACCTCCTCCTAGTCAGGGTTAGCTTAGGTTTAGCTCATTTGAGACAGAGCTTTGCTCAACCACTAGTGGTTCATCTCCTTGTGAGTGACTGCGGCCCCTCCACGGAGAAGATCCACACGGATTCGAGACCTCCTTCGCGGAGAAGATCCCACAGGATACCCCAAGACCTCCTCACGGAGAAGAACCGGTTACCCTTTGTAAATTCCCTTGTTGATCATGGATCTTGTATCTCTTTGTGTTTCGAGGATCTAGCATATGTGTGACTTGTTCTTGTTGGTTTGAGTGATTCTCTCGTGTTTTCCCTCGTGTTCTTCGTGGGATCCTCTCCATATCATGAAAGATCGGACATCTAGGGTCCCAACCTACATCATATGGTATCAAGAGCAAGGTTTCTCACGAATTTGGAGCCCCCTCCACCGTTTTCTACCCTTGTTTTGTGTGATTTCGTCCAACAATTCGAAAATCCCCACAAAAAATAGCCCCAAAAATTTTTGTGATCTGTTGGTTTGATGATGTTTTGTTGATTTTGATACGTGGATTTGCTTGGTTTCGAGTGGATCTAGGATTTCCCCAAGTTTCCCCGTCTTTCCTCCACAAAATCCGTCCAATTTTGAGCCCCAAATCATCAATTTCCGCCCCCAAACGCGTTTGGAAGTTCCAATCCCGATCTGGAATCATCGGGCCGGACATCTGGGCCATCGGGCCGGACATCCGGGCCCCAAGCCGGACATCTGGCTCCTAGAGCACCAAATCGTGCACGGTTCTATACACAGCCCCCGGAAATCTCGGCTCCAACCCGGACATCCGGACCCTGACATTTCAGACTTTTTCGTTTCACCGTTTTGTCCATAACTAATTCATACGAAGTTCGATTTTGACGTTCTTTAGCTCGTTTTGAAGCTATTGACATTACCCTTCACACAAAAATACCACCATCATCATTTGACTCCATCATATTTCGTGGATTTTGGCAACTTTGCCTAGGGCTTCCACCATATCATCTGCATAACCACCACCGACTTTCGCAACCTAACGATTTTGTCCCCCATAGCATTTGTGGTTGCTTGAGTAGTGATTTGAGTCTCCTAAGGTGTTTAGGCTACTTAGGGACAATTGCTTCTTCGTCAACCACCACCACCACTTCCGCATAGCCTAGCCCACTATACATTTCCAACCCAACTTAACCCAATTTTGTTTGAGCTTGTTTGAGTTGTGGGTTGTGTCTCCTAAGGTGTTTCGGCTACTTAAGGACCGTGCCTTCAACTCCGACACCGTGTATAGCCCATCATTCCAGTTACGCAACCACCACCGCTTTTCCTCTACCACCATTTGACATTTGAGATTTTGAGTTCGCGGTTTTTCAGTTTCCTAAGGTGTTTCGGCTACTTAGGGGCGAGTCTCCATCATCTTGGTATCTACATCAAGAACACCGCCACTCATCATCACCACGGACGATAACCTCCATATCATCTTGGTATTGTGGTATCCCTCCTTTGTATATTCCCTTGCAGTTGCATTGTTAACCCCTAGCCCATTTTTGCGTCACTTACCTATCGAGACTAGCCATTTGAGTATTGTCGGCAACATGACTTGTGCACATTAGTGATCATACTTCCCATAGCATACATACCATATCACCGTGGTGCATATCTTGGTATCATCTATTGTGACACAAGGTTTTCATAGCATGTACTCAATTGCTATCTTGGTTCGTGAAGTTTTGCATGAGAAAAGAGCTCAAAAGAGAAAGAGCCAAACAAGCTTTTAAGCACAAAGAAAAAGATAAGCAAAGAGCTTTTAAGCAAGAACCATAGCATCATACTACATTAAGATTGTCATACTCTATCATGTTGGATCATACCACCGGAATACCATACATATAACATACTTGGGATAGAAGTCGTTGCATTTTTGCTTAGTAGGTTGCGTATCTGCCTATTGTGCAATCGCGCTAGCGTCTCTCTAGTGTTGTGCAACAAGAGCATTTTCGTGGATTCCACATTTTGGCTCACTCCTTGGTTGCACGACCCCACTTATCTATTTGAGTGTGTGTTTCCGTGTACCATATCTTGCTATTGTCTACTTGTTGCATTGCAAATTTGTGAATCTTTTTCAACATTATTGACTCTTGCTAACATTTCGCATCAAATTTTTGTGCCACTATCCTCATCGAGCTCCACCATAAGCCTTACTTGTGTAGGTGTGAGAAACCGATAAGAATTGGTACCAATTGTGCTATTTCCTTGTTCCTCATTTGAGTGATCATTGATCCATCTTCCATCGGTCAAGGTACATTTGGTATACTTCTTTTCTTTCTCCCACTCATACTTGCTAGCGTCTTGTGATGGATAGGCAAGGCATTTCATCTCCGGTCTTCGACATTGACGACGCGGACAATGACATCCACGCGAAAACCATCAGACTACAACGAGTAATGCAAGAGTGCTTGGGCAACATCGCCATCGAACTACGACACTCTGAGACAAGGAGAATGGCTTTTCCTTCGACGACATGTGCGACTCCTTCAACAAACAAATGGCGGAGCTCAAACAATTGGTGGTCGACTACAAGTCTTCTTCCCCTTCGTCATCTTCTCGGCGGTGACGTTCAAGTCACAAGTCTTCGGAGCGCAAACACGATGCAAGTGCAAGTCATCCACGTCCACACTGCCATGGCGACCATCAACATCGTCATGAAGGGCAAGTCACCTCCAAGCATCATGTGCACGACGACGACGAACGACATCTTCCACGAGCTCTAGCACGACAACGACATCATCCTCATGAAGATGCTCGACAAGCGCATACCTACAAGTCCGATCAAGCTCTACTTCACGCCAAGGACGAGCTTCAAGAGAAAGAGAGAAGACCACGAGACAACCACCACCATGAAGGAGCTATGGCTACAACCACCACTTCGGCATCTTCGCCAAGTGCTATCAAGGCATCTTCGCCTTTGGACGTACGGCATCTTCGCCTACTTCCCATGAGTTCGCCTACATCGATGTCTTCATCATCAAGGCGATCATCGACGAGCGACGGCGACAAGATGGTCGAGCATGGGCCATCCCCTTCGAGCAAGGCGACGATCATGAACCTCTTCGACACCATGAAGACGACGCCCATATTTGACTCCTACTCCTGGTCAAGCTACGCGAGCAAGCATGAGACCTTCTCTTTGACCTCGGAGGAGCGTGATGATTTACCACATCCCACGGCATTCATCTTTAGAGGCATTACGGATGAGGAAGTTGAGCATGGAGACTATTGCACCTACACCTCTTCAACATCCACATATGACGAGATGCCCCAATTCCCATGTGAGGAGAGCCACCACCACATGAGTGATATGAGTGACTCCACCATATGTGACATTGAGAGCATTTCCTTTGAGAGGATGAGTGTGACCACCACTAGCCCCACACATGAGAGTATGCCACTTCTCCTATATGAGGTTGAGAGCCATTTGAGTGACTCCACCAACCATACGAGTGAGAGCATCCAAGAGGGAGTGAGTGAGCCACAACACTTAGTGAGTGAGGTAGTTGATAGGGCATGTGAGGCCACTATGATTTCTAACGACTTAACCTCTACTCCGAGTGTGTTTTCTTCGATGCTAGGTCTCCTACAAGAGGACATGCCTACCCTCGACGAGTCTGTCCCTCCAATGGACAACCCGATGGCCATGGTGGAAGAAGATGCACCACCCACATGGTTCCATAAAGATGACGATGACCGCTACTTGGTCTTCAACACCTCATCTACAACACATGAGTGAAGCTCCAAAGGTAACATAGGTGATGGTGCTTCTTTCGTCCCACTTGTGGACTATCTTGACAATGATTGCTTGCATGATGTTGACACACCTATTGCCATGCTTCATGCTAGTGCGACTTCATCCTGTCTTGACTTACCTATTTATGATGAATATGATGATGAGCATGTTGAGTTGCCTAGTTGTGATGCTATGCTCCATAGGATATCATGTGAAAATTCTTTTGGTCACATCATGTTCGAGAACCCTCTAAACGTGTCATATGCTATGAGTGAGCCTCCCATATTGCATCATTTCAATCTCAACATAGTAACTATGCATTCCCCATTAAAGTAAATCCTATTTGCACTTGTGGCATAGATGACAAGATGATGGTCATTGGCTTGTGTTTCTCTTGCGATGATATTGCCATGCTTCCTTTACATGATTTGCGCAATTCATCAACTATGCCATGCCATGCTCACATTGTTCCGGATATGCATTGTTTTGGATGTTATCAATATTCTCCATGTGATGTTTCCATTGACGCTCATGAGGAGATCCCCATAGTTTCCTCATACATGCTAGGAGATCTTGATGCATTCCATACCTTGCATGATTACCATGATTGTGTGCACCATATGCATTCCATGAATAACAATGCTCTACATATTTCTTGTGATGCATTACACAATTCGAGTCTCCATTATGCTATACATAACAACAAACCTCTCATGATGGATGACATGTTTCTATATCACGCATCTCGTTTATTTGAGCATTGGCTATTTTGTGCTAACCAACACATGCAGGTGCGCATCATGATGGATGATGTGTACATAAACCACACACACACAATTTTTCCTTTGTCTTTGTTTTGTGTAGGTACTCATGAACATTTGTCAACCTCACAATCCCATGAGTTGACAAAACGAGCTCTTGAGAGCAACGGCGATTTGGGATCCCATGGATGGTCCCTACCACCGTTCTCTTCGTGCAACCACTACGCGCATCTCTTTTACTTGGCACTCACACGACTATGGGTTATTTGCCACTTGTCACATTATGCCCATACTATCGTGTTCACTTTGCATGTTATGCCTCTTGCTATGACTCTGCCATGCAATTGTGACCCTTTCTTGCATTTACTCATGATTAACCATTATGATACTCCTATGTGTATTTGCATGCTTGGTGGAGACAATAGTAGCTATTGCCATGATTTCTTTGTGCCCCATGCTATTGTTGATTCTTGTGTTGGGAGAGTCATGATATCCCATTGCTATTTCCATATGGCCTCTCATCAATACATTGATGCTATTTTGCTCATATCTTGCTTTCATGCTTGTGCTATGGAATGTGCATTATTCATGCCTACTATTTCCATCCATGACATGCTTGCCATGATTACCTCTAGTATGTTGCATCTTCGCACTACTAGCTTGTTTGACATGATCACTATGATTGCTTGCTATGTTGCATCACCCATGTTCCACTATTACTTGCTTTCTTGGGTTGATGACATATATGTTCATGCCATTCACATGATTTACATCGATCATTGTCACTTGTCTCCAATAGTTACATCTCTCATATTCACTTATAGTGAGTGCAACCGTGCTATGCTTGTTGATCTCACCCTTCTTGTGATGCATACTTGCATGATTGAGCCTATTGCACTTGGTTGTTCTCGCATCTTATGCCTACATACTGATGCGGAGCATCCCAAGGTCATCCCCATGGACCTACCGTCAACTCACCAAGTGCCCAAAGGACCAATGACACGAGCCCGTGCAAGAGCTCTCGAAGCCTAGGTGAACTCGCTCCTTTATCAATTTCCTCTCGATTCATATGAGACATGGCTTCTACCCTCATCAGAAACTCTATGCATATTCAGGTACTTGGATAAGGGCCACGTGACATGTCTGCACAGTGGACAAGGCGGCGGGATCGACAAGTGCTTGGAACATGAAGAAGTGCTGCTGAAGACGCTACAAGCACCGAACGTCCGACCCCTACCGGACGATCGGTCACCCCCAGGCACCGGACGTCCGACAATCACCGGACGATCGTCGACTCCTAGACGACCGGACAACCGGAGGCCACCGGACGTCCGTGACATCCTTCACAAAACCGAAATCGTGGAAAATACCAGAAATCCGCGAGGTACCGGATGTCCGGCCCTTCCCGAGCGGCCGGACGTCCGGTGACCCAGCGGACGTCCGACCCGACTGTCTACGCACAGTAAAGGGCCGCGGCCCGTGTATCCCCTCTCGTCCCGAGAATATATACTCGTTGACCTCCTCCTTCCTAGAGTAGCTTTTGGATAGCTCATTTGATACCTTCTAGTGGTTCATCTCCTCGAGAGTGACTGCGGCCCTCTTCGGAGAAGATCCACACGGATTCAAGACCTCCGCTACGGAGAAGATCCCACGGGATACCCCCAAGACCTCCTGTCGGAGAAGACTATCTTTGTGCCGTCGTTGTTGACTATGGATCGTGTGTCTTGTTATGTATCGTGGATCTAGCACTTGTGTGACCGTCTTTGTGTTGATTTGAGTGTTCCTCTCGTGTTCTCCCTCGTGTTTCCCTTGTGTTCTTCGTGTTCATCGTGGTATTCCTCTCCATTTCGTGAAAGATCAGCCTAGAACGGGTTGACCCTGCATCATATGGTATCAAGAGCCACGGTTTCTCATGAAATTGGAGCCCCTACCCGTGTTTTCTAGCTTGTTTTTGTTGTTGTTCGTCCCAATTTCGAAAATTCCCCACCAAAAATAGCCCCAATTTTTTTTTGTGATCTGTTGATTAGGCGAGATTTTGTTGAATTTGTCCCATGGATTTGCTGTGCCACGAGTGAATCTCGATTTTCCCCACCTTTTCTCGAATTTTCTTCCGCAAATTCGGTCAATTTTGACCATTTTTTCCACGAATACCTCGAACCCTAACAGTCTTGCCCCGACCCACCGGACGACCGGCGTATTACCGGACGTCCGGACCCTCGCGAAGCACCGGACGTCCATCACCCACCGGACGACCGGCACCACCTTTACATAAGTATTTACTGGATTTCCGAGACCTACCGGACGTCCACGACCGGACGATCGGCAACCCTCCGGACGTCCGCTAAACCCTGACGAAACTGAACTTACTCAGTTGTTGTTCCACCTTCTGCACCCTCTTACCCATTCATACTCCCACATACACCATACCACTACCACCTTTGCCTAACAACAATCACTACGGTCTTACCTCATTGTCTTGGATCACTTGAGTTGTGGTTTATGCGTTTCCTTGTGTGTTTCGCCTATCTTGGAACGGAACGACATTGACATAACCACCTCTCAACCTCGACATGGACAGTAACATCGACGACACTTTGTCATTCTACCTTGCAATTGCATTCTCACCCTATAGACAATTTTGCGTATATTTCTCATCGATACTAGCCATTTGAGTATTGCCGGGCCACAACACTTGTGCACATTAGTGATAGTCATAGATATTGCATACTACATCATCATATCACCGTGTGACACAAGAGTGTTCCGCATACACAATAGCTACCTTGATACGAGAAGCATGCATAAGTGGCCAAAGAAAGAGCTCACAAGCTTTTAAGCAAAAGAGCCACCGAAAGCTTATAAGCAAAAGGAAAATAGCATCTTAGGCCTTGCATCAAAAGAGATCATATGAGATAGCAATACATCATCTTGTGCTCAATCATCGGCACATCATACACTCATACCATACTTGTGATAGGAGGTCATTACATTTGCCTCTTATAGGTCGTGCAAAAGTGTGTATCCTCCTATTAAGCAATCGGTTAACGCCTCTCTAGTGTTGTGCAACAAGAGCATTTTCCGTGGATTCCACATTTTCGCTCACCCTTGGTTGCACGACCACATTTATCAATCCGTGTGTGTGTTCCGTGTGCTACCTATTGTTTGTGATCTACTTGTTGCATGAGCAAATTGTGAATCATTTTCAACATCATTTAGTCACATTAACAATTGCATTGAATTTGTGCCACCATCCTAACCAAGCTCCTCTCAAAGCCTTACTTTTGTAGGTGTGAGAATCGACACGAAGTGGTACCAATAGTGCTATTTCCGGGTTACATTATAGAGTGATCATTGATCCATTGTCAACTTCGGTCAAGGTACTTTGGTATTGTCTTCTCCTTTCTCCCACTCACATTCTTGCTTGCAATGATGGATAGTCCAAGTACATCTTCGAACCCGCTCTTTGATGATCCTCAAGAATCAAACAACTACATCACCAAACTACATCTCTTAGGTGTCCAACGAGCTCTACACCAAGAAAGTGAAGCTATGCAAGAGCGAATTGAGCAAGTCGCCGCCGACGCGCGACAATTTTAAGCAAGGACAAGAGAGCAATTCAACATCATCAACACCAACATGTCTACTCAATTCGATAAGCTACGGACTTTGATAGTCAATCAACACTCCTCATCCACATCTTCTCAAAGACAAAGCCGCTCAAGCAGTCATACCAACTACACGTCCGGCTCAAGTACCCCTACATCAAACACTCTTCGTCAAGCCGCACGTCAAGCTCGACATAACAACTGGAATTCACTTCATGACAAGAGCTCCCAAGAGCTATTTCAAGAGCAAAAAAGTCGACATCGTCAAAACCAAGCTACACTTGAGCAAGCGCAAGAACGGCAACGACTACGCCAACAACAACAAGAGCGAGCACGTCAACACCAAGAAGAACAAGATGCCGAGGCTCAACGTCAAGCACATCAATGCCGAGAAGCTCAAGCTCTTGAGGCGCAATGAGCATTACGTGATTCACATCGCAATGTGGCGACTCGTAATCGACACACTCATCAAGAAGAGGAGTTCCTTCGCGATGAGTTGCAAAAGAGGTGCCACCAAGCACGGATGCAAGCAGAAGTTCCTCCTCAAACGCGACAAGAGCAACAAGCTCAACAAGAACCACAAGCTCGGCAAGGACACCATGAAAATGACCATCTACTCCGCCAAGAGCAACATGATATTGACAAACGTCCAAATCAAGAACGCCCTCACAATAGGCAAGCCAACAATGAAAAGCATCGCTATTGCAAGCTTAAGTTCACCATGCCAAAGTTTTCCGGAAGCATTGATCCCGAAAACTACCTCTCATGGGCATTGAAAGTTGACAAGATCTTTCGCCTACACAACTTTGATGAAGAAAAGAAGATTGCAATGGCGTCCCTTGAGTTCCAAGACTATGTTCTCATTTGGTGGGAGCAAATCATAGAGAGAAGGGAAGCAAAAGGCGAACCTCCTATCACTACTTGGGCTCAAATGAAGGAAGTCATGAGAGCGCGTTTCGTGCCAACACACTACAATAGTGACTTGTTCAAGAAGCTACAACTCCACAAGCAAGGTACCACGTCCGTTGAAGAGTACTACAAGGAAATGGAGATTGCCATGATAAGAGCCAATATCACGAAAGATGACGATGGCGAGATTCTTGAATGGGCTCAACTATCCTATCAAGAAGATTGCGGACTTTCAACCATACACAAATCTCATCGAACTAGTACACCAAGCCACCAAAGCGGAGCGACAAGTTCAAGAGAACTACAAGTACTCCAAGTTCACCTCCAAGAACTTCGGCTCTTCCAACCAAGCGTCAACGACTTCGGCTCCTCCTACCTCTACCAAGCCAACTACAAGCTTCGGTGACAAGTCAAGCTACAAGAATGTGACTACATCTAGTCGTCCACCTCCTACAAACAACTTCAAGCCAAGAGCTTCATCATCTACAACTCCAACCGAGGACACCTCCAAGACAAGTTCCATCAAGTGTTTCAAATGCCAAGGACGAGGCCACAAGTCATTTGAGTGCAAGACCGTTCGTACCATGATCATCAATGATGACGGTTCTTATGACTCAATGAGCGACGATGAGATCGAAGCCCTTGAACATGTAGCTATGCATCGCCAAGTGAATGAAGATGAAGACCATCAAGTGTTTTGCGACAATGACTCGAGTCCCAATCTAGTTGTCACCATGGTCTTGACACTCCAACATCAACAAGATGACGATCAACGATCTCACATTTTCCATACCAAGGCCGGCATCAATGGACGCTTCGTCAAGGTTATCATCGATGGAGGAACTTGTCATAACTTGGCAAGCGAAGAGGTATGCGACAAGCTCCAATTGGTCAAGACGAAGCACCCTCACCCCTACAAGGTCCAATGGCTTAACGACGCCGGAATTCTTCGGGTCGAGCACACCGTGCAAGTATCCTTCAAGATAGGCGCCTACGAGAACACACTTGAGTGTGATGTGGTCCCTATGTCCGTGTGCCACCTTCTTCTAGGACGACCATGGCAATACGATCGTGGAGTCACACACAATGGACGGACCAACCATTATAGCTTCAAGATGAAGGGAAAAGAGTTCGTGCTACGCCCAATGTCACCAAGTCAAGTAGCCGCCGACAAACACATACCTACCAACTGTCATGGAGAGAATGGTGAGCGAGTGAGCCACCAAAAGGAGAGTGAGAGCCACAAGCCAAATTCGAGGGCCTCCTTGATGAGCGACAAGAAACAACTAGTGCTATTTGCCACCAAAAGTGAGATGAGATAAGTGTGTGAGAACCCCTAGAGTGTCTTTCACCACGTGCTTTTATGCTAAGGGGAAGCCAAACCTACTAACACTTCACCACCTCTATCTTTAGTGTTGTCTCAATTGTTGCAGGAATTCTCGGACGTCTTTCCCGATGAGCTACCACCGGGTCTACCTCCACTTCGCGGAATCGAACACCGCATCGACCTCATACCCAGCGCACCACTTTCGAACAAGGCTCCGTACCGTGTCAACCCCGAGGAAACCAAGGAGATACAACGGCAAGTAACAACTCATCGACAAAGGTCATGTACGTGAAAGCTTGAGCCCTTGTGCCGTTCCGGTTATTCTAGTGCCTAAGAAAGATGGAAGTTTTCGCATGTGCTCCAATTGTCGTCCGATCAATGCTATCACCGTTAGATACCGTCACCCTATTCCACGTTTAGACGACATGCTTGATGAATTATGTGGTGCTACCATCTTTTCAAAAATTGATCTTAAAAGTGGCTACTACCAAATTCACATTCAAGAGGGTGATGAGTGGAAAACGGCTTTCAAAACCAAGTTTGGGTTATATGAGTGGTTGGTCATGCCGATGGGCTTATCAGAAGCGCCCGGCTCATTTATGCGTCTCATGCATTTCGTTCTCCGACCTTACATAGGCGTCTTTGTAGTGGTTTATTTTGATGACATCCTCGTTTTTAGCAAGTCGCTTGAGGACCATGTGACACACATCCGTATGGTTTTACAAACCCTTCGGAAAGAGCGCTTATATGCTAACATGGATAAATGCACTTTTGTTCTTGACAAGGTCGTTTTCTTAGGATTTGTCGTTTCTTCCCAAGGTGTTCACATTGATGAAACTAAAATTGAAGCAATTAAAACTTGGCCACAACCAACGAATCTCCAACAAGTGCGTAGCTTTCTTGGTTTAGCCGGTTTCTATCGACGTTTTGTGAAGGACTTTAGCACAATTGCTATGCCTCTACACGCCTTGAGCAAGAAGAATGCACGATTTGGGGTCCTTCGCAAGACACCGCGTTTTGCTTACTCACGCACCACTTCTCACCCTACCAAACTTTGACAAGCCTTTTGAGATTCATTGTGACGCTAGTGGTACCGGCATAGGTGGCGTGCTAATGCAAGAAAAGCGCCCAATTGCGTACTTTAGCGAGAAGCTATCCAGAGCGCAACTTAACTTCCCCATATATGATAAAGAGCTTTATTCCTTAGTGAGAGTTTTGCGTGTTTGGGAACATTATCATAGACCTCATGAATTCATTCTTCATACGGACCATGAGACTCTCAAGTTCTCAAGGGTCAAACTAAGCTGAACAAGCGGCATGCTAAGTGGAGTGAGTTCATTGAGTCTTTTCCCTATGTCATCAAATACATCAAAGGCAAAGAGAATGTTGTGGCGGATGCGTTTTCCCGCAAATGCATGCTTGTTACACAACTTGAGTTTAATGTTATTGGCTTTGAGCACATAAAAGACTTATATGAGCATGATCCTTTCTTTGCAAATCCTTATACCAAGTGTTTGACTCACACTTCTTGGGAACGTACTACATAAAAGATGGATATCTTATGAGAGCTAACAAACTTTGCATTCCCGAGTCTTCGCTTCGTTTGCTCCTTTTGCAGGAATCTCATGGAGGAGGACTCATGGGACACTTTGGACGCGAAAAGACATTTGCTACGCTCTCCAAGAACTACTTTTGGCCCAAAATGCTATGTGACGTCTCACGCCTCACCAACTGATGCTCTACATGTCGCAAAGCTAAGTCAAAAGCTCAATGTCATGGTCATTCAATGCCACTTCCTATTCCATACCATCCATGAGAAGACATAAGCATGGACTTTATACTTGGATTACGTAGGACTCAAAATGGAAAAGATTCCGTGTTTGTTGTCGTGGATAGATTCTCTAAAATGGCTCATTTCATTCCTTGTAACAAGATCGACGATGCTTCACATCTGGCAAATCTCTTTTGTAGGGAAATCATTCGTCTACATGGAGTGCCTAAGACGATCGTGTCGGACCGGGACGTCAAGTTCTTGAGCTACTTTTGGAAGACTCTATGCGCCAAACTTGGCATCAAGCTCCTTTTCTCTTCGGCATATCATCCACAAACCGACGGCCAAACGGAGGTGACGAATCGCACACTTTCGACGCTTCTTCGCGTGTTGATCAAGAAGAACATCAAGGAATGGGTTGAATGCTTGCCCATCGCCGAGTAAGCCTACAACCATGCAAGACATTCGACTACCGGCAAGTCCCCCTTCGAGCTCGTCTACGGCTTCAACCCGTTGTCCCCATTGGACATCCTACCTCTACCTCTACAAGAACGCATCAACATGGACGCAAGTGCACGAGCAAGCTATCTCAAGAAGGTGCACGAAGATACAAGGGCAACGATCGAGCGACAAGTGCAACGCATAGCCACCAAGCGCAACATCGACAAGGCACCAATGGTGTTCCAACCGGGAGATCTCGTATGGCTTCATCTTCGAAAGGACCGCTTACCCAACGAACGCAAGTCCAAACTCCTACCTCGAGCCGACGGACCTTTCAAGGTGCTAGCACGCTACAACAACAATGCCTACAAGATCAACATTCCACGAGACAAGTACAACATGAGCAATACCTTCAACATCGAGGACCTATCTCCTTTACATGGTGATGAAGATTTCGATCCGAGGTCGGATCTTTCCCAAGGGAGGGGAGATGATGCGGAGCATCCCATGGTCATTCCCATGGACCTACCGTCGACTCACCAAGTGCCCAAAGGACCAATGACACGAGCCCATGCAAGAGCTCTCGAAGCCGAGGTGAACTCGCTCCTTTATCAATTTCCTCTCGATTCACATGAGACATGGCTTCTACCCTCATCAAAAACTCTATGCATACTTAGGTACTTGGATGAAGGCCACGGGACAGCTCTGCACAGTGGACAAGGCAGTGGGATCGACAAGTGCTTAGAACAAGAAGAAGGGCGGCTGAAGACGCTACAGGCACCGGACGTCCAACCCCTGCCAGACGAATCGTCACCCCAGGCACCGGACGTTCGACGATTACCGGACGACCGTCGACTCCCAGACGACCGGACGACAGGAGGCCACTGGACGTCCGTGACATCCTTCACAGAACCGAAATCGTGGAAAATACCGGAAATCCGAGAGGTACCGGACGTCCGGCCCTTCCCGAGCGACCGGACGTCTGGTGACCCAGCGGACGTCTGACCCGACTGTCTGCGCACAGTAAAGGGCCGCGGCCCGTGTATCCCCTCTCGTCCCGAGAATATATTGATAGAGGCGAGGGGCCCGATCTTTCGATGAGATGATAACTATCGATTTGGTGGAGACGACTTTGACGATCCGACTACAAACGTGCATGACGTTGCGCCTTAGCAATCGCTAAACCAACCTCCAGGGGTTACTGACGATGCCAGAAGCACGATCAGCTTGACCACGAAGGTCTATTCCTGCATGCAATCGAAGAACAAGCAAGAATATGATAAAGCAATCTGAATATTGCAAATATAGATGAAGTATTGATAAAGATAGGGATCCGTAATTGGTCTTGGTCTTGTCGTTGGACACAAACGAAGTACATGAAGTTGCAATGGCTAACTTTTGACTAAACAAATCCCAAAGAAAAAGCTACTAGATGGATCTACTTATATAGGAGCAAGGGGTGGTGGCCAAGGAGGTGGGAGGACGTCCCAAGGCAGCCTAAAAGTAACCCTAGGTCGTACAAGGCTCATGGGCCCAAGTGGAGGTGATGCAACACCTTTGGACTTGTAGTTTGACTCGGATTCTGCTGCAGCGTCAGATTGTTTCGTCGATATCTCAACGCTCCGAACGAATTTGAAGGTGAATCCAATTGGGTTGGAAAGTGTATGAAATCTAGTTTCCAACAAAAAGAAAGAATCACCCAATTCGGAGTCCGTATGAAGGAGTTCTTGCCGTTTTGAGTCAGGTATGTCTGTGCAGTCCGAATCTGGATGCAGAACGTGAGAGACTTGGCTTCTATCTTCTCTTGGCCCAAAACTGACGTGAGAGAACTTTTTGAATATCACCTAAACTTCTCCTTTTCCCTTATCTTCATATGTGGATTGTACAAATGTCCCGTACACCTGGAATTAGACATGGTGCACGAGGTAGGAAACCATAGACAATTTCAAAAGGGCACATCTTAGTAGTAGAATGCAACGCACGATTATAAGAAAATTCAATATGAGGCAAGCATTCTTCCCACATTTTCTTGTTATTCTTCAAAACTACCCTAAGCATAGTAGACAAAGTTCTATTGACTACTTCAGTTTGTCCATCAGTTTGGGGGTGACAAGTAGTACTAAAAAGCAGTATAGTCCCCAACTTAGCCAATAAACATCTCCAAAAGTGGCTTAGACATTTAGTATCACGATCTGAAACAATAGTATTTGGCACACCATGCAAGCGAATAATTTCACGAAAGAACAAATCAGCAACATAGCAGCATTATCGCTTTTATGACATGGTATAAAGTGTGCCATCTTCGAGAACCTATCCACGAAAACAAAAATGCTATCCCTCCCCTTCTTTGTTCGAGGTAAACCCAAAACAAAGTCCAGAGATATATCTTCCCAAGGAACACTAGGGACAGGCAAAGGCATATATAAACCATGAGGATTGAGTCGTGACTTAGCTTTTCGACATGTAGTCCAGCGAGCAACAAAACTCTCAACATCACGTCTCATCTTTGGCCAAAACAAATGTGTAGCAAGTACGTCCTCCGTCTTCTTCACGCCAAAGTGTCCCATTAATCCTCCTCCATGCGCCTCCTGCAACAACAAAAGACGAACAGAGCTAGCTGGAATGCATAGCTTGTTAGCACGAAACACAAATCCATCATTAACGACGAACTTGTTCCATGTTCTCCCTTCTTTACAATTCTGCAATACATCTTTAAATTCAGCATCATGCACATATTAATCTTTGATGGTATCCAAACCAAATATTTTAAAGTCAAGTTGTGAAAGCATAGTATAACGACGAGACAAAGCATCAACAATAACATTTTCTTTTCCTTTCTTGTGTTTAATAACATAAGGGAAAGTCTCTATGAATTCAACCCATTTAGCATGTATACGGTTCAGTTTTGCTTGACTTTTAATGTGCTTCAAAGATTCATGATCAGAATGTATAACAAATTCTTTGGGCCATAAATAATGTTGCCATGTTTCCAAAGTCCGAACAAGAGCATATAATTCCTTATCATAAGTAGAATAATTCAGACTAGGCCCACTCAATTTTTCAGAAAAGCATGCAATAGGTTTACTATCTTGTAATAACACACCTCCTAACCCAATTCCACTAGCATCACATTCAAGCTCAAAATTCTTATTAAAATCAGGAAGTTGGAGTAAAGGAGCATGTGTCAACTTATCTTTCAATACCGTGAATGCTTCTTCTTGTGCAGTACCCCAAACAAAAGGCACATCCTTCTTTGTAAGCTCATTGAGAGGTGCAGCAATAGTGCTGAAATCTCTCACAAAACACCTATAGAATCTAGCGAGGCCAAGGAAACTCCTCACGTGTGTGACCGTTTTGGGCTGCGGCCAGCTCTCAATAGCTTCAATCTTGGCTTTGTCAACCTCAATTCCCTGTGGAGTAACAACATAGCCAAGAAAAGATACTCGGTGGGTGCAAAAGGTGCACTTTCCAAGGTTACCAAACAAACGTGCATCATGTAGAGCATTAAAAAGAGCATGTAAATGTTCCAAATGTTCCTCCAAAGATCTGCTATAAATCAATATACCATCAAAGTATACTACCACAAATCGTCCAATGAAAGCACGTAAAACTTCATTCATTAATCTCATGAAAGTACTAGGTGCATTTGTTAACCCAAAAGGCATGACTAACCACTCATATAATCCAAACTTAGTTTTAAATGTTGTTTTCCATTCATCTCCCAATTTCATACGAATTTGATGGTATCCACTACGCAAATCAACTTTGGAGAATATTGTAGAGCCACTCAATTCATCAAGCATATCATCTAGCCTAGGAATAGGATGACGATAACGAATAGTAATATTATTAATGCATCTACAATCAACACACATACGCGATGTACCATCCTTTTTCGGCACTAAAATAATAGGAACAACACAAGGACTAAGGGATTCGCGTATATAACCTTTGTCGAGTAGCTCCTGTACTTCACGCATAATCTCCTTCGTCTCCTCTGGATTGGTACTGTATGGTGCGCGGTTGGGTAGCGATGCACCGGGAATTAAGTCAATCTCATGCTCAATCCCTCAAAGAGGTGGTAATCCCGGTGGCACGTCTTGTGGAAAGACGTCCGCGAACTCGTGCAAAATGTTAGTGACAGCAGGAGGCAAAGAGGAAGGCACGTCCTCGAATGCAAAATAATGCCTCTTTGCACACAAAAGCATAGCAAACAGATTTGCTTAAATCTAGATCATCAATATCAGATTTGGTGGCAAGTAAACATCCACTTTTTAATTTAATTTCAGATGCAACATGAGATGATGGTGTGTTATTAGGCTTCATTTGTTGCTCAAATTCTTTTGCCACAATCTGGTTTTCACTCTTATTTTGCTCTTGTTTTGCTGTATTTGCTCTATTAATATCATCTTTCAAAATGGAATCAGGAGACATAGGAAGCAAAGTAATACATTTATCCTTATGAACAAGAGTATACTGATTGTTTCTACCATGGTGTACAGAATTTTTTATCAAATTGCCATGGTCTACCAAGTAATAAGGGACATGCTTACATGGCTACCACATCACAATCAACATAATCAGCATATGTGGAGATACTAAAATGCACACGAACAGTACGTGTTACCTTAACCTTGCCGATGTTGTTGAACCATTGGATGTAGTAAGGATGTGGATGTGGTCTTGTGGTGAGAGATAACTTCTCCACCATCTCCATGCTAGCCAAGTTGTTGCAGCTCCCTCCATCTATGATGACGCGAACAAAACATTCCTTCACAACTCCCTTTGTATGGAACAAATTATGCCTCTGATTTTGCTCTGCTTGTGTGACCTGCACACTCAAAACACGTTGAGCAACTAAACATTCATACCTGTCAGCGTCTTCAGGAGCCATGTATTGTGTCTCATTTTCAGAATCATCTCCACCATGTTCTTCACGTGTAATAAGAGCCAAAATCTCCTCATCATAGTCACTAGCGGACTCATAACCACCATCCTCAGTAGCAATCATGACACGCTGCGATGGGCATTTGCTCGCATAGTGACCACGACGAGTGCAACGACGACGTATAACATCATGTGTTGGCCCATTGGATGCCATGCACGAAGAAGAGCTCTGCGCAGGACCGGAAGGTGTACTCCTGGTTGATGGTGGTAGTGCCTGTTTGCTTTTATCACGGCTAGAACTGACGGATGAAGTAGGCGATGGTGCAGCAGGACGTGTCGAAGTAGATCATGCACGCAGTGTCCATGATGAAGGTCGACCCGCGGAAAAAATTGTTCGTGCCAAGGCCTCTCGATCCTGCACTTCACATTCAGCTTTGGAAGCAAGATGGAATAAACGAGTGATATTATTATACTCCTTATACTCTAGAATTATCTGAATCTCTCTATTTAAGCCACCCATAAACGTGCAAGCATAGCCTCATTATCTTCAACAATACCACATCTAATCAGGCCAGTTTGTAATTCCTAATACTATTCCTCTATAGATTTTTTTCCTTGTCTTAAACGCTGCAATTTCTGGAGTAATTCGCGTTGGTAATATGGTGGAACCCAACGAGTACGCATAGCAGTTTTTAAAGCAGCCCAAGTAGTTGGAATATTATCCGGATGTAATCTACAATATTCAGACCACCACACACAAGCAAAACTAGTGAAAGCACAAAGAGCAGCAGCAACACGTCTCTCCTCGGGATATTTTAAACATGTAAAACGTTGTTCAGTTTCTAACTCCCAAGTAAGATATATATCAGGAACATATCTACCCTCAAATGGTGGAATATTCAATTTTAGTTTAGGGAGATGGCCATGATCGCGTACCTGAGGGTGTGGTGCAGCCCTACCATTGCGATTATATGCATGTGGACGACCCTGGTGGTTGTGGTGCTGGTTGTTGCACGTAGTTCTGATTTTTATCAACCTCTTCCTCATAATCCCCCGCGTAATCGTCCTCCTCCTCAGCAGCAGCAGGAGCCACAAAAGTATCAACTGCAACACCAATAGCTTGGCCGGGCTGAAGAGCGACACGGCACGCTTTGCGGAGGGCGGTTTCACGACATGAAGATGGTTGTTGTTGTTGTTGGAATGGTGCAGCAGGTGGAGGTAGCCGCGCAAGCACTTCAGCGAATTTGGCATCCAACTTGGTGTCAATTGACTTCTCAATGCCATCCATCCTCTCTAGTGCGTTGTCAAAACTGGTCATCACATCTTCTACCTATTGACCCATCATTTGCTGAAATTTATCATGCAACTCCTTGTTTGTCATGTTCTCCCAGTCAGTCTCGTCGACTTGTGATTCTGGCATGATTAGCAGCAATAGAAACACACAAAAATATGATCCTACAGACTACTAGAAAATGGTGGTGGTGGGGCGTCACAAATCCGTCGAGCAAATCTCAAATTCTTACCAGTTCTTACCCAGCAGCAGGTGGTGATCGGCAACCGTGGTAGTCAAAACTCTCAAAGCTTGGATAAAGCGATTACCAGGGAGAGTCAAATGCATGACGTAGATGTATGTGGAGCTGGGAAGGCTTATAATATGGTAGCAAAAAGGTCAGCAATAATCAATTCAGAGATGCAAAGTTGAATAAACACTCAACGACGGTACTGTGCTTGTCCTAAGCTAGACCGTACTAGAGACGCGAGCCTAGAACAGTAACAAAATCACGGTGCTGCACGTAATCAAGGGGAAAGCACACATTGATTTTTTTCGCTCTTATTTTATTTCGCTCTTTTTTTTGCGCTCCTTTTTTTTGCCGAAAATCACTATAATGGCAAGTGTCTCAAAACTCTTCCCAAGTCAAACTAAGATTATAGGCACGAAATTTTTTTGACGATTTTTTTCAGAATCAGGGCAGCGACGACAATAAAGTGCGGCAAAAAAACAGTATGATGGGACAGGTCTCAAAAGACTCGGAAAAGCCTAATAATTTTTTCTAGAGAATGCTACTGACTCAAGCTTTCAGACACAAAAAGAATCGTTCAATTCCGAGTTGATATGAGGTGTCAAAAAATTCTAAAACTGGCCTGGAAAACTGGAACAAGCTGTGTTCGCGAACTTCGGAGGGCAAAAAGACCTATTTAGAAGCTGATTTTGAGGTGCGAAATATTGAACTAGCTCCTGCAACTATTCAGATGCGGCTCGTCGCTAGCTTTAATTTGAGTACTTGTGGAGCCAAAACGGCTTCGTATGAGGAAGATATGCCTGTTTTACCGAACCAGAAAACATATTCCAATCCGAATTCAACTACGAGATTGACTCTAATAGATCTGAATTTTGTCTTTTTTTCTCACACTTTTTTTCCTTTTTCCTCTCCTCTTTTTTTCTTTACTTTTTTTCTCTGTCTTTTTCAAGACAAACTAGATAAGATGCAGATTGGATCAAGCGAAGATGCGAACGACCTCAAGTATGATTGTGACAATGAACGATGGGTAGGACGAGGTAGAAATTGATGGATGAGGTGGTGGACAGCGGAAGGGATAACGATGCAGTGGCGACGTGACTAATGTGAACAGAACTCGAAACTCTAACGAACTAGAAACTAAGACCAGCAACTCGACACAACGATGCAACCGATAATTCAATAATGCAAACAATGAAAAGAAAATTGGAAAGGCTCAGACTGGCTAGGACAAAGGATGAATAGATCAAACTTTTTTTGTGGCTTTTCCTTGGACTATAGGTAAGAAAATAAATATAATCTAGGAATAACTAGAAATTCTCACCGAGCAACCTGAAAACTGATACCACTTGATAGAGGCGAGGGGCCCGATATTTCGATGAGATGATAACTATCGATTTGGTGGAGACGACTTTGACGATCCGACTACAAACATGCACGATGTTGCGCCTTAGCAATCGCTAAACCAATCTCCAGGGGTTACTGACGATGCCAGAAGCATGATCAGCCTGACCACGAAGGTCTATTCCTGCATGCAATCGAAGAACAAGCAAGAATATGATAAAGCAATCTGAATATTGCAAATATAGATTAAGTATTGATAAAGATGGGGATCCGTAAGCGGTCTTGGTCTGGTCGTTGGACACAAACGAAGTACACGAAGTTGCAATGGCTAACTTTTGACTAAACAAATCCCAAAGAAAAAGCTACTAGATGGATCTACTTATATAGGAGCAAGGGGTGGCGGCCAAGGAGGTGGGAGGACGTCCCAAGGCAGCCTAAAAGTAACCCTAGGTCGTACAAGGCTCATGGGCCCAAGTGGAGGTGACGCAACACCTTTGGACTTGTAGTTTGACTCGGATTCTGCTGCAGCGTCAGATTGTTTCATCGATATCTCAACATTCCGAAAGAATTTGAAGGTGAATCCAATTGGCTTGGAAAGTGTACGAAATCTAGGTTCCAACAAAAAAAGAATCACCCAATTCGGAGTCCGTATGAAGGAGTTCTTGCCGTTTTGAGTCAGGTATGTCTGTGCAGTCCGAATCTGGATGCAGAACGTGAGAGACTTGGCTTCTATCTTCTTTTGGCCCAAAAGTGACATGAGAGAACTTTTTGAACAGCACCTAAACTTCTCTTCTTCCCTTATCTTCATATGTGGATTGTACAAATGTCCCATACACTTGGAATTAGACATGGCACAAAAGTCTGTGAAGTATTTTTGTCCTGGTTGACATAAATAAACTGTTGCATAGTTTGCATTAGAAATCACCTCACAAATATACATGTATGCAATATTTTTGGAAGTATCCAAGGTAGTCATGTCCTCATCATATATACTCGTTGACCTCCTCCTTCCTAGGGTAGCTTTTGGATAGCTCATTTGATACCTTCTAGTGGTTCATCTCCTCGAGAGTGACTCCTGCCCTCTTCGGAGAAGATCCACACGGATTCAATACCTCCGCTACGGAGAAGATCCCACGGGATACCCCAAGACCTCCTCCCGGAGAAGACTATCTTTGTGTCGTCGTTGTTGACTATGGATCGTGTGTCTTGTTATGTATCGTGGATCTAGCACTTGTGTGACCATCTTTGTGTTGATTTGAGTGTTCCTCTCGTGTTCTCCCCCGTGTTTCCCTTGTGTTCTTCGTGTTCATCGTGGTATTCCTCTCCATTTTGTAAAAGATCGGCCTAGAACGGGTTGACCCCGCATCACATACCATGCACCACACCCTTGTACTTTCTTATGATAAGAATGATGCAAGCACTTGTTGGGTATTTTCCCGCATGAATGCTAGTTTTGCATTACGGCTAATCTCATTTTTTTCTGAGTGTTTGTCATTTTGAAGGATTCACAAGGCGATACCGTCACGAGGCATCTTGGGCATGTGAAGGCATACACGTTGTGCGACACCAACATCTTCGAGAACATACATAAGGTGAATTCCTTCTTTGCGATCCATCCTCACATATGCATATTGGATAGGCTATACTTTCATTGTTGTTTCCTTCTTGTTGTCTACATGATACATGTACGGGATGGAGGACCGACATTGAAGATGGACCCTATGCATGCACCACCGGTCTACCACTCTTACCACGACATCGAGCATTGGTATATCAAAACTCCTTTGACACATTGCACCAAAACCTTCATATTTGTTGATTGTGTGCTCACATGCCATGCTCCATGGACATATCATTCCCATAACAAATTTGCATCTTGCGAATGGATTGACTCGCATTATGATTGCCTTGTTGCATCTTGTATTCCCATGTCATCCATGATATATGAGCTTGTGCATTTCCTTAGCAAATTTGTTGTGATCTTTCTTGATGGCATATTCATACATCATGATCATATTGTCCTCCATCAATTGCATGATAACATACACATATTGAGCATCTATTGCCATGTTCATGCTCTCGATAAATCATCACACTATGACATCATTTTGCACAATGGTTGCATTGATCACATTCACAACACCTTTGTGTGCACCACAAATGCATTTGATCACATGAATGTGTTACATCTCATACTATATCATCGTGCTAAGCTTCATGTACCTTATTACACTGACTCATTCTTACATGATGGACACTTTATGTGCGCTAACCATTGTATTTCCAAGTGTACTTTGTGTTTGCTCATTTTGCATGCACCACATACCAGAGACACCTTGAAGTACTTGGATTGCGACATGCCCTCAACTTCGTCCAACTACAAGTCCGTTCACGACTACCGTTTCCATGGTGATGAGGTTTTAGATCTTAGGTCGGATCTTTCCCAAGGGAGGGGAGATGATGCGGAGCATCCTTCGTTCATCCCCATGTACACCATTTGAACGCAAGGTGATCCCGTTCCTCGATGCTTCCCCTTTCCTTTCTCGCGAGACATGGATGCTACTTCAAGCACGGAGCTTGTGCATGCTCAAGAACACCCAAGGAGTCCATGGAGAGCCGAAGGACCAAGGCCAAGCACGCACGGGAGCAAAGGAAGGAGAAGTGATGCGGAGCATCCCAAGGTCATCCCCATGGACCATCAATCGCCTCACCAAGTGCTCCAAGGACCAATGACACGTGCTCGTGCTAAAGCACTTGAATCCGAGGTTAACTCTCTCTATGTTGAATTCCCATTTGACCACCTTGAGACATGGCTACTACCTGAAACGGAGACACTTTGTATGCTTAGGTGCCAAGGAGAAGTTACGGTGCAAGACGGATGCCAAGAGCATGAACCAGGGTTCTCCTCATGCAGAGATAGAGGTACTACCGGTCCAACTGCCGGTCCAACGGTACTACCGGTCCAACTACCGGTCAACTACCGGTCTACCTTCTGTGATCGACCGGTGCAAGGCCGGTGCAAGGACGGAACTTCCGCTAAAACCGCAAAAACCGGTACTACCGGTCCCAGGACCGGTATTACCGTCCTGCCTGCGCGTAGTTGAAGGGTTTTCACCCCATGTATCCCCCAACTTACCCCTTGGACTATAAGTACTCCTTCCCTTCCATCTTTTAGGGTTAGCTTTGTGATAGCTCATCATAGACCTTTTTGGTTCCTCTCCTACGAGACCGCAACCTCTTCGGAAAAGATCCACCTTGGATTCAAGACCTCCACTACGGAGAAGATCCCAAGGGATACCCCCAAGACCTCCTCCGGGAGAAGACTATCTTTGTACCACCGTTGTTGACTATGGATCGTGTATCTTGATGTGTATCGTGGATCTAGCACTTGTGTGATCGTATTCGTGTTGATTTGAGCGTTTCCTCTCGTGTATTCCTCCGTGTCTTCCTTGTGATCTCCGTGTTCTTTGTGGGATCCTCTCCATTTCGTGAAAGATCGTCCACCTAGGGTTCTTCCCTACATCATTATGGTATCATGAGCATAGGTTGATCACGAATTTGGAGTCCCACACTTTGTTTTCTAGCTTGTTTTTGTTGTGTTCTTCCCAATTTTGAAAATTCCCCACAAAAATAGCCCCAATTTTTTTTGTGATCTGTTGATTTGGCGAGATTTTGTTGAATTTGTTCCATGGATTTGCTGTGCCACGAGTGGATCTAGCATTTCCCCCAGTTTCCCAACTTTCCATCCACGAAATCCACCCAATTTCGACCCTTAAATCATCCATTTCCGCCCATATTCCGCCCCGATCCAGTTCTAAGAATTTTCCCGACACCAGCGGTACTACCAGCCTCCCTAGAGCTACTTCCGCTGAGCACCACAAGCGGTACTACCGGCCTACCAAGCGGTACTACCGCCCCACCCAGTTTCAGCCTTCCGAGTTTCACCGTTTTGACCGTAACTTTCACTCCGGAACTCCTATTTGAGTATTCTTTGGCTCGTTGAAAAGCTAGCGACCTGCCCGAGCTGCTCATCTTGGTTTTACCACCATTAGATTCCATCAAATTTTGTCAAATTTGGCAAGTTTGCTTAGACCCTCCAACATATAAACCTTCTGCATACCACCACCACTTCCGCAACCACCATCGTTTCACCGCTTCGATTTTGACAATTTTGTCTCACTTTGCCTTGGATACTTGAGTTGTGGTTTCACCGTTTCCTTGTATGTTTTGGCTACCTTTGAACAGAACGACATCGACAACACCACCGCTCACCCTCGGGAAGGACGGTACCATCGACGACACCTTGTTCATTCTACCTTGCAATTGCATTGTCACCCAATGGACCATCTTTGCGTAGCTTTCCCATTGAGACTAGCCATTTGAGTATTGCCGGGCCACGACACTTGTGCATATTAGTGATAGTTATAGATATTTCATACTACATCATCATATCTCCGTGTGACAAAAGAGTGTACCGCATACACAATAGCTACCTTGATCCGAGAAGCATGCATAAGTGGCCAAAGAAAGAGCTCACAAGCTTTTAAGCAACAAGAGCCATCAAAAGCTTATAAGCAAAAGGAAAATAGCATCATACGCCTTGCATCAAAAGAGATCATATGCGATAGCAATACATCATCTTGTGCTCAAGCATCGGCACATCATGCACTCATAGTATACTTGTGATAGAAAGTCGTTACGTTTTGCCTCTTATAGGTTGTGCACAAGTGCGTATCCGCCTATTAAGCAATCGGTTAGCATCTCTCTAGTGTTGTGCAACACGAGCATTTTTCGTGGATTCCATATTTTTGCTCACCCTTGGTTGCACAACCACATTTATCTATCCGTGCGTGTGTTCCGTGTGCTACTTCTTACTTGTGATCTACTTGTTGCATGAGCAAATTGTGAACAATTTTCAACATCATTGAGTCACTTTGACAATTGCATTGAATTTGTGCCACCATCCTAACCAAGCTCCTCTCAAAGCTTTACTTGTGTAGGTGTGAGAATCGACAAGAGGTGGTACCAATAGTGCTATTTCCGAGTTACATTATTGAGTGATCATTGATCCACTTTCAACTTCGGTCAAGGTACAATTGGTATTATCTTCTCCCTTTTCCATCTCACATACTTGCTTGTGATGATGGATAGGCCAAGTACATCTTCGAACCCGATCTTCGACGATCCTCAAGAATCGAACAACTACGTCACCAAACTACATCTCTTCAGTGTCCAACGAGCTCTCCATCAAGAAAGTGAAGCTATGCAAGAGTACATTGAGCAAGTCGCCGCCGCCGCGCGCCAATTTGAAGCAAGAACAAGAGAGCAATTTGACATCATCAACACCAACATGTCTACCCAATTTGACGAGCTACGGACTTTGATAGTCAACCGACGTTCTTCTTCCATATCTGCTCAAAGATGAAGCCGCTCAAGTCGACATACCGACTCCACGGATGGCTCAAGTACCCCTGCATCAAACACTCTTCATCAAGCCGCACGTCAAGCTCGACATGACAACCGGAATCCACTTCATGACAAGGGTTCACAAGAGCTATTCGAAGAGCAAGAGAGTCGACATCATCAAAACAAAGCTACACTTAACCAAGCGCAAGAACGACAACGACTACGCCAACAACAACAAGAGCGAGCACGTCAATACCAAGAAGAACAAGATGCCGAGGCTAATCGTCAAGCACAACAACGCTGAGAAGCTCAAGCTCTTGAGGCGCAACGAGCATTACGTGATTCACATCGCAATGTGGCAACTCACAATCGACATACTCGTCAAGAAGAGGATTTCCTTCATCATGAGATGCAAGAGAGGCGCAATCGAGCACGTATGCAAGAAGAAGTTCCTCCTCAAGCGCGACAAGAGCATCAACCTCAACAAGGACCACAAGCTCGGCAAGTACACCATGACAATGGTCATCTACTACGCCAAGACCAACTCGAGATTGACAATCATCAAAATCAAGAACGCCCTCCCAATAGGCAAGCAACCAATGAAGAGCATCGCTACGGCAAGCTTAAGTTCACCATGCCAAAGTTCTCCGGAAGCATTGATCACGAAGACTACCTCTCATGGGCATTGAAGGTTGACAAGATCTTTCCCCTTCACAACTTTGATGAAGAGAAGAAGATTGCAATGGCCTCCCTTCAGTTCCAAGACTATATTCTCATTTGGTGGGAGCAAATCATAGAGAGACGAGAAGCAAAAGGCGAACCTCCTATCACTACTTGGGCTCAAATGAAGGAAGTCATGAGAGCACGCTTCGTGCCAACACACTATAACCGTGACTTATTCAAGAAGTTGCAACTCCTCAAGCAAGGTACCAAGTCTGTTGAAGAGTACTACAAGGAGATGGAGATTGCCATGATAAGAGCCAACATCACGGAAGATGAAGAGCAAATGATGGTGAGATTCTTGAATGGACTCAACTATCCTATCAAGAAGATTGCGGACTTTCAACCCTACACGACCCTCCTTGAGCTAGTACACCAAGCAACCAAAGCGGAGCGACAAGTTCAAGAGGACTACAAGTACTCCAAGTTCACCTCCAAGAACTTCGGCTCCTACAACCAAGCTTCAGCGACTTCGGCTCCTCCTACCTCTACCAAGCCATCTACAAACTTCGGTGACAAGCCAAGCTACAAGAATGCGACTACATCGAGTCGTCCACCTTCTACGAACAACTTCAAGCCAAGAACTTCATCATCTACAACTCCAACCGAGGACAACTCCAAGACGAGTTCCATCAAATGTTTCAAGTGTCAAGGGCGAGGCCACAAGTCATTTGAGTGCAAGACCGTACGTACCATGATCATCAATGATGACGGATCTTATGACTCAATGAGCGACGATGAGATGGAAGCCCTTGAGCATGGAGCTATGCATCGCCAAGTGAACGAAGAAGAAGACCATCAAGTGTTTTGCGACAATGACTCAAGTCCCAATCTTGTTGTCTCCAAGGTCTTGACACTCCAACACCAACAAGATGACGACCAACGATGTCATATCTTCCATACCAAGGCTGGCATCAATGGACGCTTCGTCAAGGTTATCATCGATGGAGGAAGTTGTCATAACTTGGCAAGCGAAGAGCTATGCGACAAGCTACATTTGGTCAAGAAGAAGCACCCTCATCCTAACAAGTTCCAATGGCTTAACGACGAAGGAACTCTTCGAGTCGAGCACACCGTGCAAGTCTCATTCAAGATAGGCACCTACGAGGACACACTTGAGTGTGATATGGTCCCTATGTCCGTGTGCCACCTTATACTTGGACGACCATGGCAATATGATCGTGGAGTCACACACAATGGATGGACCAACCACTATAGCTTCAAGATGAAGGGCAAGGAATTCGTGCTACGTCCCATGTCACCAAGTCAAGTAGCCGCCGACAAACACTTACCTACCAACCATCATGGAGAGAATGGTGAGAGAGTGAGCCACCAAAAGGAGAGTTAGAGCCACAAGCCAAATATGAGCGACTCCACGATGAGTGACAAGAAGCAACTAGTGCTATTTGCCACCAAAAGCGAGATGAGAGAAGTATGTGAGAACCCATCGAGTGTCTTTCACCTTGTGCTTTTATGCAAAGGGGAAGCCAAACCTACTAACACTTCACCACCTCTACCTTTAGTGTTGTCTCAATTGTTGCAGGAATTCTCAGACGTCTTTCCCGATGAGCTACCTCCGGGTCTACCTCCACTTCGCGGAATCGAAAACCGCATCGACCTCATACCCGGCGCACCACTTCCAAACAAGGCTCCGTACTGCGTCAACCCCGAGGAAACCAAGGAGATACAACGGCAAGTGCAACAACTCATCAACAAAGGTCATGTACGTGAAAGCATAAGCCCTTGTGCCATTCCGGTTATTCTCGTGCCTAAGAAAGATGGAAGTTTTTGCATGTGTTCCGATTGTCGCCCGAAAAATGCTATCACCGTTAGATACCGTTATCCTATCCCACGCTTAGACGACATGCTTGATGAATTGTGTGGTGCCACCATCTTTTCGAAAATTGATCTTAAAAGTGGCTACTACCAAATTCGCATTCAAGAGGGTGATGAGTGGAAAACGGCTTTCAAAACCAAGTTTGGGTTATATGAGTGGCTTGTCATGCCAATGGGTTTATCGGAAGCACCAGATTCATTCATGTGTCTTATGCATTTTGTTCTACGACCCTACATAGGCGTCTTTGTAGTGGTTTACTTTGATGACATCCTCGTTTTTAGCAAGTCACTTGAGGACCATGTGACACACATCCGCATGGTTTTACAAACCCTTCGGAAAGAGCGCTTATATGATAACATGGAGAAATGCACTTTTTTGCGTTGACAAGGTCGTCTTCCTAGGATTTGTTGTTTCTTCACAAGGTGTTCACGTTGATGAAACTAAAATTGAAGCAATTAAAACTTGGCCACAACCAACGAATCTCCTACAAGTGCGTAGTTTCCTTGCTTTAGCTGGTTTCTACCGACGTTTTGTGAAGGACTTTAGCACTATTGCTATGCCTCTACACGCCTTGAGCTAGAAGAACGCACCCTTCATTTGGGGTCCTTCGCAAGACACCGCGTTCAATGAGCTAAAAAGCTTGCTTACACATGCACCACTCCTAGCCCTACCAAACTTTGATAAACCGTTTGAGATTCATTGTGACGCTAGTGGTACCAGCATAGGTGGCGTGCTCATGCAAGAAAAGCGCCCAATTGCGTACTTTAGCGAGAAGCTATCCGGAGAGCAACTTAACTACCCCATCTATGATAAAGAACTCTATGCCTTGGTGAGAGTTTTACATGTTTGGGAACATTATCTTAGAACTCATGAATTCATTCTTCATACGGACCATGAGACTCTCAAGTATCTCAAGGGTCAAACTAAGTTGAACAAGCGTCATGCTAAATGGAGTGAGTTCATTGAGTCTTTTCCCTATGTCATCAAATACATCAAAGGCAAAGAGAATGTTGTGGCGGATGCGCTTTCCCGCAAATGCATGCTTGTTACACAACTTGAGTTGAATGTTATTGGCTTTGAGCACATCAAAGATTTATATGAGCATGATCCTTTCTTTGCACATCCTTATGCTAAGTGTTTGACTCACACTTCTTGGGAACGCTATTACATAAAGGATGGATATCTCATGAGAGCTAACAAACTTTGCATTCCCGATTCTTCGCTTCGTTTGCTCCTTTTGCAGGAATCTCATGGAGGAGGACTCATGGGACACTTTGGACGCGACAAGACATTTGCTACGCTCTCAAAGAACTACTTTTGGCCCAAGATGCCCCGTGACGTCTCACGCCTCACCAACTGATGCTCTACATGTCGCAAAGCTAAGTCAAAAGCTCAGTCTCATGATCTTTACATGCCTCTTCCTATTCCATATCATCCATGGGAAGACATAAGCATGGACTTTAAACTTGGATTGCCTAGGACTCAAAATGGAAAGGATTCCGTGTTTGTTGTCATGGATAGATTCTCTAAAATGGCTCATTTCATTCCTTGTAACAAGATCGACGATGCTTCACATGTTGCAAATCTCTTTTGTAGGGAAATCATTCGTCTACATGGAGTGCTAAAGACGATCGTGTCAGACCGTGACGTCAAGTTCTTGAGCTACTTTTGGAAGACTCTATGCGCCAAACTCGGCATCAAGCTCCTCTTCTCTTCGGCATATCATCCACAAACCGACGGCCAAACGAAGGTAACGAACAGCACACTTTAGACGCTTCTTCGCGTGTTAATCAAGAAGAATATCAAGGAATGGGAGCAATGCTTGCCCATCGCCGAGTACACCTACAACCGCGCAAGACATTCAACTACCGGCAAGTCCCCTTTCGAGGTCGTCTACGGTTTCAACCCTTTGTCTCCATTGGACATCCTACCTCTACCTCTACAAGAGCACACGAACATGGACGCAAGTGCACGAGCAAGCTATCTCAAGAAGGTGCACGAAGATACAAGGGCAACGATCGAGCGACAAGTCCATCGCCTCACCACCAAGCTCAACGTCAACAAGGCACCAACGGTGTTCCAACCGGGAGATCTTGTTTGGCTTCATCTTCGCAAGGACCGTTTCCCGAGATCTTGTTTGGCTTCATCTTCGCAAGGACCGTTTTCCACACGAGCGCAAGTCCAAACTACTACCCCGCGCCGATGGACCCTTCAAGGTGCTAGCACGCTACAACAACAACGCCTACAAGATCGACATCCCACTCGACAAGTACAACGTGAGCAATGCCTTCAACATCAAGGATCTCGCTCCTTTCCATGGTGATGAAGATTTCGATCCGAGGTCGGATCTTTCCCAAGGGAGAGGAGATGATGCGGAGCATCCCAAGGTCATCCCCATGGACCATCAATCGCCTCACCAAGTGCTCCAAGGACCAATGACACGTGCTCGTGCTAAAGCACTTGAATCCGAGGTTAACTCTCTCCTTGTTGAATTCCCATTTGACCACCTTGAGACATGGCTACTACTTCAAACGGAGACACTTTGTATGCTTAGGTGCCAAGGAGAAGTTACGATGCAAGATGGATGCCAAGAGCATGAACCAGGATTCTCCGAGCGCAGAGATAGAGGTACTATCGGTCCAACTACCGGACTGCCGGTACTACCGGTCCAACTATCGGTCAACTACCGGTCTACCTTGTGTGATCGACCGGTGCAGGGCCGGAACTTCCGCTAAAACCGCAAAAACCGGTACTACCGGTCCCACGAGCGGTACTACCGCCCTGCCTGCGCGCAGTTGAAGGGTTTTCACCCCATGTATCCCCCCAACTTACCCTTGGACTATAAGTACTCCTTCCCTTCCATCTTTTAGGGTTAGCTTTGTGATAGCTCATCATAGACCTTTATGGTTCCTCTCCTACGAGACCGCGGCCTCTTCGGAGAAGATCCACCTTGGATTCAAGACCTCCACTACGGAGAAGATCCCAAGGGATACCCCCAAGACCTCCTCCGGGAGAATACTATCTTCGTACCGCCGTTGTTGACTATGGATCGTGTATCTTGATGTGTATCATGGATCTAGCACTTGTGTGACCGTATTCGTGTTGATTTGAGCATTTCCTCTCGTGTATTCCTCCGTGTCTTCCTTGTGTTCTCCGTGTTCTTTGTGGGATCCTCTCCATTTCATGAAAGATCGGCCACCTAGGGTTCTGCCCTACATCAAGAAGGAAGAAGAAGCTGCTGCAATAGCCGCCGGACATCCGGCCCTGCACCCGGACATCTGGCGCCCCAACAGAACGTCTACAGAAGCGTCCCCTAACAACCCTGACAGCCGGCCATCACCCCAGACATCCGGCTCCTCGCGAGCCGCCGGACATCCGGCCCCCAGCCCGGACATCCGTCGCCTGCCTGCGCGTAGAGACGGGCATGTGGCCCGTGTATCCCTCTCCCACTTACCCCTTCGTGGACCTAGACTATATATACTCCTCCACCTCCTCCTAGTTAGGGTTAGCTTAGGTTTAGCTCATTTGAGACAGAGCTTTGCTCATCCACTAGTGGTTCATCTCCTTATGAGTGACTGCGGCCCCTCCACGGAGAAGATCCACACAGATTCAAGACCTCCTTCGCGGAGAAGATCCCGCGGGATACCCCAAGACCTCCTCACGGAGAAGAACCGGTTACCCTTTGTATCGTCCCTTGTTGATCATGGATCTTGTATCTCTTTGTGTTTCAAGGATCTACCATATGTGTGACTTGTTCTTGTTGGTTTGAGTGATTCTCTCGTGTTCCCCCTCGTGTTCTTCGTGTTCTTCGTGGGATCCCCTCCATTTCGTGAAAGACCGGCCATCTAGGGTTCCACCCTACATCACCTGTGGATGCCATGGATGAAAAAGAGCTCTGCGCAGGACCGGAAGGTGTACTCCTGATTGATGGTGGTGGTGCCTGCTTGCTTTTATCACAGCTAGAAGTGATGGCTGAAGTAGGCGGTGGTGGAGCCGGACATGTCGAAATAGATGATGCACGCGGTGTCCATGATGAAGGTTGACCTGCAGAAAAATTAGTTCGCGCCAAGGCGTGTCGATCCTGCACTTCACGTTCAGCTTAGCAAGCAAGATGGAATAAACGAGTGATATTATTATACTCCTTATACTCTAGAATTGTCTGAATCTCTCTATTTAAGCCACCCATAAAACGTGCAAGCATAGCCTCATTATCCTCAACAATACCACATCTAATCAGGCCAGTTTGTAATTCCTCATAATATTCCTATACAGAAGTTTTTCCTTGTCTTAAACGCTGCAATTTCTGAAGTAATTCACGTTGATAATATGGTGGAACCCAACGAGTACGCATAGCAGTTTTCAAAGCAGCCCAAGTAGTTGGAATATTATCCAGATATAATCTACAATATTCAGACCACCACACATAAGCAAAACTAGTGAAAGCACAAAGAGCAACACCAACACGTGTCTCCTCGGGATATTTTAAACATGTAAAACATTGTTCAGTTTCTAACTCCCAAGTAAGATATATATCAGGAACATATATACCCTCAAATGGTGGAATATTCAATTTAAATTTAGGGAGATGGTCATGATCTTGTACCTGAGGGTGTGGTGCAGCCCTACCATTGTGATTATTTGCATGTGGACGACCTGGTGGTTGTGGTGCTGGTTGTTGTACGTAGTTCTGATTTTGATCAACCTCATCCTCATAATCTCCCGCATAATCGTCCTCCTCCTCAGCAGCAGCAGGAGCCACAGAAGTATCAACAGCAGCACCAATAGTTTGGCCAGGTTGAAGAGCGACACGGCTCGCTTTGCGGAGGGTTGTTTCGCGACATGAAGGTGGTTGTTGTTGTTGTTGCAATGGTGAAGCAGGTGGAGGTAGACGCGCAAGCACTTCAGTGAATTTGGCATCCAACTTGGTGTCAATTGACTTCTCAATGCCATCCATCCTTGCTAGTGCATCGCCAAAACTGGTCATCACATCTTCTACCTGTTGACCCATCATTTGCTGGAATTTATCATGCAACTCCTTGTTCGTCATGTTCTCCCAGTCAGTCTCATCGACTTGTGATCCTGGCATGGTTAGCAACAATAGAAACACACAAAAATATGATCCTACAGACTACTAGAAAATGGTGGTGGTGGGGCGACACAAATCCGTCAAGCAAATCTTAAATTCTTACCAGTTCTTACCCAGCAGCAGGTGGTGATTGGCAACCGTGGAAGTCATAACTCTCAAAGCTTGGATAAAGCGATTACTAGGGAGAGTCAAATGCACGAGGTAGATGTATATGGATTTGGGAAGGTTATAATATAGTAGCAAAAAGGGTCAGCAATAATCAATTCAGAACTCGAAACTCTAAAGAACTATACGCTAAGACCAGCAACTCGACACGACGGAAAAGATTATGCAATGGCTCAGACTGGTTCGGATATGATGAACTAACCCTAATTTTTTTTGGCTTTTTCGTGGACTATAGGTATGAAGAACAGACTCGATCTAATCTACAAAAAATTGTAAAATCTCACCGAGCAACCTGGAAATCTGATACCACTTGATAGAGGCAAAGGTGTCCCGTCTTTCGATGAGATGGTGGCTATCGTTTTGGAGGAAGTCGACTTTGACGATCCGACTACGAACGTGCGAGGACGTCACGCCTTAGCAATCGCTAAACCAATTCTGAGAGGTTATTGACCACGCCGGAGCATGATCAACCTAACCACGAAGGTCTGTTTCCTGCAGGCAAACTGAGAACAAGCAAGAAACTGAGATTGCAATCTGGATATTGCGAATATAAGAGGAAAGCTTTATTGATCAAGGTGGGGTTCTGTGACGTCTTGGTCTGGTTGTTGAACACAAATGAAGTACGCGAAGTTGCAGCTATGGCAAACTTTAATCTAAACAAAACCCAAAGTCTAAATGACGCCCTAAGGGCTGTATATATGGGGGAAGAGAGGGAAATTTCGTGGCCCTTGGAGGAGGGGTCGAAAACCAACCCTAACTCTTGTTTCCCCACACATACGGACTCTAAAAACAGCCTATACTCAAGTATTTCAAAATTACATGGGCCTGGCCCAATAATAAGGTGATGCCACACCTATAATAGCCTCTAGCCGAAATTTATGAAGTGGCATCTTGTATATTTCGTCCAAGGTTTCACGCACTCATTATGGTGGCTTCAAAGTCCTGAAATCATCACTTGTAACTCCGCTCTTGTTCCCCTTGTGCATGCCATCATCTCGATGCTTGATCTTGCTACAATGTCCATCCTTCTTGTCCAAGCTAGGTGATGCGGAGCATCCCAAGGTCATCCCCACGGACCTACCGTCGACTCACCAAGTGGCCAAAGGACTTATGACACGAGCACGTGCAAGAGCTCTCGAAGCCGAGGTGAACTCGCTCCTTTATCAATTTCCTCTCGATTCACATGAGACATGGCTTCTACCCTCATCAGAAACTCTATGCATACTTAGGTACTTGGATGAAGGCCACGGGACAGCTCTGCACAGTGGACAAGGCGGTGGGATCGACAAGTGCTTAGAACAAGAAGAAGGGCGGCTGAAGACGCTACAAGCACCGGACGTCCGACCCCTGCCGGACGACCGGTCACTCCCAGGCACCGGACGTCCGACGTTCACCGGACGACCGGCGACTCCCAGACGACCAGACGACCGGAGGCCACCGGACGTCCGTGACACCGACTACAGAAAGTAATTAGCGGAAATCCGAGGGTTACCGGACGTCCGGTCCCTCCCGAGGAACCAGACGTCCGCCACGTTTGTCTGCGTATAGTAAGGGCGCCTCGACCCATGTATAAATACTCGTTGACTTCCTCCTTCCTAGGTAGCTTTGTGATAGCTCATCCAAAACCTTAGTGGTTCCTCTCCTATGAGACCACGGCCTCCTCGGAGAAGATCCACCGGATTCAAGACCTCCTTTACGGAGAAGAACATCAAGACCTCCTCACGAAGATGACTACCGCCACTTGTATCGCCCTTAGTTGATTGTGTATCGTGTATCGCACTTTGTGTACCCGGATCTAGCCTTTGTGTGACCTAAACGTGTTGATTTGAGTGTTTTCTTCTTGTCCCTCTTGTGTTTTTCCCTCGTGTACCACGTGTTCATCCTTGGGATCCCTCCTTTTCGTGAAAGATCGGCCACTTAGGGTTCCACCCTACATCATATGGTATCAAGAGCAAGGTTTCTCATGAATTTGTAGTCCCCTCCATCGTTTTCTAGCCTTCTTTTGTGTGATTTTGTCCTATATTTTGAAAATCCCCACCAAAAATAGCCCCAAATTTTTTTTTGATCTGTTGATTTGGCGAGATTTTGTTGAATTTGTTCCATGAACTTGCTGTGTCACGAGTGGATCTCGAGTTTCCCCACCTTTTCCCCATTTTCTTCCGCAAATTCGCCCAAGTTTGACCAATTTGTCCATGGATACCTAGAACCCTAGCCCAGACCCACCGGACGACCGACGTTTTATCAGACGTCCGGAACCCCGCCAACCACCGGACATTTGTCACCCAACGGACGACCGGAAAATCCTATACATAACTTTTCACCGGATTTCCGAGACCTACCGGACGTCCGGCGACCGAACGTCCGGCGACCGGACGACCGGCGACCCACCGGACGTCCGCTGAACCCTGACGAAGCTGAATTTATTCAGTTTTCTTCCACCTTCCGCAACCACTTACCCTTTCATACACCCACATATACCATACCACCACCACCATTGCCTAACCAAAATCACTACGGTCTTACCTTGATGAGGACATCACTAACAAGGTTACACCCACAGCTCCAACTGACACATATACAGGACCAATTACTAGAGCTCGCGCACGCTAATTAAATTACAAGGTACTTTTGTTTCTTATTAATGAATCTAATGTTCATGAGAATATGATGCTGCCTAAATTGGATACATTTGTCTTGCTTACAAATGAAGGGCCTAGCTTGGACAAGAAGGATGAACATTGGAGCAAGATCAAGCATGGAGATGATGGCATGCGCAAGGGGAACAAGAATGGAGTTACAATTGATGATTTCAGGACTTTGAAGCCGCCATAATGAGCGCGAGAAGCCTTGGACGAAATATACAATATGCCACTTCATAAATTTCGTCCCGAGGCTATTATAGGTGCTGCGTCACCTTATTATTGGGCCAGTCCCATGTAATTTCGAAATACTTGAGTATAGGCTGTTTTTAGAGTCCCTATGTGTGGGGAAACAAGAGTTAGGGTTGGTTTCGGACGCCTCCACCAAGGGCCACGAAATTCCCCACTCTTTCCCCCATATATACAGCCCTTAGGGCATCGTTTAGACTTTGGGTTTTGTTTAGATTAAAAGTTCGCCATAGCTGCAACTTCGTGTACTTCGTTTGTGTTCAACGACCAGACAAAGGCGTCACAGAACCCCACCTTGATCAATAAAGCTTTCCTCTTATATTCGCAATATCCAGATTGCAATCTTAGTTTCTTGCTTGTTCTTCGTTTGCCTGCAGGAAACAGACCTTCGTGGTCAGGTTGATCGTGCTCCGGTGTGGTCGATAACCTCTCGGAGTTGGTTTAGCGATTGCTAAGGCGCGACGTCCACGCATGTTCGTAGTTGGATCGTCAAAGTCGACTTCATCCAGACGATAGCCACCATCTCATCGAAAGACGGGACACCTTTGCCTCTATCATACCTCTTTATGTCTTGGATCATTTTAGTTGTGGTTTTCCCGTTTCCTTATGTGTTTCGGCTATCTTGGAACGGAACGACATCGACAAGACCACCTCTCAACCTCGACAAGGACAGTAACATCGACGATGCTTTGTCATTCTACCTTGCAATTGCATTGTCACCCCTATAGACCATTTTTGCGTAGCTTTCCCATCGAGACTAGCCATTTGAGTGTTGCTAGGCCACGACATTTGTTTACATTAGTGATAGTCATAGATATTGCATACTACAACATCATATCTCTGTGTGACACAAGAGTGATCCGCATACACAATAGCTACCTTCATCCGAGAAGCATGCATAAGTGGCCAAAGAAAGAGCTCACAAGCTTTTAAGCAAAAGAGCCACCCAAAAGCTTATGAGCAAAAGGAAAATAGCATCATACGCCTTGCATCAAGAGAGATCATATGAGATAGCCATACATCATCCTGTGCTTAAGCATCGGCACATCATACACTCATAGCATACTTGTGATAGGAAGTCGTTACGTTTGCCTCTTATAGGTCGTGCACAAGTGCGTATCCACCTATCAAGCAATCGGTTAGCGTCTCTCTAGTGTTGTGCAACACGAGCATTTTCCGTGGATTCCACATTTTCGCTCACCCTTGGTTGCACAACCACATTTATCTATCCGTGTGTGTGTTCCGTGTGCTACTTATTGCTTGTGATCTACTTGTTGCATGAGCAAATTGTGAACCATTTTCAACATCATTGAGTCACTTTGACAATTGCTTTAAATTTTACGCCACCATCCTAACCAAGCTCCTCTCAAAGCTTTACTTGTGTAGGTGTGAGAATCGACATGAAGTGGCACCAATGGTGCTATTTCCGGGTTACATTATTGAGTGATCATTGATCCATTTTCAACTTCGGTCAAGGTACAATTGCTATTGTCTTCTCCTTTCTCCCACTCACACTCTTGCTTGCAATGATGTATAGGCCAAGTACATCTTCTAACCCGCTCTTCGAGGATCCTCAAGAATCAAACAACTACGTCACCAAACTACATCTCTTCGGTGTCCAACGAGCTCCACATCAAGAAAGTGAAGCTATGAGAGAGCACATTGAGCAAGTCGCCGCCGACGCGCGACAATTTGAAGCAAGAATGAGAGAGCAATTCGACATCATCAACACCAACATGTCTACTCAATTCGATGAGCTACGGACCTTGATAGCCAACCGACGTTCTTCTTCCACATCTTCTCTAAGATGAAGCCGCTCAAGTCGACTTACCGACTCCATGGAAGGATCAAGTACACCTACATCCAACACTCTTCGCAAAGCCGCACGTCAAGCTCGACATGACAACCGGAATCCACTTCATGACAAGAGCTCCTAAGAGCTATTTGAAGAGCAAGAAAGTCGACATCGTCAGAACCAAGTTACACATGAACAACCGCAAGAACGGCAACGACTACGCCAACAACAACAAGAGCGAGCACGTCGACGCCAAGAAGAACAAGATGCCGAGGCTAATCGTCAAGCACAACAACGCTGAGAAGCTCAAGCTCTTGAGGCGCAACGAGCATTGCGTGATTCACATTGCAATGTGGCAACTCGCAATCGACATACTCGTCAAGAAGAGGATTTCCTTCGCGATGAGATACAAGAGAGGCGCCACCAAGCACGTATGCAAGAAGAAGTTCCTCCTCAAGCGTGACAAGGGCAACAACCTCAACAAGAACCACAAGCTCGGCAAGTACACCATGACAATGGACATCTACTCCGACAAGAGCAACATGAGATTGACAATCGTCCAAATCAAGAACGCCCTCTCAATAGGCAATCAAACAATGAAGAGCATCGCTATGGCAAGCTTAAGTTCACCATGCCAAAGTTTTCCGGAAGCATTGATCCCGAAGACTACCTCTCATGGGCATTGAAGGTTGATATGATCTTCAGCTTGCACAACTTTGATGAAGAAAAGAAAATTGCTATGGCCTCCCTTGAGTTCCAAGACTATGTTCTCATTTGGTGGGAGCAAATCATAGAGACAAGAGAAGCAAAAGGCGAACCTCCTATCACTACTTGGGCTCAAATGAAGGAAGTCATGAGAGCACGCTTTGTGCCAACACACTACAACCGTGATTTGTTCAAGAAGTTACAACTCCTCAAGCAAGGTACCAAGTCCGTTGAAGAGTACTACAAGGAGATGTAGATTGCCATGATAAGAGCAAACATCACGGAAGATGAAGAACAATCGATGGCGAGATTGTTGAATGGACTCAACTATCCTATCAAGAAGATTGCAGACTTTCAACCCTACACGACCCTCCTCGAGCTAGTACACCAAGCAACCAAAGCGGAGCGACAAGTTCAAGAGGACTACAAGTACTCCAAGTTCAAGTCCAAGAACTTCATCTCCTACAACCAAGATTCAACGACTTCGGCTCTTCCTACCTCTACCAAGCCATCTACAACCTTCGGTGACAAGTCAAGTGATGCGGGGTCAACCCATTCTAGGCCGATCTTTCACGAAGAGGAGGGAAACCCACAATGAACACGAAGAACACAAAGGGGAACACAAGGGGAAACCGGAGAAAACACTCAAATCAATAAGAGATGGTCAGACATGTGCTAGATCCTCAACACAACGAGATACACGGTCCAAATCCAACAAAGGAAAGATACAAAGGTAGCTAGTTCATCTCCGTGAGGAGGTCTTCAACCCGCAAAGGATCTTCCCGTGAGGGGTCTTGAATCCGTGTGGATCTTATCCATGGAGGGGCCGCAGTCACTCACAAGGAGATGAACCACTAGTGGATGAGCAAAGCTCTGTCTCAAATGAGCTAAACCTAAGCTAACCCTCAAATGGAGGAGGATGAGTCATATATATAGGCTAGGGGGACGAAGTGGTACATGGGCCTCGGCCCAACTCGCACATGCAGGTCGGGGTCCGGATGATCCGGAAGGTGGCCCGGATGATCCGGGTGTCTGGGGTCTGGATGATCTGGGTGACCGTCCGGATGATCCGGGTGATCGTCCGGATCGTCCGGAGGTGTCGACGCGCAGCAGATGGCCCGGATGATCCGGGGCCTGGTCCGGATGTCCGGCTCCGTCCGGATGATCTGGGGCCTGGTCCGGATTGACCGACTTCGTGGGCAAGCTTTGGGTGCCTCGGGGCATATTACCCGGGTCGTCCGGGTGTCGGTCCGGATCATCCAGGCTTGGTCCGGATCGTCCAGCTGGGGGTCCGGATGATCCGGGCAAGTCCAGTCTTGCTCCGATTCTTCTCCATCTTCGCGTATGCTTCTCTCCTTCGATCGTACTTGCTCCTTAGCTGCTCCATGGTCTTCCTCTTGGTTCCTGGTCATGCATAGCACATATGTTTGAGGTAGTAGCCATGTCTCACAAGTGGAAAGTGAAGGTTCGGAGAGGAGCGAGTCAACCTTGTGTCCAATGGTGGGTACTTGAGGTCCTGTCGAAATGAACATGGGGATGATCGTGGGATGCTCCGCATCATCTCCCCCCCTTGGGAAAGCTCCGACCTCGGATCAAAATGCTCATCACCATGGCAAGGGTTGTTGTGAACGGACTTGTAGTTGGACGAAGTTGAGGACATGTGCAATCCAAGTACTCCATGGTGTCTTCAGAGTGGTATACATGCAAGAAGAGCAAACACAAACGACACTTGGAAATACAATGGTTAGCACACACAAAGTGTCCATTATGTAAGAATGAGTCTGTGTGACAAGGCACGTGATGCTTATCCAAAAGATGTAGAATGATATGTAAAGCATGCATGGGAGCAAATTCATTTGTTGTGCACACAAAGGTAGGGTAATTGGCATGGTGCATAAAGCTACAATTTCTACCATTGTGCAAAATGATGTCATAGTGTGATGGTTTATCAAGAGCATGAACATGGCGATGGGTGCTCAATATGACTATGTGATCATGCAATTGATGTTGGGCAATATGACCATGATGTATGAATATGCCGTCAAGAAAGATCATAACAAATTTGCTAAGGAAATGCACAAGCTCATATATCATGGATGACATGGGGATACAAGATGCAACAAGGCAATCATAATGGGAGTTAATCCATGCATAAGATGCAAATTTGTCATGGGTATGATATGTCCATGGAGCATGGCATGTGGGCACACAATCAACAAATATGGAGGTTTTGGTGCAATGTGCCAAAGGAGTGTTGATATACCAATGCTCAATGTCGTGGCATGAGTGGTAGACCGGTGGTGTATCCATAGGGTCCATCTTCAATGTCGGTCCTCCATCCCATAGATTTATCATATAGACAACAATAAGGAAACAGCAATGAAAGTATGGCCCATCCAATATGCATATGTGAGGATGGCTCACAAAGAAGGAATTCACCTTATGTATGTTCTCGAAGGTGTTGGTGTCGCGTCCTTCAAAATCAAAGAACATGACAAACACTCGGAAAAACAAATGAGGTTAGCCATAATGCAAGACCTAGCATTTGTGCGGGAAAATACCCAACAAGTGCTTTCATCATTCTTATCATAAGAAAGTACAAGGGAAAGTGGCATGGTATGTAAGCATATGATGCGATAACAACCAAATACAATAGGCTCAAACAAGCAAGCATGCATCACAAGTAAGGTGTCCAAGTCTCCAAGATCAACAAACATAGCATTGTTGCACTCAATACAAGTGATGAGAGATGCAACTAATGGAGACAAGTGACAATGATCAAGATATATCATGTGAGTGGCATCAACATATATGTCATCAACCCAAGAAAGCAAGTAAGAGTGGAACGTGGGTGATGCAACAAAGCAAGTAATCACAGTGATCAACTAGAGTAAGCTAGTAGTGCAAAGATGCAACATACTAGTAGGAACCATGGCAATCATGGCATGTGTGCAAATAGTAGGCATGAATAATGCACATGGCATAGAACAAGCATGAAAGCAAGATAGGAGCAAAATAGGATCAATGTATTGGCGAGAGGACATATGTAAATAGCAATGGTACATCATGAGACTCCCAACACAACAAGCATCAATAGCGTGGGGCACAAAGAAATCATGGTAGTAGCTACAAGTATCTCCATCAAGCATGCAAATACACATAGTAGTAGTAGAATGGTGAATCATGGGAAAATGCAAGCACGGGTCACAATTGCATGGCAAAGTCATAGCAACAGGCATAACATGCAAAGTGAACACGATAGAATGGGCATAAGGTGACAAATGGTAAATAGCCCATAGTCGTGTGAGAGCCAAGTAAAAGAAATGCGCGTAGTGGTTGCGTGAAGAGAATGGTGGTAAGGAGATTCCACGGAATCCCAAATCATCGTTGCTCTCAAGAGATCTTTTTGTCAACTCATGGGATTGTGAGGTTGACAAATGTTCATGAGTACCTACACAAAACAAAGACAAAGGAAAAATTGTGTGTGCGTGGTATATGTACACATCATCCATCATGATGCGCACGTGCATGTGTTGGTTAACACATAATAGCCAATGCTCAAATAAATGAGATGCATGATATAGAAACATGTCATCCATCATGAGAGGTTTGTTGTTATGTATGGCATAATGGAGACTTGAATTGTGTAATGCATCACAAGAAATATGTAGAGCATTGTTATTCATGGAATGCATATGGTGCACACAATCATGGCAATCATGCAAGGTATGGAATGCATTAAGATATCCTAGTATGTATGAGGAAACTATGGGGGTCTCCTCATGAGCATCAATGGAAACATCACATGGAGAATATTGATAACATCCGAAACAATGCATATTTGGAACAATGTGTTCATGGCATGGCATAGTGGATGAATTCCTCAAATCATGTAAAGGAAGCATGGCAATATCATTACATGAAAAACAAAAGCCAATGACCATCATCTTGTCTTCTATGCCACAAGTGCAAATAGGATTTACTTTAATGGGGCATGTATAGTTACTATGTTGAGATTGAAATGATGCAATATGGGAGATCTCACTCATAGCATGTGACAAGTTTAAAGGGTTGTCGAACATGATGTGACCAAAAGAATTTTCACATGATATCCTATGGAGAATAGCATCACAACTAGGCAACTCAACATGCTCATCATCATATTCATCATAAATAGGTAAGTCATGACATGATGAGTTCGCACTAGCATGAAGCATGGGAATAGGTTTGTCAACATCATGCAAGCAATCATTGTCAAGATAGTCCACTAGTGGGACGAAAGGAGCACCATCACCTATGTTACCTTTAGAGCTCCGCTGATGTGTTGCAGGTGAGGTGGTGAACACTAAGTATCGTTCATCGTCATCTTGATGGAACCATGTGGGTGGTACATCTTCTTCCACCATGGCCATCGGGTTGTCCATTGGAGGGACGGACTCGTTGAGGGTAGTCATGTCCTCTTGTTGGAGACCTAGCACCAAAGAAAACACACTCGGAGTAGAGGTTAAGTCGTTAGAAATCATAGTGGCCTCACATGCCCTGTCAACTACCTCACTCACTAAGTGTTGTGGCTCACTCACTCCCTCGTGGATGCTCTCACTCGTATGGTTGGTGGAGTCACTCAAATGGCTCTCAACCTCACATAGGAGAAGTGGCATGCTCTCATGTATGGGGCTAGTGGTGGGCACACTCATCCTCTCAAGGGAAATGCACTCAAGGTCACATATGGTGGAGTCACTCGTATCACTCATGTGGTGGTGGCTCTCCTCACATGGGAATTGAGGTATCTCGTCATACGTGGATGTCGAAGAGGTGTAGGTGCAATAGTCTCCATGCTCATCTTCCTCATCCGAAATGCCTCCAAAGATGAATGTCGTAGGGTGTGGCAAACCATCACGCTCCTCCAAGGTCAAAGAGAAGGTCTCATGCTTGCTCGCGTAGCTTGACCTGGAGTAGGAGTCCAATATGGGTGCCGTCTTCATGGTGTCGAAGAGGTTCATGCTCGTCGCCTTGGTCGAAGGGGATGGCCCATGCTCGACCGTCTTGTCGCCGTCGCTCGTAGATGATCGCCTTGATGATGAAGACGTCGATGTAGGCCAACTCATGGGATGTAGGCGAAGATGTCGTGCGTCCGAAGGCGAAGATGCGTTGATAACACTTGGCGAAGATGCCGAAGTGGTGGTTGTAGCCATAGCTCCGTCTTGGGTGTGCTTGTCTCGCAGTCTTCTTATGTGCTCTTGAAGCTTGGGCTTGGCGTGAAGTAGAGCGTCTTCGGACTTGTATGTTTGCGCGTGTCGAGCATCTTCATCTTGATGCTGTCGTTGTAGTGCTTGAGCTCTTGGTAGATGTCGTTCGTCGTCGTGCACATGATGCTTGGAGGTGACTTGCCCTTCATGACGATGTCGATGGTCGCCATGGCGGTGTGGACGTGGAAGACTTGCACTTGCATCATGTTTGCGCTCCGAGGACTTGTGACTTGAACGTCGCCGCCGAGAGGATGACGAAGGGGAAGAAGACTTGTAATCGACCACGAAGTGTCGGTGCTCAGCCATTTGTTTGTTGAAGCAGTCGCGCATGTCGTCGAAGGAAGCCATTCTCCTTGTCTCGGAGTGTCGTAGTTCGATGGCGATGTTGCCCAAGCGCTCTTGCATTGCTCGTTGCAGTCCAATGGTTTTTGCGTGGATGTCATTGTTCGCGCCGTCGATGTCGAAGACCGGAGATGAAATGCTTTGCCTATCCATCACAAGTCTCAAGTAGTGATGAATGGGAGAAAGAGAAGAACTAGACCAATGTACCTTACCCGATGTTGAAAATGGATCAATGACCACTCAAGAATGTATGAAGGAAATAGCACAATTGGTACTGATTCTTGTCAATTCTCACACCTACACAAGTAAAGCTTTTGGTGGAGCTTGGTGAGGATAGTGGCACAAAATTTGATGCAAAATGTTAGCAAGAGTCAATAAAGTTGAAAGAGATTCACAAATTCGCAAGTGAAACAAGTAGACCAATAGCAAGGGGTGGCACATGGAAACACACGCACGGATAGATAAATGTGGTTGTGCAACCAAGGATTGAGCTGAAAATGTGGAATCCACGGAAAATGCTCTGGTCGCACAACACTAGAGAGACGCTAGCCGATTGCTCAATAGGCGGATACGAACTTGTGCACTACCTATATGAGACAAAATGTAGCGACTTCCTATCACAAGTATGCTATGTGTATGATGTTTTGGTGCTTTTAGCACAAGATGATCCAAGATGATCGGATATGGCAATCTTATATGCAATATGGTATGATGATATGGCTCTTGCTTACAAGCTTCTTTGCTTTTCTCTTTTTTCTTAAAAGCTTAGTCTCTTTTTTTATGGCCACGATGTGAAATGCACAAACCAAGATAGCAATTGTGTATATGCGGGAACAATCTTGTGACACAAGGGATGATATGATGATACCAAGATGATATGGTATGTATACAATGGAAGCGCGGGTCGATGATTGCTAATGTGCACAAGTAACGTTGCCGGCAATACTCAAAGGCTAATCTCGATAGGAAAGTGACGAAAAATGGGCTAGGGGTTAACAATGCAATTGCAAGGGGGATATACAATGATGTCGTCGAGGTTACCGTCCGAGTCGATGATGAGAGGCGGTGTTCTTGATGTAGACTCGTTCCCAATTAGCCGAAACACCTTAGGAAACGGAAAAACCACAACTCAAATCTCAAGGACAAATGTCAAATGGTGGTAGTGGGAAAGCGGTGGTGGTTATGCACTCGGAAAAACGGAAGTGGAAATATGGGTTATGCGTGTCGGAGTTATCGTGACCGTCGCTAAGTAGCCGAAACACCTTAGGAGACACAAGCCACAACTCAAACAAGCTCAAACAAAATTGGGTTAGGTTTGGGTGGCGGAAATGTATGGTGGGCAATGTTATGCGGAAGTGGTGGTGGTGGTTGATGAAGAAGCAATTGTCCCTAAGTATCCTAAACACCTTAGGAGACTCAAATCACTACTCAAACAACCACAAATGCTATGGTGGACAAAATGGGTTAGGTTGCGGAAGGCTATGGTGGCTATGCGAATGATATGGTGGAAGGCCTAGGCAAACTTGCCAAATTTGACAACTTTTGATGGATTCAAACGATGACGGTAGTATTTTTGTGGTATGTGGGATGTTAAGAGCTTCAAAACGAGCTAAAGAACGTCAGAAACGGACTCTGGATGAATTAGTTATGGCCAAAACAAAATTTCAGCCGCGTCAGTTTCAGGGTTACCCGGACATCCGGGAGAAAGTCCACCTCAACCGGGCTATGTCCGGATGATCCGGGAGAACATTCGGATGATCCGGGTTCGTCAGCTCCGGTACGGGTATTCGGGTGCGTGGATTACCCGGACGTCCGGGAGAGTGTCCAGCTCATCCGGGAGGTGTCCGGATGATCCAGGCGGGTCAACCCCGCTCGGGATTTCCTCTCGGGGACGAATTTGGGGGCGGAAATGGGTGATTTGGGGCTCAAAATTGAGAGGATTTCGAGGATGGAAAGTGGGGAAACTTGTGGAGATGCTAGATCCACTTGAAGCCAAGCGAATCCATGGATCAAAAATCAACAAAATCTCATCAAACCAACAGATCACAAAAAAAATTGGGGCTATTGTTGGTGGGGAATTTTCGAATTCGGGGAAAAACACAACAAAACAAGGCTAGAAAACGGTGGGGAGGCTCCAAATTCGTGAGAAACCGTGGCTCATGATACCATATGATGCGGGGTCAACCCGTTCTAGGCCGATCTTTCACGAAGAGGAGGGAAACCCACTATGAACATGAAGAACACAAAGGCGAAACCGGAGAAAACACTCAAATCGACAAGAGATGGTCACACATGTGCTAGATCCTAATCACAACGAGATACACGGTCCAAATCCAACAAAGGAAAGATACAAAGGTAGCTAGTTCATCTCCGTGAGGAGGTCTTGAATCCGCGAAGGATCTTCCCATGAGGGGTCTTGAATCCGTGTGGATCTTCTCCGTGGAGGTGCCGCAGTCACTCACAAGGAGATGAACCACTAGTGGATGAGCAAAGCTCTGTCTCAAATGAGCTAAACCTAAGCTAACCCTCAAATGGAGGAGGAGGAGTCATATATATAGGCTAGGGGGACGAAGGGGTACATGGGCCTCGGCCAACCTCGCACACGCAGGTGAGGTCCGGATGATCCGGAAGGTGGCCCGTATGATCCGGGTGTCTGGGGTCCGGATGATCCGGGTGACCGTCCGGATCGTCCGGAGGTGTCGACGCGCAGTAGATGGGCCGGATGATCCGGGGCCTGGTCCGCATGTTTGGCTCCGTCCTGATGATCCTGGGCCTGGTCCGGATCGACCGGCTTCGTGGGCAAGCTTTGGGTGCCTCGGGGCATATTACCCGGATCGTCCGGGTATCGGTCCGGATCATCCGGGCTTGGTCCGGATCGTCCGGCTGGGGGTCTGGATGATCCGGGCAAGTCCAGTCTTGCTCCGATTCTTCTCTGTCTTCGCGTATGCTTCTCTCCTTCGATCTTACTTGCTCCTTAGCTTCTCCATGGTCTTCCTCTTGGTTCCTGGTCATGCATAGCACATATGTTTGAGGTAGTAGCCATGTCTCACAAGTGGAAAGTGAAGGTTTGGAGAGGAGCGAGTCAACCTTGTGTCCAATGGTGGGTACTTGAGGTCCTGTGGAAGTGAACATGGGGATGATCGTGGGATGCTCCGCATCATCAAGCTACAAAAATACAACGACATCAAGTCATACACCTTCTACAAACAACCTCAAGTCATGAGCTTCATCATCTACAACTCAAACCGAGGACAACTCCAAGTCGAGTTCCATCAAGTGTTTCAAATGCCAAGGGCGTGGCCACAAGTCATTTGAGTGCAAGACCGTTTGCACAATGATCATCAATGATGACGGATCCTATGACTCAAGAGCAACGATGAGATGGAAGCCCTTGAGCATGTAGCTATGCATCGACAAGTGAATGAAGATGAAGACAATTAAGTGTTTTGCGACAATGACTCGAGTCCCAATCTCGTTGTCTCCAAGGTCTTGACACTCCAACATCAACAAGAGGACGATCAACGATGCCACATCTTCCATACCAAGGCTGGCATCAATGGCCACTCCGTCAAGGTTATCATCGATGGAGGAAGTTGTCATAACTTGGCAAGCGAAGAGCTATGCCACAAGCTCCAATTGGTCAAGAAAAAGCACCCTCATCACTACAAGGTCCAATGACTTAACGACGCCGGCATTCTTCGAGTCGAGCATACCGTGCAAGTCTCCTTCAAGATAGGCGCCTACGAGGACACACTTGAGTGTGATGTGGTCCCTATGTCCATGTGCCACCTTCTACTTGGACGACCATGGCAATACGATCGTGGAGTCACACACAATGGACGGACCAACCACTATAGCTTCAAGATGAAGGGCAAGGAATTCGTGCTACGTCCAATGTCACCAAGTCAAGTAGCCGCCGACAAACACTTACCTACCAACCACCATGGAGAGAATGATGAGAGAGTGAACCACCAAAAAGGGAGTGAGAGCCAAAAGCCAAATATGAGCGACTACACGATGAGGGACAAGAAGCAACTCGTGCTATTTGCCACCAAAAGTGAGATGAGATAAGTGTGTGAGAAACCATCGAGCGTATTTCACCTTGTGATTTTATGCAAAGGGGAAGCCAAACCTACTAACACTTCACCACCTCTACCTTTAGTGTTGTCTAAATTGTTGCAGGAATTCTCGGACGTCTTTCCCGATGAGCTACCTCGGGGTCTACCTCCACTTTGCGGCATCGAACACCGCATCGACCTCATACCCGGCGCACCACTTCCAAACAAGGCTCCTTACCGCGTCAACCCCGAGGAAACCAAGGAGATACAACGGCAAGTACAACAACTCATCGTCAAATGTCATGTACGTCAAAGCTTGAGCTCTTGTGACGTTCCGGTTATTCTCGTGCCTAAGAAAGATGGAAGTTTTCACATGTGTTCCGATTGTCGCCCGATAAATGCTATCACCGTTAGATACCGTCACCCTATCCCACGCTTAGACGACATGCTTGCTGAATTGTGTGGTGCCACCATCTTTTTGAAAATTGATCTTAAAAGTGGTTATTACCAAATTCACATTCAAGAGGGTGGTGAGTGGAAAATGGCTTTCAAAACCAAATTTGGGTTATATGAGTGGCTTGTCATGCCAATGGGTTTATCGGAAGCACCCGGTTCATTTATGCGTCTCATGCATTTCGTTCTCCGACCCTACATAGGCGTCTTTGTAGTGGTTTATTTTGATGACATCCTCGTGTTCAGCAAGTCGCTTGAGGACCATGTGACACACATCCGTATGGTTTTACAAACCCTTCGGAAAGAGCGCTTATATGCTAACATGGAAAATGCACTTTTGGCGTTGACAAGGTCGTTTTCTTAGGATTAGTCATTTCTTCCCAAGGTGTTCACGTTGATGAAACTAAAATTGAAGCAATTAAAACTTGGCCACAACCAACGAATCTCCAACAAGTGCGTAGCTTTCTTGGTTTAGACGGTTTCTATCGACGTTTGTGAAGAACTTTAGCACCATTGCTATGCCTCTACACGCCTTGAGCAAGAAGAACACACCCTTCATTTGGGGTCTTTCGCACGACACCGCGTTCAATGAGCTAAAAAGCTTTCTTACGCACGCACCACTTCTTGCCCTACCAAACTTTGAGAATCCTTTTGAGATTCATTGTGACGCTAGCGGTACCGGCATAGGTGGCATGCTAATGCAAGAAAAACACCCAATTGCGTACTTTAGCGAGAAGCTATCTGGAGCGCAACTTAACTACCCCATATATGATAAAGAGCTCTATGCCTTGGTGAGAGTTTTGCGTGTTTGGGAGCATTACCTTAGACCTCATGTATTCATTCTTCATACGGACCATGAGACTCTCAAGTATCTCAAGGGTCAAACGAAGTTGAACAAGCGTCATGCTAAGTGGAGTGAGTTCATTGAGTCTTTTCCCTGTGTCATCAAATACATCAAAGGCAAAGAAAATGTTGTGGCGGATGCGCTTTCTCGCAAATGCATGCTTGTTACACAACTTGAGTTGAATGTTATTCGTTTTGAGCACATCAAAGATTTATAGGAGGATGATCCTTCTTTGCACATCCTTATGCTAAGTGTTTGACTCACACTTCTTGGGAACATTATTACATAAAGGATAGATACCTTATGAGAGCTAACAAACTTTGCATCCCCGAGTCTTCGCTTCATTTGCTCCTTTTGCAGGAATCTCATGGAGGACTCATGGGACACTTTGGACGCAACAATACATTTGCTACGCTCTCAAAGAACTACTTTTGGCCCAAGATGCTCCGTGACGTCTCGCGCCTCACCAACCGATGTTCTACATGTCGCAAAGCTAAGTCAAAAGCTCACTCTCATGGTCTTTACGTGCCACTTCCTATTCCATACCATACATGGGAAGACATAAGCATGGACTTTATACTTGGATTGCCTGGGACTCAAAATGGCAAAGATTCCATGTTTGTTGTCGCGGATAGATTCTCTAAAATGGCTCATTTCATTCCTTGTGACAAGATCGATGATGCTTCACATGTTGCAAATCTCTTTTGCAGGCAAATCATTCGTCTACATGGAGTTCCCAAGACGATCGTGTCGGACCGGGACGTCAAGTTCTTGAGCTACTTTTGGAAGACTCTATGCGCCAAACTCGGCATCAAGCTCCTCTTCTCATCGGCATATCATCCACAAACCGACGGCCAAACGGAGGTGACAAACCGCACACTTTCGACGCTTCTTCGCATGTTGATTAAGAAGAACATCAAGGAATGGGAGCAATGCTTGCCCATCGTCGAGTACACCTACAGCCGCGCAAGACATTCGACTACCGGCAAGTCCCCCTTCGAGGTTGTCTACGTCTTCAACCCGTTGTCCCCATTGGACATCCTACCTCTACCTCTACAAGAATGCATCAACATGGACGCAAGTGCACGAGCAAGCTATCTCAAGAAGGTGCATGAAGATACAAGGGCAACAATCGAGCGACAAGTGCAACACATAGCTACCAAGCGCAACGTCGACAAGGCACCAATGGTTATCCAACCGGGAGATCTCGTATGGCTTCACCTTCTAAAGGACCGCTTCGCCAACGAACGTAAGTCCAAACTACTACCTGGAGCCGACGGACCTTTCAAGGTGCTAGCATGCTACAACAACAATGCCTACAAGATCGACCTTCCACAAGACAAGTACAACGTGAGCAATACCTTCAACATCAAGGACCTATCTCCTTTCCATGGTGATGAAGATTTCGATCCGAGGTCGGATCTTTCCAAAGGGAGGGGAGATGATGCGGAGCATCCCAAGTTCATCCCCATGGACTTACCGTCGACTCACCAAGTGGCCAAAGGACCTATGACATGAGCACGTGCAAGAGCTCTCGAAGCCGAGGTGAACTTGCTCCTTTATCAATTTCCTCTCGATTCACATGAGACATGGCTTCTACCCTCATCAAAAACTCTATGCATACTTAGGTACTTGGATGAAGGCCACGGGACAGCTCTGCACAGTGGACAAGGCAGTGGGATCGACAAGTGGTTAGAACAAGAAGAAGGGCGGCTGAAGACGCTACAGGCACCGGACGTCCAACCCCTGCCAGACGACCGGTCACTCCCAGGCACCGGACGTCCCACGTTTACCGGACGACCGGCGACTCCCAGACGACCGGTCGACCGAAGGCCACCGGACGTCCGTGACACCGACTACAGAACGTAATTAGCGGAAATCTGAGGGTTATCGGACGTTCGGTCCCTCCCGAGCCACCGGATGTCCGCCACGTTTGTCTACGTACAACAAGGGGGCCTCGACCCATGTATAAATACTCGTTGACTTCCTCCTTCCTAGGTAGCTTTTTGATAGCTCATCCAAAACCTTAGTGGTTCCTCTCCTACGAGACCGCGGCCTCCTCGGAGAAGATCCACGGATTCAAGACCTCCTTTACGGAGAAGAACATCAAGACCTCCTCACGGAGATGACTACCGCCACTTGTATCGCCCTTAGTTGATCGTGTATCATGTATCGCACTTTGTGTACCCGGATCTAGCATTTGTGTGACCTAAGCGTGTTGATTTGAGTGTTTTCTTCTTGTCCCTCTTGTGTTTTTCCCTCGTGTACCACGTGTTCATCCTTGGGATCCCTCCTTTTCGTGAAAGATCGGCCACTTAGGGTTCCACCCTACATCACTAGGCCCTTCATTTGTAAGAAAGACAAATTTATCAAATTTAGGCAGCATCATATTCTCATGAACATTAGAATCATTACCAAGAAACAAAAGTACCTAGTAATTTAATTGGCATGCGCGAGATCTAGTAATTGGTCATGTATATGTGTCAGTTGGGGCTGTGGGTGTAACCTTGATAGTGATGTCCTCATCAAACCTTGTTAGTTATGTCCTCGTCATTTCCACTACGGTCCTAAATGATGTGTGCAGGGTTCTCGAGGCGCCAAACGGGCATCTCGGTACACCGGGCCACGGTGTATCTACCGCATCATAGCCCACCCCTAGGTTCAGCGCTACACACGGCCTCTAACACATATCCTACAAACACCAAAAACTAGTTGCAACTCCTAGACAGAGGACAGGGGGTTTAATAAGTCGAGATGGGTCATATTTCAGGGCCCAACATGTGGTAGTAGTTGTTCTTGGATCACAAACACAAAACTCAGTTCTTGAGGATGGTTTCAATAAGACAACCCACCATGTACTCCTACATGGCCTCTCACCGCTACCCCAACAGTAGGACATGTTCACCTCCATTCCAATCCATCCCAGATGAATCAGACCCGACAGAATTCTAAGCATAGCAGGCATAATAAACAAGCATGAATGAGTAGGCACATCATGGCTCAAACAACTCCTACTCATGCTAGTGGGTTTAACCTATTTACTATGGCAATGACAGGTCATGTAGAGGAAAGGGGATTCAGCTACCGCAACAAGTAGCAGTTGAATCGTTGTTGATGAGGACATCACTAACAAGGTTACACCCACAGCCCCAACGGATACATATACAGGACCAATTACTAGAGCTCGCGCACGCCAATTAAATTACCAGGTACTTTCGTTTATTGGTAATGATTCTAATGTTCATGAGAATATGATGCTGCCTAAATTGGATACATTTGTCTTGCTTACAAATGAAGGGCCTAGCCTGGACAAGTAGGATGAACATTGGAGCAAGATCAAGCATGGAGATGATGGCATGCGCAAGGGGAACAAGAACGGAGTTACTAGTGATGATTTCAGGACTTTGAAGCCACCATAATGAGTGTGTGAAGCCTTGGACGAAATATACAAGATGCCACTTCATAAATTTCGTCTAGAGGCTATTATAGGTGCTGCGTCACCTTATTATTCGGCCAGGCCCATGTAATTTCGAAATACTTGAGTATAGGCTGTTTTTAGAGTCCGCATGTGTGGGGAAACAAGATTTAGGGTTGGTTTCGGACCCCTCCTCCAAGGTCCACGAAATCCCCCCCCCCTCTTCCTCCATATATACAGCCCTTAGGGCGTCGTTTAGACTTTGGGTTTTGTTTAGATTAAAGTTCGCCATAGCTGCAACTTCGCGTACTTCGTTTGTGTTCAACGATCAGACAAAGACGTCACAGAACCCCACTTGATCAATAAAGCTTTCCTCTTGAATTCGCAATATCCAGATTGCAATCTCAGTTTCTTGCTTGTTCTTTGTTTGCCTGCAGGAAACAGACCTTCGTGGTTAGGTTGATCATGCTCCGGCGTGGTCAATAACCTCTCAGAGTTGGTTTAGCTATTGCTAAGGCACGACGTCCTCGCACGTTCGTAGTCGGATCATCAAAGTCGACTTCCTCCAAAACGATAGCCACCATCTCATCGAAAGACGGGACACCTTTGCCTCTATCAAGTGGTATCAGATTTCCAAGTTGCTCGGTGAGATTTTATAGTTTTTCGTAGATTAGATCGAGTCCGTTCTTCATACCTACAGTCCACGAAAAAGCCAAAAAAAAGGGTTAGTTCATCATATCCGAACCAGTCTGAGCCTTTGCATAATCCTTTCCGTGTTTGCTTAGTTGAATTTGCGGTTGCATCATCGTGTCGAGTTGCTGGTTGATACAGGGTGGAACCCTAATCAGCGGATCTTTCACGAAATGGAGGGGATCCCACGATGAACACGAAGAACACGAGAGGGAACACGAGGGAAAACACGAGAGAATCACTCAAACCAACAAGAACAAGTCACACATATGCTAGATCCTCGAAACACAAAGAGATACAAGATCCATGATCAACAAGGGACGATACAAAGGGTAACCGGTTCTTCTCCGTGAGGAGGTCTTGATATCCCTGGGGATCTTCTCCGATGAAGGAGGTCCTGAATCCGTAGTGGATCTTCTCCGTAGAGGGGCCGCAGTCACTCACAAGGAGATGAACCACTAGATGAGCAAAGCTCTAGGTATCAAATGAGCTATCACTCAGCTAACCCTCATTAGGGGGAGGTGGAGGAGTATATATAGTCTAGGGCCACGAAGGGGTAAGTGGGAGAGGGATACATGGGCCTCTGGCCCGATAACTGTGCGCAGACAGCAGGTAGCGGACGTCCGACGGCTACCGGACGTCCGGTGGCTCGCGAGGGTCCGGACGTCCGGAAGTCTTCGGACTTCCGCTATTTTCCTTCTGTCGTCGAAGTCACGGACGTCCGGTGGCCTCCGGTCGTCCGGTCGCCTGGGAGTCGCCGGTCGTCCGGTAGATGCCGGACGTCCGGAGCCTGAAGCTTTTCCAGCAGCTTCTCTTGTTCCTTGTACTTGGTGTCCTCGCCGTCTTGTCCAACGCTCCTAGCTGTTCCATGGCCTCCCTCTTGGTTCCTGGTCATGCATAGCACATATATTTGAGGTAGTAGCCATGTCTCACATGTAGAAAGTGGGGGTTCAGAGAGGAGCGAGTGAACCTTGTGTCCAATTGTGTGTAGTTGAGGTCTCGTCGAGTGAACATGGGGATGATCATGGGATACACCGTATCATCTCCCCTCCCTTGGGAAAGATCCGACCTCGGATCAAAAACCTCATCACCATGGAAACGGTAGTCGTGAACGGACTTGTAGTTGGACGAAGTTGAGGTCATGTCGCACTCCAAGTACTCCAAGGTGTCTCCGGTATGTGGTACATGCAAAATGAGCAAACACAAAGTACACTTGGAAATACAATGGTTAGCACACACAAAGTGTCCATCATGTAAGAATGAGTCTGTGTGCACATGAAGCTTAGCAAGATGATAAAGTATAAGATGTAAAGCATTCATGTGATCAAATGCATTTGTGGTGCACACAAAGGTGTTGTGAATGTGATCAATGCAACCATTGTGCAAAATGATGTCATAGTGTGATGGCTTATCAAGAGCATGAACATGGCAATGGATGCTCAATATGTGTATGTTATCATGCAATTGATGTTTGGCAATGTGATCATTATGTATGAATATGCCATCAAGGTAGATCACAACAAATTTGCTAAGGAAATGCACAAGCTCATATATCATGGATGACATGGGAATACAAAATGCAACAAGGCATTTATAATGTGAGTCAATCCATGGGCAAGATGCAAATTTGTTATGGGAATGATATGTCCATTGAGCATGGCATGTGAGCACACAATCAACAAATATGAAGTTTTTGGTGCAATGTGTCAAAGGGGTTTTGTCATACCAATGCTCGATGTCGTGGCAATAGTGGTAGACCGGTGGTGAATCCATAGGGTCCATCTTTAATGTCGGTCCTCCATCCTTATGTATGTTCTCGAAGGTGTTGGTGTCGCGCAACGTGTATGCCTTCACATGCCCAAGATGCCTCGTGATGGTACCGCCTTGTGAATCCTTCAAAATGAAAGAACATGACAAACACTCGGAAAAACAAATGAGGTCAGCCATAATGCGAAACCTAGCATTCGTGCGGGAAAATACCCAACAAGTGCTTGCATCATTCTTATCATAAGAAAGTATAAGGGTGTGGTGCATGGTATGTAGGCATAAGATGCGAGAACAACCAAATGCAATAGGCTCAATCAAGCAAGTATGCATCACAAGAAAGGTGTCAAAGTCTCCAAGATCAACAAACATAGCATTGTTGCACTCAATACAAGTGATGAGAGATGCAACTAGTGGAGACAAATGACAATGATCAATGTATATCATGTGAGTGGCATGAACATATATGTCATCAACCCAAGAAAGCAAGTAAGAGAGGAACATGGGTGATGCAACATAGCAAGCAAGCATAGTGATCAAGTCAAGCAAGCTAGTAGTGCAAAGATGCAACATACTAGAAGTAATCATGGCAATCATGGCATGTGTGCAAATAGTGAGAATACATGATGCACATGGCATAGCACAAGCATGAAAGCAAGATATGAGCAAAATAGCATCAATGTGTTGATGAGAGGCCATATGGAAATAGCAATGTGATATCATGACTCTCTCAACACAAGAATCAACAATAGCATGGGGCACAAAGAAATCATGGCAATAGGTACTAGTGTCTCCACCAAGCATGCAAATACACATAGGAGTATCATAATGGTGAATCATTGGTAATTGCAAGCAAGGGTCACAATTGCATGGCAAAATCATAGCAAGAGGCATAACATGCAAAGTGAACACGATAGTATGGGCATAATGTGAGAAGTGGCAAATAGCCCATAGCCGTGTGAGAGCCAAGTAAAAGAGATGCGCGTAGTGGTTGCGCGAAGAGAACGGTGGTAGGGACAATCCACGGGATCCCAAATCGTCGTTGCTCTCAAGAGCTCTTTTCGTCAACTCATGGGATTGTGAGGTTGACGAGTTTGCAAAAGTACCTACACAAGACAAAGGCAAAGGAAAAATTGTATGTGCGTGGTATATGTACACATCATCCATCATGATGCGCACGTGTGTGTGTTGGTTAGCACATAATAGCCAATGCTCAAAGAAATGAGATGCGTGATATAGAAACATGTCATCCATCATGATAGGTTTGTTGTTATGTATAGCATAATGGAGACTCAAATTGTGTAATGCATCATGACAAGTAGGTATAGCATTGTTATTCATGGAATGCATATGGTGCACACAATCATGGTAATCATGCAAGGTATGGAATGCATCAAGATCTCCTAGTATGTATGAGGAAACTATGGGGGTCTCCTCAATAGCATTCATTTGAACATCACATGGAGAATATTGATAACATCCAAAGCAAAGCATATTTGGAACAATGTGTTCATGGCATGGCATAGTAGATGATTTGCGCAAGTCATGTAAAGGAAGCATGGCAATATCATCGCAAGAGAAACACAAGCCAATGACCATCATCTTGTCATCTATGCCACAAGTGCAAATAGGATTCACTTTAATGGTGCATGCATAGTTACTATGTTGAGATTGATATGAAATAATATGAGAAATCTCACTCATAGCATATGACAAGTTTAGAGGGTTGTCGAACATGATGTGACCAAAAGAATTTTCACATGAGATCCTATGGAGCATAGCATCACAACTAGGCAACTCAACATGCTCATCATCATATTCATCATAAATAGGTAAGTCGTGACATGATGAAGTCGCACTAGCATGAAGCATGGCAATAGGTGTGTCAACATCATGCAAGAAATCATTGTCAAGATAGTCCACTAGTGGGACGAGAGAAGCACCATCACCTATGTTACCTTTGGAGCATCGCTCATGTGTTGTAGGTGAGGTTGCAACTTGATGGTACCATGTGGGGGGTGCGTATTCTTCCACCATGGCCATCGCTTTGTCCATTGGAGGGACGGACTCATCGAGGGTAGGCATGTCCTCTTGTAGGAGACCTAGCACCAAAGAAAACACACTCGGAGTAGAGGTTAAGTCGTTAGAAAGCATAGTGGCCTCACATGCCCTATCAACTACCTCACTCACTAAGTGGTGTGGCTCACTCACTCCCTCGTGGATGCTCTCACTCGTATGGTTGGTGGAGTCACTCAAATGGCTCTCAACCTCACATAGGAGAAGTGGCATGCTCTCATGTGTGGGGCTAGTGGTGGTCACACTCATCCTCTCATAGGAAATGCTCTCAATGTCACATATGGTGGAGTCAGTCATGTCACTCAAGTGGTGGTGGCTCTCCTCACATGGAAATTGGGGCATCTCATCATATGTGGGTGTCGGAGAGATGTAGGTGCAAACGTCTCCAAACTCAACTCCTTTCGCCGCCTCATCCATAACGCCTCCAAAGGTGAATGTCGTAGTCGAAGGGGATGGCCCTTGATCGACCGTCTTGTCGCCGTCTTGATGTGGGGAGCTTCCGAAGATGGAAGTGTCACCCTCGCTCGTAGGTGCTCGCCTTGTAGTTGGAGATGTCGATGTAGGCGAACTCATGGGAAGTAGGCGAAGATGCCGTACGTCCGAAGGCGAAGATGCCTTGATAGCACTTGGCGAAGATGCCGAAGTGGTGGTTGTAGCCGTAGCTCCATCTTGGGTGTGCTTGTCTCGCGGTCTTCTCTTTTGTTCTTGAAGCTTGGCCTTGGCGTGATGTAGAGCTTCTTCGGACTTGGAGATATGTGTTTGACGAGCATCTTCATGATGATGATGTCGTTGTCGTGCTTGAGCTCTTGGTAGATGTCGTTCGTCGTCGTCGTGCACAAGATGCTTGGAGGTGACTTGCCCTTCATGACGATGTCGATGGTCGCCATGTCGGTGTGGCCGTGGACGACTTGCACTTGCATCATGTTTGCGCTCCGAAGACTTGTGACCTGAACGTCGCCGCCGAGAGGATGACGAAGGAGAAGAAGACTTGTAATCGACCACCAAGTGTCGGAGCTCCGCCATTTGTTTGTTGAAGGAGTCGCACATGTCGTCGAAGGAAGCCATTGTCCTTGTCTTGAAGTGTCGTTGTTCGATGGCGATGTTGCCCAAGCACTCTTGCATTTCTCGTTGTAGTCCGATGGTTTTCGCGTGGATGTCCTTGTTCGCGCCGTCGATGTCGAAGACCGGAGATGAAATGCCTTGCCTATCCATCACAAGACGCTAGCAAGTATGAGTGGGAGAAAGAGAAGAACTAGACCAAATGTACCTTGACCGATGTTGAAGATGGATCAATGATCACTCAAATGTGGAACAAGGAAATAGCACAATTGGTACCAATTCTTGTCGGTTTCTCACACCTACACAAGTAAAGCTTATGGTGGAGCTCGGTGAGGATAGTGGCACAAAAATTTGATGCAAAATGTTAGCAAGACTCAATAATGTTGAAAAAGATTCACAAATTCGCAAGTGAAACAAGAAGACCAATAGCAATATGGGTGGCACACAGAAACACACACACGGATAGATAAGTGGGGTCGTGCAACCAAGGGGTGAGCCAAAATGTGGAATCCACGAAAATGCTCGTGTTGCACAACACTAGAGAGACGCTAGCGCGATTGCACAATAGGCGGATACGAACTTGTGCACAACCTACTATGCAAAATGCAACGACTTCTATCCCAAGTATGCTATATGTATGGTATTCCGGTGGTATGATCCAAAATGATCGAGTATGACAATCTTAATGTAGTATGATGCTATGGTTCTTGCTTAAAAGCTCTTTGCTTATCTTTTCCTTTGTGCTTAAAAGCTTGTTTGGCTCTTTCTCTTTTGAGCTCTTTTCTCATGCAAAACTTCACGAACCAAGATAGCAATTGAGTATATGCGATGACAACCTTGTGTCACAAGAGATGATACCAAGATATGCACCACGGTGATATGGTATGTATGCTATGGGAAGTATGATCACTAATGTGCACAAGTGACGTTGCCGGCAATACTCGAAGGCTAGTCTCGATGGGTAAGTGACGCAAAAATGGGCTAGGGGTTAACAATGCAAGTGCAAGGGGATATACAATGATGTCGTCGAGGTTACCGTCCGAGTCGATGATGAGAGGCGGTGTTCTTGATGTAGACCCGTTCCTAATTAGCCGAAACACCTTAGGAAACGGAAAAACCACAACTCAAAATCTCAAGGACAAATGTCAAATGATGGTAGCGGCAATGCCGTGGTGGTTGCGGAAGTGGAATGATGGGCTATACACGATGTCGGAGTTGAAGTCACGGTCCCTAAGTAGCCGAAACACCTTAGGAGACACAAGCCACAACTCAAACAAGCTCACACAAAATTGGGTTAAGTTGGGTTGGTAGTGTATAGTGGGCTAGGCTATGCGGAAGTGGTGATGATGGTTGATGAAGAAGCAATGGTCCCTAAGTAGCCTAAACACCTTAGGAGACTCAAATCACTACTCAAGCAACCACAAATGCTTTGGGAACAAAAATGGTTAGGTTGCGGAAGTCGGTGGTGGTATAGCGGATGATGTGGTGGAGGCCCTAGGCAAAGATGCCAAAATCCACAAAATATGATGGAGTCAAATGAATATGGTGGTATTTTTGTGGTATGGGGAATGTCAAGAGCTTCGAAACGAGCTAAAGAACGTCCAAATCGGAGTTCGTATGAATTAGTTATGGACAAAACAAAAATCAGCCGAATTCAAAAACTGGGGATACCGGACGTCCGGAAAAGACCGGAAATCCGGTAATTTTTGCTGTATAGGTGGTTCCGGTCGTCCGGTGAATTCCGGACGTCCGGTGCTTCGAGAGGGTCCGGACGTCCGGTAAAAGGCCGGTCGTCCGGTGGGTCGGGGTCAACTCGAGATTTGAGATCCGGGACGCGATTTTGGGCGGAATTTGATGATTTTGGGGTCAAAATTGATGAGATTTCGTGGATGAAAGATGGGGAAACTTGGGGAAGTGCTAGATCCACTTGAAACCAAGCAAATCCATGGATCAAAATCAACAAAACGTCATCAAACCAACAGATCACAAAAAAAAATTTGGGCTATTTTTTGGTGGGGATTTTCGAATTTTGGACGAAATCACACAAAACAAGGGTAGAAAACGGTGGAGAGGGCTCCAAATTCGTGAGAAACCGTGGCTTTTGATACCATATGATACAGGGTGGAACCCTAATCAGCGGATCTTTCACGAAATGGAGGGGATCCCACGATGAACACGAAGAACACGAGAGGGAACACGAGGGAAAACACGAGAGAATCACTCAAACCAACAAGAACAAGTCACACATATGCTAGATCCTCGAAACACAAAGAGATACAAGATCCATGATCAACAAGGGACGATACAAAGGGTAACCGGTTCTTCTCCGTGAGGAGGTCTTGATATCCCTGGGGATCTTCTCCGATGAAGGAGGTCCTGAATCCGTAGTGGATCTTCTCCGTAGAGGGGCCGCAGTCACTCACAAGGAGATGAACCACTAGATGAGCAAAGCTCTAGGTATCAAATGAGCTATCACTCAGCTAACCCTCATTAGGGGGAGGTGGAGGAGTATATATAGTCTAGGGCCACGAAGGGGTAAGTGGGAGAGGGATACATGGGCCTCTGGCCCGATAACTGTGCGCAGACAGCAGGTAGCGGACGTCCGACGGCTACCGGACGTCCGGTGGCTCGCGAGGGTCCGGACGTCCGGAAGTCTTCGGACTTCCGCTATTTTCCTTCTGTCGTCGAAGTCACGGACGTCCGGTGGCCTCCGGTCGTCCGGTCGCCTGGGAGTCGCCGGTCGTCCGGTAGATGCCGGACGTCCGGAGCCTGAAGCTTTTCCAGCAGCTTCTCTTGTTCCTTGTACTTGGTGTCCTCGCCGTCTTGTCCAACGCTCCTAGCTGTTCCATGGCCTCCCTCTTGGTTCCTGGTCATGCATAGCACATATATTTGAGGTAGTAGCCATGTCTCACATGTAGAAAGTGGGGGTTCAGAGAGGAGCGAGTGAACCTTGTGTCCAATTGTGTGTGGTTGAGGTCTCGTCGAGTGAACATGGGGATGATCATGGGATACACCGTATCACTGGTCTTAGCGTCTAGTTCTTTAGAGTTTCGAGTTCTGTTCACAGTTTGTCACGTCGCCGCCGCACCATGTCATCGCTGTTGCCACATACCACCACCGCTGCCATAACCTACAACCGCTGCCATATCCTACCACCATATATCCATCACCAATCCAAGTTATTTTCATATTAGGTTTGTTCTCGAGATTCATCTAGGTTTCGGATTCGTGTTTCCTTGGCTGCGTAGGTCTCGGAAAAAAGAAGAACCTCGAGACCCCCGGGCAGTTTTTAGGCCAAAATTTTGACAGGTGAAAATATTTTTTCCCTATCCTATTTTTAGGCTTTTTGAGTCTTTTGAGACACGTGCCACCATACTGTTTTTTACCGCACTTTTTCGTCGTTGCTGCCCTGATTCCGAAAAAAATCGTCAAAAAAATTTCGTGCCTATCATCTTAGTTTGACTTGGAAAGTGTTTTGAGACACTCTCCATTATAGTGATTTTCGGCAAAAAAAAGGAGCGCAAAAAAAAGAGCAGAAAAAAAAGAGGCGGAAAAAAATTCAGAGTGTGCTTTCCCCTTGTTTACGTGCAGCGCCGTGATTTTGTTAGTGTTCGAGGCTCGCGTCTATAGTACGGTCTAGCCTAGGACCAGCACAGTACCGTCGTTGAGCATTTATTCAACTTTGCATCTCTGAATTGATTATTGCTGACCCTTTTTGCTACCATATTATAAGCCTTCTCAGGTCCACATAGATCGACGTCGTGCGTTTGACTCTCCCTGGTGATCGCTTTATCCAAGCTTTGATAGTTTTGACTACCACGGTTGCCGAGCACCACCTACGGATGGGTAAGAACTGGTAAGAATTTGAGATTTGCCTGACAGATTTGTGACGCCCCACCACCACCATTTTCTAGTAGTGTAGGATCATATTTTTTGTGTGTTTCTATTGCTGCTAACCATGCCAGGATCACAAGTCGACGAGAACGACTGGGAGAACATGACGAACAAGGAGTTGCATGATAAATTTCAGCAAATGATGGGTCAACAAGTAGAAGATGTGATGACCAGTTTTGACAACGCACTAGCGAGGATGGATGGCATTGAGAAGTCCATTAATAACAAGTTGGATGCCAAATTCACTGAAGTGCTTGCGCGTCTACCTCCACATGCTGCACCATTCAGACAACAACAACAACCACCTTCATGTCGCGAAACCGCCCTCCGCAAAGCGAGCCATGTCGCTCTTCAGCCTGGCCAACCTGTTGGTGCTGCTGTTGATACTTCGGTTGATGCGGGGTCAACCCGATTCTAGGCCGATCTTTCACGAAAAGGAGGGATCCCGCGAGGAACACAATGAACACGAAGAACACAAAGGGGAATCACGAGGGAAAACACTCAAGAGCAAGTTCAATCACACATCCACTAGACAATCAAACACACAAGATCACAAGGTACATGAACAACAAAGGGAAAGATACAAGGTAGAGTTCATCTCGGTGAGGAGGTCTTGAATCCGCAAAGGATCTTCCCATTTAGGGGTCTTGAATCCGTCGTGGATCTTCTCCGTAGAGGGGCCGCAGTCTCTCCTAGGAGTAGAACCACTAAGATGAGCAAAGCTCTAGTCTAAAATGAGCTATCACAACTGTTGCCCTAAAATGGTGGAGGTGGAGGAGTATATATAGTCTAGGGTCATGAAGGGGTAAGTGAGGGGCGAAATGGGTACATGGGCATCGGCCCGGATACATGCACGCATGCAAGGCCGGATGTTCGGCGGTCGCGCCGGATGTCCGGCTCTTCACGGGTCGCCGGATGTCCGGGGTAATGTCGGGATGTCCGGGCTAGCGGGGCCAAGCCTCCGGTGCGGTTCTGTTGCTGGCGCCAGATTTCCGGGCTGAAGGCCGGATGTCCGGCGGCTGCTGAGGTGCCGGATGTCCGGGCTGGCGCCGGATGTCCGGCGGCTGTAACTTCAGCCGCTCCGTCTTCGCTTCCAAGCTTCCCTCACGGATGGTGTAGGTGTTCCTTGGTGCTTGCACTCCTCCTCGTCGTCTGTGAAGCTCCGACAATACCTATGCATGCACACGGGTGGAGTGTCAAGTAGTATACCATCCTCGAAGGGGTCAAGTGAACACGTGTAAAGGAGATGATTCACCTTTATGTATGAGAAGTAGAGGTCGCACGTGTCACTTGCCAAATGGACTCTTGACATGGTGATGTCCTTAGGATGCTCCGCATCATCCCCTCCCCCTTGGAAAAGATCCGACCTCGGATCGAAAGCCAAATCACCATGGGAAAGAGATGGCGTCGCCATGTCAAAGCGGTGACCAAGCACTCATCATCTTGAAGCTCGAAATGGGCACTCTCCAATGTCGCACCGTCTAGTGATTCCTTTAAAAGGAGCAAGGACAACAAACACTTGGAAAAACAAATGTGGTTAGCATTAGTGCAAAACCAAGCATTCAAGAGGTGATTCACCAAACAAGTGTTGTCATCAAGCATAGCATGTGGTGTGACAAAGGATGGTGACATGGCATGTAAGCATATGAAGTGAGCACAATCAAGGTCATCATGGAAACAAGCATGTAAATGTGAGGTAGAGATGCACATATGTGTAACAAGAGAGTAAGCATCTACCTCAAAGTCGTAGCAAGCATGCATAAAGTGCTCAATGAAAGGTCTATGGTAGGCACAGGAATCATTCACAACACCCACTAAAATGAAGTGTCTAAACACACGAGTCAAGTGCAAGACAATCCAAGCATAACGCGCATAGGGTGTAGTGAAAGTCGTGTGGCACTCAACACAATAGAAAGAGCAATTGTTCGACATGTGTGAGGCAAATAAGTCAAGCATGTGACAAGCAAAGGGACATGGCATATGTGAAGGGATGGCATTGGTGCAACCAAACATGTGATATGAGCAAGTAGGCAACAAGTTGGATGCAACACACAAGGCATATATATCATGAAGCATGGCAATGTAACAATGACAAGTTGAAGCGAGATCTCTAACATGTGTGCAATCAAGGGGTCCAAGATGACAAATAAGTCTCATGGTGCAAGCAACACATGTAGTGTGATCCACAATATCCATGCTCATGGTTTTGGGTGTCTCGAAAGAGAAGGATATCACCTTGAAAGCATGTCCTTGTGCGTCCTTCACAATGTCGAAGCACAAGGAAGTGCGATGTAGAAGCGTCGGGAACGAAGGTGGTTCACTCTCAAGAGCTCGAATGGTCAACTCACGTGATGTGGAAGTCGATGCGATGTCCAAGTATCCTACACATGCACACAACAAAACAAAGAACGTATGCGCATGGTAGATAAACACATCATCCATCATGATGGTTCTCTTCTCTTGCACATAACTATTAGAAGCAAAAGTGCATGAATAAGATGATGCAACAATGGCTATATTCATGGCACTAGGCATATGGTGCAAAGAGATAAGACAAGCATGCTCCACAAGAAATATGTCAAAATCTCCAAATAAATGCGAGAATGCTATGGGGGCAATCTCATTGGCAAGACTAAAATCATGGTTGCGCTCAATGCATGGACAATCATATAGCATGAGAGAGGCAATATGTGGAGACATATGACAACAAGCAATATAAATCATGTGCAAAGCATGGCAATGGTTCACATCAACCGCATGGAAGGAGCAAGTATGAATCATCGGTGATGCAACATAAGCAAGCATATCAATCATGTCGTGCAAACTAGTGGAGCGAAGATGCAACACACTAGATGAGTTCATAGCAATCATGTCATGTGAGCCAATAGTAGGCATAAGCAATGCACACGACATATCACAAGCACGAGCACATAGCATGAACAAGGTATCCTCATAGGCATTTGGCACAAAGCAAACATGGCAATAACAAGCAATATCTCCACCAAGCTTGCAAATACACATACAAGTGTGAGAATCAATCATCATGTGTAATGCAAAGCATGGGTCACAAATGCATGGCAAAGGCATATAAATTGGCGTATCATGCAATGTGAACATGGTAAGGTGAGCATAAGAGATATAATGGACAATAACCCATAACCATGTGAGTGCCATGTAGAAGGAATGCGCGAAGTGTTTGCACAAAAGGAGCGGTGGGAAAGACAATCCACGATATCCCAAGTTATCATTGCTCTCTAGAGCTCTTTTCGTCAACTCGTGCGTTTGTGAAGTTGACGAGTATGGATGGGTACCTACACAAAAGAGACACAAACCAAAGAAATTGTGCGCGTGGTAAATGCACACATCATCCATCATGATGTGTATGTGCATGTGTGAGTTAGCACAAGATAAGCATCGCTCAAAGAAATTTGATGCATGGCATAAGAACATGTCATCCATCATGAATGAATAGTTATTGTGCATAGCATGATGTGGATGCAAATTGAGCATACAAGTATGGGGATCATGCAATGGATGGGATGGATCAAAATCTCCTAAAATGTACGAGGAAACTATGGGGGTCTCCTCATGAGCAATATCGAAAGCATAATATGGAGAAGTGGAACAACATCCAAAACAATGCATGTCCGAAGCTAGGTAATCATGGCATGGCATATGAGATAAATGATGCAAAGGGAGCATATCAATATCATCACAAGAAAAACAAATGCCAATAACCATGGGCTTGTCATCTATGCCATATGTGCAAATTGGGTTTATCTTAATGGCATATGCATAGTTACTATGAAGAGATTGCAAATATGACATATTGTCGATCTCATACATAGCATATGACAAGTCAAGCGGATTGTCAAACATGATGTGACCGAGAGAATTATCACAGGAAATCCTATGCAACATGGCATCACAACTAATAGACTCCACATGACAATTATCAAACTCATCATCGTCGCATGGGGAAATCATACTAGCACGAAGCATGGAAATAGGTGGATCAACATCATGCAAGCAATCAATGTCAACATAGTCCACTAGTGGGACGAGAGGATCACCTTCACCTTTGTTACCTTTCTCTTTCCACTCATGTAGTGTAGGTGAGGTGGGAAAGACCAAATGGTGGTCACCATCTTTATCTTGATGGAACCATGTGGGGGGTGCATCGTATTCCACCATGGCCATCGTCTTGTCCATAGGAAGGACGAAGTCGTCGAGGATCGGCGCGTCATCAAATGTGGGACCTAGCACCAAGTGAAAAGACACAATAGAGGTAGAGGTCAAGTCGTTAGCGTTGAAAGTAGTCTCACATGACCTATCAACTATCTCACTCTCTCTATGTGGTGGCTCACTCACTCCCTCATGGTAGGTGCACTCAATGTCGCATATGGTGGAGTCACTCATCTCACTCAAGTGGTGGGGGTTGTTGCTCTCCTCACACGGGAATTGAGGCAGCTCGTCATATATGGGGCTAGAGGTGAACTTGCTCTCACTCTCAATATGGTGGCACAAGTCACTCAAGTCATCATACGCCCCCGTGGTCGAAGGGAAAATTCCATGCTCAACCATCTCGTAATCGTCGCCGTGGATGAAGGCCGAAGATGGCACATCATGACTCTCGCCTCAAAAGATGGAAGCATCATTTCTGCTCGTCACCATGTCTTTCGCCTCCAAAGCTTGGTCCTCGAATGGCTCTGTAGTTGTAGTCGTCGCCGCACCGTCTTGAAAAAGATTCAAAGTGGACTCGGCATCATCAATGCCAAAAAGACGGATGGCAGTGGAGTCGAACTTGGGAGCGTCGTCTTGGAGCTCGTTGGGCTTGGACACCGTGGTGGTACTACCCTCATGCCCACCGTCTTGGAGCTTGGTCTTCGAGAAGTTTGCTTGCGGTGGAGAAGCCTTGGCCTTCATGAGTTCTTGTTCCGCCTTGAGAGCACCAATGTAGTTGTCGTCGAGGGACTTGTAGTTCTCGAGGAAGATAGTGTTGTAGATGTCGTTGTGCAATCCCATCATGAAGTGGAGCTTCATCAAAATGGGGTCGTCCATGCCGGCTCGTCGCAAGGCATTCTTCATCTCGTTGAAGTACTTGTCGATGGACTTGGATCCTTGTATGGTGTTCTCCAATTGGCGTAGAAGATGTTCCGTGTAAGTGGGAGGCACGAACTCTCGCCGCAAAGCTTTCTTTGTCTTGGGCCAACTCATGTCATACTCCTTAGAAGGTGTGTGACACAACCATGTCGATGCGAAGTCATGGAAGTTTCTTGTGGCGCACTTCACTTGATCTTGGGGAGGAACTTGAAGTAGCATGAGGTAGTCGTCCATCGAGCGCTCCCACTCGAGATACTCCTCGGGTTCTTGAGTCCCATAGAAAGGAATCTCGTAGTCGTTGTCGAGGTCATCGTAGCTCGTGGAAGTCGCGGACTTGAGCTTAGGAAGCTTCTCTTGAGCATAATCTTGAGGTGCGTGTGGGCGAAGATGCCGTATGTCCAAAGGCAAAGATGCCTTGAAGTCGCTTGGCCAAGATGCCAAGGTACATGGTGAAGTCGTTGAGCAGTTGTTGGAGTTGAGCTCTTGACCTTCACGTTCTTGTCGTTGATGTTGTCGATGCCGATGTGATCTCGCCGAAGATGGCAACTCGGAAGGATGTGCACTAGAGCGTCTTCTCGAACATGAGGGAGACATCTTGTAGTTTTTGAGGAGGGCTTTGAGCTCCTTCATTTGAGCATCCATGTTGGCACACAAGTTGTTCATCATGGCATCGAACTTGTCATTGTTGTTGTAGACCGAAGTAGATGAAATGCTTTGCCTATCCATCGCAAGACTCGAGCAAAGGTGAGTAGGAGATGAGATGAACAATACCAAGTTACCTTTTCCCAACGTTGAGGATGTATCTCGTTTCACTCAATGTGAAATGAAAGAATAGTGGAATTGGTACCGGACTTGTTCACTCACACCTATCAAGTAAAGCTTATCGAGTAGCTCGGTGAGGATAGTGGCACAAAAATTTGATGCAAAATGTTAGGAAGAGTCAAAAATGTTGAAAGAGATTCACAAATTCGCAAGTGTAACAAGTAGACCAATAGCAATAGGTGGCACACGGAAACACACGCACGGATAGATAAATGTTGTTGTGCAACCAAGGATTGAGCTGAAAATGTGGAATCCACGGAAAATGCTCTTATCGCACAACACTAGACAGACGCTAGCCGATTGCTCAATAGGCGGATACGAACTTGTGCACTATCTATATGAGACAAACTGTAGTGACTTCCTATCACAAGTATGCTATGTGTATGATGTTCCGGTGCTTTTAGCACAAGATGATCCAAGATGATCGAATATGGCAATCTTATATGCAATGTGGTATGATGCTATGGCTCTTGCTTACAAGCTTCTTTGCTTTTCTCCTTTGCTTAAAAGCTTATTCTCTTTCTTTTTTTTATATGGCCACGATGCACAAACCAAGATAGCAATTGTGTATATGCGGGAACAATCTTGTGACACAAGGGATGATATGATGATACCAAGATGATATGGTATGTATGCAATGGAAGGGCGGATTGATGATCACTAATGTGCACAAGTAACGTTGCCGGCAATACTCAAAGGCTAGTCTCGATAGGTAAGTGACGCAAAAATGTGCTAGGGGTTAACAATGCAATTGCAAGGGGAATATACAATGATGTCGTCGAAGTTACCGTCAGTGTCGATGATGAGAGGTGGTCCTCTTGATGTAGACCCGTTCCTAATTAGCCGAAACACCTTAGGAAACGGAAAAACCACAACTCAAAATCTCAAGGACAAATGTCAAATGGTGGTAGCGGCAATGCCGTGGTGGTTGCGGAAGTAGAATGATGGGCTATACACAATGTCGGAGTTGAAGTCACGGTCCCTAAGTAGCAGAAACACCTTAGGAGACACAAGCCACAACTCAAACAAGCTCAACAAAATTGGGTTAAGTTGGGTTGGCTATGTATAGTGGACAAGGTTATGCGGGAGTGGTGGTGGTGGTTGATGAAGAAGAAATTGTCCCTAAGTAGCCTAAACACCTTAGGAGACTCAAATCACTACTCAAGCAACCACAAGTGATATGGGGATCCAAAAGGGTTAGGTTGCGGAAGTCGGTGGTGGTATAGTGGATGATGTGGTGGAAGCCCTAGGCAAAGATGCCAACATTCACAAAATATGATGGAGTCAAATGATTATGGTAGTATTTTTGTGTTATCGGGGATGTCAAGAGCTTCAAAACGAGCTCAAGAACGTCAAAATCGGACTCCGGATGAATTAGTTATGGACAAAATGGTGAAACACGGGTGGCTGAATTCCCAGGGGCCGGACATCCGGGGCCGGATCCGGATTTCCGGGACCTGATGTCCAGAAACTTGCGCGATTTTGCCCTCCAGGAGCCGGATGTCCGGCCGGGGACCCGGATGTCCGGCCCAATGGTCCGGATGTCCGGCCTATGGCCCGGATGTCCGGCCCGACGATTCCAGATCGGGATTGGGACTTCCAAACTCGTTTGGGGGCGGAATTTGATGATTTTGGGGGCAACATTTGACGGATTTTGTGGAGGAAAGATGGAGAAACTGATGAGGACATCACTAACAAGGATACACCCACAGCTCCAACTGACACATATACAGGACCAATTACTAGAGCTCGCGCACGCTAGTTAAATTACCAGGTACTTTCATTTCTTGGTAATGAATCTAATGTTCATGAGAATATGATGCTGCCTAAATTGGATACATTTGTCTTGCTTACAAATGAAGGGCCTAGCTTGGACAAGAAGGATGAACATTGGAGCAAGATCAAGCATGGAGATGATGGCATGCGCAAGGGGGACAAGAATGGAGTTACAAGTGATGATTTCAGGACTTTGAAGCCACCATAATGAGTGCGTGAAGCCTTGGACGAAATATATAAGATGCCACTTCATAAATTTCGTCTAGAGGCTATTATAGGTGCTGTGTCACCTTATTATTGGGCCAGGCCCATGTAATTTCGAAATACTTGAGTATAGGCTGTTTTTAGAGTCCGTATGTGTGGGGAAACAAGAGTTAGGGTTGGTTTCGGACCCCTCCACCAAGGGCCACGAAATTCCCCCCTCTTTCCCCCATATATACAGCCCTTAGGGCGTCGTTTAGACTTTGGGTTTTGTAAAGTTCGTCATAGCTGCAACTTCGCGTACTTCGTTTGTGTTCAACGACCAGACCAAGACGTCACAGAACCCCACTTGATCAATAAAGCTTTCCTCTTGAATTCGCAATATCCAGATTGCAATCTCAGTTTCTTGCTTGTTCTTCGTTTGCCTGCAGGAAACATACCTTCGTGGTCAGGTTGATCGTGCTCCGGCGTGGTCAATAACCTCTCGGAGTTGGTTTAGCGATTGCTAAGGCGCGACGTCCTCGCACGTTCGTAGTCGGATCGTCAAAGTCGACTTCCTCCAAAACGATAGCCACCATCTCATCGAAAGACGGGACACCTTTGCCTCCATCAAGTGGTATCAGATTTCCAGTTTGCTCGGTGAGATTTTACTGTTTTTCATAGTTTAGATCGAGTCTATTCTTCATACCTATAGTCCACGAAAAAGCCAAAAAAAATTAGGGTTAGTTCATCCCATCCGAACCAATCTGAGCCTTTGCATAATCTTTTCTGTATTTTCTTTGTTGAATTTGCGGTTGCATTGTCTTGTCAAGTTGTTGGTCTTAGCGTCTAGTTCTTTAGAGTTTCGAGTTCTGTTCACAGTTTGTCACGTCGCCGCCGCACCATATTCATCGCCGCTGCCATACCACCACCGCTGCCATATCCCACCACCGCCACCACATACCACCACCGCTGCCATAACCTACCACCGCTGCCATATCCTACCACCATATATCCACCACCAATCCGACTTCTTTTCATATTAGGTTTGTTCTCGAGATCCATCTAGGTTTCGGATTTGTGTTTCCTTGCCTGCGTAGGTCTCAAAAAAAAGTCTGGAGACCCCCGGGCAGTTTTTAGGCCAAATTTTCGACAGGTGAAAATATTTTTTCCCTATCCTATTTTTGGGCTTTTCTGAGTCTTTTGAGACACGTGCCACCATACTGTTTTTTTACCGCACTTTTTCGTCGTCGCTGCCCTGATTCCGAAAAAAAAATTCGTCAAAAAAATTTCGTGCCTATCATCTTAGTTTGACTTGGGAAGTGTTTTGAGACACTCGCCATTATAGTGATTTTCGAAAAAAAAACAGCGCAAAAAAAAGAAGCGAATAAAATAAAATTCAGAGTGTGCTTTCCCCTTGATTACGTGCAGCGCTGTGATTTTGTTAGTGTTCTAGGCTCGCGTCTCTAGTACGGTCTAGCCTAGGACCAGCACAGTACCGTCGTTGAGCGTTTATTCACCTTTGCATCTCTGAATTGATTATTGCTGACCCTTTTTGCTACCATATTATATGCCTTCCCAGCTCCACATACATCTACATCGTGCGTTTGACTCTCCCTGGTAATCGCTCTATCCAAACTTTGAAAGTTTTGACTACATCGGTTGCCGATCACCGCCTGCTGCTGGGTAAGAACTGGTAAGAATTTGAGATTTGCTTGACGGATTTGTGACACCCGCCACCACCACCACTTGTTAGTAGTCTGTAGGATCATATTCTTGTGTGTTTCTATTGCTGCTAACCATGCCAGGATCACAAGTCGACGAGACTGACTGGGAGAACTTGACGAACAAGGAACTTCATGATAAGTTTCAGCAAATGATGAGTGTACAGGTGCAAGATGTGCTAAACACATTGGACGAGGCCATGGAGAAGATAGATGGCATGGAGAAGACGTTTGAAACAAAGCTCGATAACAAGTTTGCTGAATTGCTTTCGCGTCTTCCACCACCACCGGCTGCTGCAGCTGTCCCACCTCTACAACAACAACAACAACAACAACATCGCCTTCCAAATCAAGTGGGACGAGCACAACGCGTTCCCCTTGAGCCTGGTCAAGCTTCTGGTGCTGCTGTTGATGTTTCTGTAGCTCTTGCTGCTACTGCAGAGGTGGAGGACCATAACGAGGATGAGGTTGACCAAAATCAGAACTACGTGCAACAACCAGCACCACCACCACCAGGTCGTCCTCATGCATATCATCGCAACGGTAGGGCTGCACCACCACCTGAGGTACATGACCATCTTCCTAAACTGAAATTGAATATTCCACCATTTGAGGGTAGATATGTTCCTGATATATATCTTACTTGGGAGTTAGAAACTGAACAACGTTTTACATGCTTACATTATCCCGAGGAGAGACATGTTCGTGCTGCTGTTTGTGCTTTCACTAGTTTTGCATGTGTTTGGTGGTCTGAACATTGTAGATTATATCCTGTACCAGCTACTTGGGCTGCTTTGAAAACTGCTATGCGTACTCGTTGGGTTCCACCATATTATCAACGTGAATTACTTCAAAAACTGCAGCGCTTAAGACAAGGAAAAAATTATGTAGAAGAATATTATCAGCAATTACAAACTGGCCTGATTAGATGTGGTATTGTTGAGGAGAATGAAGCTATGCTTGCACGTTTTATGGGTGGATTAAATAGAGAGATTCAGACCATTCTAGAGTATAAGGATTATACTAATATCACTCATTTATTCCATCTTGCTTGTAATGCTGAACGTGAAGTGCAGGATCGACAGGCATTGGCGCGGACTAACTTTTCTACAGGTCGACCTTCATCATGGACACCGCGTACATCCTCTACTTCCACACATTCTACTGCACCGACACCTCCATCAGCTGTTACCTCCAGCCGTGATACAAGGAAGCAGGCACAACCACCATTATCTGCCAAGAGCACACCTATTGGGCCTGCACAGAGTTCTTCTTCTTCCATGGCATCAACAGGGCACACCAGTGATATTATTTGTCGTCGTTGTAAGGGAAGAGGACATTTTGCGAGAGACTGCAAATCTCAGCGTGTGATGATTGCTACTGAGGATGGTGGATATGAATCCGCTAGTGACTATGATGAGGAGACTTTGGCTCTTATTACACGTGAAGAACACGACGGAGACGATTCTGATCATGAGACGCAATACATGGCTCCTGAAGATGCTGACAGGTATGAATGTTTAGTTGCTCAATGTGTTTTGAGTGTGCAGGTTACACAAGCTGAGCAAAATCAGAGGCATAATTTGTTCCATACAAAGGGAGTTGTGAAGGAACGTTCTGTTCGCGTGATCATAGATGGAGGGAGTTGCAACAACTTGGCTAGCATGGAGATGGTGGAGAAGCTATCTCTCACCACAAGACCACATCCACATCCTTACTACATCCAATGGTTCAACAACAGCGGCAAGGTTAAGGTAACACGTACTGTTCGTGTGCATTTTAGTATCTCTACATATGCTGATTATGTTGATTGTGATGTGGTACCTATGCAAGCATGTTCCTTATTACTTGGTAGACCATGGCAATTTGATAAAAATTATGTACACCATGGTAGAAACAATCAGTATACTCTTGTTCATAAGGATAAAAATATTACTTTGCTTCCTATGACTCCTGATTCCATTTTGAAAGATGATATTAATAGAGCTAATAAAGCAAAACGGGAGAAAAATAAGAGTGAAAATCAGATTGTGGCAAAAGAATTTGAGCAACAAATGAAGCCTAATATTAAACCATCTACTGTTGCTTCTGAAATTAAATTGACAAGTGCATGTTTATTTGCCACCAAATCTGATATTGATGATCTAGATTTAAGCAAATCTGTTTGCTATGCTTTTGTGTGCAAAGAGGCATTATTTTCATTCGAGGACGTGCCTACCTCTTTGCCTCCTGCTATCACTAACATTTTGCAGGAGTTCGCCGACGTCTTTCCACAAGACGTGCCACCGGGATTACCACCTATTCGAGGGATTGAGCATCAGATTAACTTAATTCCCGGTGCATCGCTACCCAACCACGCACCATACCGTACCAATCCAGAAGAGACGAAGGAGATTATGCGTCAAGTACAAGAGCTACTCGACAAAGGTTATATACGTGAATCCCTTAGTCCTTGTGTTGTTCCTATTATTCTAGTGCCGAAAAAGGATGGTACATCGCGTATGTGTGTTGATTGTAGAAGCATTAATAATATTACTATTCGTTATCGTCATCCTATTCCTAGGCTAGATGATATGCTTGATGAATTGAGTGGCTCTACAATATTCTCCAAAGTTGATTTGCGTAGTGGATACCATCAAATTCGTATGAAATTGGGAGATGAATGGAAAACAGCATTTAAAACTAAGTTTGGATTATATGAGTGGTTAGTCATGCCTTTTGGGTTAACTAATGCACCTAGTACTTTCATGAGATTAATGAATGAAGTTTTACGTGCTTTCATTGGACGATTTGTGGTAGTTTACTTTGATGATATATTGACTTTTAGCAGATCTTTGGAGGAACATTTGGAACATTTACGTGTTGTTTTACTGCTCTACGTGATGCACGTTTGTTTGGTAACCTTGGAAAGTGCACCTTTTGCACCGACCGAGTATCTTTTCTTGGCTATGTTGTTACTCCACAGGGAATTGAGGTTGATAAAGCCAAGATTGAAGCTATTGAGAGTTGGCCGCAGCCCAAAACGGTCACACACGTGAGGAGTTTCCTTGGCCTCGCTGGATTCTATCGGCGTTTTGTGAGAGATTTCAGCACCATTGCTGCACCTCTCAATGAGCTTACAAAGAAGGATGTGCCTTTTGTTTTGGGTACTGCACAGAAAGAAGCATTCACGGTATTGAAAGATAAGTTGATACATGCTCCTTTACTCCAACTTCCTGATTTTAATAAGACTTTTGAGCTTGAATGTGATGCTAGTGGAATTGGGTTAGGAGGTGTGTTATTACAAGATGGTAAACCTGTTGCATACTTTTCTGAAAAATTGAGTGGGCCTAGTCTGAATTATTCTACTTATGATAAGGAATTATATGCTCTTGTTCGGACTTTGGAGACATGGCAACATTATTTATGGCCCAAAGAATTTGTTATACATTCTGATCATGAATATTTGAAGCACATTAAAAGTCAAGAAAAACTGAACCGTAGACATGCTAAATGGGTTGAATTCATAGAGACTTTCCCTTATGTTATTAAACACCAGAAGGGAAAAGAAAATGTTATTGCCGATGCATTGTCTCGTCGTTGTACTATGCTTTCACAACTTGACTTTAAAATATTTGGTTTGGAGACCATCAAAGATCAATATGTGCATGCTGCTGAATTTAAAGATGTATTGCAGAATTGCAAAGAAGGGAGAACATGGAACAAGTTCGTCGTTAATGATGGATTTGTGTTTCGTGCTAACAAGCTATGCATTCCAGCTAGCTCTGTTCGTCTTTTGTTGTTGCAGGAGGCGCATGGAGGAGGATTAATGGGACACTTTGGCGTGAAGAAGACGGAGGACGTACTTGCTACACATTTCATTTGAAATTGTCTATGGTTTCCTACCTCGTGCACCTATTGATTTGTTGCCTCTTCCATCTTCGGAGATGGTTAATTTTGATGCTAAACAACGTGCTGAATTGATCTTAAAAATGCATGACTTAACTAAGGAAAATATTGAGCGCATGAATGCTAAATATAAACTTGTTGGAGATAAGGGTAGAAAACGTGTTGTCTTTGCACCTGGAGATCTTGTTTGGTTACATTTGCGTAAGGATAGGGTTCCTAATTTGCGCAAGTCAAAGCTAATGCCACATGCTGAGGGTCCTTTCAAGGTGTTAGAGAAAATAAATGATAATGCATATAAACTTGAGTTGCCTGCAGATTTTGGGGTTAGTCCCACACTTAACATTGCAGATTTGAAGCCTTACTTGGGTGAGGAAGATGAGCTTTCGTTGAGGACGACTTCAATTCAAGAAGGGAGGATGATGAGGACATCACTAAAAAGGTTACACCCATAGCCCAACTGATACATATACATGATCAATTACTAGAGCTCGCGCACGCCAATTAAATTACCAGGTACTTTCGTTTCTTGGTAATGATTCTAATGTTCATGAGAATATGATGCTGCCTAAATTGGATACATTTGTCTTGCTTACAAATGAAGGGCCTATCTTGGACAAGAACGATGAACATTGGAGCAAGATCAAGCATGGAGATGATGGCATGCGCAGGGGGAACAAGAACGGAGTTGCAAGTGATGATTTCAGGACTTTGAAGCCACCATAATGAGTGTGTGAAGCCTTGGATGAAATATACTGGATGCCACTTCATAAATTTCGTCTAGAGGCTATTATAGGTGCTGCTTCACCTTATTATTTGGCCAGGCCCATGTAATTTCGAAATACTTGAGTATTGGCTGTTTTTAGAGTTCGTATGTGTGGGTAAACAAAAGTTAGGGTTGGTTTCAGACCCCTCCTCCAAGGGCCACGAAATTCCCCCCTCTTCCTCCATATATACAACCCTTAGGGCGTCGTTTAGACTTTGGGTTTTGTTTAGATTAAAGTTCGCCATAGCTGCAACTTCGCGTACTTCGTTTGTGTTCAACGACCAGACAAAGACGTCACAAAACCCCACTTGATCAATAAAGCTTTCCTCTTGAATTCGCAATATCCAGATTGCAATCTCAATTTCTTGCTTGTTCTTTGTTTGCCTGCAGGAAACAGACCTTCATGGTCAGGTTGATCGTGCTCCGGCGTGGTCAATAACCTCTCGGAGTTGGTTTAGCGATTGCTAAGGCGCGACGTCCTCGCACGTTCGTAGTCGGATCGTCAAAGTCGACTTCCTCCAAAACGATAGCCACCATCTCACCGAAAGACGGGACACCTTTGCCTCTATCAGTTGTTGCCCTAATGCAGTAAAAGAGAGCAAGAGTGAGAGAGTGGGATTTTATCGGAATGCTCAATGTGGGGTTGCTTGCCTGGCACTTCTGAAGATAGTATTGTGTCTTTATCAGTGTCATCGATCACATCGTCGGAACAACGTCTACTGAGAGGGGACAAACACCGGCAAACAATAAGGAACACAATCAATGCAATGCAACAATATGATGCATGAATGTGACATGGCAAAGATGATATGGATCGTGTTACTGCAACTAGCAATAAGTTAAGTGAAGCTCATTTCAATCAAGGATTCAAATGCAACTCCAAACATAAGCATTTAAAATGCCCTTTATGTGTTTTCACTTATACAGTAGGTCTAAGTTGGTTTTTCGTCCACGAAAATGGTACAGATGGATAGATTGCATTTTTCTGTTAATTTTTCATATATAAATTATTTCATTCTGAGCCACGTTTGAATTTCTATGATTTTTAGATGTTTTAGGACATTTTCTGAAATTAATAAATCATTTCTGATTTATTTAAAATCACTGAAAATATTTACTGTGTCAGCATGACCTCATGCCGACATCAGCAGGTCAATGGGGTTGCCTAGGTCAAACTTGACGCGTGGAGTCCACACATCAGTGACACACGGACTAATCTCGGTCAAACCCTGCGCTGACTGGGGTTTGACCTGCGGTGGGGCCTGCTGTCAGCGTCTATTAAGGGTGTTTAGTAGGCAGGGGGTTAGCGCTAATGACGGCCACGTCGGTAGTCGCCATAGCCTGGTCGGCGGCGACCAAAACAATGACAACGCGGCTCGGATTTGAGCTACGGGCAGTGGTTTAGCGCGTTGAGGGCACCGGGGAGGAGCTCTTGCTCGTCTGCATCCAAAGGACCGGACGGGAGGCCGCGGGGTGGTTGGGAGCAGCGCCGCGGCGATCGAGGCGGCTGGCGGAGTATGGACGTCGAAGGAATCGACGACACGGCGCGCGGGAGGACCATCGGTTTGCACCTACGGAATCTACAAGAGCTCATGAACCCAACGGAAGCACGCACGAGACCATTTGATCACCGGGGCTTCGCCGGCGACGAGGCCGTGCGGCGGCGGCTACTACAAGCAAGGGGGCGTTGGCTGCAACGATCAAACGGAGGCGGGGTTAGGGGGGAAATGATTGGGGGCTCACCGCAGTCACGAAGAGCTGGTCAGTGGGCTCGGAGGAGGATGGACGGCGTCGGAGCATCTCCAGCGATCTGGAGAGCCGAAGGTTGAAGATGACGACATCGGCGGCATTCAGCGATGTTCGGCATTGCGTAGCTCGGCGAGGAGGTCGAGGGCGACACGGCGGAGCTCTAGGACACGTCCTTAAGGCGAGGGGGAGTCGGTGTGATGCGGGGTCAATCTGTTCTAGGCCGATCTTTCACGAAGAGGAGGGAAACCCACGATGAACACGAAGAACACAAAGGGAAATCATGAGGGGAAACGGGAGAAAACACTCAAATCAACAAGAGATGGTCACACATGTGCTAGATCCTCAACACAACGAGATACACGGTCCAAATCCAACAAAGGAAAGATACAAAGGTAACTAGTTCATCTCCGTGAGGAGGTCTTGAATCCGCGAAGGATCTTCCCGTGAGGGGTCTTGAATCCGGGTGGATCTTCTCCGTGGAGGGGCCGCAGTGATTCACAAGGAGATGAACCACTAGTGGATGAGCAAAGCTCTATCTCAAATGAGCTAAACCTAAGCTAACCCTCAAATGGAGGAGGAGGAGTCATATATATACGCTAGGGGGATGAAGGGGTACATGGGCCTCAGCCCAACACGCGCACAGGCGGGGTCTGGATGATCCGGATGGTGGCCCGGATGATCCGGGTGTCAGGGGTCCGGATGATCCGGGCGACCGTCCGGATCGTCCGGCTTCGTGAGGTTGCTTCGGGTGCATTTCTCGGATCGTCCGGTGTCGGTCCGTATCATCCGGGCTTGGTCCGGATCGTCCGGCTAGGGGTCCAGATGATCCGGGCATCTTCTGTCTTGTCCGCTCTCGTTTTTCCTTCTCCTCTTCCATGCTTGGCCTTGGTCCTTGGATTCTCCATGGTCGTCTCGGATGCTCCTGGGTATGCACAAGGTCCATGCATGATGTAGTAGCCATGTCTCATATGTGGAAAGTGAAGGTTCGAAGAGGAGCGAGTTCACCTTGTGTCCAATGGTGTATGCTCGAGGCCTTGTCGAAGTGAACATGGGGATGATCGTGGGATGCTCCGCATCATCTCCCCCCCCCCCCGGGAAAGATCCGACGTCGGATCAAAAACCTCATCACCATGGAAACGGTTGTTGTGAACGGACTTGTAGTTGACGAAGTTGAGGGCATGGCGCAATCCAAGTACTCCAAGGTGTCTCCGTTATGTGGTACATGCAAAATGAGCAAACACAAAGTACACTTGGAAATACAATGGTTAGCGCACACAAAGTGTCCATCATGTAAGAATGAGTCCGTGTGACAAGTTTGGGCATGGCAAGGCACAAGATGCTTTTCTAAAAGATGTACAATGACATGTAAAGCATTCATGTGAGCAAATTCATTTGTTGTGCACACAAAGGTAGGGTAATTGGCATGGTGCACAAGGCTACAATTTCCACCATTGTGCAAAATGATGTCATAGTGTGATGATTTATCAAGAGCATGAACATGGCAATGGGTGCTCAAAATGACTATGTGATCATGCAATTGATGTTGGGCCATATGATCATGATGTATGAATATGCCGTCAAGAAAGATCACAACAAATTTGCTAAGGAAATGCACAAGCTCATATATCATGGATGACATGGGAATACAAGATGCAACAAGGCAATCATAATGTGAGTCAATCCATGCGCAAGATGCAAATTTGTTATTGGAATGATATGTCCATGGAGCATGGCATGTGAGCACACACTCAACAAATATGGAGGTTTTGGTGCAATGTGCCAAAGGAGTGTTGATATACCAATGCTCAATGTCGTGGCATGAGTGGTAGACCGAGGTGTATCCCGTAATGCCCAGGATGGGACTATATCTCCTACGTGTCGAGGCACGACTTAAAGATATAAGCCTAGTCTGGAATGATCGCAAGTTTGGTACCTTTGCACATCTCATGTAAAAATAGGGATGAAAGCGAAAAAGATAGTTGGCTTACACTCGCCACGTCACACAATTCATTACATATCCAAACATCATTCAAATAAACATCACAACCCGTTTACGGGTGAAGATCCAAATGAAAGATACCAAACATAACATAAATCCACAGGTCTGAAACGCCCCTAGTAGAAACCTCTACTGATCAACCGGATAGTTGTCAGGACCGGTTTTCCGGGATATAAATTTCCCAGTTAATGGTCCTTGTGCTCACCAGCCCCAGGATTACTGTTAGCTGATGAGACACAATCTTGATACAGAAATTCCAAGCAAAATATGAAATATGAAGTACAAGACCATTCGAGTCCATGAGTACAAAAAAAGGTTTCTAGTGGTTGATGGCGGAAGCGGTTTGCGATACATCAGCGTCTATGGGACTCCATTTTCCCACAGGAACAGCTGACCTGGATAATTCCTATCTTCGCGCGTCTGCTATCTCCATTGCCTAGGTTCCGGGGCTGTCGTCGTTGTGCTCCTCTCCAAGCAAGAAATCTGGCCAAGACAATAGCCAGGGACAAGCCAGTGAGTACTTTGAATGTACTCGCAAACATCATGAAAACAGGTATAACATAACAGTTGATAATCATGCACTGAAATAATCCATGATCACTTAGTCAGTCCAAAAATAAAATTCATGATACACATGAGCAGGTCATTTGTACTAAACAGGAATAAGCAATCAGAGAATGAAGATAAAATAAACCGATCGGGTGTCTGAAGCGACGCCTCGAAAGGATAATAATGTAAGGCATGCCTCAGTCGGGCGTCTGAGCGACGCCACATAAAGGGCTTATAAGAAAAATAAATCACATGCGTGCCACAGTCGGGCGTCGGAGCGACGCCACCTAAAGGGCTTATAAGGAAAATAAATAATCAACATGCCACAGTCGGGTGTCTGAGCGACGCCACATAAAGGGCTTATAAGGAAATTAAATAACAAGCATGCCACAGTCGGGCGTCTCAGCGACACCACATAAAGGGCTTATATAACAATAATCACAATGAGTATTCTGGAGGTAGAACCATCCTAAGGATACTCAATAATTCAACAATAATATAAATAGTTAGTCCACAATAATAATAATCACAATCATCATTCGTCACGCGTCGAGATCAATATTCTGGTTTAGAAGTTTTCCTCCGAAGACCGACACTAAGACCGACACTTGACCCATCCCAGACTGAAATCCTTAACCGCGGATACGGCTATTCGAATAGATATAAACTCTGCAGAGAGTGTACTCTTTACCCACGAGTAACGGATTCCTTTAGTCCACCGGGACTAATTCCGCTTACGGTCTTTGAATTGAAAACACACCCAACCAGCACACACCAGCTTAACTTACCGGTGCCTGGAATCACCCACGACACTTGTTAAGCAAAACTCTAAGTGGGGAGGCTACAACCTCGATTAGCATGGGATCAAATTTATATCGCGCGCTACTAAGGGGTGCCCCCCTCTCGGCCCCAACCGGAAACACCCATGCCCCCGGACCATGTGGCATGCCTACCGGATGCACCCGGTATCTTCCACCATGGCCTCTCTGTACGGTGTGTGCCAGGAAAGGGGTTGACAACTTACTGAACCGTACCCTGCCCGCGGCAGGGACAAGTGGTAGTACGAAAACAAGCATGGGGGTTACTGGAACAAGACTCGATCTATGGTCGACTCAGGAGGCTTATGTGTTCCCTGCATGGTTAGTACAACAGATACTTTCCACGGTTTTCCTGACAGGGTCACCACTCATCATGCCCCATCATGCCTCACGGCACATCCTCGCCACAACGAGATGTCCGTCACGTGGTTGTGTTCACCGGAACACAATCCTCCTTCGGACTCCATCCGAACTGTCACCAGGCACATGTGGCATGAGAAGTGGCTACTGTCACCAATGTCACACATATAACAGAAAAGATTTTCACCATATGATGATATGCATGAGTATGACTACCACATGAAATAATGCTACTCCATTTTAGCATATTGATGGAGTTCATATGTTCTAGCAAACAACACACAACTTATGTCATAATGGAGTTCAAGATGCTTGCCTTCAAGGTGCAGAGAGGTGAGGTGCACCCCAAAACTTTTGAAAGTTTTGATCTTCCCTCCAAATCCTATTTTGAAAATATTCAAATTAACACATAATCTAAAAACAGTACAAAAAGTTGTCATAATTATTTTTGAAATAAATCTTAAAATAAACTAGGTGAAATTTGAGAGAGGTAGGAAAAAGAATCAACTCATTTGGAGTTTTATTTAAAAAGATATGCCCAGTCAAAGATGTGGTCAACTCTGGTTTTAAAATAAAAACTGAAAAAGAAAACGGTTCGGTCTGGCTTACGCTTTCCTGAACGAGAAAGCGTACTTACAGAAATGCGCCTCCACTTAGGACGAGCTGGAGCGGTGCTGACTCACCGACAAGCGGGGCCCGCGCTGTCAGGTTCATCCCCCTCCTCTCGCGCGTGCTGGTACAGAGACAGAGGCGAGTTCCCGCGGCGATTGCCGGTGCTAGAGGATGCCGTTTTCGATGCTCTGCACATCTACGAGCTCAGGGGAACAGGCCGCGTCCGTTGGAGATGAAAGGAGTGGCTGGAGGGTTCGGGTTTGAGCAGGGCTTCGCTCATGGTGGGAGGAAGCTTCGGTCCTCGGGGAATTCCTCCTACGGTGGTTTTAGGCGGAAAGAGGGAATGGGGACGGGTCCTCTGCATCTGAGGGACTCGGTTGGAAGGCACTAGGCAAGGGGAAGAGCAGTAGGGGGCTCCAGGTTTGACCACGACGGTGGTGGCGGAATCCTGACCGGAGGCGGGGAGGAAGACCACTACCAGCCGTTTGGTGGCTTGGAGAGGCTCTAAGGGAGAGGCGGGGCGCTGCGCCATGCTGGGGAAGCAAGGAAGAGCCCTTTTATAGGCGCGCGCTGTCGGTTCTGCGGCTCCCCGAGGATAAGCACGACGGCGGCGATGGCGGTTCGTCGTTTCTGTAGCCGGGGCGACGTGGCGGAGCTCTGGGAGCATGCCAGGAGCTAGCGGACGAGCTGCGACTGCTCCAGGGGCTAGCTGGCGCGCGTGGATGGTTTGGGCGGTGCTGGCCACGGCAGAGACGGCAGTCGGCGGTCGTGGCGGCTTGCGGGGAAGACGGGGGAAGGCTGCGGTGCTCGTGAACGAAACAGGACTGACCTTGGCGCTATGCTGCGTGCGGTAGAGGGCTGGGATAAGCTCGGGGGTTGGTGAGGCGGCTCGGGCAGGCGCGTGCAAAACGCACGCTCTGCTCGTGCTCTCGGCATGCCCACCACCCGTTCGACGAAATGCCAATGCATCCTAGAAAGCTTGGGTTAGGGTAAGACTTAACAGGGTAGCTAGGTTGGTTACTATAGCTCCATTAGACATGCTGGTTTGGCACAGAAAGCAACTCCACAATGCAAACTAAAAACTATGTCAATTCTGTCCAGGCGCACAAGGTGCTCGACAGAATGCCATGGGCTTCTAGGGATCTCTTCTGGTGGCCAACAACTCCAGGTTGGGGTCTCTTTAGGTGTAGGTGATGGTGGCAAGGTTAGTTTGGCAAAACCAGAAACTTGTTAGTGCAAGTTTTTGAGAAAACCAAATCTGGACAGAAAATGTAGGCTATTATTGCATGGACCAAAATTATTCAAATGGGTCCAATATCCTGGACTTAAGGGTTTGGTAGCAAGCACTAATAGCAGGAAAGATCCCAAGATCACTAGAGGAATCTAAAATAGGGTTGCAGTGCAAAATACCAAACTGGACCAGAATGAAAAAGAGGATGTTTTGCTCAAAATTTATAAAACACAGAGCTGGATTTTTGCATAAAAATGAGTTATATGCATCTACTGTCATCTCCAAATTTTGGTGTAATTTTTAAAGAAATATTTAAATAGGTTGCAGTGCAATGGGAGCCTCTGAAAGAATGAAAAAGCCATTTTAAAAGCATTGATGCTTGGCAAAAGTATTATAAAAATGCTTCCACTTGCATACCCAACAAAATCAAATGTTTTAAGAAAGCATTTAAGCCCCTCAATATTATCCAAAAGTTTCAGATAAGAGGGAAAAATTTAAAATCCAGAGAAAGAAGTAGTTCTGAAATTAATAGAAAAGCCAGAAAATAGAAATTAAATCTTTCTGACAAAATTCTAATTAATAGAACAAGATTAAATTTTTGGGGTGTTACAATAGTGCACATAGTAACGGCTACGTTCCTCGTCGTACTCCCAGTCTAGCTCGGTGCCATCGCCTGTGTAGCTCACCATAGTACCTGCATCTGGTGTGGTGTAGAGTCTATGAGCCACAGAGGACTCAGCAATCCCGTTCCCGGGTAACACAACTATCCAAGCCTTGGGTGTGGAACAAGGCTGAAGAAAGAACAAGAGGTTGCAGCAGCACTAGCACTAACTTACGTAAAAGAGAGCGAGAAGAGAAGTGCCTCGAACGAAAGATGATCACGAAGTGATCCCTACTAAGCAAGTCAAACATAGCCCCACCGTCTTCACTTCCCGAACCCCTTTCGGAAAATGACCGTCACGGTACTCACGCTGGTAGTGCATTCTGAACATTGGTGTCAAGTTTTCTATAACCGGATATTAACAAATTCCCATCTGCCACATAACCGCGGGCACGGCTTTCGAATGTTCAAATCCCTGCAGGGGTGTTCCAACTTGGCCCATAACAAGCCCACGATCCGCGGAGTCGCAACTCCAAGGTGGGAAGGCCCGAGTATCCTCGGAATCCCGTGCTCAAGATACTCCGACTAAGGTAAGGCTAATCCAGCAAATCCTCCCGGCGTGCCGACACCCGGACAATAGCCGCGCGTATCTAGTCTTAGGCCACGACCGGATGGGCGATCCTACAGGTAAAACCAATCCTCGAGTTTCCTCGTGGTGGCCCCGCATAACCCCCAGTTTGGACCAACACTCATGAGGAGCACTGGCCCGATTTGTTGATTAAGAACTCAGGTTTGCAAAGCCCTATGCAAGTTTTAGTTATTAGGCAAATAGTACCAATGTTGGGACTTGCTGAAAAAGACTTAGCACTTAGCGGTTTATCGAGGGGGTCCCATAACCCCAACCGTGTGAGGAACGCATAATCAAGGAACATAACACCGGTTTATACGGTTCCTAGGGCGGCATGAGTGGAACAAATCACCAAGCAAAAGGCTTAGCCTTCCACCCATTACCAATATATAGATGATTTCATTAAGGGTTAATATAGTGTGATATCCCAACAAGCTTCATCAAGAAGCTAGAATCTTCAATCTTCTCCTGCAACTAGCAATGCTATAAGAGGGGCTGAGCGAAGCTTACTTAGCCAATCAAAGGTTTGCATAGGTAGGGTGGTTAGACAGATTCATGGTTACAATAGGAGGCTGACAGGAAGCCATGGGCATCGAGGCAAAAGCTATAGAGCGAGACTTCTAGCAATAGGCAAAGATAGTAATGGTATCCGGGTCAGGTCATCTTGCCTGAAGAGTCGTCGATGGGATCGTAAGAGAGCTCCTCGTTCTCAACCTCGGTAGTAACCTCGTTCTCGTACTCGATCTCGGCTTCCGGCTCTACTCAAAACAAAACACACAAGGCACGAAATCAACAAGATGCAATGCGCAAACAACACGATGCATGGCTGATGCACTAAGGAAGCACTACAGATGCACTTAGGAAGCACAAAAAGTCAACATAGGAAACACAGAGATACAGCAGAAGGAACATGACAATATGCAACAAGCAAGATACTTCTAAACAAGATAACAAGAGGATATTATGAATCTACATGCAAAACCACACAAGTTCATATAGGACTTGCTCAAAACGGAGCAACGGGCTAAAAGATACACCCGAAACAATAAACATGCGAAAGCTGAAACTAACAGCCACATAGCAACTTCGGAGCAAGTAATAAATAGTCTACAGCACTCAAACATCATGGCAAGGAGCATGGACATAAAGTAGACATATCCTACAGCAAACAATTCCATTGGAGCATCTCCAAAGGAGGCATGGATCAATAGCAACAAGCTATAACATTTTGAACTTGACAACAAAATCCTGACAACAGTATTTTATAGCAACTTGGGAGCAAGAGTTAAATATGCTATAGCCACCCAAATAAGCATGTGAGAGCATGAATGGATAGCCAACAACATATACAACAAGGAATCATCAAGAGTCACCCCAAAACTATCATGGATTTGCCTAGAACAACAAGCAAACATGGCATCTGGAAATTACAGATTCCAGACTTAGTGAAATTTCACTAAGTGTTAAAACAGCAGTAACATCATGGCATCTTTGTGAGCAAGTTTAAGTCACCTCAAAGCATAACATGGCAAGTGGTAAGCACCACAGCAAAGTACATATGATGGGGAGTCCAAAACATGTAAGCATGCAACAAGGGGACAACCACATCAATAGCAACGAGCTCCTCAACTAGGCATCTCGTAACAAGTTTAACAACATAACAGCCACATGCACTTTTGCAAAGGAGATAAACATGGCAAGATGAAATCTATCATGCAAGCTAAAGCAACCAACATGTAGAGCATCTCATGATGAACATGTGGACATATCATTTGCTTCATTTGGATAAACATGCAACAAGTTATCACATTGCAAACATGGCATGAAAACAACTAATAGCAGCAGTTTATAACAAGTAGCACTCTTCTCATGAATATTAAGACATCTAGATGACCTCAAACATGCATGGAAGAATGGAACAAAACATAGTACAAGTCACCACGATCATTTTGACATATCATATGCTCAAATCGGACATGCACAGTAAAAGTTATCCACCTCACAAATATGCATCAGACAACAGAAAAACTAGGGACTTAGTGAAATTGAAGCAACCTCAGGGTCAAACGGTCAAACGGGCGGAGAAGCGGGTCGGGCTGAGGAGCGGATCGGGCCGAAGCGGCGCTGTGGCGGATCGGGCTAACGGGCCCAGCCGGGTTGGCAGGCCGATCGGATCTGGATCGAGGCCTGCCCGATCGATCGATGCGGCGGCGGCGCTTCCCTCGAGCGGCTGGCTCGCTGCTCCTTCGAGGGCACGCCGGCGGGAGGAAGTGGCGGGGCCGCCGGCCTGGGAGCCCGGCCGGAAGGCGGTGGCCAGCGGAAGACGGGAGGAGGCGGCGGAGTGGGGGCCCGGCCGGCGAGGTGCCTCGGGGCGAGGTGGCGCGGTCGGGCGGCGGCTCCCGCGGCCTGGCGGCGAGGGGAGGCCGGCGGGAGGCTGTCCGGCGGCGGTCGGGGTGGCGAGGACCTCGGGGCGGCGGCGGCTCCCTGAGATGGAGGAGAAGACGCGGCCTCGGCTCGGAAGCACGGCTGCGGCACGTCGGAAGCACGGGCGCGGCACGTCGGAAGCACGGCGACGACGAATCGGAAGCACGGCGTGTCAACGATGGAAGCACCGCGCGTCAACGGTGGAAACATTAGGGTTTCTGGACGCAAAAATTGGAGGGGGTGGACGTTTATATATGCACAAGGAGCTAGGGTTGTCCAAATGAGGAGAGGTTTTCGGCCACGAGATCACAATTGAATGGCCTAGATGAAGGGAAGGGTTTGAGTTGGGTTGGTGGGCTGTTGGAGGGGTTTCTTGGGCCTCAAAGAGGAGGTACTTTCAGCCCACGAGAATAACTGTTGGAGCATCAAACGAACCCCAAACGCGACGAGATTTGACAGGCGGGTTACACATACCAAAACAACATCGCACGACAAGTCTCACGCCAAACCGGAAACGTTACACGGCCAAACACAAAAGTAGGCCTCAGGGGTGCCACGGACACGTGAGAGGGCGCCGGAACTCGAAACGGACAACGGGAAGGAATGAGTGGGACCGGATGCAAACGACAACACAAATGCAATGCAATGCACATGACAACAAGACATGGATGAATGCCACACACGCACACGACAAAACGACGAAAACCCAAAAAGACGAGAACCTGGAATGGAACTAATGGAGCCAAAGATATATATATATATTTCCCAAAAAGGAAAGTATTACATCCGGGGCATTACAAACTCTCCTCTACTACAAAAAGATCTCGTCCCGAGATCTAGGACTGGAAGAAGGAAGGGTACTTGGAAAGAAGGTGATCTTCTCGTTCCCACGTAGCTTATCGGTCGGTATGATGTGACCACTTGACTTTCAAGAACTTGATTGACTTGTTGCGGGTCTTGCGCTCGGTTTCTTCGAGAATAGCAACGGGGTGCTCTCGGTAAGACAAGTCTTGTTGAAGATCAATCTCCTCAAACGGAATGGTGCGTTCAGGTGTCTTGAAGCACTTGCGGAGTTGAGACACATGAAACACATCATGAACAATGGCGAAGTTGGAAGGGAGCTCAAGTTGATAGGCTAGGTCGCCTCTTTTGCCAAGGGTCTTGAAAGGGCCCACGTATCTAGGAGCAAGCTTTCCTTTGATACCGAATCTTTGGGTGCCTTTCATAGGAGAAACACGAAGATAGACATGATCCCCAATGTTGAAAGCCAAATCACGATGCTTGCCGTCATAGTAGCTCTTCTGACGCGACTGAGCGGCCTTGAGATTCTCACGTATGACTTTGCACATTTCTTCGGCTACTGAGATCAAGTCATTGCCAAGAAGTTGACGTTCACCAGTCTCGGACCAGTTGAGAGGGGTACGACACTTTTTGCCATAGAGGATTTCAAACGGAGCTTTGCCGGCACTTGCTTGGAAGCTGTTGTTGTAAGAGAACTCGGCCAATGGAAGGCAATCTTCCCATTTCATGCCAAAAGATATGACACAGGCTCTGAGCATGTCTTCTAGAATCTGATTCACTCTCTCGACTTGACCACTAGTCTGAGGGTGAAATGCAGTGCTGAAACGGATCTTAGTGCCCATGGCAGACTGAAAGGAGTCCCAGAACTTGGAAGTGAACAAACTTCCACGATCAGAGGAGATAACTTGAGGAATGCCATGTAAAGACACAATTCTGGAAGTGTACAATTCTGCCAGTTGAGCTGCATTGATGGATTCTTTGATTGGAAGGAAGTGAGCTACTTTGGTAAGCTTGTCAATCACCACAAAGATAAAATCATTCCCTCTCTTGGACTTAGGAAAGCCAGTGACGAAATCCATTTCAATGTGGTCGAATTTCCACTCGGGAATAGGAAGAGGTTGGAGAAGACCGGCTGGACGTTGATGCTCTGCCTTCACTCTTCTGCAGACATCACATTCATTCACGAATTGGGCAATCTCCCTTTTCATGCGAGTCCACCAGTAAGATTGCTTGAGGTCTTGGTACATCTTGGAACTGCCAGGATGAATGGAAAGGAGGGAATCATGTGCTTCGTCCATTATGAGCTTCCTGAGATCACCTTTGGGAACCACAAGTCTGTCCTCAAAGAACAAGGTATCTCTCTCATCAACGCGATAGCACTTTTATTTGGGAGTACCCTTTGCAATACCATGTTTCACTTTCTGCACCATAGCATCACTGAGTTGGGCCTCACGGATCTGATCTTCCAAGGTAGGAGCAACTTGAAGATTTGCAAGAAAGCCCTGCGGAACAACTTGGAGGTTGAGCTTCCTGAATGCTTCACAAAGCTCAGGCTGGAACGGCTTGATAAGGAGACTGTTGCAATATGCCTTTCTGCTCAAAGCATCTGCAATGACATTTGCCTTGCCAGGTGTGTATTCGATGCTTGGATCATACTCTTGGATCATTTCGACCCAATGAGTCTGGCGGAGGTTCAGAATCGGCTGTGTGAAGATGTACTTCAAGCTCTTGTGATCGGTGAAGATGTCGACTTTTCTGCCCAACAGAAGGTGTCTCCACGTAATCAAAGCATGTACCACAGCTGCTAGTTCGAGATCATGAGTGGGGTAGTTCTTCTCACTTGGCTTCAGTTGACGAGAAGTGTATGCCACAATTTTCTTGTCCTGCATTAGCACACCACCAAGTCCTTGAAGAGAAACATCACAGAATACTTCGTAGGGCTTGGACTCATCTGGAGAAGTAAGAACTGGAGCAGAGATGAGCTTTTCTTTGAGAGTTTTGAAAGCCACATCACAATCTGGAGACCAGTTGTACTTGACATTCTTCTGCAGCAAGTTGGAGAGAGGCTTGGCAATCTTGGAGAAGTTCTCATCGAACCTTCTGCAATAGCTAGCAAGACCAAGGAAGCTTCGGAGTTGCTTGACGTTCTGAGGAGGTTCCCAGTTGATAATTGCTTCAACTTTCTCGGGGTTTACAGCAATACCGTCAGTGGAGATGATATGGCCCAGATACAAGACCTTATCGAGCCAGAATTCGCACTTGGAGAACTTGGCATAGAACTTTTGTTCACGGAGTCTGTCGAGAACCAGACGGAGGTGCTTTTCGTGATCTTCTTCATTCTTGGAGAGTACCAAAATGTCATCCAGATACACAAGCACAAACTCGTTGGTGTAGGGGTTGAAAATGTAGTGCATCATTCTCGAGAAGGTAGGTGGAGCATTAGCGAGACCAAAAGACATGACTGTATACTCATAGGAGCCGTAGCTCATTCTGAAGGCAGTCTTGTGGATATCTTCTTCGCGAATGCGAATTTGGTGATAACCCATTCGGAGATCGAGCTTTGAGAACACTTTAGCTCCTTTGAGCTGCTCGAACAATTCATTGATGTTGGGGAGCGGATACTTGTTCTTTATTGTCTTCTTGTTCAATGGCCGATAATCGACGCAAAGGCGCTCCGTACCATCCTTCTTCTTGACAAATAAGACACCACAGCCCCAAGGAGACGTACTAGGCCTGATCAGACCCAAACGCTCTTGTTCATCAAGCTGTTTCTTCAACTCCTTCAATTCTCCAGGAGAGAGCTTGTACGGATGCCGGCATGCTGGCTCAGTACCAGGCTCGAGTTCGATGACGAATTCCACTTGACGATGTGGAGGCATGCCTGGAAGTTCTTCAGGAAAAACGTCTTCGTATTCGTTAACCACCAGAATTTGAGAGATGGCATTAATCTCGCCCTTGTCATTGAGAGAGAAAAGCCTGATTGTGTTATCCCGAGAGGCGAAGATAATCACGTCTTCATTAGGATGAGTGATCTTGACTTCCTTATTTGCACAATCAATGTGAGCATCATGCTGAGAAAGCCAATCCATCCTGAGGATGAGGTCAATGTCGGAGTTGCTGAGAACAACCGGTTTAGCAAGAAAGCGGTAATCACCCATGCGAATAGATACATCCGGAGCATAAATTTTAGAATGCATCAGTTTACTCGAAGAAACAATTGATAATTCCCTTGGCAAACTTTTGGTGACAACGTTGTGCTTGGATGCAAATGGATATGACATGAAAGAACATGAAGCACCCGAATCAAACAAGACTTTTGCAGGAAAAGAGTTAACTGGAAGGTTACCCAATATCACATCAGAAGAATTCTCCGCTTGCGCTGCATTCATCAGATTCACTCTTGCTGACTTTGGATTATGCTTGACAATAGCTGTGCTGACAGGTGGAGGAGGCGGAAGGCGCCTTGGGTTGGTGCACTTGTTGGAATAATGACCCTTCTGGCCACACTTGTAGCAAGTGACCTCAGAAAGTGGACGAGCAGGAGGAACACTTGACTTGGAAGCTTGGAACTGTGACTTGGACTGATTGCCTTGGTTGTGTGGGTGGGAGAAACCAGGGCCACCAGCATTCTTGTTGTTGTTGTTGTAGGGAGCTCGGATCACTGGAAGAGGTGGAAGCCAAAACTTCTGTTGCTTCGCGACCACTTGAGAAGATGAGGAGGAGTGAACAGCGTCTCTGATCCTCTTTTTGGAAGCTTCCATCTTGAGCTGGGCTGCCTCTTGCTTAAGCGCCATGTTATAGAATTTGTCAAACTCATCAAGCTCGAACAAGGTGAGAGCAAGTTGAAGTTCATCCTTCAGACCACCACGGAACTGATAGATCTTGCTCTTGGCATCTGGAATGTCTTGCTTGACATAGCGGGCAAGGTTCTGGAACTTGACATTATACTGGTAGACAATTATAGAGCCTTGCTTCAGGTTGCGGAATTGCTCACGCATACCCTCGATGACACTTGTTGGAATGTGGTGAGAGCGAAAGTCCTTGCAGAAGTCATCCCAGGAGATTTCACGCCCTGCTCTGGAGTCTTTGTACTGCTGCCACCAATCAGCTGCTTGGTCCTTGAGTTGGAAGGCAGCAAACTTCACATAGTCCTCGGGCCTGACGTTACTGCACTCAAAATGCTTCTTGATATCAGTAATCCAATCTTCAACATCGAGAGGGTCGACACAGTAACTGAAAGCCATTGGTTGATTAGCCAAGAACTGGTTGAGCATAGCATGGTGCTGTTGGTTGAAGAAATTGCCATGGTTCCCATGAGCACCCTGATTTTCTTGATTTTCTTGCATTTGCTGCATCATCTGCATAAGCATCTGGGTGTTCTGGTTTGTAGTCTGCATAATTGCTCTCCAGGCCTCAGACGGAGGAGGAGGGGAAGGAGGACGATCAGGAACCTCTTCACCCTCTGGGTTAGCGTTGGGAACCCTTTTCGGAGCCATCCTGAAATAGATGACCACCAATCAACCATTTGATTGAAAGAAGATATAAGCTGAAACAACGGCTAGAAATGCAACATAGTCTTCACAAGAATCATTCGAACAAGAGGAACGAATGAAATTCTCAGTTTAATGATAACAACAATCTTCACGAGAAGCCACTGGGAGACAAAAGGTAAATAAGAAAAACAACAAGGTGCAGATAGAACAAACACAAGATAGGAGCTTCGTTCGACATATTCATGCTGAAAGCTTATGGAACGTGTTACGAAATGGTTTTGCAATCCCCGGATCAGCATAGCCAAGGACCCTTTAAGATGCAACTCCCGATCGGAACATCGGCCATAATACCACTTCACTCAATGTAGAACCCCGAACTCCATAACATGCATTCGTTGGAAGAATGCCTACGATCTACTAGATGAACCCACCTATTAATTTTAGAAAGTTTCCAGTTATGCAATCAGGTGTTGGGGATACAGGGGAAGCACCGCGCACTCAACTCTAATCCTACATCCAGCTGTATCCATCCTTCAACACATAACCAGTTGTTTTCGGAAACCGTCTACCTCGGACCTTCGAAACGCATCCACTATACAAGCTATGACAATACTCCCGAACTACCTCCCCAGTACTGGGTGATGTCGGGGTTATCTTGCCACTAACCGTATAGGAGAGTTTTCGATGTCGGCCGTCTTAAGTATTCTAGAACTGCCGCGATATGTTTGTGACGACAATACCTAGCTCAACTCCCCGGGACACTGCCACAACCCCTAATGTCAGGAGGCATCGAGAACAATATTCTCGTCACAAAGACATCGAAACAATCCAAACAATACTCGCGAGATTCCTAAAAAAAATTTGGTGCACTTTTGAGAGTAGAAGACGCAAGAGTAATCGTCTGGAGTCCTCACCAGAGTGAAAAGAGATGAGGAGCAAAAGAAATCCTACTCTTCGATATAAATATAGGACTCAAAACATTTTAAGTGTGTGCCTAGACTCAACCATCAACGATTCGATCAATCAGTGGGGGCTTCTAGGTCGGAGAAGGCTCTGAATACCAACTTGTAATGCCCAGGATGGGACTATATCTCCTACGTGTCGAGGCACGACTTAAAGATATAAGCCCATTCTGGAATGATCGCAAGTTTGGTACCTTTGCACATCTCATGTAAAAATAGGGATGAAAGCGTAAAAGATAGTTGGCTTACACTCGCCACGTCGCACAATTCATTACATATCCAAACATCATTCAAATAAACATCACAACCCGTCTACGGGTGAAGATCCAAATGAAAGATACCAAACATAACATAAATCCACAGGTCTGAAACGCCCCTGGTAGAAACCTCTACTGATCAACCGGATAGTGCACATAGTAACGGCTACGTTCCTCGTCGTACTCCCAGTCTAGCTCGGTGCCATCGCCTGTGTAGGTCACCATAGTACCTGCATCTGGTGTGGTGTAGAGTCTGTGAGCCACAAAGGACTCAGCAATCCCGATCCCGGGTAACACAACTATCCAAGCCTTGGGTGTGGAACAAGGCTGAAGAAAGAACAAGAGGTTGCAGCAGCACTAGCACTAACTTACGTAAAAGAGAGCGAGAAGAGAAGTGCCTCGAACGAAAGATGATCACGAAGTGATCCCTACTAAGCAAGTCAAACATAACCCCACCGTGTTCACTTCCCGAACCCCTTTCAGAAAATGATCATCACGGTACTCACGCTGGTAGTGCATTCTGAACATTGGTGTCAAGTTTTCTATAACCGGATATTAACAAATTCCCATCTGCCACATAACCGCGGGCACTGCTTTCGAAAGTTCAAATCCCTGCAAGGGTGTTCCAACTTGGCCCATGACAAGCCCACGATCCGCGGAGTCGCAACTCCAAGGTGGGAAGGCCCGAGTATCCTCGGAATCCCGTGCTCAAGATACTCCGACTAAGGTAAGGATAATCCAGCAAATCCTCCCGGCGTGCCGACACCCTGACAATAGCCGCGCGTATCTAGTCTTAGGCCACGACCGGATGGGCGATCCTACAGGTAAAACCAATCCTCGAGTTTCCTCGTGGTGGCCCCGCATAACCCCCAGTTTGGACCAACACTCATGAGGAGCACTGGCCCGGGTTGTTGATTAAGAACTCGGATTTGCAAAGCCCTATGCAAGTTTTAGTTATTAGGCAAATAGTACCAATGTTGGGACATGCTGGAAAAGACTTAGCACTTAGCGGTTTATCGAGGGGGTCCCATAACCCCAACCGTGTGAGGAACGCATAATCAAGGAACATAACACCGGTTTATACGGTTCCTAGGGCGGCATGAGTGGAACAAATCACCAAACAAAAGGCTTAGCCTTCCACCCATTACCAATATATAGATGATTTCATTAAGGGTTAATATAGTGTGATATCCCAACAAGCTTCATCAAGAAGCTAGAATCTTCAATCTTCTCCTGCAACTAGCAATGCTATAAGAGGGGCTGAGCGAAGCTTACTTAGACAATCAAAGGTTTGCATAGGTAGGGTGGTTAGACAGATTCATGGTTACAATAGGAGGCTGACAGGAAAGCATGGGCATCGAGGCAAAAGCTATAGAGCGAGACTTCTAGCAATAGGCAAAGATAGTAATGGTATCCGGGTCAGGTCATCTTGTGATGAGGACATGACTACCTTGGATACGACCAAAAATATTGCATACATGTATATTTGTGAGGTGATTTCTAATGCAAACTATGCAACAATTTATTTATGTTATCCAGAACAAAAATACTTCACAGACTTTTGTGCCATGTCTAATTCCAGGTGCATGGGACATTTGTACAATTCACATATGAAGATAAGGGAAAAAGAGAAGTTTAGGGGTTGTTCAAAAAGTTCTCTCACGTCACTTTTGGGCCAAGAGAAGATAGAGTCCAAGTCTCTCACGTTCTGCATCCAGATTCGGACTGCACAGACATACCTGACTCAAAACGGCAAGAACTCCTTCATACGGACTCCGAATTGGGTGATTCTTTTTTTGTTGGAAGCTAGATTTCATACACTTTCCAACCCAATTGGAATCACCTTCAAATTCGTCCTGAGCGTTGAAATACCGACAAAACAATCTGACGCTGCAGCAGAATCCGAGTCAAACTACAAGTCCAAAGGTGTTACATCACCTCTACTTGGGCCCAAGAGCCTTGTACGACCTAGGGTTAGTATTAGGCTGCCTTGGGACGTCCTTCCACCTCCTTGGCCGCCACCCCTTGCTCCTATATAAGTAGATCCATCTAGTAGCTTTTTCTGGGGGGTTTTGTTTAGATTAAAGTTCGCCATAGCTGCAACTTCGCGTACTTCGTTTGTGTTCAACGACCAGACCAAGACGTCACAGAACCCCACTTGATCAATAAAGCTTTCCTCTTGAATTCGCAATATCCAGATTGCAATCTCAGTTTCTTGCTTGTTCTTCGTTTGCCTGCAGGAAACAGACCTTCGTGATCAGGTTGATCGTGCTCCGGCGTGGTCAATAACCTCTCGGAGTTGGTTTAGCGATTGCTAAGGCGCGACATCCACGCACGTTCGTAGTCGGATCGTCAAAGTCGACTTCATCCAAACGATAGCCACCATCTCATCGAAAGACGGGACACCTTTGCCTCTATCAAGTGGTATCAGTTTTCAGGTTGCTCGGTGAGAATTTCCAGTTATTCCTAGATTAGATTTATTTTCTTACCTATTGTCCAAGGAAAAGCCACACAAAAAAAGTTAGATCTATTCATCCTTTTGTCCAAGCCAGTCTGAGCCTTTGCAATTTTCTTTTCATTGTTTGCATTATTGAATTATCGGTTGCATCGTCGTGTCGAGTTGCTGGTCTTAGTGTCTAGTTCGTTAGAGTTTCGAGTTCTGTTCACATTAGTCACGTCGCCGCTGCATCGTTATCCCTTCCGCTGTCCACCACCTCATCCATCAATTTCCACCTCGTGCAACCCATCGTTCATTGTCACAATCATAGTTGAAGTCGTTCGTATCTTTGCTTGATCCAATATGCATCTTATCTAGTTTGTATTGGAAAGAGGGAGAAAGAAAAAAAAAGACAGAAAAAAAAAGTAAAAAAAAGAGGAGAGAAAGAAAAAGAAAAAAAAAGTGTGGAAAAAAAAAAGAAAAAGAAGGAAAAGAAAGTTGGAGAGAGTGTTGTTGTATGGCTTGGCAGTTGTTTTCATCATTATCTTTACTGCCGTTGTGATCTTCACTTATATCTTGCTGTCCAGAGCTAATTCGTATCCTTTATTGATGCTAGTTGTGCTACACTGTGACATCATTAGTGTTCTAGGCTCGCGTCTCTAGTCCGGTCTAGCCTAGGACCAGCACAGTACCGTCGTTGAGCGTTTATTCAACATTGCATCTCTGAATTGATTATTGCTAATCTTTTGCTACCATATATAAAGCCAACCCAGCTCCACATATTGCTACACCGTGTTTACGTACGTTCACCTGGAAATCGCTTTACTCAATCTTTGGAGTTATTTGACACCGCTGGTTGCCTATCACCACCTGCTGCATGGTAAGAACTTGTAAGATATTGATATTTGCTTTACTGTGAGCGCTTTACCACCACATCCTAGTAGTTCATAGGAACATTATTCTCGAATTTTGTTTCTTTTTTCTACTAATCATGACAGGATCCAGAGTCAACTCATGGGCTTTGTCGATCGCGGGAGATGTGCCACCACCTAAGGACATACCACAACCATCACGAGAGGTGCACAAACATCCAAATGCACATGATCAGGTTAATGTTTCTATACCACCGTTTAATGGCCGTTTTAGACCTGCTTTATATATTGAATGTGAGTTTGACATAAATAATCTATTTGCTTCCCATAGTTTTGATGAACGTAAAAAAGTTAAGGTTGCGGTTGGTTCTTTCACTGGTTATGCTTTAGTTTGGTGGAGTGAATATTGTCGGTTACACCCTAATTATATACCTACTACTTGGATTGATTTGAAAGTTGCCATGCGACATACATTCGTCCCTGCTTATTATACTCGTGACATGCTTACAAAGTTGCAACATTTAAAACAAGGTAGTGACACCGTAACGAAATATTATGATGATTTACAAACTACCTTGTTGCATTCCTCTTTACAAGAAAGTGAAGACGATTTTATGGATAGATTTTGGGCAGGATTAAATCGTGATATTCAGGAGTTACTAATTCATGAAGTGTGTTATCCTATGGACCATTTGTTTCGTCTTGCTTGTAGTGCTGAACAGGAAATAAAACAACGTATTGTCCGTAAGGAGAATAAGCGCCAGGTGCACATTCCAAGAAATGATACGGTTGTTCCTTCCACTACTAGGCGTACTATGACAGACACATCCATTGTTGTGAGGACTACATCACCTCCACCATGTGACACATCACCTCCGACAGTGCCTACATCATCTGAGTTGATCATAAGAGGTAATGACAAAGGTACCGATTTTCCACCTCCACATGAGTATGGTGAACGCCTTGTCAATTTAAATGAACCATGCGTTGAGCTATCCACTACTTTGATCACACCAACTATTTTAGAGGAATATGTTCGTGATTTGACTTTGCCATGTGATCAAACAATTGTGAGTGAACCAATTGAATTAACTATTGATGCGAAAGAACCATTTGAATAAGGAATTAATCAGGTTTGTATCAAATACGTGTGAAAATAGTTGTGCCAATGTTTAACCATTTTGATATGACCTCTAATATTGGTGATGGTTCATCAAGGTTGGGATGGTTTAATGATGAGCATTGCCAATCTTTTGTAACGATTAAGAGCTTCACTTATATGTGCAAATTGAGTTGCAATATTTTCATGCCTTCTACTTCTTCTGATAATATTTTGGCTTTATATTTTATGAACTACGAAAGTTACTCATCTATACATGTGTCATATGTGCGAAAATTAAGGGAAATAAAAATGGATGACATATACATATACAACATGTACACCTTGTCTTTTTTCTTACCCACATTTCAGATTAAGCAGCGCCGAGGACGGCTTTATTTTCAAAAAAGGGAGGATGATGAGGACATGACTACCTTGGATACGACCAAAAATATTGCATACATGTATATTTGTGAGGTGATTTCTAATGCAAACTATGCAACAATTTATTTATGTTATCCAGAACAAAAATACTTCACAGACTTTTGTGCCATGTCTAATTCCAGGTGCATGGGACATTCGTACAATTCACATATGAAGATAAGGGAAAAAGAGAAGTTTAGGGGCTGTTCAAAAAGTTCTCTCACGTCACTTTTGGGCCAAGAGAAGATAGAGTCCAAGTCTCTCACGTTCTGCATCCAGATTCGGACTGCACAGACATACCTGACTCAAAACGGCAAGAACTCCTTCATACGGACTCCGAATTGGGTGATTCGTTTTTTGTTGGAAACTAGATTTCATACACTTTCCAACCCAATTGGAATCACCTTCAAATTCGTCCGGAGCGTTGAGATACCGACAAAACAATCTGACGCTGCAGCAGAATCCGAGTCAAACTACAAGTCCAAAGGTGTTACATCACCTCTACTTGGGCCCAAGAGCCTTGTACGACATAGGGTTAGTATTAGGCTGCCTTGGGACGTCCTTCCACCTCCTTGGCCGCCACCCCTTGCTCCTATATAGGTAGATCCATCTAGTAGCTTTTTCTGGGGGGTTTTGTTTAGATTAAAGTTCGCCATAGCTGCAACTTCGAGTACTTCGTTTGTGTTCAACGACCAGACCAAGACGTCACAGAACCCCACTTGATCAATAAAGCTTTCCTATTGAATTCGCAATATCCAGATTGCAATCTCAGTTTCTTGCTTGTTCTTCGTTTGCCTGCAGGAAACAGACCTTCGTGGTCAGGTTGATCGTGCTCCGGCGTGGTCAATAACCTCTCGGAGTTGGTTTAGCGATTGCTAAGGCACGACATCCACGCACGTTCGTAGTCGGATCGTCAAAGTCGACTTCATCCAAACGATAGCCACCATCTCATCGAAAGACGGGACACCTTTGCCTCTATCATCTTGCCTGAAGAGTCGTCGATGGGATCGTAAGAGAGCTCCTCGTTCTCAACCTCGGTAGTAACCTCGTTCTCGTACTCGGTCTCGGCTTCCGGCTCTACTCAAAACAAAACACACGAGGCACGAAATCAACAAGATGCAATGCGCAAAAAACAGGATGCATGGCTGATGCACTAAGGAAGCACTACATATGCACTTAGGAAGCACAGAAAGTCAACATAGGAAACACAGAGGTACAGCAGAAGGAACATGACAATATGCAACAAGCAAGATACTTCTAAACAAGATAACAAGAGGATATTATGAATCTACATGCAAAACCACACAAGTTCATACAGGACTTGCTCAAAATGGAGCAACGGGCTAAAAGATACACCCGAAACAATAAACATGCGAAAGCTAAAACTAACAGCCACATAGCAACTTCGGAGCAAGTAATAAATAGTCTACAGCACTCAAACATCATGGCAAGGAGCATGGACATAAAGTAGACATATCCTACAGCAAATAATTCCATTGGAGCATCTCCAAAGGAGCCATGGATCAATAGCAACAAGCTATAACATTTTGAACTTGACAACAAAATCCTGACAACAGTATTTTATAGCAACTTGGGAGCAAGAGTTAAATATGCTATAGCCACCCAAATAAGCATGTGAGAGCATGAATGGATAGCCAACAACATATACAACAAGGAATCATCAAGAGTCACCCCAAAACTATCATGGATTTGCCTAGAATAACAAGCAAACATGGCATCTGGAAATTACAGATTCCAGACTTAGTGAAATTTCACTAAGTGTTAAAACAGCAGTAACATCATGGCATCTTTGTGAGCAAGTTTAAGTCACCTCAAAGCATAACATGGCAAGTGGTAAGCACCACAGCAAAGTACATATGATGGGGAGTCCAAAACATGTAAGCATGCAACAAGGGGACAACCACATCAATAGCAACGAGCTCCTCAACTAGGCACCTCGTAACAAGTTTAACAACATAACAGCCACATGCACTTTTGCAAAGGAGATAAACATGGCAAGATGAAATCTATCATGCAAGCTAAAGCAACCAACATGTAGAGCATCTCATGATGAACATGTGGACGTATCATTTGCTTCATTTGGATAAACATGCAACAAGTTATCACATTGCAAACATGGCATGAAAACAACTAATAGCAGCAGTTTATAACAAGTAGCACTCTTCCCATGAAGATTAAGACATCTAGATGACCTCAAACATGCATGGCACAATGGAACAAAACATAGTACAAGTCACCATGATCATTTTGACATATCATATGCTCAAATCGGACATGCACAGTAAAAGTTATCCACCTCACAAATATGCATCAGACAACAGAAAAACTAGGGACTTAGTGAAATTGAAGCAACCTCAGGGTCAAACGGTCAAACGGGCGGAGAAGCGGGTCGGGCTAAGGAGCGGACCGGGACAAAGCGGCGCTGTGGCGGATCGGGCTAACAGGCCCAGCCCGTTAGGGTTGGCAGGCCAATCGGATCTGGATCGAGGCCTGCCCGATCGATCGATGCGGCGGCGGCACTCCCCTCGAGCGGCTGGCTCGCTGCTCCTTCGAGGGTACGCCGGCGGGAGGAAGTGGCGGGGCCGGCGGCCTGGGAGCCCGGCAGGGGGCGGTGGCCGGCGGAAGACGGGAGGAGGCGGCGGAGTGGGGGCTCGGCCGGCGAGGTGCCTCGGGGCGAGGTGGCGCGGTCGGGCGGCGGCTCCCGCGGCCTAGCGGCGAGGGGAGGCCGGCGGGAGGCTGGCCGGCGGCGGTCGGGGTGGCGAGGACCTCGGGGCGGCGGCGGCTCCCTGAGATGGAGGAGAAGACGCGGCCTCGGCTCGGAAGCACGGCTGCGGCACGTCGGAAGCACGGGCGCGGCACGTCGGAAGCACGGCGACGACGAATCGGAAGCACGGCGTGTCAACGATGGAAGCACCGCACGTCAACGGTGGAAGCACCGCGCGTCAACGGTGGAAACATTAGGGTTTCTGGACGCAAAAATTGGAGGGGGTGGACGTTTATATATGCACAAGGAGCTAGGGTTGTCCAAATGAGGAGAGGTTTTCGGCCACGAGATCACAATTGAACGGCCTAGATGAAGGGAAGGGTTTGAGTTGGGTTGGTGGGCTGTTGGAGGGGTTTCTTGGGCCTCAAAGAGGAGGTACTTTCAGCCCACGAGAATAACTGTTGGAGCATCAAACGAACCCCAAACGCGACGAGATTTGACAGGCGGGTTACACATACCAAAACAACATCGCACGACAAGTCTCACGCCAAACCGGAAACGTTACACGGCCAAACACAAAAGTAGGCCTCGGGGGTGCCACGGACACGTGAGAGGGCGCCGGAACTCGAAACGGACAACGGGAAGGAACGAGTGGGACCGGAGCACGACAACACAAATGCAATGCAATGCACATGACAACAAGACATGGATGAATGCCACACACGCACACGACAAAACGACGAAAACCCGAAAAGACGAAGAACCCGGAATGGAACTGATGGAGCCAAAGATATATATATTGCCCAAAAGTGAAAGTATTACATCCGGGGCATTACATATCCATAGGGTCCATCTTCAATGTCGGTCCTCCATCCCGTAGATGTATCATGTATACAGCAAGAAGGAAACAACAATGAAAGCATGACCCGTCGAATATGCGTAATTGAGGGTGGCTTAAAGGGAAGGAGTTCACCTTTATGAGGATGTCGAAAATGTTGGTGTCGCGCATCATGTAGGCCTTTACATGACCAATATGTCTCGTGATGGTACCGCCTTGTGAATCCTTCGAAACGAAAGAACATGACAAACACTCGAAAAAACAAATGAGGTTAGCGGAAGTGCAAAACATATCATTCGAGTGGTGAAATACCAAACAAGTGTTGTCATCATGCTTATCATATGAAGGTACAAGTGAATGTGGCATGGCATTTAAGCAAATGATGCGAAAACAACCAAATACAATAGGCTCAAACAAGCAAGCATGCATCACAAGTAAGGTGTCCAAGTCTCCAAGATCAACAAACATAGCATTGTTGCACTCAATACAAGGGATGAGAGATGCAACTAATGGACACAAGTGACAATGATCAAGATATATCATGTGAGTGGCATGAACATATATGTCGTCAACCCAAGAAAGCAAGTAAGAGTGGAACATGGGTGATGCAACAAGGCAAGCAATCATAGTGATCAAGTAGAGTAAGCTAGGAGTGCAAAGATGCAACATACTAGTAGGAATCATGGCAATCATGGCATGCGTGCAATTAGTAGGCATGAATAATGCACATGGCATAGCACAAGCATGAAAGCAAGATATGAGGAAAATAGGATCAATGTATTGGAGAGAGGCCATATGTAAATAGCAATGGAACATCATGACTCTCCCAACACAACAAGCATCACTAGCATGGGGCACAAATAAATCATGGCAATAGCTACAAGTATCTCCACCAAGCATGCAAATACACATAGTAGTAGTAGAATGGTGAATCATGGGTAAATGCAAGCAAGGGTCACAATTGCATGGCAAAGTCATAGCAAGAGGCATAACATGCAAGGTGAACATGATAGAATGGGCATAAAGTGACAAGTGGTAAATAGCCCATAGCCGTATGAGAGACAAGTAAAAGAGATGGGCGTAGTGGTTGCACGAAGATAATGGTGGTAAGGACAATCCACGGGATCCCAAATCGTCATTGCTCTCAAGAGCTCGTTTTGTCAACTCATGGGATTGTAAGGTTGACAAATGTTCATGAGTACCTACACAAAACAAAGACAAAGGAAAAATTGTGTGGGCGTGGTATATGTACACATCATCCATCATGATACGCATGTGCATGTGTTGGTTAACACATAATATCCAATGCTCAAATAAATGAGATGTGTGATATAGAAACATGTCATCCATCATGAGAGGTTTGTTGTTATGTATGGCATAATGGAGACTCAAATTTTTTAATGCATCATGAGAAGTATGTAGAGCATGGTTATTCATGGAATGCATATGGTGCACACAATCATGGTAATCATGCAAGTTATGGAATGCATCAAGATCTCCTAGTATGTATGGGGAAACTATGGGGGTCTCCTCATGAGCATCAATGAAAACATCACATGGAGAATATTGATAACATCCAAAACAATGCATATCTGGAACAATGTGATCATGGCATGGCATAGTAGATGAATTGCGCAAATCATGTAAAGGAAGCATGGCAATATCATTGCAAGAGAAACACAAACCAATGACCATCATCTTGTCATCTATGCCATAAGTGCAATGGGATTTACTTTAATGGGGCATGCATAGGTACTATGTTGAGATTGAAATGATACAATATGTGAGATCTCACTCATAGCATATGACAAGTTCAAATGATTATCAAACATGATGTGACCAAAAGAATTTTCACATGATATCCTATGGAGCATAGCATCACAACTAGGCAACTCAACATGCTCATCATCATATTCATCATAAATAGGTAAGTTAAGACATTAGGAAGTCACACTAGCATGAAGCATGTCAATAGGTGTGTCAACATCACGCAAGCAATCATTGTCAATATAGTCCACTAGTGGGACAAGAGCATCACCTTCACCTATTTTACCTTTGGAGTGTCGCTCATGCGTTGTAGCTGAGGTGTTCAAGATCCAATCATTCTCATCTTCATCTTGATGGAACCATGTGGGTGGTGCATCTTCTTCCACCATGGCCATCGGTTTTTCCATTGGAGGGATGGACTCGTCGAGGGTAGGCATGTCCTCATGTAGGAGACCTAGCACCAAAGAAAACACACTCGGAGTATAGGTTAAGTCGTTAGAAATCATAGTGGCCTCACAAGCTCTCTCAACTAGCTCACTCACTAAGTGTTGTGGCTCACTCACTCCCTCTTGGATGCTCTCACTCGTATGGATGGTGGAGTCACTCAAATGGCTCGCAACCTCACATAGGAGATGTGGCATGCTCTCATGTGTGGGGCTAGTAGTGGTCACTCTCATCCTCTCAAAGGAAATGCTCTCAATGTCACATGTGGTGGAGTCACTCGTATCACTCATGTGGTGGTGGCTCTCCTCACATGGGAATTGGGGCATCTCGTCATATGTGGATGTCGAAGAGTTGTAGGTGCAATAGTCTCCATGCTCAACTTCCTCATCTGTCATGCCTCCAAAAATGACTGCCATGGGATGTGGCAAATCATCACGCTCCTCCGAGGTCAAAGAGAAGGTCTCATGCTTGCTCGCGTAGCTTGACCCGGAGTAGGAGTCCAATATGGGCGTCGTCTTCATGGTGTCAAAGAGGTTCATGCTCGTCGCCTTGGTCGAAGGGGATGGCCCATGCTCGACCGTCTTGTCGCCGTCGCTCGTAGATGATCGCCTTGATGATGAAGATGTCGATGTAGGCGAACTCATGGGAAGTAGGCGAAGATGTCGTACGTCTGAAGGCGAAGATGCCTTGATAGCACTTGGCGAAGATGCCGAAGTGGTGGTTGTAGCCGTAGCTCCTTCATGGTGGTGTTTGTCTCACAGTCTTCTCTCTTGCTCTTGAAGCTTTGCCTTGGGGTGAATTAGAGCTTGTTCGGACTTGTAGATATGTGCTTGTCGAGCATCTTCATGCTGATGGTGTCGTTGTTGTGCTTGAGCTCTTGGTAGATGTCGTTCGTCGTCGTCGTGTACATGATGCTTGGAGGTGACTTGCCCTTCATGACGATGTCGATGGTCGCCATGGCGGTGTGGACGTGGAAGACTTGTGCTTGCATCATGTTTGCGCTCCGAAGACTTGTGACTTGAACGTCGCCACCGAGAAGATGACGAATGGGAAGAAGACTTGTAATCGACCACCAAGTGTTTGAGCTCCGCCATTTGTTTGTTGAAGGAGTCGCACATGTCGTCGAAGGAAGCCATTCTCCTTGTCTCGGAGTGTCGTAGTTCGATGGCTATGTTGCCCAAGCGCTCTTGCATTGCTCGTTGTAGTCCGATGGTTTGCTCGTGGATGTAGTTGTTCGCGCCGTCGATGTCGAAGACCGGAGATGAAATGCTTTGCCTATCCATCACAAGAATGAAGTAGTGGTGAGTGGGAGAAAGAGAAAAACAAGACCAATTTACCTTACCCGATGTTGAAAATGGATCAATGATCACTCAATAATGCATCAAGGAAATATCACAGTTGGTACCGATTCTTGTCAATTCTCACACCTACACAAGTAAACCTTTTGGTGGAGCTTGGTGAGGATAGTGGCACAAAAATTTGATGCAAAAGTTAGCAAGAGTCAATAAAGTTGAAAGAGATTCACAAATTCGCAAATGTAACAAGTAGACCAATAGCAATGAGTCGCACACGGAAACACACGCATGGATAGATAAATGTGGTTGTGCAACCAAGGATTGAGCTGAAAATGTGGAATCCACGGAAACTGCTCTTGTCGCACAACACTAGAGAGACGCTAGCTGATTGCTCAAAAGGCGGATACGAACTTGTGCATTACCTATATGAGACAAAATGTAGCGACTTCCTATCACAACTATGTTATGTATGTATGATGTTCCGGTCCTTTGAGCATAAGATGATCCAAGATGATCAAGTATGATATGATATTTTATGATGCTATGGCTCTTGCTAACAAACTTCTTTGTTTTTCTCCTTTTCTTTGCTTAAAAGTTCATTCTTTTTTTTTAATATGGCCACTTATGCGAGATGCACAAACCAAGATAGCAATTGTTTATATGCGGGAACAATCTTGTGACACAAGAGATGATATGATAATACCAAGATGATATGGTATGTATGCAATGGAAGGGCGGATAGATTATCACTAATGTGCACAAGTAACATTGCCGGCAATACTCAAAGGCTAGTCTCGATAGGCAAGTGACGCAAAATGGGCTAGGGGTTAACATGCAATTGCAAGGGGAATATACAATGATGTCATCGAGGTTACCGTCCGATGATGATGATGAGAGGCGGTGCTCTTGATGTAGAACCGTTCCTAATTAGCCGAAACACCTCAGGAAACGGGAAAAACCACAACTCAAAATCTCAACGACAAATGTCAAATGGTGGTAGCGGGAAAGCGGTGGTGGTTGCGGAAGAGGGTGGTGGGGCTATACACGTTGTCGGAGTTGAAGTCATGGTCCCTAAGTAGCCGAAACACCTTAGGAGACACAAGTCACAACTCAAACAAGCTCGAAAAAAATTGGGTTAAGTTGGGTTGGCGGAAATGTATGGTGTGCAATGTTATGCGGAAGTGGTGGTGGTGGTTGATAAAGAAGCAATCAGCCCTAAGTATCCTAAACACCTTATGACACTCAAATCACTACTCAAGCAACCACAAATGCTATGGTGGACAAAATGGGTTAGGTTGCGGAAGGCTATGGTGGCTATGCGGATGATATGGTGGAAGGCCTAGGCAAACTTGCCAAATTTGACAAACTTTGATGGAGTCAAATGATGACGGTAGTATTTTTGTGGTATGAGGGATGTCAAGAACTTCAAAACGAGCTAAAGAACATCAAAAACGGACTTCGGATGAATTAGTTATGGTCAAAACAAAATTTCAGCCGCGTCAGTTTCAGGGTTAGCCGGACATCCGGGAGAAGGTCCAACTCATCCGGGCTATGTCCGGATGATCCGGGAGAACGTCCGGATGATCCGGGTTCGTCAGCTCCGGTTTTGATTTTCGGGTGCGTGGATTACACGGGCGTCCGGGAGAAGGTCCAGCTCATCCGGGAGGTGTCCGGATGATCCGGGACTTTGTCCGGATGATCCGAGCGGGTCAACTCCGCTCGGGATTTCCTCTCGGGGGCGAATTTGGGGGCGGAAATGGACGATTTTGGGGTCAAAATTGAGAGGATTTCATGGATGGAAAGTGGGGAAACTTGTGGAGATGCTAGATCCACTTGAAACCAAGCGAATCCATGGATCAAAATCAACAAAACATCATCAAACCAACAAATCACAAAAAAAATTGGGGCTATTTTCGGTGGGGAATTTTCGAATTTGCGGAAGAACTGATAGATGCAAAGGTGTCCCGTCTTTGGATGAGATGGTGGCTATCGTTTTGGAGGAAGTCGACTTTGACGATCCGACTACGGACATGCGAGGACGTCGCGCCTTAGCAATCGCTAAACCAACTCCGAGAGGTTATTGACCACGCCGGAGCACGATCAACCTGACCACGAAGGTCTGTTTCCTGCCGGAAAACGAAGAACAAGCAAGAAACTAAGATTGCAATCTGGATATTGCAAATTCAAGAGGAAAGCTTTATTGATCAAGTGGGTTTTTGTGACGTCTTTGTCTGGTCATTGTTCACAAACGAAGTACGCGAAGTTGCAGCTATGGCAAACTTTAATCTAAACAAAACCCAAAGTCTAAACGACGCCCTAAGGGTTGTATATATGGGGGGAAGAGGGGGGAATTTCGTGGCCCTTGGTGGAGGGGTCCAAAACCAACCCTTACTCTTGTTTCCCCACACATACGGACTCTAAAAACAGCCTAAACTCAAGTATTTCGAAATTACATGGGCATGGCCCAATAATAAGGTGACGCAGCACCTATAATAGCCTCTGGACGAAATTTATGAAGTGGCATCTTGTATAATTCGTAGGCTTCACGCACTCATTATGGTGGCTTCAAAGTCCTAAAATCATCACTTGTAACTCCATTCTTGTTCCCCTTGTGCATGCCATCATCTCCATGCTTGATCTTGCTCCAATGTTCATCCTTCTTGTCCAAGCTAGGCCCTTCCTTTGTAAGCAAGACAAATGTATCCAGTTTAGGTAGCATCATATTCTCATGAACATTAGAATCATTACCAAGAAACGAAAGTACCTGGTAATTTAATTGGCGTGCGCGAGCTCTACTAATTGGTCATGTATATGTGTCAGTTGGAGCTGTGGGTGTAACCTTGTTAGTGATGTCCTCATCATCCTCCCCTTCTTGAATTGAAGTCGTCCTCGACGGAAGCTCATCTTCCTCACCCAAGTAAGGCTTCAAATCTGCAATGTTAAATGTGGGACTAACCCCAAAATCTGCAGGCAACTCAAGTTTATATGCATTATCATTTATTTTCTCTAACACCTTGAAAGGACCATCAGCACGTGGCATTAGCTTTGACTTGCGCAAATTAGGAAACCTATCCTTACGCAAATGTAACCAAACAAGATCTCCAGGTGCAAAGACAACACGTTTTCTACCCTTATCTCCAACAAGTTTATATTTAGCATTCATGCGCTCAATATTTTCCTTAGTTAGCTCATACATTTTTAAGATCAATTCAGCACGTTGTTTAGCATCAAAATTAACCTTCTCCGAAGATGGAAGAGGCAACAAATCAATAGGTGCACGAGGTAGGAAACCATAGACAATTTCAAAAGGGCACATCTTAGTAGTAGAATGCAAAGAACGATTATAAGCAAATTCAATATGAGGCAAGAATTCTTCCCATATTTTCTTGTTATTCTTTAAAGCAGCCCTAAGCATAGTAGACAAAGTTCTATTGGCTAATTCAGTTTGTCCATCAGTTTGGGGGTGACATGTAGTACTAAAAATCAGTTTTGTCCCCAACTTAGCCCATAAACATCTCCAAAAGTGGCTAAGAAATTTAGTATCACGATCTGAAACAATAGTATTTGGCACACCATGCAAGCGAATAATTTCACGAAAGAACAAATCAACAACATTAGCAGCATCATCGCTTTTATGACATGGTAAAAAGTGTGCCGTATTCAAGAACCTATCCACGACAACAAATATGCTATCCCTCCCCTTCTTTGTTCGAGGTAAACCCAAAACAAAGTCCATAGACATATCTTCCCAAGGAACACTAGGGACAGGCAAAGGCATATATAAACCATGAGGATTTAGTCGTGACTTAGCTTTTTGACATGTAGTGCAGCGACCAACAAAACGCTCAACATCACGTCGCATCTTTGGCCAAAAGAAATGCGTAGCAAGTACGTCCTCCGTCTTCTTCACGCCAAAGTGTCCCATTAATCCTCCTCCATGTGCCTCCTGCAACAACAAAAGACGAACAGAGCTAGTTGGAATGCATAGCTTGTTAGCACGAAACACAAATCCATCATTAACGATGAACTTGTTCCATGTTCTCCCTTCTTTACAATTCTGCAATACATCTTTAAATTCAGCATCATGCACATATTGATCTTTGATGGTCTCCAAACCAAATATTTTAAAGTCAAGTTGTGAAAGCATAGTATAACGACGAGACAAAGCATCAGCAATAACATTTTCTTTTCCCCTCTTGTGTTTAATAACATAAGGGAAAGTCTCTATGAATTCAACCCATTTAGCATGTCTACTGTTCAGTTTTGCTTGACTTTTAATGTGCTTCAAAGATTCATGATCCGAATGTATAACAAATTTTTTGGGCCATAAATAATGTTGCCATGTTTCCAAAGTCCGAACAAGAGCATATAATTCCTTATCATAAGTAGAATAATTCAGACTAGGCCCACTCAATTTGTTCAGAAAAGTATGCAACAGGTTTACCATCTTGTAATAACACACCTCCTAACCCAATTCCACTAGCATCACATTCAAGCTCAAAAGTCTTATTACAATCAGGAAGTTGGAGTAAAGGAGCATGTGTCAACTTATCTTTCAATACCGTGAATGCTTCTTCCTGTGCAGTACCCCAAACAAAAGGCACATCCTTCTTAGTAAGCTCATTGAGAGGTGCAGCAATGGTGCTGAAATCTCTCACAAAACATCGATTGAATCCAGCGAGGCCAAGGAAACTCCTCACGCGTGTGACCGTTTTGGGCTGCAGCCAACTCTCAATAGCTTCAATCTTGGCTTTATCAACCTCAATTCCCTGTGGAGTAACAACATAGCCAAGAAAAGAGACTCGGTCGGTGCAAAAGGTGCACTTTCCAAGGTTACCAAACAAACGTGCATCACGTAGAGCAATAAAAACAACACGTAAATGTTCCAAATGTTCCTCCAAAGATCTGCTATAAATCAATATATCATCAAAGTATACTACCACAAATCGTCCAATGAAAGCACGTAAAACTTCATTCATTAATCTCATGAAAGTACTAGGTGCATTAGTTAACCCAAAAGGCATGACTAATCACTCATATTGATAGAGGCAAAGGTGTCCCGTCTTTCGATGAGATGGTGGCTATCGTTTTGAAGGAAGTCGACTTGGACGATCCCACTATGAACGTGCGTGGACGTCGCGCCTTAGCAATCGCTAAACCAACTCCGAGAGGTTATTGAACACGCCGGATCACGATCAACCTGACCACGAAGGTTTGTTTCCTGCAGGCAAAACGAAGAACAAGCAAGAATCTGAGATTGCAATCTGGATATTGCGAATTCAAGAGGAAAGCTTTATTTATCAAGTGGGGTTCTGTGACGTCTTTGTCTGGTCGTTGAACACAAACGAAGTACGCGAATTTGCAGCTATGGCGAACTTTAATCTAAACAAAACCCAAAGTCTAAAGACGCCCTAAGGGCTGTATATATGGGGGAAAGAGGGGGGAATTTCGTGGCCCTTGGTGGAGGGGTCCGAAACCAACCCTAACTCTTCTTTCCCCATACATACGGACTCTAAAAACAGCCTATACTCAAGTATTTCGAAATTACATGGGCCTGGCCCAATAATAAGGTGACGCATCACCTATAATAGCCTCTGGACGAAATTTATGAAGTGGCATCTTGTATATTTCGTCCAAGGCTTCACGCACTCATTATGCTGGCTTCAAAGTCCTGAAATCATCACTTGTAACTCCATTCTTGTTCCCCTTGCGCATGCCATCATCTCCATGCTTGATCTTGCTCCAATATTCATCCTTCTTTGTCAAGGTTAGGCCCTTCATTTGTAAGCAAGACAAATGTATCCAATTTAGGCAGCATCATATTCTCATGAACATTAGATTCATTACCAAGAAACGAAAGTACCTGGTAATTTAATTGGCGTGCGCGAGCTCTAGTAATTGGTCCTCTATATGTGTCAGTTGGAGCTGTGGGTGTAACCTTGTTAGTGATGTCCTCATCATCCTCCCCTTCTTGAATTGAAGTCGTCCTCGACGGAAGCTCATCTTCCTCACCCAAGTAAGGCTTCAAATCTGCAATGTTAAATGTGGGACTAACCCCAAAATCCCACGCAACTCAAGTTTATATGCATTATCATTTATTTTCTCTAACACCTTGAAAGGACCATCAGCACATGGCATTAGCTTTGACTTGCGCAAATTAGGAAACCTATCCTTACGCAAATGTAACCAAACAAGATCTCCAGGTGCAAAGACAACATGTTTTCTACCCTTATCTCCAACAAGTTTATATTTAGCATTCATGCGCTCAATATTTTCCTTAGTTAACTCATGCATTTTTAAGATCAATTCAGCACGTTGTTTAGCATCAAAATTAACCTTCTCCTAAGATGGAAGAGGCAACAAATCAATAGGTGCACGAGGTAGGAAACCATAGACAATTTCAAAAGGGCACATCTTATTAGTAGAATGCAACGAACGATTATAAGCAAATTCAATATGAGGCAAGCATTCTTCCCATATTTTCTTATTATTCTTCAAAACAGCCCTAAGCATAGTAGACAAAGTTCTGTTGACTACTTCAGTTTGACCATCAGTTTGGGGGTGACAAGTAGTACTAAAAAGCAGTTTAGTCCCCAACTTAGCCCATAAACATCTCCAAAAGTTGCTAAGAAATTTAGTATCACGATCTGAAATAATATCATTTGTCACACCATGCAAGTGAATAATTTCATGAAAGAACAAGTCAACAACATTAGCAGCATCATCGCTTTTATGACATGGTATAAAGTGTGCCATCTTCGAGAACCTATCCACGACAACAAATATGCTATCCCTCCCCTTCTTTGTTCGAGGTAAACCTAAAACAAAGTCCATAGACATATCTTCCCAAGGAACACTAGGAATAGGCAAAGGCATATATAAACCATGAGGATTGAGTCGTGACTTAGCTTTTTGACATGTAGTGCAGCGAGCAACAAAACGCTCAACATCCCGTCACATCTTTGGCCAAAAGAAATGTGTAGCAAGTACGTCCTCCGTCTTCTTCACGCCAAAATGTCTCATTAATCCTCCTCCAAGCGCCTCATGCAACAACAAAAGACGAACAGAGCTAGCTGGAATGCATAGCTTGTTAGCACGAAACACAAATCCATCATTAACGACGAATTTGTTCCATGTTCTCCCTTCTTTGCAATTCTGCAATACAACTTTAAATTCAGCATCATGCACATATTGATCTTTGTTGGTCTCTAAACCAAATATTTTAAAGTCAAGTTGAGAAAGCATAGTATAACAACGAGACAAAACATCAGCAATAACATTTTCTTTTCCCTTCTTATGTTTAATAACATAAGGTAAAGTCTCTATGAATTCAACCCATTTAGCATGTCTACGGTTCAGTTTTGCTTGAGTTTTAATGTGCTTCAAAGATTCATGATCAGAATGTATAACAAATTCTTTGGGCCATAAATAATGTTGCCATGTTTCCAAAGTACGAACAAGAGCTTATAATTCCTTATCATAAGTAGAATAATTCAGACTAGGCCCACTCAATTTTTCAGAAAAGTATGCAACAGGTTTACCATCTTGTAATAACACACCTCCTAACCCAATTCCACTAGCATCACATTCAAGCTCAAAAGTCTTATTAAAATCAGGAAGTTGGAGTAAAGGAGCATGTGTCAACTTATCTTTCAATACCGTGAATGCTTCTTCCTGTGCAGTACCCCAAACAAAAGGCACATCCTTCTTTGTAAGCTCATTGAGAGGTGCAGCAATGGTGCTGAAATCTCTCACAAAACGCCGATAGAATCCAGCGAGGCCAAGGAAACTCCTCACGTGTGTGACCGTTTTGGGCTGCGGCCAACTCTCAATAGCTTCAATCTTGGCTTTATCAACCTCAATTCCCTGTGGAATAACAACATAGCCAAGAAAAGAGACTCGGTCGGTGCAAAAGGTGCACTTTCCAAGGTTACCAAACAAATGTGCATCACGTAGAGCAATAAATCCAAATGTTCCTCCAAAGATCTGCTAAAAATCAATATATCATCAAAGTATACTACCACAAATCGTCCAATGAAAGCACGTAAAACTTCATTCATTAATCTCATGAAAGTACTAGGTGCATTAGTTAACCCAAAAGGCATGACTAACCACTCATATAATCCAAACTTAGTTTTAAATGTTGTTTTCCATTCATCTCCCAATTTCATACGAATTGGATGCTATCCACTACGCAAATCAACTTTGGAGAATATTGTAGAGCCACTCAATTCATCAAGCATATCATCTAGCCTAGGAATAGGATGACGATAACAAATAGTAATATTATTAATGCCTCTACAATCAACACGCATACGCGATGTACCATCCTTTTTCGGCACTAGAATAATAGGAACAGCACAAGGACTAAGGGATTCGCGTATATAACCTTTGTGATGCGGAGCATCCTACGGACATCACCATGTCAAGATCCCATTTGGCAAGTGACACGTGCGCCATCTACTTCTCAAACATAAAGGTGAATCTTCTCCTTTACACGTGTTCACTTGACCCCTTCGAGGATGGTATACTACTTGACACTCCACTCGTGTGCATGCATAGGTATTGTCGGAGCTTCACGGACGACGAGGAGGAGCGCAAGCGCCAAGGAACGCCTACACCATCAGCGAGGGAAGCATGGAAGCGAAGACGGAAGAAGAACGGCCTGTCCAGTCCGGAATGGGCGGTACTACCGCTTACAAGCGGTACTACCGCCCGAGGTCCGGTACTACCGCCTTGCCTGTGTGCAACTGTCGGCCTTTGGCCTTGTATCCCTCGCCACTTACCCTTTCGTGGCTTAGACTATAAATAGACCACCTCCACCTCCTTTCTAAGTTTAGCAAATATGATAGCTCATTTGTATGTGAGCTTTGCTCCTACCTTCTCCTCTTGAGAGAGTGAGACCTCCACCTTGGAGAAGATCCCTAGTGGATGCAAGACCTCCCACGGGAGAAGAATCCTTGTGGATTATCAAGACCTCCCACGGGAGAAGAATCCTTGTGGATTGTCAAGACCTCTCTCCTCATAGGATTGGGATGAACTCTACCATGTATCTTATTTCCCTTTGATTGTTTGTGTACCTTGTGGATCTCATGTGTTTGTGAGCCTAATGGATGTGTGATTGGACTTGTTCTTGAGTGTTTCTCTTGTGTTCTTCCCTTGTGTCCTTCTTGTTCTTGGGGATTCCCCTCCAATTCGTGAAAGATCTCCACCTAGGGTTCCACCCTACAACATCATGGTATCTAGAGCTATGGTTTCTCACGAAATTGGAGCCCCCCTTCGTGTTTTCTAGCCTTATTTTGTTGTGTTCTTGCCCAATTTCGAAAATCCCCACCAAAAATAGCCCCAATTTTTTTTGTGATTTGTTGGTTTGATGAGATTTTGTTGGATTTGATCCATGCATTTGCTTGGTTTCGAGTGGATCTAGCATCTCCCCAAGTTTCACCACTTTCCATCCACGAAATCCATCCAATTTCGCCCCCGAAATCATCCATTTCCGCCACAAATTCGCCCCGATCCCGATCTGAGAATTTTTCCCGACACCAGCGGTACTACCGCCCATCCAAGCGGTACTGCCGCCCTACAAGCGGTACTAATTTTTTACTTCCGCCCAACCAAAGCGGTACTACTGCCCCGCACATTTTCAGCCTTCCGAGTTTCACCGTTTTGACCATAACTTTTACTCCCGAACTCCGATTTGAGCGTTCTTTGGCTCGTTGGAAAGCTAGCAACGTGCCCGAGCTGCTCATCTTGGTTTTACCACCATTTGACTCAATCAAATTTTGTCAAATTTTACATGTTTGCCTAGGCCCTCCACCATATCATCCACCATACCACCATACCTTTTCGCAACCTAACCATTTTGTTTCCCTTAGCATTTGTGGTTGCTTGAGTAGTGACTTGAGTCTCCTAAGGTGTTTCGGCTACTTAGGGACGAGTGCTTCTTCATCAACCACCACCACCACCTCCGCATTGTCATCTTCGACACAACCACCACCGCTTGTCCGCTACCACCATTTGACATTTGTCCTTGAGATTTTGAGTTGTGGTTTTTCCGTTTCCTAAGGTGTTTCGGCTAATTAGGAACAGGTCTCCATCGACAACACCGCCTCTCATCATCATCGTTGGACGGTAACCTCGACGACACCTTTGTATATTCCCCTTGCAATTGCATTGTTAACCCCTAGCCCATTTTGCGTCACTTGCCTATCGAGACTAGCCTTTGAGTATTGCCGGCAACGTTACTTGTGCACATTAGTAATCATCGATCCGCCCTTCCATTGTATACATACCATATCATCTTGGTATCATCATATCATCCCTTGTGTCACAAGATTGTTCCCGCATATACACAATTGTTATCTTGGTTTGTGCATCGTGGCCATATACAAAAAAAAGGAAGAATAAGCTTTTAAGCAAAAAGAGAAAGACAAAGAAGCTTGTAAGCAAGAGCCATAGCATCGCATCATATCATATCATACTTGATCATCTTGGATCATCTTGTGCTCAAAGCACCGAAACATCATACACATAGCATACTTGGGATAGAAAGTTCATACATTTTGCATCTTATAGGTTGTGCACAAGTGTCGTATCCGCCTATTGAGCAATCGTGCTAGCGTCTCTCTTGAGTTGTGCAACACGAGCGTTTTCCGTGGACTCCACATTTTGTGCTCATTCCTTGGTTGCACGACCTCATTTATCTATCCGTGTGTGTGTTTCCGTGTGCCACATTTTGCTATTGGTCTACTTGTTTCACTTGCGAATTTATGAATCTTTTCCAACATTATTGACTCTTGCTAACATTTTGCATCATTATTTTTGTGCCACTATCCTCACCGAGCTCCACCATAAGCCTTACTTGATAGGTGTGAGTGAACAAGTCCGGTACCAATTCCACTATTCTTTCATTTCACTTTGAGTGAAACGGGATACATCCTCAACATTCGGAAACGGTAACTTGGTATTGTTTATCTCATTTCCTACTCAACTTTGCTCGAGTCTTGTGATGTATAGGCAAAGCATTTCATCTCCGGTCTACAACAACAACGACGAGTTCGGTGCCATGACTAGATCACATCGGCATCGACACCATCACCGACAAGAACGTGAAGGTCACGAGCTCAACATCAACAACCGCTCAACGACTTCACCATCTACCTTGGCATCTTCGCCAAGTGGCTTCAAGGCATCTTCGCCTTCGGACTTGCGGCATCTTCGCCGACCCGCACCTCAAGAGAAGCTTCCCAAGCTCAAGTCCGCGACTTCCACGAGCTACTACGACCTCGTCAACGACCACGAGATTCCTTTCTATGGGACTCAAGACCCCGTGGAGTATCTCGAGTGGGAGCGCTTGATGGACGACTAACTCATGCTACTTCAAGTTCCTCCCGAAGATCAAGCGAAGTGCGCCACAAGAAACTTCCACGACCGCGCGTCGACATGGTGGCTTCACATACCTTCGGAGTACTACGACATGAGTTGGTCCAAGACAAAGAAAGCTATGCGGCGAGAGTTCGTGCCTCCTACTTACATGAAACATCTTCTTCACCAATTGGAGAACACCATACAAGGATCCAAGTCCATCGACGCGTACTTCAAGGAGATGAAGAAGGCCTTGCGACGAGCCGGCGTAGTCGACCCCATTTGGATGAAGTTTTACTTCATGATGGGATTGGACAACGACATCTCCAAGACTATCTTCCTCGAGAACTACAAGTCCCTCGACGACAACTACATTGGTGCTCTCAAGGCGGAACAAGAACTCATGAAGGCCAGGGCTTCTCCACCGCAAGCACACTTCTCGAAGACCAAGCTCCAAGATGGCGAGCATGAGGCTAGTACCACCACGATGTCCAAGCCTAACGAGCTCCAAGATGATGCTCCCAAGTTCGACTCCACCGCCATCCCTCTTTGTGGCATTGATGATGCCGAGTCTACCTCGACTCTTTTTCAAGATGGTGCGGCGCCGACAACGACTACGGAGCCATTCGAAGACCAAGCTTTGGAGGCGAGCGACAAGGTGGCGAGCGAGGATGATGCTTCCATCTTTGGAGGAGAGAGTGATGATGCGCCATCTTCGGCCTTCATCCACGGCGACGATGAGGAGATGGTTGAGCATGGGATTTTCCCTCCGACCACGGCGACGTATGATGACTTGAGTGACTTTTGCCACCATATTGAGAGTGAGAGTGACTTCACCACTAGCCCCATATATGTTGAGCTGCCACAATTCCCATGTGAGGAGAGTTACCATCACCACCACTTGAGTGACTCCACCATATGTGACATTGAGTGCACCTACCTTGAGGGAGTGAGTGAGCCACCACCACATAGAGAGATTGAGGAAGTTGATAGGGCATGTGAGGCCACTTTCAACACTAACGACTTGACCTCTACCTCTATTGTGTCTTCTCAGTTTGTGCTAGGTCCCATATATGATGACGCGCCGATCCTCGACGACTTCGTCCTTCCTTTGGACAAGATGATGGCCATGGTGGAATATGATGCACCTACCACATGGTTCCATCAAGATGAACATGATGACCACCATTTGGTCTTTCCCACCTCACCTACACCACTTGAGTGGAATGAGAAAGGTAACAAAGGTGAAGGTGATGCTCTCGTCCCACTAGTGGACTATGTCGACATTGATTGCTTGCATGATGTTGATCCACCTATTGCCATGCTTCGTGCTAGTATGATTTCCCCATGCGATGATTTACCCATTTATGTTGAGTTTGATGATTGCCATGTGGAGTCTATTAGTTGTGATGCCATGATGCATAGGATTTCATGTGATACTTCTCTCGGTCACATCATGTTTGACAATCCGCTTGACTTGTCATATGCTATGAATGAGATCAACCATATGTTACAATTGCAATCTCTTTGTAGTAACTATGCATATTCCATTAAGATAAACCCAATTTGCACATATGGCATAGATGACAAGCCCATGGTTATTGGCATTTGTTTTTCTTGTGATGATATTGACATGCTTCCTTTGCATCATATCCATCATATGCCATGCCATGAACACCTAGCTTTGGATATGCATTATTTTGGAGATTGTTCCACTTCTCCATATTATGCTTTCGATATTGCTCATGAGGAGACCCCCATAGTTTCCTCATACATTTTAGGAGATTTTGATCCACCCCATCCATTGCATGATCCCCAAACTTGTGTGCACAATATGCCCCCCATGAATGCAAATGCTATTGTTGTGCCACATACTTGCTCTAATTTGTGTCATCATCGTGTCATACACAATAACTATTCTTTCATGATGGATGACATGTTCTTATACCATGCATCAAATTTCTTTGAGCGATGCTTATCTTGTGCTAACTCACACATACACATACACATCATGATGGATGATGTGTACATTTACCACGCACACACTTTCTTTGGCTTGTGTCTCTTTTGTGTAGGTACCCATTCTTACTCGACAACCTCGCAAGAGCACGAGTTGACGAAACGAGCTCTAGAGAGCAACAACGACTTGGGACTCCACGTGTTATCCTTCCAACCGCTCCCTTTGCGCAAAGACTTCGCGCATCTCTTCTACATGGCCCTCACACGGTTATGGGTTATTGTCCAGTATATCTCTTATGCCCCTGTTGCCATGTTCACTTTGCATTATATGCTCATTTATATGCCTTTGCCATGCATTTGTGACCCATGCTTCGCATTACACATGATGATAGATTCTCATACTTGTATGTGTATTTGCAAGCTTGGTGGAGATATTGCTTGTTATTGCCATGTTTGCTTTGTGCCAAATGCCTATGATGATACCTTGTCCATGCTATGTGCTCGTGCTTGTGATATGTCGTGTGCATTGCTTATGCCTACTATTGGCTCACATGACATGATTGCTATGAACTCATCTAGTGTGTTGCATCTTTGCTCCACTAGTTTGCACGACATGATTGATATGCTTGCTTATGTTGCATCACCGATGATTCATACTTGCTCCTTTCATGCGGTTGATGTCAACCATTGCCATGCTTTGCACATGATTGACATTTCTTGTTGTCATATGTCTCCACATGTTGCCTCTCTCATGCTATATGATTGTCCATGCATTGAGCGCAACCATAATTTTAGTCTTGCCAATGAGATTGCCCCCATAGCATTCTCGCATTTATTTGGAGATTTTGACATATTTCTTGTGAAGCATGCTTGTTTTACCTCCTTGCACCATATGCCTAGTGCTATGAATATAGCCATTGTTGCATCATATTATTCATGCACTTTTGCTTCTAATGGTTATGTGCAAGAGAAGAGAACCATCATGATGGATGATGTGTTTATCTACCATGCGCATACGTTCTTTGTTTTGTTGTGTGCATGTGTAGGATACTTGGACTATGTGTCGACTTCCACTTCACGTGAGTTGACCATTCGAGCTCTTGAGAGCGAACCACTTTCTACCACGACGCTTCTACATCGCACTTGCTTGTGCTTCGGCATTGTGAAGAATGCACAAGGACATGCTTTCAAGGACGATGAGTACTTGGTGATCATCCACTTCTACACGGCGACGCCATCTCTTTCCCATGGTGATTTGGTTCTCGATCCGAGGTCGGATCTTTCCCAAGGGGGAGGGGATGATGCGGAGCATCCTACGGACATCACCATGTCAAGAGCCCATTTGGCAAGTGACACGTGTGCCATCTACTTCTCAAACATAAAGGTGAATCTTCTCCTTTACACGTGTTCACTTGACCCCTTCGAGGATGGTATACTACTTGACACTCCACTCGTGTGCATGCATAGGTATTGTCGGAGCTTCACGGACGACGAGGAGGAGCGCAAGCGCCAAGGAACGCCTACACCATCAGCGAGGGAAGCATGGAAGCGAAGACGGAAGAAGAACGGCCTGTCCAGTCCGGAACGGGCGGTACTACCGCTTACAAGCGGTACTACCGCTCCCAAGCGGTACTACCGCCCGAGGTCCGGTACTACCGCCTTGCCTGTGTGTAACCGTCGGCCTTTGGCCTTGTATCCCTCGCCACTTACCCCCTTCGTGGCTTAGACTATAAATAGACCACCTCCACCTCCTTTCTAAGTTTAGCAAATATGATAGCTCATTTGTATGTGAGCTTTGCTCCTACCTTCTCCTCTTGAGAGAGTGAGACCTCCACCTTGGAGAAGATCCCTAGTGGATGCAAGACCTCCCACGGGAGAAGAATCCTTGTGGATTATCAAGACCTCCCACGGGAGAAGAATCCTTGTGGATTATCAAGACCTCCCACGGGAGAAGAATCCTTGTGGATTGTCAAGACCTCTCTCCTCATAGGATTGGGATGAACTCTACCATGTATCTTATTTCCCTTTGATTGTTCGTGTACCTTGTGGATCTCATGTGTTTGTGAGCCTAGTGGATGTGTGATTGGACTTGTTCTTGAGTGTTTCTCTTGTGTTCTTCCCTTGTGTCCTTCTTGTTCTTGGGGATTCCCGTCCAATTCGTGAAAGATCTCCACCTAGGGTTCCACCCTACAACACTTTGTCGAGTAGCTCCTGTACTTGACGCATAATCTCCTTCGTCTCTTCTGGATTGGTACGGTATGGTGCGCGATTGGGTGGCGATGCACTGGGAATTAAGTCAATCTGATGCTCAATCCCTCGAATAGGTGGTAATCCCGGTGGCACGTCTTGTGGAAAGACGTCGGCGAACTCCTACAAAATGTTAGTGACAGCAGGAGGCAAAGAGGAAGGCACGTCCTCGAATGAAAATAATGCCTCTTTGCACCCAAAAGCATAGCAAACAGATTTGCTAAAATCTAGCTCAGCAATATCAGATTTGGTGGCAAATAAACATGCACTTTTCAATTTAATTTCAGAAGCAACAGTAGATGGTTTATTATTAGGCTTCATTTGTTGCTCAAATTCTTTTGCCACAATCTGACTTTCACTCTTATTTTTCTCCTGTTTTGCTTTATTAGCTCTATTAATATCATCTTTCAAAATGGAATCAGGAGTCATAGGAAGCAAAGTAATATTTTTATCCTTATGTACAAGAGTATACTGATTGTTTCTACCATGGTGTACATATTTTTTATCAAATTGCCATGGTCTACCAAGTAATAAGGAACATGCTTGCATAGGTACCACATCACAATCAACATAATCAGCATATGTAGAGATACTAAAATGCACATGAACAGTCCGTGTTACCTTAACCTTGCCGCTGTTGTTGAACCATTGGATGTAGTAAGGATGTGCATGTGGTCTTGTGGTGAGAGATAGCTTCTCCACCATCTCCATGCTAGCCAAGTTGTTGCAACTCCCTCCATCTATGATCACGCGAACATAACGTTCCTTCACAACTCCCTTTGTATGGAACAAATTATGCCTCTGATTTTGCTCAGCTTGTGTAACCTGCACACTCAAAACACGTTGAGCAACTAAACATTCATACCTGTCAGCATCTTCAGGAGCCATGTATTGCGTCTCATGATCAGAATCGTGTCCACCGTGTTCTTCACGTGTAATAAAAGCCAAAGTCTCCTCATCATAGTCACTAGCGGACTCATATCCACCATCCTCAGTAGCAATCATCACATGCTGAGATTTGCATTCTCTCGCAAAATGTCCTCTTCCTTTACAACGACGACAAATAATATCACTGGTGTGCCCTGTTCATGCCATGGAAGAAGAAGAACTCTGTGCAGGCCCAATAGGTGTGCTCTTGGCAGATAATGGTGGTTGTGCCTGCTTCCTTGTACCACGGCTGGAGGTAACAGCTGATGGAGGTGTTGGTGCAGTAGAATGTGTGGAAGTATAGGATGCACGCGGTGTCCATGATGAAGGTCGACCCGTAGAAAAGTTAGTCCGCGCCAATGCATGTCGATCCTGCACTTCGCGTTCAGCTTTACAAGCAAGATGGAATAAACGGGTGATATTATTATAATCCTTATACTCTAGAATGGTCTGAATCTCTCTATTTAATCCACCCATAAAACGTGCAAGCATAGCTTCATTCTCCTCAACAATACCACATCTAATCAGGACATTTTGTAATTGCTGATAATATTCTTCTACATAATTTTTTCCTTGTCTTAAGCGCTGCAATTTTTCAAGTAATTCACGTTGATAATAAGGTGGAACCCAACGAGTACGCATAGCAGTTTTCAAAGCAGCCCAAGTAGCTAGAATAGGATATAATCTACAATGTTCAGACCACCAAACACATGCAAAACTAGTGAAAGCACAAACAGGAGTAGGAACACGTCTCTCCTCGGGATATTTTAAACATGTAAAACGCTGTTCAGTTTCTAACTCCCAAGTAAGATATATATCAGGAACATATCTACCCTCAAATGGTGGAATATTCAATTTCAGTTTAGGAAGATGGCCATGTACCTCAGGTAGTGGTGCATCCCTACCGTTGCGATGATATGCATGAGGACGACCTGGTGGTGGTGGTGCTGGTGGTTGCACGTAGTTCTGATTTTGGTCAACCTCATCCTCGTAATGGTCATCCACCTCTTTAGTAGCAGCAGGAGCTACAGAAACATCAACAGCGGCACCAGAAGTTTGACCAGGCTCAAGGGGAACGCGCTGTGCTCGTCCCACTTAATTTGGAAGGCGATGTTGTTGTTGTTGTTGTTGTTGTTGTTGTTGTTGTTGTTGTTGTAGAGGTGCTACAGCTGTAGCAGCCGGTGGTGGTGGAAAAAGCGAAAGCAATTCAGCAAACTTGTTATCGAGCTTTGTTTCAAACGTCTTCTCCATGCCATCTATCTTCTCCATGGCCTCGTCAAATCTGTTTAGCACATCTTGCACCTGTCCACTCATCATTTGCTGAAACTTATCATGAAGCTCCTTGTTCATCAAGTTCTCCCAGTCAGTCTCGTCGGCTTGTGATCCTGGCATGGTTAGCAGCAACAGAAACACACAAGAATATGATCCTACAGACTACTAGAAAATGGTGGTGGTCAGGCGTCACAAATCCGTCAAGCAAATCTCAAATTCTTACCAGTTCTTACCCAGCAGCAGGTGGTGATCGACAACCGTGGTAGTCAAAGCTCTCAAAGGTTGGATAAAGCGATTACCAGGGAGAGTCAAAACGCACGACGTAGATGTATGTGGAGCTGGGAAGGCTTATAAGGTGGTAGGAAAAAGGGTCAGCAATAATCAATTCAGAGATGCAAAGTTCAATAAACGCTCAACGACGGTACTGTGCTGGTCCTAGGCTAGACTGTACTAGAGATGCGAGCCTAGAACACTAACAAAATCACGGTGCTGCACGTAATCAAGGGGAAAGCACACTCTGAAAAAAAAAAATCGCCTCTTTTTTTGCGCTCTTTTTTTTCGAAAATCATTATAATGGCGAGTGTCTCAAAACACTTCCCAAGTCAAACTAAGATGATAGGCACGAAAGTTTTTTGACGATTTTTTTTCGGAATCAGGGCAGCGACGACGAAAAAGTGCGGTAAAAAAATAGTATGGTGGCACGTGTCTCAAAAGACTCCGAAAAGTCCAAAAATAGGATAGGGAGAAAATATTTTCACCAGCCGAAATTTTGGCCTAAAAACTGCCCGGGGGTCTCCGGACTCTTTTTTTTTTCGAGACCTACTCAGGCAAGGAAACACGAAACCGAAACTAGATGGATCTCGAAAGCCAATCTAAAACGAAAAGAACTCGGATTGGTAGTGGATATGTGGTGGTAGAATATGGCAGCGGTGGTGGTATATGGATACGGATTGGTGGTGGTATATGGATACGGATCAGTGGTGGTATGTGGCAGTAGCGATGAAGATGTTGCGACGGCGGCGTGACAACTTATGACCAGAACTCAAAACTCTAAAAGACTAGACGCTAAGACCAGCAACTTGACACGACGATGCAACCACAAATTCAACTAAGCAAACACGGAAAAGATTATGCAATGGCTTAGACTGGTTCGGATATGATGAACTAACCCTATTTTTTTGGCTTTTTCGTGGACTGTAGGTATGAAGAACAGACTCGATCTAATCTACGAAAAACTGTAAAATCTCACCGAGCAACCTGGAAATCTGATACCACTTGATAGAGGCAAAGGTGTCCCGTCTTTCGATGAGATGGTGGCTATCGTTTTGGAGGAAGTCGACTTTGACGATCCAACTACGAACGTGCGAGGACGTCGCGCCTTAGCAATCGCTAAACCAACTCCGAGAGGTTATTGACCACGCCGGAGCACGATCAACCTGACCACAAAGGTCTATTTCCTGCAAGCAAACAAAGAACAAGCAAGAAACTAAGATTGCAATCTAGATATTGTGAATTCAAGAGGAAAGCTTTATTGATCAAGTGGGGTTCTGTGACATCCTTGTCTGGTCGTTGAACACAAAGGAAGTACGCGAAGTTGCAGCTATGGCGAACTTTAATCTAAACAAAACCCAAAGTCTAAACGACGCCCTAAGGGTTGTGTATATGGGTGGAAGAGGGGGGAATTTTGTGGCCCTTGGTGGAGGGGTCCGAAACCAACCCTAACTCTTGTTTCCCCACACATACGGACTCTAAAAACAGCCTAAACTCAAGTATTTCGAAATTACATGGGCCTGGCCCAATAATAAGGTGACGCATCACCTATAATAGCCTCTGGATGAAATTTATGAAGTAGCATCTTGTATATTTCGTCCAAGGCTTCACGCACTCATTATGGTGGCTTCAAAGTCCTGAAATCATCACTTGTAACTCCATTCTTGTTCCCCTTGCGCGTGCCACCATCTCCATGCTTGATCTTGCTCCAATGTTCATCCTTCTTGTCCAAGCTAGGCCCTTCATTTGTAAGCAAGACAAATGTATCCAATTTAGGTAGCATCATATTCTCATGAACATTAGAATCATTACCAAGAAACGAAAGTACCTGGTAATTTAATTGGCGTGCGCGAGATCTAGTAATTGGTCATGTATATGTGTGAGTTGCAGCTGTGGGTGTAACCTTGTTAGTGATGTCCTCATCAAGACCACAACAAAACAAGGCTAGAAAATGGTGGGGAGGCTCCAAATTCGTGATGAACCAAGGCTCATGATACGATATGATGCGGGGTCAACTTGTTCTAGGCCGATCTTTCACGAAGGGGAGGGAAACCTACGATGAACACGAAGAACACAAAGGGAAATCACTAGGGGAAACGGGAGAAAACACTCAAATCAACAAGAGATGGTCACACATGTGCTAGATCCTCAACACAACAAGATACATGATCCAAATCCAACAAAGAAAAGATACAAAGGTAACTAGTTCATCTCCGTGAGGAGGTCTTGAATCCGCGAAGGATCTTCCCGTGAGGGGTCTTGAATCCGTGTGGATCTTCTCCGTGGAGGGACCGCAGTCACTCACAAGGATATGAACCACTAGTGGATGAGCAAAGCTCTGTCTCAAATGAGCTAAACCTAAGCTAACCCTCAAATGGAGGAGGAGGAGTCATATATATAGGCTAGGGGGGCAAAGGGGTACATGGGACTCAGCCCAATACGCGCACAGGTGGGGTCCGGATGATCCGGATGGTGGCCAGGATGATCCGGGTGTCAGGGGTCCGGATGATCCGGGCGACCGTCCGGATCGTCCGACTTCGTGAGGTTGCTTCGGGTGCATTTCCAGGATCATCCGGGCTTGGTCCGAATCGTCCAGCTGGGGGTCCAGATGATCCGGGCATATTCTGTCTTGTTTGTTCTCCTTCTTCCTTCTCCTCTTCCATGCTTGGCCTTGTGATGTAGGGTGGAACCCTAATCGGCAGATCTTTCACGAAAGGAGGTTATCCCACGACGAACACGGAGAACACAAGGAAGATACGGGGAAGAACACGAGGGGAAACACTCAAATCAACACAAATATGGTCACACAGGTGCTAGATCCACGATGCATATCAAGACACACGATCCATAGTCAACAACGGTGGTACAAAGATAGTCTTCTCCCGGAGGAGGTCTTGGGTATCCCTTGGGATCTTCTTCAGTGTGGAGGTCTTGAATCCGAGGTGGATCTTCTCCGAAGAGGCCGCGGTCTCGTGGGAGAGGAACCACTGAGGTCTATGATGAGCTATCCAAAAGCTGCCTCGAAAGGATGGAAGTCAACGAGTATATATTACATGAGATGACGCCGTCGGGGCGGACGTCCGCTGGTCACCGGACGTCCGGTGGTTCCGGATGGACCGGACGTCCGGTAATCCTCGGATTTCCGCCATTTAGGTTCTGTGGTCGATGTCACGGACGTCCGGTGACTTCCGGTCGTCCGGTTGTCTGGGAGTCGTCGGACGTCCGGTGCCTGGAAGTGTCCGGTCGTCCGGTAGGGGCCGGACGTCCGGAGCCTGTAGAGTCTTCAGCCTTCCTTCTTCTTGTTCCAAGCACTTGTCGATCTCGCCGTCTTGGCTGCTGTGCAGAGCTGTCCCGTGGCCTTCATCCAAGTACCTGAGTATGCACAGAGTTTCTGATGAGGGCAGAAGCCATGTCTCATGTGAATCGAAAAGATGTCGAGAGAGGAGCGAAGTCACCTCGGTCTCGAGAGCTCTTGCACGGGCTCGAGTCATTGGTCCTTTGGGCACTTGGTGAGGCGATGAAGGATCCATGGGGATGACCTTTGTATGCTCCGCATCATCTCCCCTCCCTTGGGAAAATCCGATCTCGGATCGAAATCTTCATCACCATGGAAAGGAGATAGGTCCTTGATGTTGAAAGTATCGCTCGCCGAGTACTTGTCTCGTGGGATGTCGATCTTGTAGGCATTGTTGTTGTAGCGTGCTAGCACCTTGAAGGGTCCGTCCGCGCGAGGTAGTAGTTTGGACTTGCGCTCGTGTGGGAAACGGTCCTTGCGAAGATGAAGCCAAATAAGATCTCCCGGTTGGAACACCATTGGTGCCTTGTTGATGTTGATCTTGGCGGTGAGACGATGGACTTGTCGCTCGATCATTGCCCTTGTATCTTCGTGCACCTTCTTGAGATAGCTTGCTCGTGCACTTGCGTCCATGTTGATGCGCTCTTGGAGAGGTAGAGGTAGGATGTCCAATGGGGACAACGGGTTGAAGCCGTAGACGACCTCGAAAGGGGACTTGCCGGTAGTCGAATGTCTTGCGCGGTTGTAGGCGTACTCGGCGATGGGCAAACATTGCTCCCATTCCTTGATGTTCTTCTTGATCAACACGCGAAGAAGCATCGAAAGCGTGCGGTTCGTCACCTCCGTTTGGCCGTCGGTTTGTGGATGGTATGCCGAAGAGAAGAGTAGCTTGATTCCGAGTTTGGCGCATAGGGTTTTCCAAAAGTAGCTCAAGAACTTGACGTCCCGGTCCGACACGATCGTTTTGGGCACACCGTGTAGACGAATGACCTCCCTACAAAAGAGATTTGCAACATGTGAAGCATCGTCGATCTTGTTACAAGGAATGAAATGAGCCATTTTGGAGAATCTATCGACCACAACAAACACGGAATCTTTGCCATTTTGAGTCCTAGGCAAACCAAGTACAAAATCCATGCTTATGTCTTCCCATGGATGGTATGGAATAGGAAGTGGCATGTAAAGACCATGAGATTGAGCTTTGGACTTAGCTTTGCGGCATGTAGAACATCGGTTGGTGAGGCGTGAGACGTCACGGAGCATCTTGGGCCAAAAGTAGTTCTTGGAGAGCGTAGCAAATGTCTTGTCTCGTCCAAAGTGTCCCATGAGTCCTCCTCCATGCGATTCCTGCAAAAGGAGCAAACGAAGCGAAGACTCAGGAATGCAAATTTTGTTAGCTCTCATAAGATATCCATCCTTTATGTAGTAACGTTCCCAAGAAGTGTGAGTCAAACACTTAGCATAAGGATTTGCAAAGAAAGGATCATGCCCATATAAAGCTTTTATGTGCTCAAAGCCAATAACATTCAACTCAAGTTGCGTAACAAGCATGCATTTGCGGGAAAGCGCGTCCGTCACAACATTTTCTTTGCCCTTGATGTATTTGATGACATAGGGAAACGACTCAATGAACTCACTCCACTTAGCATGACGCTTGTTCAACTTAGTTTGACCTTTGAGATACTTGAGAGTCTCATGGTCCGTATGAAGAATGAATTCATGAGGTCTAAGATAATGTCCCAAACACGTAGAACTCTCACCAAGGCATAAAGCTCTTTATCATAGATGGGATAGTTAAGTTGCGCTCCGGATAGCTTCTCGCTAAAATACGCAATTGGGCGCTTTTCTTGCATGAGCACGCCACCTATGCCGGTACCGCTAGCGTCACAATGAATCTCAAACGGTTTATCAAAGTTTGGTAGGGCTAAAAGTGGTGCGTGGGTAAGCAAGCTTTTTAGCTCATTGAACGCGGTGTCTTGCGAAGGACCCCAAATGAAGGGTGCGTTCTTCTTGCTCAAAGCGTGTAGAGGCATAGCAATAGTGCTAAAGTCCTTCACAAAACGTTGGTAGAAACCGACTAGACCAAGGAAACTACGCACTTGCATGAGATTCGTTGGTTGAGGCCAAGTTTTAATTGCTTCAATTTTAGTTTCATCGACGTGAACACCTTGGGAAGAAACGACAAATCCTAGGAAGACAACCTTGTCAACGCCAAAGGTGCATTTCTCCATATTAGCATATAAGCGCCCTTTCCGAAGGGTTTGTAAAACCATACGGATATGTGTCACATGGTCCTCTAACGACTTGCTAAAAACGAGGATGTCATCAAAGTAAACCACTACAAAGACGCCTATGTAGGGTCGAAGACAAAAATGCATAAGACGCATAAATGAACCGGGTGCTTCCGATAAACCCATTGGCATGACAAGCCACTCATATAACCCAAACTTGGTTTTGAAAGCCGTTTTCCACTCATCACCCTCCTGAATGCGAATTTGGTTGTAACCACTTTTAAGATCAATTTTCGAAAAGATGGTGGCACCACATAATTCATCAAGCATGTCGTCTAAGCGTGGGATAGGATAACGGTATCTAACGGTGATATCATTTATAGGGCGGCAATCGGAGCACATGCGAAAACTTCCATCTTTCTTAGGCACGAGAATAACCGGAACGGCACAAGCGCTTAAGCTTTCACGTACATGACCTTTGCCGATGAGTTGTTGTACTTGCCGTTGTATTTCCTTTGTTTCCCCGGGGTTGACGCGGTAAGGAGCCTTGTTTGGAAGTGGTGCACCGGGTATGAGGTCGATGCGGTGTTTGATTCCGCGAAGTGGAGGTAGACCCGGAGGTAGCTCATTGGGAAAGACGTCCGAGAATTCCTGCAACAATTGAGACAACACTAAAGGTAGAGGTGGTGAAGTGGTAGTAGGTTTGGCTTCCCCTTTGCATAAAAGCACAAGGTGAAAGACACTCGATGGGTTCTCACACACTTCTCTCATCTCACTTTTGGTGGCAAATAGCACTAGTTGCTTCTTGTCGCTCATCGTGGAGTCGCTCATATTTGGCTTGTGGCTCTCACTCTCCTTTTGGTGGCTCACTCTCTCACCATTCTCTCCACGATGGTTGGTAGGTAAGTGCTTGTTGGCGGCTACTTGACGTGGAGACATTGGTCGGAGCACGAATTCCTTGCCCTTCATCTTGGAGCTATAGTGATTTTTCCGTCCATTGTGTGTGACTCCATGATCATATTGCCATGGACGTCCAAGAATAAGGTGGCACACGGACATGGGGATCACATCGCATTCAAAAGTGCCCTCGTAGGCGCCTATCTTGAAAGAGACTTGCACGGTGTGCTCGACTCGAAGAATTCCGGCGTCGTTGAGCCATTGGACCTTGTAGGGGTGAGGATGCTTCGTCTTGACCAATTGAAGGTTGTCGCATAGCTCTTCGCTTGCCAAGTTGTGACAACTTCCTACATCGATGATAACCTTGACGGAGCGTCCATTGATGCCGGCCTTGGTATGGAAAATATGACATAGTTGGTCGTCATCTTGTTGGTGTTGGAGTATCAAGATCTTGGAGACAACAAGGTTGGGACTTGAGTCATTGTCGCAAAACACTTGATGGTCTTCTTCGTCGTTCACTTGGCGATGCATAGCTACATGCTCAAGTGCTTCCATCTCATCGTCGCTCATTGAGTCATAAGATCCGTCAGCGTTGATGATCATGGTGCGAATGGTCTTGCACTCAAATGACTTGTGGCCTCGCCCTTGGCACTTGAAACATTTGATGGAACTCGTCTTGGAGTTTTCCTCGGTTGGAGTTGTAGATGATGAAGCTCTTGGCTTGAAGTTGTTGGTAGAAGGTGGCCGACTTGATGTAGTCGCATTCTTGTAGCTTGACTTTTCGCCGAAGTTTGTAGATGGCTTGGTAGAGGTAGGAGGAGTAGCCGAAGTCGTTGAAGCTTGATTGTAGGAGCCGAAGTTCTTGGACTTGAAGTTGGAGTACTTGTAGTCCTCTTGAACTTGTCGCTCCGCTTTGGTTGCTTGATGTACTAGCTCGAGGAGATTGTTGTATGGTTGAAAGTCCGCAATCTTCTTGATAGGATAGTTGAGTCCATTCAAGAATCTCTCCATTGATTGCTCTTCATCTTCCGTGATGTCGGCTCTTATCATGGCAATCTCCATCTCTTTGTTGTACTCTTCAACGGACTTGGTACCTTGCTTGAGGAGTTGTAGCTTCTTGAACAAGTCACGGTTGTAGTGTGTAGGCACAAAGCGTGCTCTCATGACTTCCTTCATTTGAGCACAAGTGGTGATAGGAGGTTCGCCTTTTGCTTCTCTTCTCTCTATGATTTGCTCCCTCCAAATGAGAACATAGTCTTGGAACTCAAGGGAGGCCATTGCGATCTTCTTCTCTTCATCAAAGTTGTGAAGTCAAAAGATCTTGTCAACCTTCAATGCCCATGAGAGGTAGTCTTCGGGATCAATTCTTCCGGAAAACTTTGGCATGGTGAACTTGAGCTTGCCATAGTGATGCTCTTCATTGTTTCCTTGCCTATTGGGAGGGCGTTCTTGATTGGGTCGATTGGCAATCTCATGTTGCTCTTGTCGAAGTAGACGTCCATTGTCATGGTGCACTTGCCGAGCTTGTTGTTCTTGTTGAGATTGTTGCTCTTGTCGCGCTTGAGGAGGAACTTCGTCTAGCATTCTTGCATGGTGACGCCTCTCTTGTATCTCATCGCGAAGGAAATCCTCTTCTTGATGAGTGTGTCGAGTGCGAGCTGCCACATTGCGATGTGCATCACGTAATGCTCGTTGCGCCTCAAGAGCTTGAGCTTCTCGACGTTGTTGTGCTTGACAATTAGCTTCGGTATCTCGTTCTTCTTGGTATTGACATGCTCGCTCTTGTTGTTATTGGCGTAGTCGTTGCCGTTCTTGTGCTTTCTCAAGTGTAGCTTGGTTATGACGATGTCGACTCTCTTGTTCTTCAAATAGCTCTTGTGAACTATTGTCATGAAGTGGATTCCGGTTGTCATGTCGAGCTTGATGTGCAGCTTGACGAAGAGTGTTTGATGTAGGGGTACTTGAGCCATCCGTGGAGTCGGTGTGTCGACTTGAGCGGCTTCGTCTTTGAGAAGATGTGGAAGAAGAACGTCGATTGACTATCAAAGTCCGTAGCTTGTCGAATTGAGTAGACATGTTGGTGTTGATGATGTCGAATTGCTCTCTTGTTCGTGCTTCAAATAGGTGCGCGTCCTCGGCGACTTGACCAATGTACTCGCGCATAGCTTCACTTTCTTGTTGGAGAGCTCTTTGAACACCGAAGAGATGTAGTTTGGTGACGTAGTTGTTCGCTTCTTGAGGATCGTCGAAAGGCGGGTTCGAAGATGTACTTGGCATATCCATCATCACAAGCAAGTATGTGAGTGGGAGAAAGGAGAAGACAATACCAAATGTACCTTAACCGAAGTTGAAAATGGATCAATGATCACTCAATAATGTAACCCGGAAATAGCACTATTGGTACCACTTCGTGTCGATTCTCACACCTACACAAGTAAAGCTTTGAGAGGAGCTTGGTTAGGATGGTGGCACAAATTCAATGCAATCGTCAAAGTGACTCAAAGATGTTGAAAATGGTTCACAATTTGCTCATGCAACAAGTAGATCACTAGCAAAGGAGCACACGGAACACACGCACGGATAGATAAATGTGGTTGGGCAACCAAGGGTGAGCGAAAATGTGGAAACCACGGAAAATGCTCGTGTTGCACAACACTAGAGAGACGCTAACCGATTGCTTAATAGGCGGATACGCACTTGTGCACGACCTATAAGAGGCAAAACGTAACGACTATCTATCACAAGTATGCTATTGTGTATGATGTGTCGATGCTCGAGCACAAGATGATGTATTGCTATGTCATATGATCTCTTTTGATGCAAGGCATATGATGCTATTTTCCTTTTTCTTATAAGCTTTGGTTGGCTCTTTTGCTTAAAAGCTTGTGAGCTCTTTCGTTGGATACTTATGCATGCTTCTCGGATCGAGGTAGCTATTGTGTATGCGGATCACTCTTGTGGCACACGGGGATATGATGATATGGTATGCAATATCTATGACTATCACTAATGTGCACAAGTGTCGTGGCCCGGCAATACTCAAATGGCTAGTCTCAATGGGAAAGCTACGCAAAGATGGTCCATAGGGTGACAATGCAATTGCAAGGTAGAATGAACAAGGTGTCGTCGATGTTACCGTCCTTGCCGAAGTTGAGCGGTGGTGTTGTCGAAGTCTTGCCGTTCCAAGGTAGCCTAAACATCCAAGGAAATAGTGAAACCACAACTCAAGTATCCAAGGCAAAGGGAGACAAGAATGTCGAAATCGTAGCGGTTAAGCGATGGTGATTGTGGAAGTGGTGGTGGGACGAAAGGTAGGTGGTAGAGGAAGGTGGAACAAAACTGAGAAAATTCAGTGTTGTCAGGGTTTGTCGGACGTCCGGTAGGTTGCCGGTCGTCCGGTCGCTCGGAAGGGGCCGGACGTCCGGTAAGTCCCGGAAATCCGGTAAAAGTCTCTGTAGGTGGGGTGCCGGTCGTCCGGTGTTTAACGGATGTCCGGTGTCTCGTGAGGGGCCGGACGTCCGGTAAACCGTCGGTCGTCCGGTAGGTCTGGGATAGGGCTCGCGGATCCGTGGAGAAATTGGTCAAACTTGGCCGAATTTGCGGAGGAAAGTCGGTGAAAAGGTGGGGAAAAGCTAGATCCACTCGTGGCACAGCAAATCCATGGAACAAAGTCAACAAAATCTTGCCAAATCAACAGATCACAAAAAAGTTTTGGGGCTATTTTTGCTGGGGATTTTCGAAATTGAGAAGAACACAACAAAAACAAGCTAGAAAACAGGGTGTGGGGCTCCAGATTCGTGATCAACCTATGCTCATGATACCATAATATGATCCTAAACTAGGTGGGGGGGCTCCAATTTCGTGAGAAACCATGGCTCTGTTACCATAATATGATGTAGGGTGGAACCCTAATCGGTAGATCTTTCACGAAAGGAGGTTATCCCACGACGAACACGGAGAACACAAGGAAGATACGAGGAAGAACACGAGGGGAAACACTCAAATCAACACAAATATGGTCACACAGGTGCTAGATCCACGATGCATATCAAGACACACGATCCATAGTCAACAACGGTGGTACAAAGATAGTCTTCTCCCAGAGGAGGTCTTGGGTATCCCTTGGGATCTTCTCCGGTGTGGAGGTCTTGAATCCGAGGTGGATCTTCTCCGAAGCGGCCGCGGTCTTGTGGGAGAGGAACCACTGAGGTCTATGATGAGCTATCCAAAAGCTGCCTCGAAAGGATGGAAGTCAACAAGTATATATTACATGAGATGACGCCGTCGGGGCGGATGTCCGCTGGTCACCGGACGTCCGGTGGTTCCGGAGGGACCGGACGTCCGTTAATCCTAGGATTTCCGCCATTTAGGTTCTATGGTCGATGTCATGGACGTCCGGTGGCTTCCGGTCGTCCGGTCGTCTGGGAGTCGCTGGTCGTCCGGTGGACGTCGGATGTCCGGTGCCTGGAAGTGTCCGGTCGTCCGGTAGGGGCCGGACGTCCGGAGCCTATAGAGTCTTCAGCCTTCCTTCTTCTTGTTCCAAGCACTTGTCGATCTCGCCGTCTTGACCGATGTGCAGAGCTGTCACGTTGCCTTCATCCAAGTACCTGAGTATGCACAGAGTTTCTGATGATGGTAGAAGCCATGTCTCATGTGAATCGGAAAGATGTCGAGAGAGGAGCGAAGTCACCTCGGTCTCGAGAGCTCTTGCATGGGCTCGAGTCATTGGTCCTTTGGGCACTTGGTGAGGCGATGAAGGATCCATGGGGATGACCTTTGGATGCTCCGCATCACCTTGGTCCTTGGATTCTCCATGGTCGTCTCGGATGCTCCTGGGTATGAACAAGGTCCATGCATGATGTAGTATCCATGTCTCATATGTGGAAAGTGAAGGTTCGGAGAGGAGCGAGTTCACCTTGTGTCCAATGGTTATGCTCGAGGCCTTGTCGAAGTGAACATGGGGATGATCGTGGGATGCTCCGCATCATGGTGGCTACGTGTTTCACGGTTGCGAGCGAGCGGCGCTTCGCCCATGGTGTCGGGAGAGAGCGAGGGAGAGGGTGAGGGGAAGAATGGAGAGGCGGGCTCGATCCAGATGGCACCACGGAGAATACTCGCGGTGTTGCGCTGGCGGGGGAGCCAGGTAAGCAATCTGGAGGCGTGGCGCTCTGGGGTGCGCGCGCATCGGCCACGCGCCCAGCCGACTGGTGCCAGGAGGACGAGGCGCTGGTGGGCTGGCCCAGCTGGGCCTCACAGTGCTGGGCCGCAGGTAGTTCCCTCTGTCTCTCTTTTCTGTTTCTATTTTCTATTTTATTTTGTCTGTTTTAATTTAGTAAAAATACTAAACGGTTTTTGTAATCATGAAATAAATTGTGGGCACATACTGGAATATTCCCAACAGTCGTCAACTAGTTTCAGAATTATTAGAGCATTTAAAATATTTATAGAATTTAAATGCCCCAATTCAAATACAATATGGATTAATTAAAAAATCCATAATGTCCTAGAAATATGCGCATCATTTTTGGCAGAGGTTTTTAGCTAATTCAAAAATGATGAACTTTTCAGAAGGCATTTTGGGTTCATTGAAAATATTTTTTTATTTGAACCTAGTTGAATTCATTTGGTGCTAGGGTTTGAACATCCCCAATTCAAATTCTCTTGAATTTAAACATGTTGCATGGATGCTCACAGATGCAACTAATTACAAGCAAATCTAGGGCTGTGACACGTGGGTGAGCATAACCCACCAGGGCACGCCTGGGGGCCCTGGCGCGCCTAGGTGGGTTGTGCCCACCTAGTGGGCCCCCTCTAGTGGTTATCAACTCTGGTATTTCTTATATATTCCATAATAAATCCCCGTGAAGTTTCAGCTTGTTTGGAGTTGTGCAGAATAGGTGGCCTGACGTAGCTTTTTCAGGTCCAGATTTCCAGCTGCCGGAATTCTCCCTCTTGGTGTATACCTTGCAAATTATGAGAGAAAAGGCATTAGAATTACTCCAAAAAGCACTATTATACATAATAACAACATAAATAACAGTAAGAAAACATGATGCAAAATGGACGTATCAGCGAGCTCTAGTAATTTGTCCAGTATGTATAATACCAGGGGCAGTGGGTGTAACAATGGTATTGATGTCCTCATCATCCTCCCCTTCTTGAAATGAAGTTGTCCTCGATGGAAGCTCATCATCCGCACCCAAATAAGGATTCAAATCCGCAATGTTAAAATTGGGACTAACCCCAAAATCTGCAGGCAGCTCAAGTTTACATGCATTATCATTTATTTTCTCTAACACCTTAAAAGGCCATCAACGCGTGGCATTAGCTTTGACTTGCGCAAATCAGGAAACATATCCTTACGCAAATGTAACCAAACAAGATCTCCAGGTGCATTTTCTACCTTTATCACCAGCAAGTTTATATTTAGCATTCATACGTTCAATATTTTCCTTAGTTAACTCATGCATTTTTAAGATCAATTCAGCACATTGTTTAGCATCAAAATTAACCTTCTCCGAAGATGGAAGAGGCAACAAATCAATAGGTGCACGAGGTAGGAAACCATACACAATTTCAAAAGGGTACATCTTAGTAGTAGAACGCAGCGAACGATTATAAGCTAATTCAATATGAGGCAAGCATTCTTCCCACATTTTCTTGTTCTTCTTCAAAACAGCCCTAAGCATAGTAGACAATTTTTATTGACTACTTCATTTTCTCCATCTGTTTGGGGATGACATGTAGTACTAAAAAGCAGTTTAGTCCCCAACTTAGCCCATAAATATCTCCAAAAGTGGCTAAGAAACTTAGTATCACGATATGAAACAATAGTATTGGGCACACCATGCAAGCGAATAATTTCACGAAAGAACAAATCAGCAAGATTGGCAGCAGCAGCGCTTTTATGACAAGGTATAAAGTGTGTCATTTTTGAAAAATCTATCCACGACAAAAAATATGCTATCCCTCCCCTTCTTTGTTTGAGGTAAACCCAAAACAAAGTCCATAGTTATATCTTCCCAAGCAACACTAGGTACAGGCAAAGGCATATATAAACCATGAGAATTGAGTCGTGACTTAGCATTTTGACATGTAGTGCAGCGAGCAACAAAACGCTCAACATCCTGTCTCATCTTTGGCCAAAAGAAATGTGTAGCAAGTACGTCCTCCGTATTCTTCACGCCAAAGTGTCCTATTAATCCTCCTCCATGCGCCTCCTGCAACAACAAAAGACGAATGGAGCTAGCTGGAATGCATAGCTTGTTAGCACAGAACACAAATCCATCATTAATGACGAACTTGTTCCATGTTCTCCCTTCTTTACAATTTTGCAATACATCTTTAAATTCAGCTTCATGCACATATTTGATGAGGACATCACTAACAAGGTTACACCCACAACCCGAACTGATACATATACATGACCAATTAATTGAGCTCGCGTACGCCAATTAAATTACCAGGTACTTTCGTTTCTTGGTAATGATTCTAATGTTCATGAGAATATGATGCTGCCTAAATTGGATACATTTGTCTTGCTTACAAATGAAGGGCCTAGCTTGCACAAGAAGGATGAACATTGGAGCAAGATCAAGCATGGAGATGATGGCATGCGCAAGGGGAACAAGAACGGAGTTACAAGTGATGATTTCAGGACTTTGAAGCCACCATATTGAGTGCGTGAAGCCTTAGACGAAATATATAAGATGCCACTTTATAAATTTTGTCCAGAGGCTATTATAGGTGCTGCGTCACCTTATTATTGGGCCAGGCCCATGTAATTTCGAAATACTTGAGTATAGGCTGTTTTTAGAGTCCGTATGTGTGAGGAAACAAGAGTTAGGGTTGGTTTCGGACCCCTCCTTCAAGGGCCACGAAATTCCCCCCTCTTCCCCCATATATACAGCCCTTAGGGCGTCATTTAGACTTTGGGTTTTGTTTAGATTAAAGTTCACCATAGCTGAAACTTCGCGTACTTCGTTTGTGTGCAACGACCAGACAAAGGCGTCACAGAACCCCACCTTGATCAATAAAGCTTTCGTCTTATATTCGCAATATCCAGATTGCAATCTCAGTTTCTTGCCTGTTCTTCATTTGCCTGCAGGAAACAGACCTTCGTGGTCAGGTTGATAGTGCTCCGGCGTGGTCAATAACCTCTCGGAGTTGGTTTAGCAATTGCTAAGGTGCAACGTCCTCGCACGTTCGTAGTCGGATCGTCAAAGTCGACTTCCTCCAAAACGATAGTCACCATCTCATCGAAAGACGGGACACCTTTGGCTCTATCAAGTGGTATCAGATTTCCAGGTTGCTCGGTGAGATTTTACAGTTTTTCGTAGATTAGATCGAGTCTATTCTTCATACCTACAGTCCACGAAAAAGCCAAAAACAAATTAGGGTTAGTTCCTCATATCTGAACCAGTTTGAGCCTTCGCATAGTCTTTTCAGTATTTTGCTTTGTTGAATTTGTGGTTGCATCGTCGTGTCAAGTTGCTGGTCTTAGCATCTAGTCTTTTAGAGTTTCGAGTTCTGATCATAAGTTGTCACGCCGCCGCCGCAACATCTTCATCGCTACTGCCACATACCACCACCGATCTGTATCCATATACCATCACCAATCAGTATCCATATACCACCACCAATCTGTATCCATATACCACCACCGCTGCCATATACCACCACCGCTACCATATTCTACCACCATATACCCACCACCAATCCGAGTTCTTTTCGTTTTAGATTCGCTTTCGAGATCCATCTAGTTTCGGTTTCATGTTTCCTTGCCTGAGTAGGTCTCGAAAAAAAAATCACAGCTGCCACATACCACCACAGCTGCCACATACCACCACGTCTGCCATAACCTACAACCTATGCCATATCGTACCACCATATATCCACCACCAATCCGAGTTCTCTTCATATTAGGTTTGTTCTCGTGATCCATCTAGTTTCGGTTTGTGTTTCCTTGCCTGCGTAGGTCTCGAAGAAAAAAAAGTCTGGAGACCCCCGGGCAGTTTTTAGGCCAAAATTTCGGCAGGTGAAAATATTTTTTGCCTATCCTATTTTCAGGCTTTTCTGAGTCTTTTGAGACACGTGCCATCATACTGTTTTTTTACCACACTTTTTAATCGTTGCTGCCCTGATTCCGAAAAAAAATCGTCAAAAATTTTTTGTGCCTATCATCTTAGTTTGACTTGGAAAGAGTTTTGAGACACTCGCCATTATAGTGATTTTCGGCAAAAAAAAGGAGCGCAAAAAAAGAGGCGAAAAAAAATCAGAGTGTGCTTTCCCCTTGATTACGTGCAGCGCCGTGATTTTGTTAGTGTTCTAGGCTCGCGTCTCTAGTATGGTCTAGCCTAGGACCAGCACAGTACCGACGTTGAGCGTTTATTCAACTTTGCATCTCTGAATTGATTATTGCTCACCCTTTTTGCTACCATCTTATAAGCCTTCCCAGCTCCATATACATCTACGTCGTGCGTTTGACTCTCCCTGGTAATTGCTTTATCCAAGCTTTGAGAGTTTTGACTACCACGGTTGCCGATCACCACCTACTGTGGGTAAGAACTGGTAAGAATTTGAGATTTGCTTGACGATTTGTGACGCCCCACCACCACCATTTTCTAGTAGTCTGTAGGATCATATTTTTGTGTGTTTCTATTGCTGCTAACCATGCCAGGATCACAAGTCGACGAGACTGACTGGGAGAACATGACGAACAAGTAGTTGCATGATAAATTTCAGCAAATGATGGGTCAACAAGTAGAAGATGTCATGACCAGTTTTGACAGCGCACTAGCGAGGATGGATGGCATTGAGAAATCAATTGACACCAAGTTGGATGCCAAATTCGCTAAAGTGCTTGCGCGTCTGCCTCCACCTACTTCACCATTGCAACACCAACAACAACCACCTTCACGTCGCGAAACCGCCCTCCGCAAAGCGAGCCGTGTCGCTCTTCAACCTGGCCAAACTGTTGGTGCTGATGTTGATACTTCTATGGCTCCTGCTGCTGCTGAGGAGGAGGACGATTACGCGGGGGATTACGAGGATGAGGTTTATCAAAATCAGATCTATGTGCAACAACCAGCACCACAACCACCAGGTCGTCCACATGCAAATAATCGCAATGGTAGGGCTGCACCATACCCTCGGGTACACGATCATGACCATCTCCCTAAACTAAAATTGAATATTCCACCATTTGAGGGTAGATATGTTCCTAGTATATATCTTACTTGGGAGTTAGAAACCGAACAACGTTTTACATGTTTAAAATATCCCGAGGAGAGACGTGTTGCTGCTGCTCTTTGTGCTTTCACTAGTTTTGCTTGTGTGTGGTGGTCTGAATATTGTAGATTACATCCAGATAATATTCCAACTACTTAGGCTGCTTTGAAAACTGCTATGCGTACTCGTTGGGTTCCACCATATTATCAACGCGAATTACTTCAGAAATTGCAGCGTTTAAGACAAGGAAAGAATTATGTAGAGGAATATTATCAGGAATTACAAACTGGCCTGATTAGATGTGGTATTGTTGAGGATAATGAGGCTATGCTTGCACGTTTTATGGGTGGGTTAAATAGAGAGATCCAGACAATTCTAGAGTATAAGGAGTATAATAATATCACTCGTTTATTCCATCTTGCTTCCAAAGGTGAACATGAAGTGCAGGATCGACAGGCCTTGGCATGAACTAATTTTTCTGCAGGTCAACCTTCATCATGGACACCGTGTGCATAATCTACTTCGACACGTCCGACTGCACCGCCGCCTACTTCATCCGTCACTTCTAGCCGTGATAAAAGCAAACAGGCACCACCACCATCAATTAGGAGTACACCTTCCGATCCCGCGCAGAGCTCTTCTTCATCCATGGCATCCAATGGGCGTACACATGATGTTATATGTCGTCGTTGGACTGGTCGTGGTCACTATGTGAGCAAATGCCCATCGCAGCGTGTCATGATTGCTACTGAAGATGGTGGTTATGAGTCCGCTAGTGACTATGATGAGGATATTTTGGCTCTTATTACACGTGAAGAAGATGGTGGAGATGATTCTGAAAATGAGACGCATTACATGGCTCCTGAAGACGCTGTCAGGTATGAATGTTTAGTTGCTCAACGTGTTTTGAGTGTGCAGGTCACACAAGCGGAGCAAAATCAGAGGCATAATTTGTTCCATACAAAGGGAGTTGTGAAGGAACGTTCTGTTCGCGTCATCGTAGATGGAGGGAGCTGCAACAACTTGGCTAGCATGGAGATGGTGGAGAAGTTATCTCTCACCACAAGACCACATCCACATCTTTATTATTCGTGTGCATTTTAGTATCTCCACATATGTTGATTATGTTGATTGTGATGTGGTACCCATGCAAGCATGTTCCTTATTACTTGGTAGACCATGGCAATTTGATAAAAAAAATTGTACACCATGGTAGAAACAATCAATATACTCTTGTTCATAAGGATAAACGTATTACTTTGCTTCCTATGTCTCCCGATTCCATTTTGAAAGATGATATTAATAAAGCTAATAAAGCAAAACAGGAGCAAAATAAGAGTGACTATCAGATTGTGGCAAAAGAATTTGAGCAACAAATGAGGCCTAATAACACACCATCATCTCATGTTGCATCTGAAATTAAATTAAAAAGTGGATGTTTACTTGCCACCAAATCTGATATTGATGATCTAGATTTAAGCAAATATGTTTGATATGCTTTTGTGTGCAAAGAGGAATTATTTTCATTAGAGGACGTGCCTTCCTCTTTGCCTCCTACTGGCACTAACATTTTGCAGGAGTTCGCGGACGTCTTTCCACAAGACGTGCCACCGGGATTACCACCTATTTGAGGGATTGAGCATCAGATTGACTTAATTCCCGATGCATCGCTACCCAACCGCGCACCATACCGTACCAATCCAGAGGAGATGAAGGAGATTATGCGTCAAGTACAAGAGCTACTCGACAAAGGTTATATACGTGAATCCCTCGGTCCTTCTGCTGTTCCTATTATTCTAGTGCCGAAAAAGGATGGTACATCGCGTATGTGTGTTGATTGTAGAGGCATTAATAATATTACTATTCGTTATCATCATCCTATTTAGGCTAGATGATATGCTTGATGAATTGAGTGGCTCTACAATATTCTCCAAAGTTGATTTGCGTAGTGGATACCATCAAATTCGTATGAAATTGGGAGATGAATGGAAAACAACATTTAAAACTAAGTTTGGATTATATTAGTGGTTAGTCATGCCTTTTGGGTTAACTAATGCACCTAGTACTTTCATGAGATTAATGAATGAAGTTTTACGTGCTTTCATTGGACGATTTGTGGTAGTATACTTTGATGATATATTGATTTATAGCAGATCTATGGAGGAACATTTGGAACATTTATGTGCTGTTTTTATTGCTCTACATGATGCACGTTTGTTTGGTAACCTTGGAAAGTGCACCTTTTGCACCGACTGAGTATCTTTTCTTGGCTATGTTGTTACTCCACAGCGAATTGAGGTTGATAAAGCCAAGATTGAAGCTATTGAGAGTTGGCCGCAGCCCAAAACGGTTACACACGTGAGGAGTTTCCTTGGCCTCGCTGGATTCTATCGTCGTTTTGTGAGAGATTTCAGCACCATTGCTGCATGATAACCCACAAGTGTAGGGGATCGCAACAGTTTTTGAGGGTAAAGTATTCAACCCAAATTTATTGATTCGACAAAAGGGGAGCCAAAGAATACTCTTAAGTATTAGCAGCTGAGTTGTCAATTCAACCACACCTAGAAACTTAGTATCTGCAGCAAGATAGTTTAGTAGCAAAGTAATATGATAGTGGCGGTAGCAGCAATAAAAGTAATGGTGTTTTTGTAGTTTTTGTCATAGTAGCAGCGGAAAAGTAAATAAGCAACAAGCAATATGGGAAAAACTCGTAGGCATTGGATCGGTGATGGGGAATTATGTCGGATGCAATTCATCATGTAGAAGTTATAACCTAGGGTGACACAGAACTAGCTCCAGTTCATCAATGCAATGTAGGCATGTATTCCGAATATAGTCATACGTGCTTATGGAAAAGAACTTGCATGACATCTTTTGTCCTACCCTCCCGTGGCAGCGGAGTCCTATTGGAAACTAAGGGATATTAAGGCCTCCTTTTAATAGAGTACCGGACCAAAGCATTAACACATAGGGAATACATGAACTCCTCAAACTAAGGTCATCACCGGGAGTGGTCTCGATTATTGTCACTTTGGGGTTGCCGGATCATAAAACATAGTAGGTGACTATAGACTTGCAAGATAGGATCGAGAATATACATATATTAATGAAAACATAATAGGTTCAGATCTGAAATCATGGCACTCGGGCCCTAGTGACAAGCATTAAGCATAGCAAAGTCATAGAAACATCAATCTCAGAACATAATGGATACTAGAGATCAAACCCTAACAAAACTAACTCGATTACATGATATATCCCAACCAACCCATCACCGTTCTGCAAGCCTACGATGGAATTACTCACGCACGGCGGTGAGCATCATGGAATTGGTGATGGAGGAAGGTTGATGATGACGATGGCGACGATCTCCACTCTCCGGAGCCCCGAACGGACTCCAGATCAGCCCTCCCGAGAGAGATTAGGGCTTGGCGGCGGCTCCGTATCGTAAAACGCGATAATTCTTCATCTCTGATTTTTTTCTCCCCAAAAGTGAATATATAGGATCTGGCGATACGTCGGTGGAGCACCAGGGGGCCCATGAGGCAGGGGGGCGCCCTAGGGGGGCGCCCCCCACCCTCGTGGATGGGGTGTGGGCCCCCTGGTCTGGATCTTCTTGCATATATTTTTCATATTTTCCGAAATAATTCTCCGTGGATTTTCAGGTCATTCCGGGAACTTTTTATTTCTGCACAAAAACAACACCATGGCAATTCTGCTGAAAACAGCGTCAGTCCGGGTTTTTTCCATTCAAATCATGCAAGTTAGAGTCCAAAACAAGGGCAAAAGGGTTTGGAAAAGTAGATACGTTGGAGACGTATCAACTCCCCCAAGCTTAAACATTTGCTTGTCCTCAAGCAATTCAATAGATAAACTGAAAGTGATAAAGAAAAAACTTTGACAAACTCTGTTTGCTCTTGTTGTTGTAAATATGTAAGCCAGTGTAACATCCCAAAATTCTAAATTTTGGAATATTATAATAAATAGATAGATTTGATTGCTTGTTGATGTGCTGAGTGAAATTGAGTGAAATTTGAAACTTTTGAAAGTTAAATGAGAGGGAATAAAATGACTTTCCCAAAACTTTCACTTTGCCTTTATGATCTCCGGGAATTCAATTTCTTTTCAACACAAAACCCTAGAGTGAAGATAATATGACTTCTTCCATTTATTTTAAATGATAAAGGGCTTTGAAAGGATTTTGAATTTCATCCTCGAAATATTTTCGATTCAGAAACTTTAAGCAACTCAATGATTTTCCCGAGAGAAGATAAAATGACTTCTTCAATTTATAGGAAATATGAGTTGGAGGTTTTCTGAAATTTTCTTTAACTCATTAAAAAATTGAGTTATTTGGGTTTTATTCAAATTATTTTTCTCCAAAAATAAAATATATGAAAATTAGGGTAACATGATTCCCTAGAGCAGAAAATTGGAGTTAAATGAATTTGAAGCCTTTTGGTATTTTAAAAATGATTTTTATTGGATTTTATTGCAACAGTAGGACTTTTTGATTCATTAGAATTTGTGAGCATTTTATTTGACAGTAGAAAAATGTTCATGTTGTAGGGTTTGTTTTTCTGAAAAACTTGGTATATTATATGCCTATATATTAGTTTATTTTAATTTGCTTTATTTATTTTTATTTCTGTCTGTTAAAAAAAAGTTCTTCGCCGAACTGGGCCGGCCCAGCCCAGCTCGCCCGTCGTCCCCAACAAGCACTCCGCTGGGAGTCCGGCCGCCGGCCGCCTCGGCGTCCGTGCCTTGCACGCCACGCCTCGCGCCTTGCCCCCTCCTGCACGAAACGCCGCCGCCCTCTCCGCCTATAAAGGCCGAGGCCTAGCTACCCCGTCGCCCCTCCTCTCGCTGCCCCGCCGCCGCGCTCTTCTGCCGCCGCCGCCGCCGCGCTCTGCCTCGCCTGCCCTCGCCTCGGCTCTCGCCTGCGCAGCCGCCCGCAGCCGCGCCGCTTCCGCCGCCACCGCCGCTCACCGACGAAGCTGCCGCCTTCGCCGCCGGCCGGAGCTCACCGCCGGCCGGATCTGAGCCCGACCCGCACCGGTCCGACCCGATCCGCCCGGTTTTCTTCGCCGAACCGGCGGGTTTCAGTTGGAAAACCCCATAGGTAAAACCGCTCCGGTTTTTCTTTTAGGTTAGGTTTTTCTTCGGTTTTTTTTTGTTTTTTATAGTTAGATCTATCTAGAGGACGTTCACTGGTTAGGTCTTAATAGTAAACGTTCATTTATTAGTTCTTTTCTTTTTCTTTTAGTTTTCTGCCAGGGACTTAGCTGTAAATAAAATTTTTGCAGTTTAGCCCCTGCACTTCAAACAGCCGTAACTTTTTACCCGTTGGTCCAAATCCAACGAAACCAACGCCCATGTCTTTGTTACGATCCCCTCTTTCCTTTAAAAAAACTCAAACAAGTTTTTGAAATTTTTAAATTTTGAATTCAACTAGTTTTAGATTCAAACATGTTTTGATCATAACTTGAGTTTTATAACACCGTTTTAGTTGATTCTTTTTGCAACTCGAAGCTCTTGACCTAAACTTTCTTATAAGGCCAAATTCACATAATTTTGGTACTGTTAGAAATTGTTTTGTGTTTCAAGAGTCATTTGTTTGTTTCGAAGTTTTCCGAAGTGTTTTATTCGTTTTGTCTGATCTTTCTAAGTGATTGCTTATGTGTGGTTACTATTGTTTGCTTACGATAGATTGACCAGAGTGTGACGAGTAGATCTATCACGAGTTCTGAGTGCGAATCTTCTACATCATGAGTACAAGGCAAGTTCACACTTTGATCATATCCTTTTCATACCCGGTTTTATGCATTCGTTTCAACCCTCAAACATTGCATGAGTAGGATTGATAACATGTGGGTATCGGGAAGTAGTTGATGAGGTAGGAACCTATTGCCCTGCATTCAAACCCTTGGGAGTTACTATTACGTTATGCTTATATTGACATGCTATGCTCGTAGACGTGGATTGGGTTTGAGAGTATTCATGACAGATGTGAGATTGTTAATTAATGGTATACTTAAGGTGGCAACTTTAACACACATCTGGGTGGATTGAGGCACCTGGGTATTCCAGCGATTGCCTGTTTAGGCACCTGGGTATTCCAGCGATTGCCTGTTTTTCTTTATGGACCGCCACCCAGGCTCAAAGGGATCATGAGATATTTCATACTAGAAACTTCCGTGTGCAGCCACAAGCTACTATGGGCTCTAGCATAGTTGACTAAGTCGTGCGAACTCTTACAGTGGTGGACTAGCAGATGTAGGGGATGTAGGTTGGTACGGTCTACCCGATCGTAAGGTGCTAGCGCTTCTGAAAGACTATGTCTCGGTCATCCATTTTTCAAACATCATGTAGTGCGAGAATTCCATCGGAGGAGATCGAGTCTTGTGGGGAAAAGTGCACAAACCTCTGTAGAGTGTACAAACTAATCATGATTAGCCGTGTCCTCGGTTACGGACGTCTTGAGTATCTAGTACTTGGATTATCATGTGAATCTCATCATGTTACTTTAATTAATATTGTTGGGTTTTAATTATAATGCTTAATTGGGATTGAGAGGATGACTATCTTCTCAATGTTCAACAACCACCATGATAGTTAAATGAAAATCTATTCCTTTGTTGTAGGGAAAATTGGCTTTACACAAAAACTTTAACCTTACAGCCTCCACCAGCCAAATATACGTGTAGTTGTACGCATTGTTCATCATTATCATTACAGTGTGAAATTGCCAGTACATTCAATGTACTGACCTACATGGCTGCAACGTCTCATGTTGCAGGAAATATTCGACGAGTAAGTGTTACGTTAGGGTTGCGCTGTCTACACTCAACTTTGCCGTTGGTGTTGATGGAACTCCACAACCTTGTTGCTTCCGCTATGTTTGATTGAGGTAATAGTATTTACGTTACTTAATACATGTGATTTACCTATGTTATAAATCCTCGAGTACTGTGTGTGTCAGCATACCGATCCAGAGATGACACTTAAGCACAGAGACTTGATCCATTCGGGTAGGGTCGCTACAAGATGGTATCAGAGCGCATGTTGACTGTAGGACGTGACCGTAGAAACTGACCAGACCATAGGAAAGGATTTCTCTAAAACTATCTTTTTCAAAAAGATTCTTATCTGTCTTCTTTTCTGAGCTTTATCAAATCTTCCCTTTGACCTTAAATAGTTAGACAATACCCTTTACCATTTGGACCACTTCGGAGTAAAGAGGATTTCACCATGCCTTGGAAGTGTTGAAGCTACAACAGTGGATACTCCGAAGATTTGAAGAGTTGACGACTTTGAGGAGATGTTGACCTTTAGAAGACCAAACCCCTGTTTTGTACTTACGTTAGATGCGACGGTTGTGAGCCGTCAATTGTTTGATATTTTTCCAATGGCCACAACATAAAACCCATCTTTTCAAAACTATTGTTTGTATTGAGTGTACATTTCTATCTCTTCTGAATCTCATCCCAAAACCCTTGGACCCAATAAAGGATGACTGAAGATAGACTTTAAGTCTCTGGACCAATGACCCAGCCGGAGGCAGAACTATGGATACAAAGCATGGAGGACCACTTCAAGAAAAATTTAGTTGAAAGGAAGTATGAGGTTCAATACGCTCTTCAGTACTCTACAAAAAGTGCTGCAACATGGTGGAAGATGCATCAAGCCCTACAAGGATGTAATGGAGCAGGAAGTTGGAAGGAATTCAAGAAGACCCTGTTAAGATCCCGTCTCATCCAAGAGCGTGGTGACAACCCGAAGAAGAAACGTTGTGCCTGCAGGATTTTTGGAGAAATAGGACACCCCCAGGAGGAGCACAAGGATGAATGCCCTAACTGTGAAGAAAGTCGCCTAGTTGAAGAATGCCCAACTAGGCAGATTACTTGTTTCTTGTGTGAAGGGACTACCCACTACCCTGCTCAGTGCCACATTTACCCCATGGTGCAACGAACTGTCCAGCAGAAGAAAGAAGCAATGAAAGAAGTCCTCAAGGAAACCTTAAGGGAATCCGCGATGGAGGAAGATATTGACGACCCTGATGGAGAAGGACTAGATAGATATTACTCATGTGCTTGCTACTCATGTGGAAAAGAAGGACACCTTTCACAGTATTGCACAAAGGAAAGCCATTAGTATCTGGGAGACTTCTCGACAGAAGAAGAGGAGTTTGATCCACAAAAGATAGAAGAATAGATAGGAACGAAGAGGTCGAGGAAGAGAAAGAGCATGTGTCCCCAGAAGAACACAATTTCGGTAAAAAAAAAGGACATGAGCCACCTCTCATGTTTTAGGTGCAAGGATTTAGGTCATTACACTAGCCACTGCCCAACAAATAAACCACGGGACTTGTCAGAAATATTATGTTTTTGTTGTGATGAAGTAGGGCACCTTGCCAGAGATTGTCCCAAGGCGAAGGAGACTCGTGATAGTTAGTGGTGTTTGTGAGAAATATAGTAGTAGCGGTGGGAACCTTTCTTTCATTTAGAGGTGTTGATTGAGAGTTATGGGAATGACATTGTAATAACTTGTGAAGCAATGGAAGTTGATATATTGGAAGCTAAGAAGGAAATGTTATGAGTTGTTGGATGATTGTAAGTGCCTCCCTTGCTATCTCACCCAGACCAAAACCTAGAACCCATGGACCAGTTGACCCCAAACCTTTCTCGGACAAACGACCCCGTTTTACCCAAGGATATCAGTATGTTGTCCTGAGAATCCCTTCTGTCTATTACCTATAGATGACAACCCTTTACGAGTCTTTTCTTAAAGGCCCGGAAATGATCATGACCCTGACTAGCGACCAGGATTACCCAAAGATCCTGAAGGACATGATGAAGCATATTCACCTGGAAGGAGATGCCGTTTACAAGGGTTATCCCTTCATGGAGAATGGAGTTGAACTTTGGTACGTGGAGGTACACCTCCACCGTGTGAAAGGAGTTTTCCCAAATACTACGGGTCAATACTTTTTCATCTCCCGAGTACCGCGAATAGCATTCTTCAATTCTGTTCGTGAAGCTGCTATGGAGGCCATATGTCAGATTGGAGAAATACTCGAAGCAAGACTTCGTTATACCCAGGAATGCCTGAGTAAGGTGCAGGCAGAAACGATGGAGATGAAGCACACGACCAATAGGACGAAGCAAAAGATTGATGATTTTAAGAATCACACTGCACAACTCCAGTGGGACTGAAGCGTCCTTAGCTAGGACGAATGAATAAAGATGGAAGTAGTGCCTGACCCTACCAGACTATCTGGATAGTAGCAATCGTAGTGATGCACCCTTGGAAATTGAGTATTGAATACTGGTTCAGGATATAATAAGAGATTTGATACGAGGAGAATATGGATTACGGATGAACCAGTGCATCTTGTTTAGTGATACCTTTCTGTGTGAACCCTGGACCCATAGAAGGAAACTGTTGCCCCAAATAGTGGAGTTTGCACAAATAAGTTGGAGTTCATATATGATGCTTACCCCGAAGGAATGAAGGAAGTAAGTACAAATTGGATTTTAGAGGGGGTAATGTTGGAGTATGGAGCAATATTGACTCCAAGGACGATTTAAGGATATACAAGTTCTGAAGTGGACCCATAAGCCGAGGACTTAAGGAGGCTATGTAATTATAAGGGAACCACGAGACTTTTCAAAAGTAATATGTTTCTGCTGTAGTGAAGCAGTGCACTTTGCTAGTGATTGTCTCGAGGAGAAGGAGATTTCTGCTAAGTAGTTGAGTTGAAGGATGCAATGGAAATGCAGTAGATCATAGTAAGTTGAGAATCAATACAGTTAGTATCAGTGTATTGATTTTGGATTTTATGAGTTGTTACTACATAAGTGATGACTGAAGACGTGATACATGGATCAAGATTTTGAAGAAACTAGTGTTATTCATTTTAAGTGTGGTATAATCTAACACCATTACCCGGATACACTAGCTAGTGGTTAGTTACATCAGACCTTGGAATGGACTGCCCAAAGATGAGTCTGAGTAATTACATCGTAGTTTTACCCACAAAAAGAAGGGATACAATACAGTTGGATGGATTTAAGAAATACAAGGAAGTTGGATGTTGGAAGTATGATCGTTTGCAAAACCGATGATGAGACTAAGTGTTATTAGTGGTGAGATGAGCCATAACCCACAGGCCCCAGGACCTGTCAAGGAAGCAAGCACACTCTTGCTAAAAGAAAACCCCTGGAAGAAGTTACGACTTTGTCAATAGACGATCTTATAGGTGTTTACGTTAAACCCGAGGGTTGTGTAACACGATAGATGGTTGTTTGGCTTGCAGAATCAATGGATTTATCCAAACTTAGTTCGTTGGCAAGAGAAAATTCTGCAATACTTGTGAGGATGACCGAGTGTTAGAATTCGAGATTCACTAAACCTATACAAGGAAATGATTTGGGTGCGGGATGGATTGATCACCATACCGACTTACTCTTATTATTCGCCTCTGTTATATGGAATGGTAAATCTGAGTGACTTACCTATAGTAGAGAGACGACAATGTCAAAACTTCGTTCAAACCTCAGAAGGGTATAGAAATGTTTCCCTTGTACACGTCATGCTGTTGCCAACCGTAGGATATACGGTGAGGATGAAGCCCAGACCCATTTTCTGCAGGGACCCAATAAATTGTCCGATGACCACCATGAGATAATGATACTAGTTTAGTATTGGCGCCAGACCTGTCCGCTAAGAAGAGCTAGTCATAGAAAGAACCTTACCAAGAGGAAAGGACACAAGAATTGAGGACAAATGATATAGGGTGGAACCCTAATCAGCGGATCTTTCACGTTTTGGAGGGTGGCACACGATGAGCACGGGGAACACAAGGAGAAAGACGGGGTAAACACAAGAGGAAACACTCAATCAACACGAAGATAATCACACAAGCGCTAGATTCGCGATACAAAGTCGAGGTACACGATCCAAAGTCAACAACGGTGATACAAAGATAGTCTTCTCCCGGAGGAGGTCTTGATATCCCTGGGGGATCTTCTCCGATGAAGGAGGTCCTGAATCCGTGGTGGATCTTCTCCGTAGAGGCGCACCGTCTCGTGGGAGAAATCCACACAAGTCTGAGAAATGAGCTAAACCACAGCTACCTCCAAAAGGTGGGAGTCAACGGGTATATATTACACAAGCGGTCGCCGTCGTAGCGGACGTCCGTGGGTTACCGGACGTCCGGTGGTTCCGGAGGGACCGGACGTCCGGTAATCCTCGGATTTCCGCTATTTAGCTTCTGTAGTCGTTGTCACGGACGTCCGGTGGCTTCCGGTCGTCCGGTCGTCTGGGGGAGGCCGGACGTCCGGTGTCTTCCGGTCGTCCGGTGCCTGGGAGTCGCCGGTCGTCCGGTGCAGGCCGGACGTCCGGTGCCTGTAGCATCTTCAGCCTTCCTTCTTCTTGTCTCGTGTACTTGTCGGGCCTGTCATCTTGAGCATCGAGTAGAGCTGTCCCGTGGCCTTCGTCCAAGCACCTGAGTATGCATAGAGTCTCTGATGAAGGTAGAAGCCATGTCTCAAGTGAATCCGAAAGATGTAAAGAGAGGAGCGAGGTCACCTCGGACTCGAAAGCTCTTGCACGGGCTCTAGTCATGGGTCCTTTGGGCGCTTGATGAGGCGATGAGGGGTCCATGGGGATGACCCTAGGATACACCATATCATCTCCCCTTCCTTGGGAAAGATCCGACCTCGGATCGAAATCTTCATCACCATGGAAAGGAGAGAGGTCCTTGATGTTGAAAGTATCGCTCACGGAGTACTTGTCTCGTGGGATGTCGATCTTGTAGGCGTTGTCGTTGTAGCGTGCGAGCACCTTGAAGGGTCCGTCGGCGCGAGGTAGAAGCTTGGACTTGCGCTCGTGTGGGAATCTGTCCTTGCGAAGGTGAAGCCAAACAAGATCTCCCGGTTGGAACACCATTGGTGCCTTATTGACGTTGAGCTTGGTGGCGAGACGTTGGACTTGTCGCTCGATCATCGCCCTTGTATCTTCGTGCACCTTCTTGAGATAGCTTGCTCGTGCACTTGCGTCCATGTTCGTGCGCTCTTGGAGAGGAAGAGGTAGGATGTCCAACGGCGCCAGCGGGTTGAAGCCGTAGACGATCTCGAAGGGGGACTTGCCGGTTGTGGAGTGTCTTGCGCGGTTGTAGGCGAACTCGGCGATGGGCAAGCAATGCTCCCATTCCCGGATGTTCCTCTTGATCAACACACGAAGAAGAGTGGAGAGCGTGCGGTTCGTCACTTCCGTCTGGCCGTCCGTTTGTGGATGGTACGCCGAAGAAAAGAGTAGCTTGATTCCGAGCTTGGCACATAGTGTTTTCCAAAAGTAACTCAAGAACTTGACGTCCCGGTCCGACACGATCGTTTTGGGCACGCCGTGTAGACGAAGTATCTCCCTACAAAAGAGAGTTGCAACATGTGAAGCATCGTCGATCTTGTTACAAGGAAGGAAATGAGCCATTTTAGAGAATCTATCTACCACGACAAGCACGGAATCTTTTCCATTTTGAGTCCTAGGCAAGCCAAGTATGAAATCCATGCTTATGTCTTCCCATGGGTGATATGGAATAGGAAGAGGCATGTAAAGACCATAAGATTGAGCTTTGGACTTAGCTTTGTGGCATGTAGAACATCGGTTGGTGAAGCGTGAGACGTCACGAAGCATCTTGGGCCAAAAATAGTTCTTAGAGAGTGTAGCAAACGTTTTGTCTCGTCCAAAGTGTCCCATGAGTCCTCCTCCATGTGATTCCTGCAAAAGGAGCAAACGAAGCGAAGACTCCGGGATGCAAAGTTTGTTAGCTCTCATAAGATATCCATCGTTGATGTAGTAATGTTCCCAAGAAGTGTGAGTCAAGCATTTAGCATAAGCATTTGCAAAGAAAGGATCATGCTCATATAAATCTTTAATATGCTCAAAGCCAATCACATTCAACTCGAGTTGTGTTACAAGCATGCATTTGCGGGAAAGCGCGTCCGCCACAACATTTTCTTTGCCCTTGATGTATTTGATGACATAGGGAAAAGACTCAATGAACTCACTCCATTTAGCATGACGCTTGTTCAACTTAGTTTGACCTTTGAGATACTTGAGTGTCTCATGGTCCGTATGAAGAATGAATTCGTGAGGTCTAAGATCGTGTTCCCAAACACGTAAAACTCTCACCAAGGCATAAAGCTCTTTATCATAGATGGGATAGTTAAGTTGCGCTCCCGATAGCTTTTCGCTAAAGTACGCAATTGGGCGCTTTTCTTGCATGAGCACGCCACCTATGCCGGTACCACTAGCATCACAATGAATCTCAAACGGTTTGTCAAAGTTTGGTAGGGCTAGAAGTGGTGCGTGCGTGAGCAAGCTCTTAAGCTCATTGAACACGGTGTCTTGCGAAGGACCCCAAATGAAGGATGCGTTCTTCTTGCTCAATGCGTGTAGAGGCATAGCAATGGTGCTAAAGTCCTTCACAAAACGTCGATAGAAACCGGCTAGACCAAGGAAACTACGCACTTGCATGAGATTCTTTGGTTGAGGCCAAGTTTTAATTGCTTCAATTTTAGTTTCATCAACGTGAACACCTTGCGAAGACACGACAAATCCTAGAAAGACAACCTTGTCAACGCCAAAAGTGCATTTCTCCATATTAGCATATAATTGTTGTTTGCGAAGTGCTTGCAAAACTAGTTGGACATGGTCAACATGTTCCTCAAGCGACTTGCTAAAGACGAGAATGTCATCAAAGTAAACTACGACAAAGACACCTATGTAGGGTCTAAGAACAAAGTGCATAAGACGCACAAATGTGCCGGGTGCTTCCGATAAGCCCATTGGCATAACAAGCCACTCATATAACCCAAACTTGGTTTTGAAAGCTGTTTTCCATTCATCACCCTCTTGAATGCGAATTTGGTAGTAGCCACTTTTAAGATCAATTTTTGAAAAGATGGTGGCACCACAAAGTTCATCAAGCATGTCATCTAAGCGAGGAATAGGGTGACGGTATCTAACGGTGATAGCATTTATCGGACGACAATCGGAACACATGCGGAAAGTTCCGTCTTTCTTAGGCACGAGAATAACGGGAACGGCACAAGGGCTTAGACTTTCACGTACATGACCCTTGTCGATGAGTTTTTGTACTTGCCGTTGTATCTCCTTTGTTTCCTCGGGGTTGACGCGGTAGGGAGCCTTGTTTGGAAGTGGAGCACCGGGTACGAGGTCGATTCGGTGTTCTATCCCTCAAAGTGGAGGTAGACCCGGTGGTAGCTCATCGGGAAAGACGTCCGAGATAGACCCGGTGGTAGCTCATCGGGAAAGACGTCCGAGAATTCCTGCAACAATTGAGACAACACAAAAGGTGGAGGTGGTGAAGTGTTATTAGGTTTGGCTTCCCCTTTGCATAAGAGCACAAGGTGGAAGATGCTCGATGGGTTCGCACACACTTCTCTCATCTCACTTTTGGTGGCAAATAGGACTAGTTGCTTCTTGTCGCTCATCGTGGAGGCGCTCATATTTGGCTTGTGGCTCTCGCTTTCTTTTGGGTGGCTCGCTCTCTCACCATTCTCTCCACGATGGGTGGTAGGTAAAAGCTTGTCGGCGGCTACTTGACTTGGAGTCATTGGTCGGAGCACGAATTCCTTGCCCTTCATCTTGAAGTGATAGTGATTGGCCCGTCCATTGTGTGTGACTCCACGATCATATTGCCATGGGCGTCCAAGAATAAGGTGGCACACGGACATGGGTATCACATCACATTCGAGAGTGTCCTCGTAGGCGCCAATCTTGAAAGAGACTTGCACGGTGTGCTCGACTCGAAGAAGTCCGGCGTTGTTGAGCCATTGGACCTTGTAGGGGTGAGTATGCTTCGTCTTGACCAAATGAAGCTTGTCGCATAGCTCTTCGCTTGCCAAGTTGTGGCAACTTCCTCCATCGATGATAACCTTGACGGCGCGTCCATTGATGCCGGCCTTCGTATGAAAAATGTGACAACGTTGGTCGTCATCTTGTTGATGTTGGAGTGTCAAGACTTTGGAGACAACAAGGTTGGGGCTTGAGTCGTTGTCGCAAAACACTTGATGGTCTTCGTCTTCATTCACTTGGCGATGCATAGCGACATGCTCAAGTGCTTCCATCTCATCATCGCTCATGGAGTCATAAGATCCGTCGTCGTAGATGATCATGGTGCGAACGGTCTTGCACTCAAATGACTTGTGGCATCGTCCTTGGCACTTGAAGCATTTGATGGAGCTCGTCTTGTTGTTATCTTCGGTTGGAGTTGTAGTAGAGGAAGCTCTTGGCTTGAAGTTGTTGGTAGAATGTGGACGACTCGATGTAGTCGCATTCTTGTAGCTTGACTTGTCACCGAAGTTTGTAGAAGGCTTGGTAGAGGTAGGAGGAGTAGTCGAAGTCGTTGAAGCTTGGTTGTAGGAGCCGTAGTTCTTGGAGTTGAACTTGGAGTACTTGTAGTCCTCTTGAACTTGTCGCTCCGCTTTAGTTGCTTGGTGTACTAGCTCGAGGAGATTGTTGTATGGTTGGAAGTCCGCAATCTTCTTGATAGGATATTTGAGTCCATTCAAGAATCTCGCCATTGTTTGCTCGTCATCTTCCGTGATGTTTGCTCGTATCATGGCAATCTCCATCTCCTTGTAGTACTCTTCAACGGACTTGGTTCCTTGCTTGAGGAGTTGTAGCTTCTTGAACAAGTCACGGTTGTAGTGTGTAGGCACGAAGCATGCTCTCATCACTTCCTTCATTTGAGCCCAAGTGGTGATAAGAGGTTCGCCTTTGGCTTCTCTTCTTTCAATGATTTGCTCCCACCAAATGAGAACATAGTCTTGGAACTCAAGTGATGCCATTGCGATCTTCTTCTCTTCATCGAAGTTGTGAAGGCGAAAGATCTTGTCAACCTTCAATGCCCATGAGAGATAGTCTTCGGGATCAATGCTTCCGGAAAACTTTGGCATGGTGAACTTGAGCTTGCCATAGCGATGCTCGTCATTGTTTCCTTGCCTATTGGGAGGGCGATCTCGATTTTGGCGGTTTGCCATATCTTGTTGCTCTTGAGGATGTAGATGTTCTTGTTGGGGTTGTTGCTCTTGCCGTGCTTGAGGAGGAGCTTCTTCTCGCATTCTTGCTTGATGGCGCCTCTCTTGCATCTCATCGCGAAGGAAATCCTCTTCTTGACGAGTGTGTCGAGTGCGGGCTGCTACATTGCGATGTGCATCTTGTAAAGCACGTTGCGCCTCCATAGCTTGAGCTTCTCGACGTTGTTGTGCTTGGCGGTTAGCCTCCGCATCTTGTTCTTCTTGATATTGACATGCTCGCTCTTCTTGTTGTTGGTGTAGTCGTTGCCGTTCTTGTGCTTGCTCAAGTGTAGCTTGGTTGTGACGACGTCGGCTTTCTTGCTCGTCGAATAGCTCTTGTGAACTCTTGTCATGTAGATGTTGCCGGTGGTCATGTCGAGCTTGACGTGCGGCTTGACGAAGAGTGTTGGAAGTAGGTGTGCTTGAGTCTTTCGTGGAGTCGGTGTGTCGACTTGAGCGGCTTCGTCTTTGAGATGATGTTGAGGAAGAACGTCGGTTAATAATCAATGTCCGGAGCTCGTTGTATTGAGTAGACATGTTGGTGTTGAGGAGGTCGATTTGCTCCTTAGTGCTTTGTTGGAATTGGCGCGCGTCCTCGGCGACTTGACCAATGTACTCGCGCATAGCTTCACTCTCTTGATGTAGAGCTCGTTGGACACCGAAGAGATGTAGTTTGGTGACGTAGTTGTTCGCTTCTTGAGGATCGTCGAAGATCGGGTTGTAAGATGAACTTGGCCTATCCATCATCACAAGCAAGTATGTGAGTGGTAGAAAAGGAGAAGACAATATCAATGTACCGTAACCGAGGTTGAAAATGGATCAATGATCACACAAGAATGTAACCCGGAAATAGCACTATTGGTATCACTTCGTGTGGATTCTCACACCTACACAAGTAAAGCTTTGAGAGGAGCTTGGTTAGGATGTGGCACAAATTCAATGCAATCGTCAAAGTGACTCAAAGATGTTGAAAATGGTTCACAAATTTGCTCATGCAACAAGTAGATCACTAGCAAAGGTAGCACACGGAACACACGCACGGATAGATAAATGTGGTTGTGTAACCAAGGGTGAGCGAAAATGTGGAAAACCACGGAAAATGCTCGTGTTGCACAACACTAGAGAGACGCTAACCGATTGCTTAATAGGCGGATACGCACTTGTGCACGACCTATAAGAGGCAAAACGTAACGACTAACTATCACAAGTATGCTATGAGTGTATGATGTGCCGATGCTTGAGTACAAGATGAGGTTGCTATGATGTATGATCTCTTTGGATGCAAGGCGTATGATGTTATTGTTTCTTTGCTTTGGTTGGCTCGTTTGCTTAGAAGCTTGTGAGCTCTTTCTTTGGATACTTATGCATGCTTCTCGGATCGAGGTAGCTATTGTGTATGCGGAGCACTCTTGTGGCACACGGAGATATGCAAGATACCAAGATGATGTGATGTTACTCACAATGATGTAGTATGCAATATCTATTACTATCACTAGTGTGCACAAGTGTCGTGGCCCGGCAATACTCAAATGGCTAGTCTCAATGGGAAAGCTACACAAAGATGGTTCATAGGGTGACAATGCAATTGCAAGGTAGGATGAGCGAAGTGTCGTCGATGTTACCGTCCTTGCCGAAGTTGAGCGGTGGTGTTGTCGAAGTCTTGCCGTCCCAAGGTAGCCTAAACATCCAAGGAAACGGTGAAACCACAACTCAAGTATCCAAGGCGAAAGGAGACAAACTTTTCAAACTCGGAGCGGGTAAGCGATGGAGGTTGCGGAAGGTGGGATGAAGGGTAAGTGGTAGCGGAAGGTGGAACGTAACTGAACAAGTTCAGCTGCGTCAGGTTTTGTCGGACGTCCGGAAGTTACCGGTCGTCCGGTCGGTCGAAAGGGGTCGGACGTCCGGTAGTGGCCGAAAATCCGGTAAAAGCTTCTGTAAGCGGGTTGCCGGTCGTCTGGTGTTTAGCGGACGTCCGGTGTCTCGAGAGGTGCCGGACGTCCGGCAAACGTCGGTCGTCCGGTAGGTTTTGGACTGGGGTTGGTGGGATCCGTGGCGAAAATGGTGAAACGTGGTCGGATTTGCGGTGGGAAAAGGGTGAGAAGGTGGGGAAATGCTAGATCGACACGTGGCACAGCAAATCCATGGAACAAAGTCAACAAAATCTTGCCAAATCAACAGATCACAAAAAAAATTTGGGGCTCTTTTTGTGGGGAATTTTTGGAAATTGGGAAGAACACAACAAAAACAAGCTAGAAAACAAAGTGTGGGGCTCCAAAATCGTGATCAACCTTTGCTCTAGATACCATATGATATAGGGTGGAACCCTAATCAGCGGATCTTTCACGTTTTGGAGGGTGGCACACGATGAGCACGGGGAACACAAGGAGAAAGACGGGGAAAACACAAGAGGAAACACTCAATCAACACGAAGATAATCACACAAGCGCTAGATTCGTGATACAAAGTCGAGGTACACGATCCAAAGTCAACAACGGTGATACAAAGATAGTCTTCTCCCGGAGGAGGTCTTGATATCCCTGGGGGATCTTCTCCGATGAAGGAGGTCCTGAATCCGTGGTGGATCTTCTCCGTAGAGGCGCACCGTCTCGTGGGAGAAATCCACACAAGTCTGAGAAATGAGCTAAACCACAGCTACCTCCAAAATGTGGGAGTCAACGGGTATATATTACACAAGCGGTCGCCGTCGTAGTGGACGTCCGTGGGTTACCGGACGTCCGGTGGTTCCGGATGGACCGGACGTCCGGTAATCCTCGGATTTCCGCTATTTAGCTTATGTAGTCGTTGTCACGGACGTCCGGTGGCTTCCGGTCGTCCGGTCGTCTGGGGGAGGCCGGACGTCCGGTGTCTTCCGGTCGTCCGATGCCTGGGAGTCGCCGGTCGTCCGGTGCAGGCCGGACGTCCGGTGCCTGTAGCATCTTCAGCCTTCCTTCTTCTTGTCTCGTGTACTTGTCGGGCCTGTCATCTTGAGCATCGAGTAGAGCTGTCCCGTGGCCTTCGTCCAAGCACCTGAGTATGCATAGAGTCTCTGATGAAGGTAGAAGCCATGTCTCAAGTGAATCCGAAAGATGTAAAGAGAGGAGCGAGGTCACCTCGGACTCGAAAGCTCTTGCACGGGCTCTAGTCATGGGTCCTTTGGGCGCTTGATGAGGCGATGAGGGGTCCATGGGGATGACCCTAGGATACACCGTATCAACAAAGATTTTGCCACTACCGAAAGAGCCCTAGAGAAGGAGTTACCCTAAAGATCTGAGAAGACCGACACTGCCAACACTAAGGATGAAGTACTTGAGTTTTGAAGGAACTATAACCCTGTTTCTAAGTGTGGTAGCACACTAGACCATACCAGTCAATGATTTGTTAGGAGACCCCCAAACCCTAACCTATTTCTTGCTAGCCTTTCCGAATCTCGAGGACAAGATTCATTTTAAGTGTTACTTTGACAAACTCTGTTTGCTCTTGTTGTTGTAAATATGTAAGCCAGTGTAACATCCCAAAATTCTAAATTTTGGAATGTTATAATAAATAGATAGATTTGATTGCTTGTTGATGTGCTGAGTGAAATTGAGTGAAATTTGAAACTTTTGAAAGTTAAACGAGAGGGAATAAAATGACTTTCCCAAAACTTTCACATTGCCTTTATGATCTCCGGGAATTCAATTTCTTTTCAACACAAAACCCTAGAGTGAAGATAATATGACTTCTTCCATTTATTTTAAATGATAAAGGGCTTTGAAAGGATTTTGAATTTCATCCTCGAAATATTTTCGATTCAGAAACTTTAAGCAACTCAATGATTTTTCCCGAGAGAAGATAAAATGACTTCTTCAAATTATAGGAAATATGAGTTGGAGGTTTTCTGAAATTTTCTATAACTCATTAAAAAAATTGAGTTATTTGGGTTTTATTCAAATTATTTTTCTCCAAAAATAAAATATATGGAAATTAGAGTAACATGATTCCCTACAGCAGAAAATTGGAGTTAAATGAATTTGAATCCTTTTGGTATTTTAAAAATGTTTTTTATTGGATTTTATTGCGACAGTAGGACTTTTTGATTTATTAGAATTTGTGAGCATTTTATTTGACAGTAGAAAAATGTTCATGTTGTAGGGTTTGTTTTTCTGAAAATTTTGATATATTATATGCCTATATATTATTTTATTTTAATTTGCTTTATTTATTTTTATTTCTGTCTGTTAAAAAAAGTTCTGCGCCGAACTGGGCCGGCCCAGCCGAGCCAGACTAGCCCAGCTCGCCCGTCGTCCCCAACAGGGACTCCGCTAGGAGTCCGCCCGCCCGTCGCCTCGGCGTCCGTGCCTTGCACGCCACGCCTCGCGCCTTGCCCCCTCCTACACGAAACGCCGCCGCCCTCTCTGCCTATAAAGGCCTGTAACATCCCAAATTTTCAATTTGGAATGTTATACATAGATCATATTTGCATTGCATGCTTTTGCATTTTGTTTGTGGCGTTCCTCGAAATTCTAAGCAACTCAAGGACCTACGGAGAGAGTTGGGAATTTTACCGTTTTTGTATTTGAGTTCGCTCGAATACCGGTACGAGGACAGTGTGATTCTAATTATTTTTCTCTCCTAAAAATATTTCTAAATGCCAAATATGAGCGAAGATAATATGACTTCTCCAAAATAACAGAAATATTGGAGGAAAAATGTTAAAATCACTTTTGGTAATTTTTCTGGATTTATTTGCGGATTTATTTGCATAGGAAAATGCGCATTTTTCAAAATTGCATTTAGGTCCGGGAAAATGTTCACTTTGTCCTAAATATTATTAGAGGACGGTGAAAATTTATTTCGGGAATTTTGGAGTCCGTTTGGTATTTCTTTCGTTAGTTTTTCTGCGCCGGGACTCTATTAGAAAAAAAAAGTGAACCGACTTAGGATTCGTGTAGGAGTAGGACTTTGGGCTTTATAAGCCAGCGCCCCCGGCCCGTTTCGCCCCAGCCCAGCCGCCGCCCCCTGCCTAACCCTAGCCGCTCCGCGCCGCCGCCGCCGCCAGCCGCCGCCCCGCGCCGCACCCCGCGCCGCCACCTCCCGCCGCTGCCACCGCCCGCACGGCGCCGCGCCGCCGCCGCCCGCGCCGCGTCGTCGCCGCCCCGCCGCCGGAGCCGAGGTAGAAACCGCCGCCGCCATCGGTTTTGTTTTCAAAAGACCGATCGGTTTTTTTAGGAAAACCCTAGATCTGTTTTTTTATTTAGATAGATCGGTTCGGTTTTTCCGTCGGTTTAGTTATTTAGCGGATGTTCGTCCGTATGTTCGTTTTAACGAACGGTTTTCGTTAGTTAGCCACAGACACCGAGCGTTCGTTCGTTAGCCTGTTCGTCCGTTTTCTTTTTCGGGGTATTTATCCGCGATTATTCCGATCGTGATTTCTGCTGCATTAGTCAGACCCTCACACATTGCATGAGTAGGACCAATTAACTTGTGGGATTGGGAAGTAGTTTGAGGTAGTACCTATTACCTGCATTACATTCAAACCTTTGGGAGTTACTTCTACGTTTGCTGATAGGACATGCTATGCTCGTAGACGTGGATTGGGTGAGTGAAATCCATGACAGATGTGAGTTTGTTAATTAATGGTTAAACTTAATGTGGCAACATTAATACACATCTGGGTGGATTGAGGCACCTGGGTATTCCCGCGATTGCCTGTTTTTCTTTTGGACCGCCACCCAGGCTCAAAGGGATCATGAGATTATTCATACTAGAAACTTCCGTGTGCAGCCACAATGCTATTATGGGCTCTAGCATAGTATGAGTAAGTCGTGCGAACTCTTACAGTGGTGGACTAGCAGATGTAGGGGATGTAGGTTGGTACGGTCCGCCCGATCGTAAGGTGCTAGCGCTTTTGAAAGACTATGTCTCGGTCATCCGTTTCTCAAACACCATGCAGTGCGAGAAACCAAACGGAGGCGATCGAGTCTTGTGGGAAAAGTGCACAAACCTCTGTAGAGTGTACAAACTGATCATGATTAGCCGTGTCCCCGGTTATGGACGTCTTGAGTATCTAGTACTAGGATTTTCATGTGCATCTCATCATGTTACTCTAATTTAATATTGTTGGGTTTAATGATGAACTTTAATTGGGGTTGAGAGGATGTCTATCTTCTCAACGATGTTTCAACTACCATGTTAGTTAATTAAAATATATTCCTTTGAAGTAGGGAAAATTTGGCTTTACGCAAAAACTTAACCATAGAGCTTTCCACCAGCCATATTGCATACAGTATAACTTTACTTCCATTGCATTCTCTTGTGTTACCTTGCCAGCATATTCCATGTGCTGACCCGTTTTCGGGCTGCAATGTTTCATGTTGCAGACTTTTCAGACGACGAGTAAGATGCCCTTTTAGGTCGTGGTTCTATACTCAGTGATGCCGCTGGAGTTGATGGACTCACTTATCTTCCAAGCCTTCCGCTGTTATCGTATTAGATGGCCTTCAGCCACATTATTTGTAATAAATTCATCGTTGGACTATCTATGTAATAAGTGTGTGATTGCTACTCTGTTATAAATCCTTCAAGTATTGTGCGTGTCAGCATTACTGATCCAGGGATGACACTGATGCACAGAGATCAGACTGTTTGAGGTCTGGTCGCTACAAGATGGTATCAGAGCACACGCTGACTGTAGGACACGACCACTAAGACAAGCCCTAGAGCACAATTCACTCTTCTCTTTTCTGGCTCCTCATCTTTTCTACTCTTTAGGATGGTGGAAGCAAAGCACAAGTTCATGCAACCGGATGATGACACGCCATTTGGACGACACCTGAAGGAAGTCACAAGATATCTCAATATTGGACTACTAAGTTTCACCGGAACCTACAATGCCACTCTACCTGAGGAGGAGCGTTGGTTGATTCAAGCTCAAGTTCCAGGAAGGACGTTCGCACCCGTCACCTCACTCATAGCATTTTCCTTTAATGCACCTACATGGAGCCTAGGAAGGAGTATGGCAGCCCACATTGCTATGGGAAGGATTGGAGAAGTCTACAAGCAGGAGCTAAAGGACACCATCTACCAGATTTGTGGACGCCGAGATGAGAATTGTGATATGATTAGCACCCGGAAGGATAGGTCCATTGCAGCATTCATCCAGGAGTTGAACCACCACATTCGTCGCCAGGAGCACCAGATGTGTACTGGGATGATAGACTTGAAGAAAGCCCTAAATAGGAATTTGGAGCTAGAAGAAGAACTCAAGTCTACACGCGACGGATATGAGGAGGAGATGAAGATACTTGTGGAGAAGAATGATGATTTGACCCGAGAGTTAGGGATACTCATGGGAGAAGAAGACAAGGAAGAAGAACCCAAGGAGATACCACCGGAGGACTATATCATCATAGATGACACGGATTCGGAAGCTGGGGATAGCAAGGATGAAGACTATGAAGATGAAGCTGGAGCAGATATTATGGAATCCTCTGCCGATCAATATTTTTAGATGACCACCCTGTGACTAGTAGTTTACCTCCATATATTAGATTTAGAGCACCTTTGTAACGATCATTAGATTTGTAAGACCTTGTTTGAAATTGATTGGTGTGATATGATTGTGTGTTTGTCTCATGTGCATATGGGTAGTGATTTTCCCTTAGACCTCTTTTCTGTTCTAATCTCTTCCCTCTACACCCATCAGATGCCTCCAAGACATGAATTCGAGTTTCCCCCTGAGCTCACTCAGTTGATCCAGCAGCAGAACACCCTGATGCAACTTCTTGTCCAGAACACTCAGAACAACCACAACAACAACAACAACAACAACAACAACCCTCCAACACCACCAGCCGTGGACAACCTGACACGTTTCTTAAGGTTGCAACCACCCGTGTTTGCTAGCAGCATTGAACCAATAGTGGTTGATGACTGGCTACGCAAGATTGGAAGGGATTTAACCACCGCCAATTGCTCGGAGGCTGAGAAGGTGAGATTTGCCGCACACCAGTTGTCTGGACCAGCCGCAGCATGGTGGGAGAACTACACAGCCACTTACCCCGTAGCCAATGTGACTTGGGATCAGTTTCAGCAAGCTTTTCGTACCGCCCATGTCTCAACCGGAGCCATGAGTATGAAGAAGCAGGAGTTTCGCAATTTGCGCCAAGGGAATCGTACTGTGGCTCAGTACGTGGATGAGTTTAGTACCCTATCTCGTTATGCCCCAGATGATGTGGCCACAGATGCCAAGAAGCAGGAGAGATTCATGGAAGGGCTGAATGATGAGATGAGTGTACAGTTGATGGTGGCAACTTTCAATAATTACCAGGAGTTGGTTGACTGCGCCCTAATGATTGAAAGGAAGCATCAATAGATTGAGAGTCGCAAGAGGAAGTATGGGCAAGGAAAGTATAATTCTGGAGCTCAGCAGAAGCCTCGTTTTACCCCTAAAGCAGTAGGACAGTTTCAACATACCCATGGAGGAGGTAGCTCGCACAATCACAATGGCACCAAGAATGGGAATGGAAATGGAGCCAATGGAAACCAGAACCGCCCTACACCGTCCACACCCACCAAGAGGGATTTTAGCCATGTCACTTGTTATAAGTGCGGGAAGAATGGACATTACGCCAATGAATGCCCAGAAGTTAAGAATGGGAACGACAATGGAAGCACCGGGAAGAAGCCCAACCCGTTCAACAAAGGACAAGTGAACCACGTGACTGTGGAGGAGGTAGAGGAGCAACCAGATGCGGTTATAGGTAAGTTCTTAGTTAAGACCTTTACTGCACTCGTTCTTTTCGATACTGGTGCATCGCATTCATATATTTCAAGGGGATTCGTGGATAAGTATAAGCTGCCGACCCAAGCCCCTAGATCGCCCATGTTAGTAACCTCACCAGGAGCGGAGTATATGGCTAAGTCATGGTGTGATCAGTTGCCCCTAAGGATTGGTAATTACATTTTCCCTTCAGACCTAATAGTATTGGAATCTCAAGGACTGGATGTGATATTAGGCATGGATTGGTTATCTAAGTATGGAGGGAATATTGAATGTGCCAGTTAGACCATTTTGCTTACCACACCGGAAGGAAGAAGGATCAAGTATGTATCCCGGCATGAGTCAAAGAGGAGTAGGTTAAATTCCTTGTCAGGGGTTGTTCAGGAGGAAGTGCCAGTAGTGAAGGATTATCCGGATGTGTTTCCAGAGGAGTTACCTGGCATGCCACCGCATAGATATATAGAGTTTTTGATTGAACTTTTGCCAGGCACCGGGCCAATTTCTAAGAGACCATATAGGATGCCCGCAAAGGATTTGGAGGAAATTAAGAAACAGATTAAGGAGTTACTGGATAAAGGATTCATCCGCCCAAGTTCTTCGCCTTCGGGTTCGCCGGTACTTCTAGTGGAGAAGAAGGATGGATCGTTAAGAATGGTTGTTGATTACCGCGGATTGAATGAAGTAACGATCAAGAATAAGTACCCATTGCCAATGATCAATGATCTATTCGATAGGTTGCAAGGAGCTAAGGTATTTTCCAAGATCGATCTGCAATCAGGGTACCATCAATTGAAGATTCGAGAGCAAGATATCCCTAAGACGGCCTTTACCACTAGGTATGGGTTGTACGAGTATACCGTTGTCGTTTGGTCTGACGAACGCACCGGCATACTTTATGAACCTGATGAACAAAGTGTTTATGGAGTATTTGGATAAGTTCGTTGTAGTGTTCATAGATGATATACTGATCTTCTCGAAGGATGGAGAGGAGCATGCAGAGCATTTGCGTTTGGTATTGGAGAAGCTCAGAGAACATCAGTCATATGCCAAGTTTAGAAAATGTGAGTTTTGGTTGAAGGAAGTCGGATTCCTCGGACATGTTATATCCGGAGAAGGAATAGCAGTAGATCCCACCAAGGTGGACACTGTGACCAATTGGGAAGCACCGACAACAGTTGGAGAGATCCGGAGTTTTCTTGGACTCGCAGGATACTACAGGAGATTCATCGAGAATTTCTCGAAGATTGCAAAGCCAATGATGGAGTTGTTAAAGAAGGACACCAAGTTTAGTTGGACGGAAGAATGTGAGGCCAGTTTTTAGGAATTAAAGAAACGTTTGGTCTCATCCCCTGTGTTGATTCTGCCAGATCAACATAAGGATTTTGAGGTGTACTGCGACGCTTCACGTCGAGGACTTGGAGTTGTTCTTATGCAGGAAGGAAGAGTTGTTTCGTATGCTTCACGACAACTGAAACCTCATGAGATGAACTATGCCACCCACGATTTGGAGTTAGCAACCGTAGTGCATGCATTGAAGACGTGGAGACATTTTCTCATTGGAAACCATTGTGAAGTATATACGGATCACAAGAGTCTGAAGTATATATTCACTCAAAAGGAGTTGAATCTTAGGCAAAGGAGATGGCTGGAACTCATTAAGGATTATGACATGAGATTGCATTATCATCCCAGAAAGGCTAACGTGGTAGCCGATGTGCTAAGCCGTAAGAACCATGTCAATACCCTAATGATGGAGGAATTTCCAAAGGAGTTAGCCGAGGACCTACGAGAACTACGGTTGGAGATAGTTCCGAGAGGCTATGTAGCAACACTAGAAATCCAGTCTACCCTAATGGATAAAATCAGAGAAGCTCAGAAAGCTGACAAGGAGGTTGTCGCTATAAAGGAGAGGATGAGCGAAGGAAAAGCTAAAGGTTTTCGTGAGGATGAACATGACACCCTATGGTTTGAGGATCGAATCTATGTGCCTAATGACCCGGAGATCAGGAAGTTGATTTTACAGGAGGCCCATGATTCACCATACTCGATTCACCCAGGAAATACCAAGTTGTATTTGGATTTGAAGGATATTTTCTGGTGGACCGGTATGAAGAAGGATATTGCGGAGTATGTAGCAGTTTGTGATGTATGTCAGAGAGTGAAGGCAGAACATCAGAAGCCAGCAGGATTGGTACAACCTATGCCAATACCCGAATGGAAGTGGGAGAAGCTTGGCATGGATTTTATCACCAGATTACCCAGGACCAAAGCACGATATGATTCAATCTGGGTAGTAGTAGACCGATTGACGAAGGTAGCCCACTTTATCCCTGTGAAAACCACCTATACCAGTGCAAAGTTGGCAAAGATATACATGTCCCAAATTGTATGTCTGCACGGAGTTCCGAGGAGCATCGTATCAGATAGAGGAACCCAGTTTACCTCAAAGTTCTGGAATCAGTTACATGAAACTTTGGGTACCAGGCTAGAGTTTAGCACAACATTTCATCCGCAGACAGATGGACAGACGGAGAGAGTAAATCAGATTTTGGAGGATATGCTAAGAGCCTGTGCATTAGATTATGGATCTAGTTGGGATGGCAACTTGCCCTACGTGGAGTTCTCATACAACAACAGTTACCAGGCCAGTTTGAAGATGGCACCGTTCGAGGCATTGTATGGAAGGAGATGCCGAACACCGTTGTCGTGGGACGAAGTTGGAGATCGACAGTTGTTTGGACCAGACTTAATCAAAGAGTCTGAGGAGAAGGTGAAGTTAATCCGAGATAGACTGAAAGTAGCACAGTCCAGGCAGAAGAGTTATGCAGACTTGGAGCGCAAAGAGATAACCTATGAAATCGGAGATAGAGCATACCTGAGAGTATCGCCTCTGCGAGGAGTCAAACGTTTCGGAGTTAAAGGGAAGTTAGCCCCGAGATTTGTGGGACCTTACCGTGTTTTGGAACGCATGGGAGAGGTTGCCTACAAGTTGGAATTGCCCGAAGGATTGTCAGGAGTGCACGACGTGTTTCACGTTTCCCAGCTTAAGAAGTGCCACGCAGAGATGGCCGACATACCGTTTAGAGACATAGTACCCCTGGAAGCAATTCAGTTGGACAGTGATCTGACTTACGAGGAGAAGCCGGTTAAGATTCTCGAATTTTCGAGCAGAGTCACTCACAGTAAGGTTATCAAGTTTTGCAAAGTTCAGTGGAGTCACCACACCGAGGAAGAAGCCACCTGGGAACGAGAAGATGATATACGCAAGGACCACCCACACCTGTTCTCTAGCCAAGTCGAATCTCGAGGGCGAGATTCATTCTAAGGGGGGTAGGTTTGTAACATCCTAAATTTTTAATTTGGAATGTTATACATAGATCATATTTGCATTGCATGCTTTTGCATTTTGTTTGTGGCGTTCCTCGAAATTCTAAGCAACTCAAGGACCTACGGAGAGAGTTGGGAATTTTACCGTTTTCGTATTTGAGTTCGCTCGAATACCGGTACGAGGACAGTGTGATTCTAATTATTTTTCTCTCCTAAAATATTTCTAAATGCCAAATATGAGCGGAGATAATATGACTTCTCCAAAATAACAGAAATATTGGAGGAAAATGTTAAAATCACTTTTGGTATTTTTCTGGATTTATTTGCGGATTTATTTGCATAGGAAAAATGCGCATTTTTCAAAATTGCATTTAGGTCCGGGAAAAATGTTCACTTTGTCCTAAATATTATTAGAGGGCGGTGAAAATTTATTTCGGGAATTTTCGAGTCCGTTTGGTATTTCTTTTGTTAGTTTTTCTGCGCCGGGACTCTATTAGAAAAAAAAATGAACCGACTTAGGATTCGTATAGGAGTAGGACTTTGGGCTTTATAAGCCAGCGCCCCCGGCCCGTTTCGCACCAGCCCAGCCGCCGCTCCCTGCCCTAACCCTAGCCGCGCCGTGCCGCCGCCGCCAGCCACCAGCCTCCGCCCCACCGCCTGCTGCCACCGCCGCGGCGCCGCGCCGCGCCGCCACCTCCCGCCGCTGCCACCGCCCGCACCGTGCCGCGCCGCCGCCGCCCGCGCCGCGCCGTCGCCGCCCCGCCGCCGGAGCCGCCGGACCTCGCCGCCATCGGTTTTTTTCAAAAGACCTATCGTTTTTTTAGGAAAACCCTAGATCTGTTTTTTTATTTAGATAGATCGGTTCGGTTTTCCGTCGGTTTAGTTATTTAGCGGACGTTCAATTTAACGAACGATTTTCGTTAGTTAGCCGCAGACAGCGAACGTTCGTTCGTTAGCCTGTTCGTCCGTTTTCTTTTTCGGGGTATTTATCCGTGATTATTCCGATCGCGATTTCTGCCCTGATCTTGTTTTTCGTTTTTCTTTTCGCTCGAGAGTCGGAATCAGGTGATTCAAAATCCCAGATCTTCGTCTTGAAGCCCTCTTTACGTTTAATCAACTGGAACAAGATTTTGGCTACTGTAAAATTTGACTTTAGGCCAACTAGTAAACCGGAGCTCGTTTCTTTTGCAGTTTGAGTTTCGTTGCCTCTTCGAGTTGATTCTTTTTGCAAACTGGAGTTCTTAAGTTGAACTTTCAGGTTAGATCTCTTATTTGAGTTTTACCCGTGCATTAGTTAAGTACTTATTGTGTGCTTGTTTGATTGCGACAGAGTACCCGGAGTGCGACGCTTGCTACTTTGAATCTCTAGGTTTTGCGGATCATCAGCAAGGCAAGTAACACTTTGATCATGCTTTCCAATTACCCAATTTTCATTGCATTAGTCAGACCCTCACACATTGCATGAGTAGGACCAATTAACTTGTGGGATTGGGAAGTAGTTTGAGGTAGTACCTATTACCTGCATTACATCAAAACCTTTGGGAGTTACTTCTACGTTTGCTGATAGGACATGTTATGCTCGTAGACGTGGATTGGGTGAGTGAAATCCATGATAGATGTGAGTTTGTTAATTAATGGTTCAACTTAAGGTGGCAACATTAATACACATCTGGGTGGATTGAGGCACCTGGGTATTCCGGCGATTGCCTGTTTTTCTTTTGGACCGCCACCCAGGCTCAAAGGGAACATGAGATTATTCATACTAGAAATTTCCGTATGCAGCCACAATGCTATTATGGGCTCTAGCATAGTATGAGTAAGTCGTGCGAACTCTTACAGTGGTGGACTAGCAGATGTAGGGGATGTAGGTTGGTACGGTCCGCCCGATCGTAAGGTGCTAGCAATTCTGAAAGACTATGTCTCGGTCATCCGTTTCTCAAACACCATGCAGTGCGAGAAACCAAACGGAGGCGATCGAGTCTTGTGGGAAATGTGCACAAACCTCTGCAGAGTGTACAAACTGATCATGATTAGCCGTGTCCCCGGTTATGGACGTCTTGAGTATCTAGTACTTGGATTTTCATGTGCATCTCATCATGTTACTCTAATTTAATATTGTTGGGTTTAATGATGAACTTTAATTGGGGTTGAGAGGATGTCTATCTTCTCAACGATGTTTCAACTACCATGTTAGTTAATTAAAATATATTCCTTTGAAGTAGGGAAAAATTGGCTTTACGCAAAAACTTAACCATAGAGCTTTCCACCAGCCATATTGCATATAGTATAGCTTTACTTCCATTGCATTCTCTTGTGTTACCTTGCCAGCATATTCCATGTGCTGACCCGTTTTCGGGTTGCAACGTTTCATGTTGCAGACTTTTCAGACGACGAGTAAGATGCCCTTTTAGGTCGTGGTTCTATACTCAGTGATGCCGCTGGAGTTGATGGACTCACTTATCTTCCAAGCCTTCCACTGTTATCGTATTAGATGGCCTTCAGCCATATTATTTGTAATAAATTCATCGTTGGACTATCGATGTAATAAGTGTGTGATTGCTACTCTGTTATAAATCCTTCAAGTACTGTGCGTGTCAGCATTACTGATCCAGGGATGACACTGATGCACAGAGATCAGACTGTTTGAGGTCTGGTCGCTACAAGGCCGAGGCCTCGCTACCCCGTCGCCCCTCCTCTCGCTGCCCCGCCGCCGCGCTCTTCTGCCGCCGCCGCCTCGCTTCGCCTCCGCCACCGCGCTCTGCCTCGCCTGCCCTCGCCTCGCCTCTCGCCTATGTAGCCGCGCCGCTTCCGTCGCCGCCGCCGCTCACCGGCGAAGCTGCCGCCTTTGCCGCCGGCCAGAGCTCACCGCCGGCCGGATCTGAGCCCGACCCGCACCGGTCCGACCCGATCCGCCCGGTTTTCTTCGCCGAACCGGTGGGTTTCCTTCCGAAAACCCCATTGGTAAAACCGCTCCGGTTTTTCTTTTAGGTTAGGTTTTTCTTCGGTTTTGTTTTGTTTTTTATAGTTAGATCTATCTAGAGGACGTTCACTGGTTAGGTCTTAATAGTAAGTGTTCGTTCATTAGTTCTTTCAATTTAATTTCAGAAGCAACAGTAGATGGTTTATTATTAGGCTTCATTTGTTGCTCAAATTCTTTTGCCACAATCTGATTTTCACTCTTATTTTTCTCCTGTTTTGCTTTATTAGCTCTATTAATATCATCTTTCAAAATGGAATCAGGAGTCATAGGAAGCAAAGTAATATTTTTATCCTTATGAACAAGAGTATACTGATTGTTTCTACCATGGTGTACAGAATTTTTATCAAATTGCCATGGTCTACCAAGTAATAAGGAACATGCTTGCATAGGTAACACATCACAATCAACATAATCCACATATGTAGAGATACTAAAATGCACACGAACAGTACGTGTTACCTTAACCTTGCCGTTGTTGTTGAACCATTGGATGTAGTAAGGATGTCGATGTGGTCTTGTGGTGAGAGATAGCTTCTCCACCATCTCCATGCTAGCCAAGTTGTTGCAACTCCCTCCATCTATGATCACGCGAACAGAACGTTCCTTCACAACTCCCTTTGTATGGAACAAATTATGCCTCTGATTTTGCTCAGCTTGTGTAACCTGCACACTAAAAACACGTTGAGCAACTAAACATTCATACCTGTCAGCATCTTCAGGAGCCATGTATTGCGTCTCATGATCAGAATCGTCTCCACCGTGTTCTTCACGTGTAATAAGAGCCAAAGTCTCCTCATCATAGTCACTAGCGGATTCATATCCACCATCCTCAATAGCAATCATCACACGCTGAGATTTGCAATCTCTTGCAAAATGTCCTCTTCCCTTACAACGACGACAAATAATATCACTGGTGTGCCCTGTTGATGCCATGGAATAAGAAGAACTCTGTGCAGGCCCAATAGGTGTGCTCTTGGCAGATAATGGTGGTTGTGCCTGCTTCCTTGTATCACGGATGGAGGTAACAGCTGATGGAGGTGTCGGTGCAGTAGAATGTGTGGAAGTAGAGGATGCACGTGGTGTCCATGATGAAGGTCGACCTGCAGAAAAGTTAGTCCGCGCCAATGCCTGTCGATCCTGCACTTCATGTTCAGCTTTACAAGCAAGATGGACGAGTGATATTAGTATAATCCTTATACTCTAGAATGGTCTGAATCTCTCTATTTAATCCACCCATAAAACGTGCAAGCATTGCTTCATTCTCCTCAACAATACCACATCTAATCAGGCCAGTTTGTAATTGCTGATAATATTCTTCTACATAATTTTTTCCTTGTCTTAAGCGCTGCAGTTTTTGAAGTAATTCACGTTGATAATATGGTGGAACCCAACGAGTACGCATAGCAGTTTTCAAAGCAGCCCAAGTAGCTGGAACAGGATATAATCTACAATGTTCAGACCACCAAACACATGCAAAACTAGTGAAAGCACAAACAGCAGCAGGAACACGTCTCTCCTCGGGATAGTTTAAACATGTAAAACGTTGTTCAGTTTGTAACTCCCAAGTAAGATATATATCAGGAACATATCTACCGTCAAATGGTGGAATATTCAATTTCAGTTTAGGAAGATGGTCATGTACCTCAGGTGGTGGTGCAGCCCTACCGTTGCGATGATATGCATGAGGACGACCTGGTGGTGGTGGTGCTGGTTGTTGCACATAGTTCTGATTTTGGTCAACCTCATCCTCGTAATGGTCCTCCACCTCTGCAGTAGCAGCAGGAGCTACAGAAACATCAACAGCAGCACCAGAAGCTTGACCAGTCTCAAGGGGAACGCGCTGTGCTCGTCCCACTTGATTCGGAAGGCGCCGTTGTTGTTGTTGTTGTTGTTGAAGAGGTGGGACAGCTGCAGCAGCCGGTGGTGGTGGAAAACGCGCAAGCAATTCAGCAAACTTGTTATCGAGCTTTGTGTCAAACGTCTTCTCCATGCCATCTATCTTCTCCATGGCCGCGTCCAATGTGTTTAGCACATCTTGCAGCTGTTCACTCATCATTTGCTGAAACTTATCTTGAAGCTCCTTGTTCGTCAAGTTCTCCCAGTCGGTCTCGTCGACTTGTGATCCTGGCATGGTTAGCAGCAAATAGAAACACACAAGAATATGATCCTACAGACTACTAACAAGTGGTGGTGGTGGCGGGTGTCACAAATCCGTCAAGCAAATCTCAAATTCTTACCAGTTCTTACCCAGCAGCAGGCGGTGATCGGCAACCGATGTAGTCAAAACTCTCAAAGCTTGGATAGAGCGATTACCAGGGAGAGTCAAACGCACGATGTAGATGTATGTGGAGCTGGGAAGGCTTATAATATGGTAGCAAAAAGGGTCAGCAATAATCAATTCAGAGATGCAAAGGTGAATAAACGCTCAACGACGGTACTGTGCTGGTCCTAGGCTAGACCGTACTAGAGACGCGAGCCTAGAACACTAACGAAATCACGGTGCTGCACGTAATCAAGGGGAAAGCACACTCTGAATTTTTTTTCGCCTCTTTTTTTTTGCGCTCTTTTTTTTTGCGCTGCTTTTTTTTAGCCGAAAATCACTATAATGGCGAGTGTCTCAAAACACTTCCCAAGTCAAACTAAGATGATAGGCACGAAATTTTTTTGACGAATTTTTTTTCGGAATCAGGGCAGCGACGACGAAAAAGTGCGGTAAAAAAACGGTATGATGGCACGTGTCTCAAAAGACTCAAAAAAGACCAAAAATAGGATAGGGAAAAAAATTCACCTGTCGAAATTTTGGCCTAAAAACTGCCCGGGGGTCTCCAACCGAAACCTAGATGGATCTCGAGAACAAACCTAATATGAAAAGAACTCGGATTGGTGGTGGATATATGGTGGTAGGATATGGCAGCGGTGGTAGGTTATGGCAGCGGTGGTAGGTTATGGCAGCGGTGGTGGTATGTGGTGGCGGTGGTGGGATATGGCAGCGGTAGTGGTATGGCAGCGGCGATGAATATGGTGCGGTGGCGACGTGACAAACTGTGAACAGAACTCGAAACTCTAAAGAACTAGACGCTAAGACCAGCAACTTGACACGACGATGCAACCGCAAATTCAACAAAGCAAATACAGAAAAGATTATGCAATGGCTCAGACTGGTTCGGATATGATGAACTAACCCTAATTTTTTGTTTTGGCTTTTTCGTGGACTGTAGGTATGAAGAACAGACTCGATCTAATCTAAGAAAACTGTAAAATCTCACCGAGCAACCTGGAAATCTGATACCACTTGATAGAGGCAAAGGTGTCCCGTCTTTCGATGAGATGGTGGCTATCGTTTTGGAGGAAGTCGGCTTCGACGATCCGACTACGAACGTGCGAGGACGTCGCGCCTTAGCAATCGCTAAACCAACTCCGAGAGGTTGTTGACCACGCCGGAGCACGATCAACCTGACCACGAAGGTCTGTTTCCTGCAGGCAAACGAAGAACAAGCAAGAAACTAAGATTGCAATCTGGATATTGCGAATATAAGAGGAAAGCTTTATTGATCAAGGTGGGGTTCTGTGACGCCTTGGTCTGGTCGTTGAACACAAATGAAGTACGCGAAGTTGCAGCTATGGCGAACTTTTAATCTAAACAAAACCCAAAGTCTAAACGACGCCCTAAGGGCTGTATATATGAGGGAAAGAGGGGGGAATTTCGTGGCCCTTGGTGGAGGGGTCCGAAACCAACCCTAACTCTTGTTTCCCCACACATACGGACTCTAAAAACAGCCTATACTCAAGTATTTCGAAATTACATGGGCCTGGCCCAATAATAAGGTGACGCAGCACCTATAATAGCCTCTGGACGAAATTTATGAAGTGGCATGTTGTATATTTCGTCCAAGGCTTCTCGCACTCATTATGGTGGCTTCAAAGTCCTGAAATCATCAATTGAAACTCCATTCTTGTTCCCCTTGCGCATGCCATCATCTCCATGCTTGATCTTGCTCCAATGTTCATCCTTCTTGTCCAAGCTAGGCCCTTCATTTGTAAGCAAGACAAATGTATCCAATTTAGGCAGCATCATATTCTCATGAACATTAGATTCATTACCAAGAAACGAAAGTACCTGGTAATTTAATTGGCGTGCGCGAGCTCTAGTAATTGGTCCTGTATATGTGTCAGTTGGAGCTGTGGGTGTAACCTTGTTAGTGATGTCCTCATCATCCTCCCCTTTTTGAATTGAAGTCGTCCTCGACGGAAGCTCATCTTCCTCACCCAAGTAAGGCTTCAAATCTGCAATGTTAAATGTGGGACTAACCCCAAAATCTGCAGGCAGCTCAAGTTTATATGCATTATCATTTATTTTCTCTAACACCTTGAAAGGACCATCAGCACGTGGCATTAGCTTTGACTTGCGCAAATTAGGAAACCTATCCTTACGCAAATGTAACCAAACAAGATCTCCAGGTGTGATAGAGGCAAAGGTGTCCCGTCTTTCGATGAGATGGTGGTTATCGTTTTGGAGGAAGTCGACTTTGACGATCCGACTACGAACGTGCGAGGACGTCGCGCCTTAGCAATCGCTAAACCAACTCCGAGAGGTTGTTGACCACGCCGGAGCACGATCAACCTGACCACGAAGGTCTGTTTCCTGCAGGCAAACGAAGAACAAGCAAGAAACTAAGATTGCAATCTGGATATTGCGAATATAAGAGGAAAACTTTATTGATCAAGGTGGGGTTCTGTGACGCCTTGGTCTGGTCGTTGAACACAAACGAAGTACGCGAAGTTGCAGCTATGGCGAACTTTTAATCTAAACAAAACCCAAAGTCTAAACGACGCCCTAAGGGCTGTATATATGAGGGAAAGAGGGGGGAATTTCGTGGCCCTTGGTGGAGGGGTCCGAAACCAACCCTAACTCTTGTTTCCCCACACATACGGACTCTAAAAACAGCCTATACTCAAGTATTTCGAAATTAGATGGGCCTGGCCCAATAATAAGGTGACACAGCACCTATAATAGCCTCTGGACGAAATTTATGAAGTGGCATCTTGTATATTTCGTCCAAGGCTTCCCGCACTCATTATGGTGGCTTCAAAGTCCTGAAATCATCAATTGAAACTCCATTCTTGTTCCCCTTGCGCACGCCATCATCTCCATGCTTGATCTTGCTCCAATGTTCATCCTTCTTGTCCAAGCTAGGCCCTTCATTTGTAAGCAAGACAAATGTATCCAATTTAGGCAGCATCATATTCTCATGAACATTAGATTCATTACCAAGAAACGAAAGTACCTGGTAATTTAATTGGCGTGCGCGAGCTCTAGTAATTGGTCCTGTATATGTGTCAGTTGGAGCTGTGGGTGTAACCTTGTTACTGATGTCCTCATCACTTGATAGAGGCAAAGGTGTCCCGTCTTTCGATGAGATGGTGGCTATCGTTTTGGAGGAAGTCGACTTTGACGATCCGACTACGAACGTGCGAGGACGTCGCGCCTTAGCAATCGCTAAACCAACTCCGAGAGGTTGTTGACCACGCCGGAGCACGATCAACCTGACCACGAAGGTCTGTTTCCTGCAGGCAAACGAAGAACAAGCAAGAAACTAAGATTGCAATCTGGATATTGCGAATATAAGAGGAAAGCTTTATTGATCAAGGTGGGGTTCTGTGACGCCTTGGTCTGGTCGTGGAACACAAACGAAGTACGCGAAGTTGCAGCTATGGCGAACTTTTAATCTACACAAAACCCAAAGTCTAAACGACGCCCTAAGGGCTGTTTATATGAGGGAAAGAGGGGGGAATTTCGTGGCCCTTGGTGGAGGGGTCCGAAACCAACCCTAACTCTTGTTTCCCCACACATACGGACTCTAAAAACAGCCTATACTCAAGTATTTCGAAATTACATGGGCCTGGCCCAATAATAAGGTGACGCAACACCTATAATAGCCTCTGGACGAAATTTATGAAGTGGCATCTTGTATATTTCGTCCAAGGCTTCTCGCACTCATTATGGTGGCTTCAAAGTCCTGAAATCATCAATTGAAACTCCATTCTTGTTCCCCTTGCGCATGCCATCATCTCCATGCTTGATCTTGCTCCAATGTTCATCCTTCTTGTCCAAGCTAGGCCCTTCATTTGTAAGCAAGACAAATGTATCCAATTTAGGCAGCATCATATTCTCATGAACATTAGATTCATTACCAAGAAACGAAAGTACCTGGTAATTTAATTGGCGTGCGCGAGCTCTAGTAATTGGTCCTGTATATGTGTCAGTTGGAGCTGTGGGTGTAACCTTGTTAGTGATGTCCTCATCATCCTCCCCTTCTTGAATTGATGTCGTCCTCGACGGAAGCTCATCTTCCTCACCCAAGTAAGGCTTCAAATCTGCAATGTTAAATGTGGGACTGACCCCAAAATCTGCAGGCAGCTCAAGTTTATATGCATTATCATTTATTTTCTCTAACACCTTGAAAGGACCATCAGCACGTGGCATTAGCTTTGACTTGCGCATATTAGGAAACCTATCCTTACGCAAATGTAACCAAACAAGATCTCCAGGTGCAAAGACAACACGTTTTCTACCCTTATCTCCAACAAGTTTATATTTAGCATTCATGCGCTCAATATTTTCCTTAGTTAACTCATGCATTTTTAAGATCAATTCAGCACGTTGTTTAGCATCAAAATTAACCTTCTCCGAAGATGGAAGAGGCAACAAATCAATAGGTGCACGAGGTAGGAAACCATAGACAATTTCAAAAGGGCACATCTTAGTAGTAGAATGCAACAAACGATTATAAGCAAATTCAATATGAGACAAGCATTCTTCCCACATTTTCTTATTATTCTTCAAAACAGCCCTAAGCATAGTAGACAAAGTTCTGTTGACTACTTCAGTTTGTCCATCAGTTTGGGGGTGACAAGTAGTACTAAAAAGCAGTTTAGTCCCCAACTTAGCCCATAAACATCTCCAAAAGTGGCTAAGAAATTTAGTATCACGATCTGAAACAATAGTATTTGGCACACCATGCAAGCGAATAATTTCACGAAAGAACAAATCAGCAACATTAGCAGCATCATCGCTTTTATGACATGGTATAAAGTGTGCCATCTTCGAGAACCTATCCACGACAACAAATATGCTATCCCTCCCCTTCTTTGTTCGAGGTAAACCCAAAACAAAGTCCATAGGTATATCTTCCCAAGGAACACTAGGGACAGGCAAAGGCATATATAAACCATGAGGATTGAGTCGTGACTTAGCTTTTTGACATGTAGCGCAGCGAGCAACAAAACGCTCAACATCCCGTCGCATCTTTGGCCAAAAGAAATGTGTAGCAAGTACGTCCTCCGTCTTCTTCACGCCAAAGTGTCCCATTAATCCTCCTCCATGCGCCTCCTGCAACAACAAAAGACGAACAGAGCTAGTTGGAATGCATAGCTTGTTAGCTCGAAATACAAATCCATCACTAACGACGAACTTGTTCTATGTTCTCCCTTCTTTACAATTCTGCAATACATCTTTAAATTCAGCATCATGCACATATTGATCTTTGATGGTCTCCAAACCAAATATTTTAAAGTCAAGTTGTGAAAGCATAGTATAACGACGAGACAATGCATCAGCAATAACATTTTCTTTTCCCTTCTTGTGTTTAATAACATAAGGGAAAGTCTCTATGAATTCAACCCATTTAGCATGTCTACGGTTCAGTTTTGCTTGACTTTTAATGTGCTTTAAAGATTCATGATCAGAATGTATAACAAATTCTTTGGGCCATAAATAATGTTGCCATGTCTCCAAAGTCCGAACAAGAGCATATAATTCCTTATCATAAGTAGAATAATTCAGACTAGGCCCACTCAATTTTTCAGAAAAATATGCAACAGGTTTACCATCTTGTAATAACACACCTCCTAACCCAATTCCACTAGCATCACATTCAAGCTCAAAAGTCTTATTAAAATCAGGAAGTTGGAGTAAAGGAGCATGTGTCAACTTATCTTTCAATACCGCGAATGCTTCTTCCTGTGCAGTACCCCAAACAAAAGGCACATCCTTCTTTGTAAGCTCATTGAGAGGTGCAGCAATGTGATAGAGGCAAAGGTGTCCCGTCTTTCGATGAGATAGTGGCTATCGTTTGGATGAAGTCGACTTTGACGATCCGACTACGAACGTGCGTGGACGTCGCGCCTTAGCAATCGCTAAACCAACTCCGAGAGGTTATCGACCACGCCGGAGCACGATCAACCTGACCACGAAGGTCTGTTTCCTGCAGGCAAACGAAGAACAAGCAAGAAACTAAGATTGCAATCTGGATATTGCGAATATAAGAGGAAAACTTTATTGATCAAGGTGGGGTTCTGTGACGCCTTTGTCTGGTTGTTGAACACAAACGAAGTACGCGAAGTTGCAGCTATGGCGAACTTTTAATCTAAACAAAACCCAAAGTCTAAACGACGCCCTAAGGGCTGTATATATGAGGGAAAGAGGGGGGAATTTCGTGGCCCTTGGTGGAGGGGTCCGAAACCAACCCTAACTCTTGTTTCCCCACACATACGGACTCTAAAAACAGCCTATACTCAAGTATTTCGAAATTACAAGGGCCTGGCCCAATAATAAGGTGACGCAGCACCTATAATAGCCTCTGGACGAAATTTATGAAGTGGCATCTTGTATATTTCGTCCAAGGCTTCCCGCACTCATTATGGTGGCTTCAAAGTCCTGAAATCATCAATTGAAACTCCATTCTTGTTCCCCTTGCGCACGCCATCATCTCCATGCTTGATCTTGCTCCAATGTTCATCCTTCTTGTCCAAGCTAGGCCCTGGTAATTTAATTGGCGTGCGCGAGCTCTAGTAATTGGTCCTGTATATGTGTCAGTTGGAGCTGTGGGTGTAACCTTGTTAGTGATGTCCTCATCATCCTCCCCTTCTTGAATTGAAGTCGTCCTCGACGGAAGCTCATCTTCCTCACCCAAGTAAGGCTTCAAATCTGCAATGTTAAATGTGGGACTAACCCCAAAATCTGCAGGCAGCTCAAGTTTATATGCATTATCATTTATTTTCTCTAACACCTTGAAAGGACCATCAGCACGTGGCATTAGCTTTGACTTGCGCAAATTAGGAAACCTATCCTTACGCAAATGTAACCAAACAAGATCTCCAGGTGCAAAGACAACACATTTTCTACCCTTATCTCCAACAAGTTTATATTTAGCATTCATGCGCTCAATATTTTCCTTAGTTAACTCATGCATTTTTAAGATCAATTCAGCATGTTGTTTAGCATCAAAATTAACCTTCTCCGAAGATGGAAGAGGCAACAAATCAATAGGTGCACGAGGTAGGAAACCATAGACAATTTCAAAAGGGCACATCTTAGTAGTAGAATGCAACGAACGATTATAAGCAAATTCAATATGAGGCAAGCATTCTTCCCACATTTTCTTATTATTCTTCAAAACAGCCCTAAGCATAGTAGACAAAGTTCTGTTGACTACTTCAGTTTGTCCATCAGTTTGGGGGTGACAAGTAGTACTAAAAAGCAGTTTAGTCCCCAACTTAGCCCATAAACATCTCCAAAAGTGGCTAAGAAATTTAGTATCACGATCTGAAACAATAGTATTTGGCACACCATGCAATCGAATAATTTCACGAAAGAACAAATCAGCAACATTAGCAGCATCATCGCTTTTATGACATGGTATAAAGTGTGCCATCTTCGAGAACCTATCCACGACAACAAATATGCTATCCCTCCCCTTCTTTGTTCGAGGTAAACCCAAAACAAAGTCCATAGATATATCTTCCCAAGGAACACTAGGGACTGGCAAAGGCATATATAAACCATGAGGATTGAGTCGTGACTTAGCTTTTTGACATGTAGTGCAACGAGCAACAAAACGCTCAACATCCCGTCGCATCTTTGGCCAAAAGAAATGTGTAGCAAGTACGTCCTCCGTCTTCTTCACGCCAAAGTGTCCCATTAATCCTCCTCCATGCGCCTCCTGCAACAACAAAAGACGAACAGAGCTAGCTGGAATGCATAGCTTGTTAGCTCGAAACACAAATCCATCACTAACGACGAACTTGTTCCATGTTCTCCCTTCTTTACAATTCTGCAATACATCTTTAAATTCAGCATCATGCACATATTGATCTTTGATGGTCTCCAAAACAAATATTTTAAAGTCAAGTTGTGAAAGCATAGTATAACGACGAGACAATGCATCAGCAATAACATTTTCTTTTCCCTTCTTGTGTTTAATAACATAAGGGAAAGTCTCTATGAATTCAACCCATTTAGCATGTCTACGGTTCAGTTTTGCTTGACTTTTAATGTGCTTTAAAGATTCATGATCAGAATGTATAACAAATTCTTTGGGCCATAAATAATGTTGCCATGTCTCCAAAGTCCGAACAAGGGCATATAATTCCTTATCATAAGTAGAATAATTCAGACTAGGCCCACTCAATTTTTCAGAAAAGTATGCAACAGGTTTACCATCTTGTAATAACACACCTCCTAACCCAATTCCACTAGCATCGCATTCAAGCTCAAAAGTCTTATTAAAATCAGGAAGTTGGAGTAAAGGAGCATGTGTCAACTTATCTTTCAATACTGTGAATGCTTCTTCCTGTGCAGTACCCCAAACAAAAGGCACATCCTTCCTAGTAAGCTCATTGAGGGGTGCAGCAATGGTGCTGAAATCTCTCACAAAACGCCGATAGAATCCAGCGAGGCCAAGGAAACTCCTCATGTGTGTGACCGTTTTGGGCTGCGGCCAACTCTCAATAGCTTCAATCTTGGCTTTATCAACCTCAATTCCCTGTGGAGTAACAACATAGCCAAGAAAAGAGACTCGGTCGGTGCAAAAGGTGCACTTTCCAAGGTTACCAAATAAACGTGCATCACGTAGAGCAATAAAAACAGCACGTAAATGTTCCAAATGTTCCTCCAAAGATCTGCTAAAAATCAATATATCATCAAAGTATACTACCACAAATCGTCCAATGAAAGCACGTAAAACTTCATTCATTAATCTCATGAAAGTACTAGGTGCATTAGTTAACCCAAAAGGCATGACTAACCACTCATATAATCCAAACTTAGTTTTAAATGATGTTTTCCATTCATCTCCCAATTTCATACGAATTTGATGGTATCCACTACGCAAATCAACTTTGGAGAATATTGTAGAGCCACTCAATTCATCAAGCATATCATCTAGCCTAGGAATAGGATGACGATAACGAATAGTAATATTATTAATGGCTCTACAATCAACACACATACGCGATGTACCATCCTTTTTCGGCACTAGAATAATAGGAACAACACAAGGACTAAGGGATTTGCGTATATAACCTTTGTCGAGTAGCTCCTGTACTTGACGCATAATCTCCTTCGTCTCTTCTGGATTGGTACGGTATGGTTCGCGGTTGGGTAGCGATGCACCGGGAATTAAGTCAATCTGATGCTCAATCCCTCGAATAGGTGGTAATCCCGGTGGCACGTCTTGTGGAAAGACGTCGGCGAACTCCTGTAAAATGTTAGTGACAGCAGGAGGCAAAGAGGAAGGCACGTCCTCGAATGAAAACAAGGCCTCTTTGCATACAACAGCATAGCAAACAGATTTGCTAAAATCTAGCTCATCAATATCAGATTTGGTGGCAAATAAACATGCACTTTTCAATTTAATTTCAGAAGCAACAGTAGATGGTTTATTATTAGGCTTCATTTGTTGCTCAAATTCTTTTGCCACAATCTGATTTTCACTCTTATTTTTCTCCTGTTTTGCTTTATTAGCTCTATTAATATCATCTTTCAAAATGGAATCAGGAGTCATAGGAAGCAAAGTAATATTTTTATCCTTATGAACAAGAGTATACTGATTGTTTCTACCATGGTGTATAGAATTTTTATCAAATTGCCATGGTCTACCAAGTAATAAGGAACATGCTTGCATAGGTACCACATCACAATCAACATAATCCACATATGTAGAGATACTAAAATGCACACGAACAGTACGTGTTACCTTAACCTTGCCGCTGTTGTTGAACCATTGGATGTAGTAAGGATGTGGATGTGGTCTTGTGGTGAGAGATAGCTTCTCCACCATCTCCATGCTAGCCAAGTTGTTGCAACTCCCTCCATCTATGATCACGTGAACAGAACGTTCCTTCACAACTCCCTTTGTATGGAACAAATTATGCCTCTGATTTTGCTCAGCTTGTGTAACCTGCACACTCAAAACACGTTGAGCAACTAAACATTCATACCTGTCAGCATCTTCAGGAGCCATGTATTGCGTCTCATGATCAGAATCGTCTCCACCGTGTTCTTCACGTGTAATAAGAGCCAAAGTCTCCTCATCATAGTCACTAGCGGATTCATATCCACCATCCTCAGTAGCAATCATCACACGCTGAGATTTGCAATCTCTCGCAAAATGTCCTCTTCCCTTACAACGACGACAAATAATATCACTGGTGTGCCCTGTTGATGCCATGGAAGAAGAAGAACTCTGTGCAGGCCCAATAGGTGTGCTCTTGGCAGATATTGGTGGTTGTGCCTGCTTCCTTATATCACGGCTGGAGGTAACAGCTGATGGAGGTGTCGGTGCAGTAGAATGTGTGGAAGTAGAGGATGCACGCGGTGTCCATGATGAAGGTCAACCTGCAGAAAAGTTAGTCCGCGCCAATGCCTGTCGATCCTGCACTTCATGTTCAGCTTTACAAGCAAGATGGACGAGTGATATTAGTATAATCCTTATACTCTAGAATGGTATAAATCTCTCTATTTAATCCACCCATAAAACGTGCAAGCATAGCTTCATTCTCCTCAACAATACCACATCTAATCAGGCCAGTTTGTAATTGCTGATAATATTCTTCTACAGAATTTTTTCCTTGTCTTAAGCGCTGCAGTTTTTGAAGTAATTCACGTTGATAATATGGTGGAACCCAACGAGTACGCATAGCAGTTTTCAAAGCAGCCCAAGTAGCTGGAACAGGATATAATCTACAATGTTCAGACCACCAAACACATGCAAAACTAGTGAAAGCACAAACAGCAGCAGGAACACGTCTCTCCTCGGGATAGTTTAAACATGTAAAACGTTGTTCAGTTTGTAACTCCCAAGTAAGATATATATCAGGAACATATCTACCCTCAAATGGTGGAATATTCAATTTCAGTTTAGGAAGATGGTCATGTACCTCAGGTGGTGGTGCAGCCCTACCGTTGCGATGATATGCATGAGGACGACCTGGTGGTGGTGGTGCTGGTTGTTGCACGTAGTTCTGATTTTGGTCAACCTCATCCTCGTAATGGTCCTCCACCTCTGCAGTAGCAGCAGGAGCTATAGAAACATCAACAGCAGCACCAGAAGCTTGACCAGTCTCAAGGGGAACGCGCTGTGCTCGTCCCACTTGATTCGGAAGGCGCCGTTGTTGTTGTTGTTGTTGAAGAGGTGGGACAGCTGCAGCAGCCGATGGTGGTGGAAAACGTGCAAGCAATTCAACAAACTTGTTATCGAGCTTTGTGTCAAACGTCTTCTCCATGCCATCTATCTTCTCCATGGCCGCGTCCAATGTGTTTAGCACATCTTGCACCTGTTCACTCATCATTTGCTGAAACTTATCATGAAGCTCCTTGTTCGTCATGTTCTCCCAGTCAGTCTCGTCGACTTGTGATCCTGGCATGGTTAGCAGCAAATAGAAACACACAAGAATATGATCCTACAGACTACTAACAAGTGGTGGTGGTGGCGGGTGTCACAAATCCGTCAAGCAAATCTCAAATTCTTACCAGTTCTTACCCAGCAGCAGGCGGTGATCGGCAACCGATGTAGTCAAAACTCTCAAAGCTTGGATAGAGCGATTACCAGGGAGAGTCAAACGCACGATGTAGATGTATGTGGAGCTAGGAAGGCTTATAATATGGTAGCAAAAAGGGTCAGCAATAATCAATTCAGAGATGCAAAGGTGAATAAACGCTCAACGACGGTACTGTGCTGGTCCTAGGCTAGACCGTACTAGAGACGCGAGCCTAGAACACTAACGAAATCACGGCGCTGCACGTAATCAAGGGGAAAGCACACTCTCAATTTTTTTTCGCCTCTTTTTTTTTGCGCTCTTTTTTTTGCGCTGCTTTTTATTTTGGCCGAAAATCACTATAATGGCGAGTGTCTCAAAACACTTCCCAAGTCAAACTAAGATGATAGGCACGAAATTTTTTTGACGAATTTCTTTTTCGGAATCAGGGCAGCGACGACGAAAAAGTGCGGTAAAAAAACAGTATGATGGCACGTGTCTCAAAAGACTCAGAAAAGCCCAAAAATAGGATAGGGAAAAAAAATTCACCTGTCAAAATTTTGGCCTAAAAACTGCCCGGGGGTCTCCAACCGAAACCTAGATGGATCTCGAGAACAAACCTAATATGAAAAGAACTCGGATTGGTGGTGGATATATGGTGGTAGGATATGGCAGCGGTGGTAGGTTATGGCAGCGGTGGTGGTATGTGGTGGCGGTGGTGGGATATGACAGCGGTAGTGGTATGGCAGCGGCGATGAATATGGTGCGGCGGCGACGTGACAAACTGTGAACAGAACTCGAAACTCTAAAGAACTAGACGCTAAGACCAGCAACTTGACACGACGATGCAACCGCAAATTCAACAAAGCAAATACAGAAAAGATTATGCAATGGCTCAGACTGGTTCGGATATGATGAACTAACCCTAATTTTTTGTTTTGGCTTTTTCGTGGAGTGTAGGTATGAAGAACAGACTCGATCTAATCTACGAAAACTGTAAAATCTCACCGAGCAACCTGGAAATCTGATACCACTTGATAGAGGCAAAGGTGTCCTGTCTTTCGATGAGATGGTGGCTATCGTTTTGGAGGAAGTCGACTTCGATGATCCGACTACGAACATGCGAGGACGTCGCGCCTTAGCAATCGCTAAACCAACTCCGAGAGGTTGTTGACCACGCCGGAGCACGATCAACCTGACCACGAAGGTCTGTTTCCTGCAGGCAAACGAAGAACAAGCAAGAAACTAAGATTGCAACCTGGATATTACGAATATAAGAGGAAAGCTTTATTGATCAAGGTGGGGTTCTGTGACGCCTTGGTCTGGTCGTTGAACACAAACGAAGTACGCGAAGTTGCAGCTATGGCGAACTTTTAATCTAAACAAAACCCAAAGTCTAAACGACGCCCTAAGGGCTGTATATATGAGGGAAAGAGGGGGGAATTTCGTGGCCCTTGGTGGAGGGGTCCGAAACCAACCCTAACTCTTGTTTCCCCACACATACGGACTCTAAAAACAGCCTATACTCAAGTATTTCGAAATTACATGGGCCTGGCCCAATAATAAGGTGACGCAGCACCTATAATAGCCTCTGGACGAAATTTATGAAGTGGCATCTTGTATATTTCGTCCAAGGCTTCCCGCCCTCATTATGGTGGCTTCAAAGTCCTGAAATCATCAATTGAAACTCCATTCTTGTTCCCCTTGCGCACGCCATCATCTCCATGCTTGATCTTGCTCCAATGTTCATCCTTCTTGTCCAAGCTAGGCCCTTCATTTGTAAGCAAGACAAATGTATCCAATTTAGGCAGCATCATATTCTCATGAACATTAGATTCATTACCAAGAAACGAAAGTACCTGGTAATTTAATTGGCGTGCGCGAGCTCTAGTAATTGGTCCTGTATATGTGTCAGTTGGAGCTGTGGTTGTAACCTTGTTAGTGATGTCCTCATCATCCTCCCCTTCTTGAATTGAAGTCGTCCTCGACGGAAGCTCATCTTCCTCACCCAAGTAAGGCTTCAAATCTGCAATGTTAAATGTGGGACTAACCCCAAAATCTGCAGGCAGCTCAAGTTTATATGCATTATCATTTATTTTCTCTAACACCTTGAAAGGACCATCAGCACGTAGCATTAGCTTTGACTTGCGCAAATTAGGAAACCTATCCTTACGCAAATGTAACCAAACAAGATCTCCAGGTGCAAAGACAACACGTTTTCTACCCTTATCTCCAACAAGTTTATATTTAGCATTCATGCGCTCAATATTTTCCTTAGTTAACTCATGCATTTTTAAGATCAATTCAGCACGTTGTTTAGCATCAAAATTAACCTTCTCCGAAGATGGAAGAGGCAACAAATCAATAGGTGCACGAGGTAGGAAACCATAGACAATTTCAAAAGGGCACATCTTAGTAGTAGAATGCAACGAACGATTATAAGCAAATTCAATATGAGGCAAGCATTCTTCCCACATTTTCTTATTATTCTTCAAAACAGCCCTAAGCATAGTAGACAAAGTTCTGTTGACTACTTCAGTTTGTCCATCAGTTTGGGGGTGACAAGTTGATAGAGGCAAAGGTGTCCCGTCTTTCGATGAGATGGTGGTTATCGTTTTGGAGGAAGTCGACTTTGACGATCCGACTACGAACGTGCGAGGACGTCGCGCCTTAGCAATCGCTAAACCAACTCCGAGAGGTTGTTGACTACGCCGGAGCACGATCAACCTGACCACGAAGGTCTGTTTCCTGCAGGCAAACGAAGAACAAGCAAGAAACTAAGATTGCAATCTGGATATTGCGAATATAAGAGGAAAGCTTTATTGATCAAGGTGGGGTTCTGTGACGCCTTGGTCTGGTCGTTGAACACAAACGAAGTACGCGAAGTTGCAGCTATGGCGAACTTTTAATCTAAACAAAACCCAAAGTCTAAACGACGCCCTAAGGGCTGTATATATGAGGGAAAGAGGGGGAATTTCGTGGCCCTTGGTGGAGGGGTCCGAAACCAACCCTAACTCTTGTTTCCCCACACATACGGACTCTAAAAATAGCCTATACTCAAGTATTTCGAAATTACATGGGCCTGGCCCAATAATAAGGTGACGCAGCACCTATAATAGCCTCTGGACGAAATTTATGAAGTGGCATCTTGTATATTTCGTCCAAGGCTTCTCGCACTCATTATGGTGGCTTCAAAGTCCTGAAATCATCAATTGAAACTCCATTCTTGTTCCCCTTGCGCATGCCATCATCTCCATGCTTGATCTTGCTCCAATGTTCATCCTTCTTGTCCAAGCTAGGCCCTTCATTTGTAAGCAAGACAAATGTATCCAATTTAGGCAGCATCATATTCTCATGAACATTAGATTCATTACCAAGAAACGAAAGTACCTGGTAATTTAATTGGCGTGCGCGAGCTCTAGTAATTGGTCCTGTATATGTGTCAGTTGGAGCTGTGGGTGTAACCTTGTTAGTGATGTCCTCATCAGAAAAATTGGCTTTACGCAAAAACTTTAACCTTACAGCCTCCACCAGCCAAATATGCGTGTAGTTGTAGGCGTTGTTCATCATTATCATTACAGTGTGAAATTGCCAGTACATTCAATGTACTGACCTACATGGCTGCAACGTCTCATGTTGCAGGAAATATTCGACGAGTAAGTGTTACGTTAGGGTTGTGCTGTCTACACTCAACTTTGCCGTTGGTGTTGATGGAACTCCACAACCTTGTTGCTTCCGCTATGTTTGATTAAGGTAATAGTATTTACGTTACTTAATACATGTGATTTACCTATGTTATAAATCCTCGAGTACTGTGTGTGTCAGCATACCGATCCAGGGATGACACTTAAGCACAGAGACTTGATCCATTCGGGTCGGGTCGCTACAAGATGGTATCAGAGCGCATATTGACTGTAGGACGTGACCATAGAAACTGACCAGACCATAGGAAAGGATTTCTCTAAAACTATCTTTTTCAAAAAGATTCTTATCTCTCTTCTTTTCTGAGCTTTATCAAATCTTCCCTTTGACCTTAAATAGTTAGACAATACCCTTTACCATTTGGACCACTTCGGAGTAAAGAGGATTTCACCATGCCTTGGAAGTGTTGAAGCTACAACAGTGGATACTCCGAAGATTTGAAGAGTTGACGACTTTGAGGAGATGTTGACCTTTAGAAGACCAAACCCCTGTTTTGTACTTGCGTTAGATGCGACGATTGTGAGCCGTCAATTGTTTGATGTTTTTCCGATGGCCACAACATAAAACCCGTCTTTTCAAAACTATTGTTTGTATTGAGTGTACATTTCTATCTCTTCTGAATCTCATCCCAAAACCCTTGGACCCAATAAAGGATGACTGAAGATAGACTTGAAGTCTCTGGACCAATGACCCAGTCGGAGGCAGAACTATGGATACAAAGCATGGAGGACCACTTCAAGAAAAATTTAGTTGAAAGGAAGTATGAGGTTCAATACGCTCTTCAGTACTCTACAAAAAGTGCTGCAACATGGTGGAAGATGCATCAAGCCCTACAAGGATGTATGGAGCAGGAAGTTGGAAGGAATTCAAGAAGACCCTGTTAAGATCCCGTCTCATCCAAGAGCGTGGTGACAACCCGAAGAAGAAACGTTGTGCCTGCAGGATTTGTGGAGAAATAGGACACCCCCAGGAGGAGCACAAGGATGAATGCCCTAACTGTGAAGAAAGTCGCCTAGCTGAAGAATGCCCAACTAGGCAGATTACTTGTTTCTTGTGTGAAGGGACTACCCACTACCCTACTCAGTGCCACATTTACCCCATGGTGCAACGAACTGTCCAGCAGAAGAAAGAAGCAATGAAAGAAGTCCTCAAGGAAACCTTAAGGGAATCCGCGATGGAGGAAGATATGGACGACCCTGATGGAGAAGGACTAGACAGATATTACTCATGTGCTTGCTACTCATGTGGAAAAGAAGGACACCTTTCACAGTATTGCACAAAGGAAAGCCATGAGTATCTGGGAGACTTCCCGACAGAAGAAGAGGAGTTTTATCCACAAAAGATAGAAGAATAGATAGGAACGAAGAAGTCGAGGAAGAGAAAGAGCATGTGTCCCCAGAAGAACACAATTTTGGTAAAAAAAAAGGACCTGAGCCACCTCTCATGTTTTAGGTGCAAGGATTTAGGTCATTACACTAGCCACTACCCAACAAAGAAACCCCGGGACTTGTCAGAAATATTATGTTTTCGTTGTGATGAAGTAGGGCACCTTGCCAGAGATTGTCCCAAGGCGAAGGAGACTCGTGATAGTTAGTGGTGTTTGTGAGAAATATAGTAGTAGCCGTGGGAACCTTTCTTTCATTTAGAGGTGTTGATTGAGAGTTATGGGAATGACATTGTAATAACTTGTGAAGCAATGGAAGTTGATATATTGGAAGCTAAGAAGGAAATGTTATGAGTTGTAGGATGATTGTGACTTGATCCATTCGGGTCGGGTCGCTACAGCCAGCATTCAGGTTTTCAGCAAGATCATGAACTAACCACATTCAGAATAACTTTCAGGTCTCAAGTCTACTCATATCAATGGCATAATCAACTAGCGAGCAATAATAATAAACCTCGTATGAAAACACTTTCTCAAAACAATCATGATATGATATAACAAGATGGTATCTCACTAGACATTGTAATTCATGGTAAAAGAGATCCAGTCATGATCATACTCAATGCAAATTAATGGTAATACATGGAAATGACAGAGGTGCTCTCCTACTGGTGCTCTTTGATAAGAGGATGATGACTCTGCATAAAAGTAAATAGATAAGCCCTTCGCAGAGGGAGGCAGGGATTTGTAGAGGTGCCAGAGCTCGATTTTTAAATAGAGATGAATAACATTTTGAACGGTATACTTTCATTGTCAACATAACAACCAAGAATCTCGATATCTCCCATGCTACGCAAATTATAGGCGGTTCCCAAACAGAATGGTAAAGTTTATACTCCCCCAACCACCAACAAGCACACTCCACGGCTAGCCCGAAACAACGGGTATCGTCCAAACCAGCAACAGCCCTGGGGGAGTTTTGTTTAATTATTATGATTTTGAGCATGGGACTGGGCATCCTAGTTACCAGCCATTTTCTCATGAATGATGAGCGGAGTCCACTCATCGTGAGAATAACCCACCTAGCATGGAAGATATAGACAGCCCTAGTTGATACATGAGCTGTTCGAGCATACAAAACAGAATTTCATTTGAAGGTTTAGAGTTTGGCACATACAAATTTACTTGGAACGGCAGGTAAATACCGCATAAAGGAAGGTATGGTGGACTCATGTGGAATAACTTTGGGGTTTATGGAAGTGGATGCACAAGCAGTATTCCCGCTTAGTACAAGTGAAGGCTAGAAAGAGACTGGGAAGCGACCAGCTAGAGAGCAATAACGGTCATGAACATGCATTAAAATTAATCAACAACGAATGCAAGCATAAGTAGTATATAAATCACCATGAACATAAATATCGTGGAGGCTATGTTGATTTTTTCAACTACATGCGTGGACATGTGCCAAGTCAGACCACTTGAATCGTTCAAAGGAGGATACCACCCCATCATACTACATCACAACCATTTTAATATCATGTTGGCACGCAAGATAGACCATTATAAACTCTCAGCTAATTAAGCATGGCATAAGTAGCTATGATCACTAATTGTCATTGCAAGCATGTTTCATTCATAACAAGCTGAATTAGGAACAAGAGAGTTGGAGTTCATACCAGCTTTTCTCATCTCAATTAGTTCATCATATATCATCCTTATTGCCTTTCACTCGCACGACCGAACGGTGTGGATAATAATAATAGTGCACGTGCATTGGACTAAGCTGGAATCTGCAGACATTTAATACAAAGAGAAGACAAGGTAATATGGCTCAAGGTTAAATCAACAATAAAGCATATGAGAGCCTCTAAGCATTTTAATCATGGTATTCTACTCTTGACCCCCAAAGAAAAGAAAATAAACTATTTACACGGGAAAGCTCCCAACAAGCAAAAGAAGTACGGTAAATATTTTTGGGTTTTCTTTTAGTTACTACTACTAAGAAAGTAAACTAGCTAGAAGCTACAACTAATTTTTTTTGTTTTTCTTAAGGTTTTTCTAGCACACGAGAAAAAGACTAAGAAAAAGAAATTGAAACTAAACATGGATGGTACAGTGAAAGAGTGTGAGCACCGACAACTAGAATAAGTGTGTGAACATGAATGTAAAGTCGGTGAGAAACACGTACTCCCCCAAGCTTAGGCTTTTGGCCTAAGTTGGTCTATGGCCAGGGATCGAAGCTACTCCCTCTAGTGTACTGAGATGTGTCCTCTGGGTGCCACTGGTTGGCAAGCTCATCCAGCTCCCACCCATAAACAGACTGACGGAAAGATCGAGTGGTGGCTCCGGCTCAGGTTCTGAAGCTTGTGCCTGGCCCTGGTACTTGTAGAAGGCATCTGATGTAACAAGATATGTGTCTGTGGACAGATCAAACAGAGATGGTGCAGGCAAGGTAACAATTTCACAATATTTTTCATCAAACCTTAATTTATAATTAAGCAACCTATCCTTGTCTTTAACAATAAAATCATGTGCTACCATGCTCTTGTAGTCTAGATAAACAAGGGCAAGCAACTTTTCTTCCTTCTCAGGATGCCTAATAGGTATTCTAAAATATTCAGCAAGGCGAGAAGCAAAGATGCCTCGAAAGACGGGCCCATTTGAGCGGTTCAGACTCAGTCATTTAGCAACGACGGCACCCAAGCTAAAAGTTGTGTCTTGAAACAAATCATGGCGTAAAATGACAATATCAGGGGCACTGAGATTCCCACTGTTCTCGCGACCAATTAAACATCTACTAGCAAATAAAGCAAAGTAGCGCAGAACAGGGAAATGTATACTAGTGATTCTTGCCCCTGAGACTTGTCTAGTTTCCCCTACAGCTATCATGTCGATAAACCCTTCAATGTCTTGACGACGTGGGTCATCAAGTCTACCTCCAAAGGGTATTTTGCATACTTCACAAAATTCTAAGAGTGATATCTCCTTAATCTCATCATATAGACGAAACTCCACTGTAGGTGGTGTTTTCTTAGCATGAAAATGAAAAATTTGCGTGAAAATATTGGTGAGTAAGAGATACTGGTCACGCTGGTCGTGGAGGAAGTCGGTGATGCCTGCATTATTTGCCAACCAATAAAAGTCTTCGTAAATACCGGCGGACATCATGAAATCATTACATGGCCATTCACACGGTCGAGCGTCCGCCATGCGAGGGAGGTTATATTTGGGCTTCTTATTTTCTTCCTTCTTCTTCTCCTCTGAGCTCTTACTGGAGGAACCCCTCAACAATCTTTTTATCGTTTTTCCTTTTCTGAAAGTTTCTGAATTTTTTAACTCAAAATAAAAGTTAACCAAACTCAATAAGATTGATAGCAACAACTCCTATAAGTGCCTAGAGACTATATCATGCATTACAACTACTTGGGACCAAGAAAATTTGACATGCAGGCTTAAGAACAAGGTCACCACGGCAACAAAAATTTGCAATAAATAAGGCACTAAAACAAAAACTAATTGGATCAATGGAGGAGTCACATACCAAGGAACAATCTCCCCAAACAGTTTGGTGAATGGTGCTTTGAGCAAGTAGATCGAAAATGGCAGCAAGATGAGCTAGAACTCGGGTTTGAGCTGGTTGGTGATTTTTTGGGAGGAAGAAGAAGAGTGTGGGTGCAGGAATAACTGGAGGGGGGCCATGTGGGGCCCACGAGGCAGGGGGCGCGCCCTGGACCCTCGTGGCCAGATGCTGGCTCCCCTCGCTGTGTGTTCTGTGCCATATTTTCTCAAATATTCCAGAAAAAATCATATTTCATTTTCAGGGCATTTGGAGAACTTTTATTTTTGGGGTATTTCTTTTATTGCACGGATAAGTCTGGAAACAGACAGAAAATACTATTTTTGCTTTATTTATCCTAATTAACAGAAAGTAAAAGGAGGGTACAGAAGGTGGTGCTATCTAGATTCACATATCCCATGCTCATCAAAAGGAATCCATTAACAAGGTTGATCAGGTCTTGTTAATAAACTCTTTCCGAATAACATGAAACCGGAGAATTTTCAAATAACACTAGGTTACCTCAATGGGGATATGTATGTCCCCAACAATAAGAATATCATATGTCTTCTTGATAGTAGGAAGAGAAAATTCAAAACCTCCAATAATAATAGTTGAAAAATTTCCAATATAATTAATAGTGTGGACCTGAGGTTGTTTCCTCAAAAAGTGTACCGTATGCTCATTACCATTGACATGAAAAGTGGCATTGCCTTTGTTGCAATCAATAACAGCCCCTGCAGTATTCAAAAGGGTCTACCAAGGATAATAGACATACTATCGTCCTCGGGAATATCAAGTATAACAAAGTCCGTTAGAATAGTAACATTTGCAACTACAACAGGCACATCCTCACAAATAATGACAGGTGTAGCAGTTGATTTATCAGCCATTTGCAAAGATATTTCAGTAGGTGTCAACTTACTCAAGTCAAGTCTACGATATAAAGAGAGAGGCATAACACTAACACCGGCTCCAAGATCACATAAAGCAGTTTTAACATAGTTTTGTTTAATGGAGCAAGGTATAGTAGGTACTCCTGGATCTCCTAGTTTCTTGGGTATTCCACCCTTAAAAGTGTAACTGGCAAGCATGGTGGAAATTTCTACTTCAGGATCTTTCTTTTGTTGGTAATAATATCTTTCATATACTTAGCATAAGGATTTGTTTTAAGCACATCAGTCAAACGCATACGCAAAAAGATAGGTCTAATCATTTCAGCAAAGCGCTCAAAATCCTCATCATCCTTTTTCTTGGATGGTTTCGGAGGAAAAGGCATGGGTTTTTGAACCCATGGTTCTCTTTCCCTACCGTGCTTCCTAGCAACAAAGTCTCTCTTACCATAACGTTGATTCTTTGATTGTGGGTTATCAAGATCAATAACAGGTTCAATCTCTACATCATTATCATTGCTAGGTTGAGTATCATCATGAACATCATCATTTATATTATAGGTTCATGTTCATTACCAGATTGTGTCTCGGCATCAGAAATAGATATATCATTGGGATTCTCAGGTGTGTCAGCTACAGGTTCACTAGAAGCATGCAAAGTTCTATCATTTTTCTTTTTTTTTCTTCTTAAAAGAACTAGGTGCATCTAAATTAGCTCTCTAAGAATCTTGCTCAATTCTCTTAGGGTGGCCTTCATGATACAGAGGTTCCTGAGTCATTTTACCACCTCTAGTAGCAACTCTAACAGCATAGTCATTATTCTTACTATTTAATTCATTGAGCAAATCATTCTGAGCCTTAAGTACTTGTTCTACTTGAGTGGTGACCATGGAAGCATGTTTACTAATGAGTTTTAGTTCACCTTTAGCTCTAGACAGATAATCACTCAAGCGTTCAATCATATAAGCATTGTGTTGTAATTGTCTACTAACATAAGCATTGAAGTTTTCTTGTTTCACAATAAAATTGTCAAACTCATCTAAGCATTGGCTAGCAGACTTATAACGAGGAATATCACCTTCATCAAATCTATAAAGAGAATTTGCCTTTACTACCTGTGTCGGGTCATCAAGACCATGTATTTCTTTAATAGGTGGTAAATTATTAACATCTTCAACTTTAATACCTTTTTCTTTCATAGATTTCTTTGCTTCTTGCATATCTTCAGGTCTGAGAAATAGAACACCTCTTTTCTTCGGAGTTGGCTTAGGGGCTGGTTCAGGAAGTGTCCAATTATTTTCATTGGCCAGCATATTATTCAATAGTAATTCAGCTTGATCAACTGTTCTTTCCCTGAAAACACAACCAGCACAACTATCCAGGTGGTCTCTGGAAGCATCGGTTAGTCCATTATAAAAGACATCAAGTATATCATTCATCTCAAGAGGATGATCAGGCAAAACATTAAGTAATTGGAGAAGCCTCCCCCAAGCTTGTGGGAGACTCTCTTCTTCAATTTGCACAAAGTTATATATTTCCCGAAGGGCAGCTTGTTTCTTATGAGCGGGAAAATATTTAGCAGAGAAGTAATACATCATAACCTGGGGACTACGCACACAACCAAGATCAAGAGAATTAAACCAAGTCTTAGCATCACCCTTTAACGAGAAAGGAAATAACTTAAGGATATAGTAGTAACGAATCTTGTCATCATTGGTAAACAGGGTGGCTATATCATTCAACTTAGTAAGATGTGCCACAACAGTTTCAGATTCATAGCCATGGAAAGGATCAGATTCAACCAAAGTAATTAACTCAGGATCAACAGAGAATTCATAATCCTTATTAGTAACACAGATAGGTGAAGTAGCAAAAGCAGGGTCATGTTTCATTCTAGCATTCAAGGACTTTTCTTTCATCTTAGCTAATAATTTCTTAAGATCATATATATCGTTGCAAGCAAGAAAGTCTCTAGCAGTTTCTTCATCCATAACATAACCCTCAGGAACAACATGCAATTCATATCTATTGGAAGAAGCTTCATCATCACTTTCATAAATATCATCAGTTTCAATATTTGCATTCTCCCTAACTCTAGCAATTTGTTCATCTAGAAATTCACCTAGTGGCACAGTATTAGCAGGCATAGAAGTAGTTTCATCATACATAGCAGAAGTGGCATCATCAAGAACATACGACATATCAGATTCAATAGCATGAGTAGGTGTCGCAAATTTACCCATAACAGAAGGAGAATCAAGTGCAGAGCTAGATGGCAGTTCCATACCTCCCCTCGTAGTTGAGGGTAAGATCTTGGTTTTTGAGTCCTTTAAATTCTTCATAGTGATCAACAAATATAAATCCCAAGTGACTTAAAGAATAGTGCTATGCTCCCCGGCAACGGCGCCAGAAAATAGTCTTGATAACCCACAAGTGTAGGGGATCGCAACAGTTTTCGAGGGTAAAGTATGTTGGGGAACGTTGCATGGGAAACAAAAATTTTCCTACGCTCACCAAGATCAATCTAGGAGATGCATCTACGAGGGAAGAGTCGGATCCACATACCCTTGTAGATCGCTAAGCGGAGGCGTTCAAGAACGCGGTTGATGGAGTCGTACTCGCCGCGATTCAAATCGCCGAAGATCCCAGCACCGAACGGACGGTGCCTCCGCGTTCAACACACGTGCAGCTCGGGGACGTCTCCTCCTTCTTGATCCAGCAAGGGGGAAGGAGAAGTTGACGGAGAAACCCAGCAGCACGACGGCGTGGTGGAGATGGTGGTGAAGGAATTTCAGCAGGGCTTCGCCAAGCACTGCAAACTAGACGATGATATTCGTGGAGAGGGAGGGCAATGCCGAGGCACGAACTTGTATTGCTGCCCTCCCTCTACCTCTCTTTATATAGGGGGGAGAGAGAGGAGGGGCGCCCCTAGGGTTCCCCCTAGGGGGTGGCTGCCAAGGGGAGGGGCTGCGGCCAGGGTTAGGGTTCCCCCCCCCCCAGGCGCCTTGCCCCCCAAGTCCTAGGGGTGCGGCTGCCCTAGGGGGGCCCAGCCCCTTAGGCGCAGGTGGAGGAGCCTAGGGGGGGCGCACAGCCCTTGTGTGGGCTGTTGTGTCTCCCCACTTATGGCCCATAGGGCCCGTAACATTTACCGTGGCCCCCGAAACACCTTTCGGTTCTCCGATTCCTTCCCGATGTTCCCCAGAACAATTCCGGACTCCGTTTACTCTCATCCCATATATCAATCTTCGTCCCCGGACCATTTCGGAGACCCTCGTCACGTCCGGGATCTCATCCGGGACTCCGAACAACCTTCGGTTACCATGCACTGTTCTCACTAACAACCCTAGCGTCACCGAACCTTAAGTGTGTAGACCCTGCGGGTTCGGAAACTATGCAGACATGACCGAGATACTCCCAGGTCAATAACCAATAGCGGGATCTGGATACCCATATTGGTTCCCACACGTTCCTCGATGATCTCATCGGATGAACCACAATGTCAAGGATTCAGGTAATCCCGTATACAGTTCCCTTTGTCTCGTCGGTATGTTACTTGCCCGAGATTCGATCGTCGGTATCTCTATACCTAGTTCAATCTCGTTACCGGCAAGTCTCTTTACTCGTTCCGTAATACATAATCCCGTGACTAACTACTTAGTCACTTTGAGCTCATTGAGATGACGTATTACCGAGTGGGCCCGGAGATACCTCTCCGTCACACGGAGTGACAAATCCCAGTCTCGATCCATGTCAACTCAACAGACACCTTCGGAGATACCTGTAGAGTACCTTTATAGTCACCCGGTTACGTTGCGACGTTTGGCACACACAAGGCACTCCTACGGTGTCAGTGAGTTACATGATCTCATGGTCATAGGAACTTATACTTGACATGCAGAAAACTATAGCGATAACTGATACGATCAAAAGCTATGTTTAACGTTTGGGTCTCGTCCATCACATCATTCTCCTAATGATGTGATCCCGTTATCAAATGACAACTCATGTCTATGACCTGGAAACCGCGGTCATCTTTGATCAACGAGCTAGTCCTGAAGAGGCTTACTAGGGACACAAAGTTTGTCTATTTATCCACACATGTATTTAAGTTTCCAATCAATACAATTATAGCATGGATAATAAACGATTATCATGAACAAGGAAATATAATAATAACTCTTATATTATTGCCTCTAGGGCATATTTCCAACAGTCTCCCACTTGCACTAGAGTCATTAATCTAGCATTACAAGGTAATGAATCTAACACCCATAGAGTCTTGGTGTTGATCATGCTTAGCCCGTGGAAGAGGCTTCGTCAACGGATCTGCAACATTCAAATCCGTGTGTACTTTGCAAATGCTTATGTCCTCCTCCTTGACTGAATTGCGGATGGAATTGAAGCGTCGCTTTATGTGTCTGGTCCTCTTGTGAAACCTTGGTTCCTTGGCTAGAGCAATGGCACCAGTGTTGTCACAAAACAGAGTCATTGGGTTCAATGCACTAGGCACAACTCCAAGATCTGTTATGAACTCCTTCATCCAGACACCTTCCTTTGCCGCCTCCGAGGCAGCTATGTACTCCGCTTCGCATGTAGAATCGGCTACCACGCTTTGCTTGGAACTGCACCAGCTTACCGCTCCCCCGTTGAGAATATATACGTATCCGGTTTGAGACTTAGAGTCATCCGGATCAGTGTCAAAGCTTGCATCGACGTAACCCTTTACGACGAGCTCTTGATCACCTCCATAAACGAGAAACATTTCCTTAGTCCTTTTCAGGTACTTCAGGATATTCTTGACCGCTGTCCAGTGATCCAAACCAGGATTACTTTGAAACCTTCCGGCCATACCTATGGCAAGGCTGACATCTGGTCTTGTGCACAGCATTGCATACATGATAGAGCCTATGGCTGAAGCATAGGGGATGACACTCATCTTTTCTCTATCTTCCGCAGTCACTGGGCATTGAGTCTTACTCAACTTTGTACCTTGCAATACCGGCAAGAACCCCTTCTTGGATTGATCCATTTTGAACTTCTTCAAAACTTTATCAAGGTATGTACTTTGTGAAAGTCCTATCAAGCGTCTCGATCTATCTCTATAGATCTTGATGCCCAATATGAAAGCAGCTTCACCGAGGTCCTTCATCGAAAAACTCTTGTTCAAATACCCCTTCACGCTATCCAAAAGTTCTATATTGTTTCCAATCAGCAATATGTCATCCACATATAATATTAGAAACGCTATAGAGCTCCCACTCACTTTCTTGTAAATACAAGCTTCTCCGTAAACTTGCACAAACCCAAACGCTTTGATCACCTCATCAAAGCGAAGATTCCAACTCCGAGATGCTTGCACCAGCCCATAAATGGAACGCTGGAGTTTGCAAACTTTGTCAGCATTCTCTGGATCGACAAAACCTTCCGGTTGTATCATATACAACTCTTCCTTAAGAAAACCGTTAAGGAACGCTGTTTTGACATCCATCTGCCAAATTTCATAATCGAAATATGCAGCTATTGCTAACATGATTCGGACGGATTTAAGCATCGCTACGGGTGAGAAAGTCTCATCGTAGTCAACTCCTTGAACTTGTGAAAAACCCTTTGCCACAAGTCGAGCTTTATACACGGTGACATTGCCGTCAGCGTCCGTCTTCCTCTTAAAAATCCATTTATTCTGAATGGCCTTCCGCCCTTCAGGTAATACTTCCAAAGTCCATACTTTGTTTTCATACATGGATCCCATCTCGGATTTCATGGCCTCTAACCATTTATCGGAATCCGGGCCCACCATCGCTTCTCCATAGCTCGCAGGTTCACTGTTGTCCAACAACATGACCTCCAAGACAGGGTTACCATACCACTCAGGTGCAGTGCGTACCCTTGTCGACCTACGAGGTTCGGTAGTAACTTGATCAGAAGCTTCTTGATCATCATCATTGGCTTCCTCTTCAACCGTTGCAGGCTCCACAAAAACATCTTTCTGTGCTGCGCTACTCTCTGGTTGAAGCAGAGGTTCAATAACCTCATCAAGTTCTACCTTCCTCCCACTCAATTCTTTCGAGAGAAACTCTTTCTCGAGAAAGGACCCGTTCTTAGCGACAAACACTTTGCCCTCGGATCTGAGATAGAAGGTGTACCCAACCGTCTCTTTTGGGTATCCTATGAAGACACATTTGTCCGCTTTGGGTTCGAGCTTTTCTGGCTGAAGCCTTTTGACATAAGCATCGCAACCCCAAACCTTGAGAAAAGACAACTTAGGTTTCTTACCAAACCATAGTTCATACGGTGTTGTCTCAACGGACTTAGATGGAGCCCTATTTAAAGTGAATGCAGCTGTCTCTAACGCATATCCCCAAAACGATAGTGGAAAATCGGCAAGAGACATCATAGAACGTACCATATCTAATAGGGTTCGATTACGACGTTCGGACACACCATTACGCTGTGGTGTTCCAGGTGGCGTCAACTGTGAAACAATTCCACATTTTCTTAAGTGATTGCCAAACTCATAACTCAGATACTCTCCCCCTCGATCAGATCGTAGGAACTTGATCTTCTTGTTACGATGATTCTCAACTTCACTCTGAAATTGCTTGAACTTTTCAAATGTTTCAGACTTATGCTTCATCAAGTAAATATACCCATATCTACTTAAGTCGTCAGTGAAGGTGAGAAAATAACGATATCCACCGCGCGCCGTGACACTCATCGGGCCACACACATCAGTATGTATGATTTCCAACAAGTCACTTGCCCGTTCCATTGTTCCTGAGAACGGGGTCTTAGTCATCTTGCCCATGAGGCACGGCTCGCATGTGTCAAGTGATTCAAAATCAAGAGACTCCAAAAGTCCATCAGCATGGAGCTTCCTCATGCGTTTCACGCCGATATGACCCAGACGGCAGTGCCACAAGAAAGTGGTACTATTGTTATCAACTCTACATCTTTTGGCATCAATGTTATGAACATGTGTATCATCACTATCGAGATTCAATAAGAATAAACCCCCTACTTCGGGTGCATGACCATAAAAGATATTACCCATATAAATAGAACAACCTTTATTCTCTGATTTAAATGAGTAACCGTCTCGCATTAAACAAGATCCAGATATAATGTTCATGCTCAACGCAGGCACTAAATAACAATTATTCAGGTTCATAACTAATCCCGATGGTAATCGAAGAGCGAGCGTGCCGACGGCGATCACATCAACCTTGGAACCATTCCCCACGCGCATCGTCACTTCGTCCTTCGCCAGCCTCCGTCTATTTCGTAGTTCCTGTTTAGAGTTGCAAATGTGAGCAACCGAACCGGTATCAAATACCCAGGCACTACAACGAGAGTTGGTAAGGTACACATCAATAACATGTATATCACATATACCTTGCTTGTTGTTGTTGTTGGCCCCCTTCTTGTCTGCTAGATACTTGGGGCAGTTCCACTTCCAGTGGCCGTTCCCCTTGCAATAGAAACACTCAGTCTCTGGCTTGGGCCCAGCCTTGGGTTTCTTCACTGGATGAGCAACTGCCTTGCCACCCTTCTTAGAGTTACCCTTCTTGCCCTTGCCATTCTTCTTGAAACTGGTAGTTTTATTGACCATCAACACTTGATGCTCCTTCTGGATGTCTGACTCAGCGACTTTTAGCATCGCAAACAGCTCGGCGATGGTTTTGTTCATCCCTTGCATGTTATAATGCTGCACGAAGCTCTTGTAGCTAGGTGGGAGTGACTGGAGAATTCTGTCAATGATAGCCTCCTCCGGGAACACAAGTCCCAGATCAGCTATGCGGGTATAGTACCCAGACATCTTCAGTAAGTGCTCACTGACAGACGAATTCTCCTCCATCTTGCAAGCAAAGAATTTATCGGAGGTCTCATACCTCTCGATCTTGGCATTCTTCTCAAAGATGAACTTCAACTCCTGGAACATCTCATATGCTCCATGACGCTCAAAACGCCTTTGAAGTCCTCCTTCCAAGCTATACAACATGGCACACTGCACTACTGAGTAGTCATCCGCACGCGACTGCCAGGCGTTCATAACGTCCACAGAGGCCGGAGCGGGGGGTTCACCTAGCGGTGCATTTAGGACATAAACCTTTTGGGCAGCTGTGAGGATGATCCTCAGATTGCGGAGCCAGTCCACAAAGTTGCTCCCATCATCTTTCAGCTTAGTTTTCTCTAGGAACGCATTAAAATTCAGGGGAGCTACTGCGGGAGCCATCTACAACAAAAGATTTGCAAAGACATCTTAGACTATTGTTCATGATAAGTGAGTTTTAACTAATCAAATTACTTATAACTCCCACTCAAATTGACATCCCTCTGGTCATCCGAGCGTGACATGATCCAAATCCACCAACCCAAGTCCGATCATCACGTGAGATGAGGTGGTGTCAATGGTGAACATCTTCATGTTGATCATATCTACTATATGACTCATGCTCAACCTTTCGGTCTTCCGTGTTCCGAGGCCATGTCTGTACATGCTAGGCCCGTCAAGTCTAACCCGAGTGTTCTGCATGTGCAAAACTGGCTTGCACCCGTTGTATGCGAACGTAGAGTCTATCACACCCGATCATCACGTGGTGCTTCGAAACGACGAACCTTCGCAACGGCGCACACTCGGGGGGAACACAATTTTATCTTGAAATTTTAGTGAGGGATCATCTTATAATGCTACCGTCGTCCTAAGCAAAATAAGATGCATAAAAGGATTAACATCACATGCAAATCATAAGTGACATGATATGGCCATCAACTCGTGCTTTTGATCTCCATCTCCAAAGCACCGGCATGATCTCCATCGTCACCGGCGTAACACCATGATCCCCATCATCATGATCTCCATCATCGTGTCGCCATCGGGGTTGTCGCGCGCCCACCATGCTCTTACTACTATTGCTACCGTTTAGCGATAAAGTAAAGCATTACATATCGCTTAATGATTGACACGCAGGTCATACAAAAATTAAAGACAACCCTATGGCTCCTGCCGGTTGCCGTATACATCGACATGCAAGTCGATATTAACTATTACAACATGATCATCTCATACATCAAATATATCTCATCATGTCTTTGGCCATATCATATCACATACATACCCTGCAAAAACAAGTTAGACGTCCTCTAATTTGTTGTTGCATGTTTTACGTGGCTGCTATGGGTATCTAGCAAGAACGCTTCTTACCTACGCAAAGCCACAACGGTGATATTTAAGTTGCTATTTAACCTTCTACAAGGACCACCTTCGTCGAATCCGATTCAACTAAGATAGGAGAGACAGACACCCGCCAGCCATCTTATGCAACAAAAGTCGCATGTCTGTCGATGGAACCGGTCTCATGTACGTGGACATGTAAAGTTGGTCCGGGCCGCTTCATCCCATAATGCCGCTGAATCAAGAAAGACCAAAGAGGGAAGCAATCTAAACATCAACGCCCACAAACCCCTTTGTGTTCTACTCGTGAAAACATCTACGCAAGATCCTAGCTCATGATGCCACTGTTGGGGAACGTTGCATGGGAAACAAAAAATTTCCTACGCTCACCAAGATCAATCTAGGAGATGCATCTACGAGGGAAGAGTCGGATCCACATACCCTTGTAGATCGCTAAGCGGAAGCGTTCAAGAACGCGGTTGATGGAGTCGTACTCGCCGCGATTCAAATCGCCGAAGATCCCAGCACCGAACGGACGGTGCCTCCGCGTTCAACACACGTGCAGCTCGGGGACGTCTCCTCCTTCTTGATCCAGCAAGGGGGAAGGAGAAGTTGACGGAGAAACCCAGCAGCACGATGGCGTGGTGGAGATGGTGGTGAAGGAATTTCAGCAGGGCTTCGCCAAGCACTGGAAACTAGACGAAGATATTCGTGGAGAGGGAGGGCAATGCTGAGGCACGAACTTGTATTGCTGCCCTCCCTCTACCTCTCTTTATATAGGGGGGAGAGAGAGGAGGGGGCGCCCCTAGGGTTCCCCCTAGGGGGTGGCTACCAAGGGGAGGGGCTGCGGCCAGGGTTAGGGTCCCCCCCCCCAGGCGCCTTGCCCCCAAAGTCCTAGGGGTGCGGCTGCCCTAGGGGGGCCCAGCCCCTTAGGCGCAGGTGGAGGAGCCTAAGGGGGGCGCACAGCCCTTGTGTGGGCTGTTGCGTCTCCCCACTTATGGCCCATAGGGCCCGTAACATTTACCGTGGCCCCCGAAACACCTTTCGGTTCTCCGATTCCTTCCCGATGTTCCCCAGAACAATTCCGGACTCCGTTTACTCTCATCCCATATATCAATCTTCGTCCCTGGACCATTCCGGAGACCCTCGTCACGTCCGGGATCTCATCCGGGACTCCGAACAACCTTCGGTTACCATGCACTGTTCTCACTAACAACCCTAGCGTCACCGAACCTTAAGTGTGTAGACCCTGCGGGTTCGGAAACTATGCATACATGACCGAGATACTCCCAGGTCAATAACCAATAGCGGGATCTGGATACCCATATTGGTTCCCACACGTTCCTCGATGATCTCATCGGATGAACCACAATGTCAAGGATTCAGGTAATCCCGTATACAGTTCCCTTTGTCTCGTCGGTATGTTACTTGCCCGAGATTCGATCGTCGGTATCTCTATACCTAGTTCAATCTCGTTACCGGCAAGTCTCTTTACTCGTTCCGTAATACATAATCCCGTGACTAACTACTTAGTCACTTTGAGCTCATTGAGATGACGTATTACCGAGTGGGCCCGGAGATACCTCTCCGTCACACGGAGTGACAAATCCCAGTCTCGATCCATGTCAACTCAACAGACACCTTCGGAGATACCTGTAGAGTACCTTTATAGTCACCCAGTTACGTTGCGACGTTTGGCACACACAAGGCACTCCTACGGTGTCAGTGAGTTACATGATCTCATGGTCACAGGAACTTATACTTGACATGCAGAAAACTATAGCGATAACTGATACGATCAAAAGCTATGTTTAACGTTTGGGTCTAGTCCATCACATCATTCTCCTAATGATGTGATCCCGTTATCAAATGACAACTCATGTCTATGACCTGGAAACCACGGTCATCTTTGATCAACGAGCTAGTCCTGAAGAAACTTACTAGGGACACAAAGTTTGTCTATTTATCCACACATGTATTTAAGTTTCCAATCAATACAATTATAGCATGGATAATAAACGATTATCATGAACAAGGAAATATAATAATAACTCTTATATTATTGCCTCTAGGGCATATTTCCAACAAAGTATTCAACCCAAATTTATTGATTCGACACAAGGGGAGCCAAAGAATACTCTTAAGTATTAGCGGCTGAGTTCTCAATTCAACCACACCTGGAAACTTAGTATCTGCAGCAAGATAGTTTAGTAGCAAAGTAATATGATAGTGGTGGTAGCAGCAATAAAAGAAATGGTAGTGTTTTTGTAGTTTTTGTAATAGTAGCAGCGGAAAAGTAAATAAGCAACAAGCAATATGGGAAAAGCTCGTGGGCATTGGATCAGTGATGGGGAATTGTGTCGGATGCAATTCATCATGTAGAAGTTATAACCTAGGGTGACGCAGAACTAGCTCCAGTTCATCAATGCAATGTAGGCATGTATTCCGAATATAGTCATATATGCTTATAGAAAAGAACTTGCATGACATCTTTTGTCCTACCCTCCCGTCGTAGCAGGGTCCTATTGGAAACTAAGGGATATTAAGGCCTCCTTTCAATAGAGTACCGGACCAAAGCATTAACACATAGTGAATACATGAACTCCTCAAACTAAGGTCATCACCGGGAGTGGTCCCGATTATTGTCACTTCGGGGTTACCGAATCATAACACATAGTAGGTGACTATAGACTTGCAAGATAGGATCAAGAACACACATATATTCATGAAAACATAATAGGTTCAGATCTGAAATCATGGCACTCGGGCCTTAGTGACAAGCATTAAGCATAGCAAAGTCATAGCAACATCAATCTCAGAACATAGTGGATACTAGGGATCAAACCCTACCAAAACTAACTCGATTACATGATAGATCCCGTCCAACCCATCACCGTCCAGCAAGCCTACAATGGAATAACTCACGCACGGCGGTGAGCATCATGGACTTGGTGATGGAGGAAGGTTGATGATGACGATGGCGACGATCTCCACTCTCTGGAGCCCCGAACGGACTCCAGATCAGCCATCCCGAGAGAGATTAGGGCTTGGCGGCGGCTCCATACCGTAAAACGTGATAATTCTTCCTCTCTGATTTTTTTCTCCCCGAAAGTGAATATATAGGATCTGGGGATACGTCGGTGGAGCACCAGGGGGCCCATGAGGCAGGGGGCGCGCCCTAGGGGGGCGCCGCCCACCCTCGTGGACAGGGTGTGGGCCCCCTGGTCTGGATGTTCTTGCAGATATTTTTTATATTTTCCGAAATAATTCTCCGTGGATTTTCAGGTGCACGAAAACAACACCATGGCAATTCTGCTGAAAACAGCATCAGTCCGGGTTAGTTCCATTCAAATCATGCAAGTTAGAGTCCAAAATGATGAGGACATGACTACCTCGGATACGACCAAAAATATAGCATACATGTATATTTGTGAGGTGATTTCTTATGCAAACTATGCAACACTTTATTTATGTCATCCAGGACAAAAATACTTCACAGAATTTTGTGCCATGTCTAATTCCAGGTGTATGGGACATTTGTACAATCCACATATGAAGATAAGGGAAAAAGAGAACTTTAGGTGCTGTTCAAAAAGTTCTCTCACGTCACTTTTGGGCCAAGAGAAGATAGAGTCCAAGTTTCTCACGTTCTGCATCCAGATTCGGACTGCACAGACATACCTGACTCAAAACGGTAAGAACTCCTTCATACGGACTCCGAATTGGGTGTTTCTTTTTTTTGTTGGAAACTAGATTTCGTACACTTTCCAACCCAATTGGATTCACCTTCAAATTCGTCAGGAGCGTTGAGATATCGACGAAACAATCTGACGCTGCAGCAGAATCCGAGTCAAACTACAAGTCCAAAGGTGTTGCATCACCTTCACTTGGGCCCATGAGCCTTGGACGACCTAGGGTTAGTTTTAGGCTGCCTTGGGACGTCCTTCCACCTCCTTGGCCGCCACCCCTTGCTCTTATATAAGTAGATCCATCTAGTAGCATTTTCCTTGGGATTTGTTTAGTCAAAACTTAGCCATTGCAATTTCGTGTACTTCGTTTGTGTCCAACGACCAGACCAAGACCGCTTACGGATCCCCACCTTTATCAATACATCATTTATATTTGCAATATTCAGATTGCTTTATCATATTCTTGCTTGTTCTTCGATTGCATGCAGGAATAGACCTTCGTGGTCAGGCTGATCGTGCTTCTGGCATTGTCAGTAACCCCAGGAGATTTGTTTAGTGATTGCTAAGGCGCAACGTCATGCACGTTTGTAGTCGGATCGTCAAAGTCGTTTCCACCAAATCGATAGTTACCATCTCATCGAAAGATCGGGCCCCTCGCCTCTATCAAGTGGTATCAGTTTTCAGGTTGCTCGGTGAGAATTTCCAGTTATTCCTAGATTAGATTTATTTTCTTACCTATTGTCCAAGGAAAAGCCACAAAAAGTTAGATCTATTCATCCTTTGTCCTTGCCAGTTCGAGCCTTTGCAATTTTCTTTTCATTGTTTGCATTATTGAATTATCGGTTGCATCGTCGTGTCGAGTTGCTGGGCTTAGTGTCTAGTTCGTTAGAGTTTCGAGTTCTGTTCACAATAGTCACGTCGCCGCTGCATCGTTATCCCTTCCGCTGTCCACCACCTCATCCATCAATTTCCACCTCGTGCTACCCATCGTTCATTATCACAATCATAGTTGAAGTCGTTCGCATATTTGCTTGATCCAATCTGCATCTTATCTAGTTTGTCTTGGAAAGAGGGAGAAAGAAAAAAAAGACAGAGAAAAAAAAATAAAAAGAGGAGAGAAAGAAAAAGAAAAAAGTGTGAGAAAAAAGAAAAAGAAAAATAAGGAAAAGAAAGTTGGAGAGAGTGTTGTTATATATTCTGCTTGGCAGTTGTTTTCATCATTATCTTTACTGCCGTTGTTATCTTCACTTATATCTTGCTGTCCAGAGCTACTTCGTATCCTTTATTGATGCTAGTTGTGCTACACCGTGACCTCATTAGTGTTCTAGGCTCGCGTCTCTAGTCCGCTCTAGCATAGGACCAGCACAGTACCGTCGTTGAGCGTTTATTCAACATTGCATCTCTGAATTGATTATTGCTAATCTTTTGCTACCATATATAAAGCCAACCCAGCTCCACATATTTCTACACCGTGTTTACGTACGTTCACCTGGCAATCGCTTTACTCAATCTTTGGAGTTATTTGACACCGCTGGTTGCCTATCACCACCTGCTGCATGGTAAGAACTTGTAAGATATTGATATTTTCTTTACTGTGAGCGCTTTACCACCACATCCTAGTAGTTCACAGGAACATTATTCTCGAATTTGTTTCTTCTTTCTACTAATCGTGACAGGTACCGGAGACAGAAGTTCTTGGATGACGGATACATCTTCACCATCACGAGACATGGGACAACACACACCAGCACATGGTCAGGTTATTTCTTTACCGTCATTTGAGGGTAGATTTAATCCTGCTATTTATCTAGCTTGGGAGCTTGAAGTAGAAAAAGTTTTTAGCCACCATAATTTTTCTGAACTTGAGAGAGTACAAGCTGTCACTAGAGTATTTACTGGTTTTGCTTCTGTTTGGTGGAGTGTGCATTGTAAGAAAAATATTGATAACCAACCCACAACTTGGAAAGATTTGAAGGTTGTAACGAGAAAACATTTTTTCCTCCTTACTATCGCCGTGAATTGCTTCGCAAATTGGAACAATTAAAACAAGGCAGTAACACTGTTCATGCTTACTACCAAGAGTTCAAATCTTATATGCATCATTGTGACATAGAAGAATCTGGCGATGACACAATGAATAGATTTTTTGGTGGTTTAAACCATGATATTCGCGCAAGATTTCAGTATATTCCTCGTTGCATTACTGGTATGTATGTTTGTGCTTGTACCTTTGAGAGACAAATACAGGAGGATGCATTGTGTGACTACAACAACTACTATTCCAGTTCATGCTCACCACCACTGGTTGGTTCCTCTACCATTACACCTACTAGAGCAGCCACACCTCTGATTGTGAGCGTGACATCATCTAAAGTGTATGATACATTGTCATCGTCCTTACCTACATCAGCTACGTCTTTGCAACAAGGTAACAGTAAAATCAATGATGATATAACTTCACATGAGGATGATGCATATCTAGTTAACAGTAAAATCAATGATGATATAACTTCACATGAGGATGATGCATATCTAGTTAACTTGAATAAATCATGTATTGAATTACCTGTTGACTTGAGCACACCACCTAGTTTAGATAATCATGTTACTGTCATGAATGCGTCATGTGATCAAACAACTGAAATACCAACAATTTTGAGTGCACCCATTGAATTAACTGTTGATGCAAAAGAATCATGTGAATCGGAGAATAAATCAGATTTGGATAAAATACATTTGAAAATAATTGTGCCAATGTTTAATCATTTTGATATGACCTCTAATCTTGGTGATGATTCTATGTCAAATGACTTATTGCATGTTTGCTTATTTAAGCATGTTGTAGCCTATGAATTTCATGCAAGTAAGGTTTATTCACCAATGTTGGGATGGTTTAATGATGAACATTGTCAATATTTTGATATGAATAAGAGCTTCACTTATTTGTGCAAATTGAGTTGCAATATTTTCATGCCTTCTATTTCTTGTGATAATATTTTGGCTTTATATTTTATGAACTACGAAAGTTACTCATCTATACATGTGTCATATGTGCGAAAATTAAGGGAAGTAAAAATGGATGACATATACATATACAACATGTACACCTTGTCTATTTTCTTACCCACATTTCAGATTAAGCAACGCCGAGGACGGCTTTATTTTCAAGAAAGGGAGGATGATGAGGACATGACTACCTTGGATATGACCAAAAATATAGCATACATGTATATTCGTGAGGTGATTTCTAATGCAAAGTATGGAACACTTTATTTATGTCATCCAGGACAAAAATACTTCACAGACTTTTGTGCCATGTCTAATTCCAGGTGTATGGGACATTTCTACAATCCACATATGAAGATAAGGGAAGAAGAGAAGTTTAGGTGCTGTTCAAAAAGTTCTCTCACGTCACTTTTGGGCCAAGAGAAGATAGAGTCCAAGTCTCTCACGTTCTGCATCCAGATTCGGACTACACAGACATACCTGACTCAAAACGGCAAGAACTCCTTCATACGGACTCCGAATTGGGTGTTTCTTTTTTTGTTGGAAACTTGATTTCGTACACTTTCTAACCCAATTGGATTCACCTTCAAATTCGTCCGGAGCGTTGAGATATCGACGAAACAATCTGACGCTGCAGCAGAATCCGAGTCAAACTACAAGTCCAAAGGTGTTGCATCACCTCCACTTGGGCCCATGAGCCTTGTACGACCTAGGGTTAGTTTCAGGCTGCCTTGGGACGTCCTTCCACCTCCTTGGCCGCCACCCCTTGCTCCTATATAAGTAGATCCATCTAGTAGCATTTTCTTTGGGATTTGTTTAGTCAAAAGTTAGCCATTGCAACTTCGTGTACTCCGTTTGTGTCGAACGATCAGACCAAGACCGCTTACGGATCCCCACCTTTGTCAATACATCATTTATACTTGAAATATTCAGGTTGCTTTATCATATTATTGCTTGTTCTTCGATTGCATGCAGGAATAGACCTTCGTGGTCAGGCTGATCATGCTTCTGGCATTGTCAGTAACCCCAGGAGATTGGTTTAGCGATTGCTAAGGCGCAATGTCATGCACGTTTGTAGTCGGATCGTCAAAGTCGTTTCCACCAAATCGATAGTTACCATCTCATCGAAAGATCGGGCCCCTCGCCTCTATCACAAAACAAGGGCATAAGGGTTTAGAAAAGTAGATACGTTGGAGACGTATCACTGCACCTCTCAATGAGCTTACAAAGAAGGATGTGCCTTTTGTTTGGGGTACTGCACAGGAAGAAGCATTCACGGTATTGAAAGATAAGTTGACACATGCTCCTTTACTCCAACTTCCTAATTTTAATAAGACTTTTGAGCTAGAATGTGATGCTAGTGGAATTGGGTTAGGAGGTGTGTTATTACAAGATGGTAAACCTGTTGCATACTTTTCTGAAAAATTGGGTGGGCCTAGTCTGAATTATTCTACTTATGATAAGGAATTATATGCTCTTGTTCGGACTTTGGAAACATGGCAACATTATTTATGGCCCAAAGAATTTGTTATACATTCTGATCATGAATCTTTGAAGCACATTAAAAGTCAAGCAAAACTGAACCGTAGACATGCTAAATGGGCTGAATTCATCGAGACTTTCCCTTATGTTATTAAACACAAGAAGGGAAAAGAAAATGTTATTGCTGATGCATTGTTTCGTCGTTATACTATGCTTTAACAACTTGAATTTAAAATATTTGTTTTGGAGATCATCAAAGATCAATATGTGCATGATGCTGAATTTAAAGATGTTTTGCAGAATTGTAAAGAAGAGAGAACATGGAACAAGTTCGTCGTTAATGATGGATTTGTGTTTCGTGCTAACAAGCTATGCATTCCAGCTAGCTCTGTTCGTCTTTTGTTGTTGCAGGAGGCGCATGGAGGAGGATTAATGGGACACTTTGGCGTGAAGAAGACGGATGACGTACTTGCTACACATTCTTTTGGCCAAAGATGAGACGGGATGTTGAGCGTTTTGTTGCTCGCTGCACTACATGTCAAAAAGCGAAGTCACGACTCAATCCTCATGGTTTATCTATGCCTTTGCCTGTCCCTAGTGTTTCTTGGGAAGATATATCTATGGACTTTGTTTTGGGTTTACCTCGAACAAAGAAGGGGAGGGATAGCATATTTGTGGTCGTGGATAGGTTCTCGAATATGGCACACTTTATACCATGTCATAAAAGCGATGATGCTGCTAATGTTGCTGATTTGTTCTTTCGTGAAATTATTCGCTTGCATGGTGTGCCAAATACTATTGTTTCAGATCGTGATACTAAATTTCTTAGCCATTTTTGGAGATGTTTATGGGCTAAGTTGGGGACTAAACTGCTTTTTAGTACTACTTGTCACCCCCAAACTGATGGACAAACCGAAGTAGTCAATAGAACTTTGTCTACTATGCTTAGGGCTGTTTTGAAGAATAACAAGAAAGTGTGGGAGGAATGCTTGCCTCATATTGAATTTGCTTATAATCGTTCATTGCATTCTACTTCTAAGATGTGCCCTTTTGAAATTGTCTATGGTTTCCTACCTCATGCACCTATTGATTTGTTGCCTCTTCCATCTCCGGAGAAGGTTAATTTTGATGCCAAACAATGTGTTGAATTGATCTTAAAAATGCATGAGTTAACTAAGGAAAGTATTGAGTGCATGAATGCTAAATATAAACTTGTTGGAGATAAGGGTAGAAAACGTGCTGTCTTTGCACCTGGAGATCTTGTTTGGTTACATTTGCGTAAGGATAGGTTTCCTAATTTGCGCAAGTCAAAGCTAATGCCACGTGCTGATGGTCCTTTTAAGGTGTTAGAGAAATAATGCATATAAACTTGAGTTGCCTGCAGATTTTGAGGTTAGTCCCACATTTAACATTGCAGATTTGAAGCCTTACTTTGGTGAGGAAGATGAGCTTCCATCGGGGATGACATCAATTCAAGAAGGGGGGGATGATGAGGACATCACTAACAAGGTTACACCCACAACCCCAATTGATACATATACAGGACCAATTACTAGAGCTCGCGCACGCCAATCAAATTACCAGGTACTTTCGTTTCTTTGTAATGATTCTAATGTTCATGAGAATATGATGCTGCCTAAATTGGATACATTTGTCTTGCTTACAAATGAAGGGCCTAGCTTCGACAAGAAGGATGAACATTGGAGCAAGATCAAGCATGGAGATGATGGCATGCGCAAGGGGAACAAGAACGGAGTTACAAGTGATGATTTCATGACTTTGAAGCCACCATAATGAGTGCGTGAAGCCTTAGACGAAATATACAAGATGCCACTTTATAAATTTCGTCTAGAGGCTATTATAGGTGTGGCATCACCTTATTATTGGGCCAGGCCCATGTAATTTCGAAATACTTGAGTATAGGCTGTTTTTAGAGTCCGTATGTGTGGGGAAACAAGAGTTAGGGTTGGTTTCGGACCCCTCCTCCAAGGGCCACGAAATTCCCCCCTCTTCCCCCATATATACAGCCCTTAGGGCGTTGTTCAGACTTTGGGTTTTGTTTAGATTAAAGTTCGCCATAGCTGCAACTTCGCGTACTTCGTTTGTGTTCAACGACCAGACAAAGGCGTCACAGAACCCCACCTTGATCGATAAAGCTTTCCTCTTATATTCGCAATATCCAGATTGCAATCTCAGTTTCTTACTTGTTCTTCGTTTGCCTCCAGGAAACAGACCTTCGTGGTCAAGTTGATCGTGCTCCGGCGTGGTCAATAACCTCTCGGAGTTGGTTTAGCAATTGCTAAGGCGCGACGTCCTCGCACGTTCGTAGTCGGATCGTTAAAGTCGACTTCCTCCAAAATGATAGTCACCATCTCATCGAAAGACGGGACACCTTTGCTTCTATCAATATTGAACTTTGATGGTCTCCAACCAAATATTTTAAAGTCAAGTTGTGAAAGCATAGTATAACGACGAGACAACGCATCAGCAATAACATTTTATTTACCCTGCTTGTGTTTTATGACATAAGGGAAAGTCTCAATGAATTCAAGCCATTTAGCATGTCTGTGATTTTGTTTTTCCTGACTTTTAATATGTTTCAAAGATTCATAATCAAAATGTATAACAAATTCTTTGGGCCATAAATAATGTTGCCATGTTTCTAAAGTCTGAACAAGAGCATATAATTCTTGATCATAGGTAGAATAATTCAGACTAGGCCCACTCAATTTTTCAGACAATTGTGTAACAGGTTTACCATCTTGTAGTAACACACCTCCTAACCCAATTCCACTAGCATCACATTCAAGCTCAAAAGTCTTATTAAAATCAGGAAGTTGGAGTAATGGAGCATGTGTCAACTTATCTTTCAATACCATGAAAGCTTCTTCCTGTGCGGTACCCCAAACAAAAGGCACATCCTTCTTTGTAAGCTCAGCGAGAGGTGCAGCAATGGTGCTAAAATCTCTCACAAAACGCCTATAGAAATGAGAGATACCAAGCAAACTCCTCACGTGTGTGAACGTTTTGGGTTGCGGCCAACTCTTAGTAGCTTCAATCTTGGCTTTATCAACCCCAATTCTCTATAGAGCAACAACATAACCAAGAAAAGATACTCGGTCCGTGCAAAAGGTGCACTTCCCAAGGTTACCAAACAAACGTGCATCACATAGAGCAATAAAAACAGCACGTAAAAGTTCCAAATGTTCCTCCAAAGATTTGCTATAAATCAGTATATCATCAAAGTAAACTACGACAAATCAGCCAATGAAAGCACGTAAAACATCATTCATTAATCTCATGAAAGTACTAGGTGCATTAGTTAACCCAAAAGGCATGACTAACCACTCATATAATCCAAACTTAGTTTTAAATGTTGTTTTCCATTCATCTCCCAATTTCATACGAATTTGATGGTATCCACTATGCAAATCAACTTTGGAGAAAATAGTAGAGCCACTTAATTCATCCAACATATCATGTAGCCTAGGAATAGGATGACGATAACGAATAGTAATGTTATTAATGCCTCTACAATTAACACACATACGCGATATACCATCCTTTTTGGCACTAGAATAATAGGAACATCATAAGGACTAAGGGATTCGCGTATATAACCTTTTCGAGTAGCTCCCATACTTGACGCATAATCTCCTTCGTCTCCTCTGGATTGGTACGGTATGGTGCACGGTTGGGTTGCGATGCACCGGGAATTAAGTCAATCTGATGCTCAATCCCTCGAATAGGTGGTAATCCTGGTGGTATGTCTTCGATACGTCTCCAACGTATCTATAATTTTTTATTGTTCCATGATATTATTTATGAAGCCTTGGATGTTTAATGGTCTTTATCATTCACTTTTATATCATTTTTGGGACTAACCTACTAACCCAAAGGCCCAGTCCAGATTGTTGTTTTTTGCCTATTTCAGGGTTTTGCAGAAAAGGAATATCAAACGGAGTCCAAATAGAATGAAACCTTCGTGAGAGATATTTTTGGGGAAAATCACGCACAGGAAGCTTCAGGACCAAGTCAGGGTATAGAGGGGCTGCCCTCGAGGGTGGGGGGCGCGCCCCCCTTCCCAGGGCATGCCCCCTGCCTCGTGGCCCCCTCGTGTGGCCCCCGGTGCCCTCCTTCTTCCTATATATATCCACGTACCCCAGAAACTCCATACGCAGAGAGAAAACCCTAATTCCACCGCCGTAGCTTCTGTTCCCGTGGAGATCCCATATTGGAGCCTGTTCCAGAGCTCCACCGGAGGGGGATCCACCACGGAGGCCTTCATCATCATCATCATCGCTCTCACCATGAGTTGTGAGTAGTTTACCACAGACCTTCGGGTCCATAGCTAGTATCTAGATGGCTTCTTCTCTCTCTCCGGATCTCAATACAAAATTCTCCTCGATCTTCGAGGAGATCTATTCGATGTAATCTCTTTTTGCGGTGTGTTTTTCGAGATCCGATGAATTTTTAGTTTATGATCAAGGTTATCTATGAAAGATATTTGGTTCTTCTCTGAACTTTTTATGTGTGCTCATAATATCCTTGCAAGTCTCTTCGAATTATTGGTTTGGTTTGGCCTACTAGATCTATAGTTCTTGCAATGGGAGAAGTGCTTGGCTTTGGGTTCAATCTTGCGGTCTTCTTTCCCAGTGTGATAGAGGCAAAGGTGTCCCGTCTTTCGATGAGATGGTGGCTATCGTTTTTAGTGGAGTAGGCTTTGACGATACGACTACGAACGTGCGAGGACGTCGCACCTTAGCAATCGCTAAACCAACTCTGAGAGGTTATTGATCACGCCGGAGCACGATCAACCTGACCACGAGGGTCTATTTCCTGCAAGCAAACGAAGAACAAGCAAGAAACTAAGATTGCAATCTGGATATTGCGAATATAAGAGGAAAGCTTTATTGATCAAGGTGGGGTTCTGTGACGTCTTGGTCTGGTCGTTGAACACAAACAAAGTACGCGAAGTTGCAGCTATGGTGAACTTTAATCTAAACAAAACCCCAAAGTCTAAACGATGCCCTAAGGGCTGTATATATGGGAGAAAGAGGGGGGAATTTCGTGGCCCTTGGTGGAGGGGTCCGAAACCAACCCTAACTCTTGTTTCCCCACACATACGGACTCTAAAAACAGCCTATACTCAAGTATTTCGAAATTACATGGGCCTGGCCCAATAATAAGGTGACGCAGCACCTATAATAGCCTCTGGGCGAAATTTATGAAGTGGCATCTTGTATATTTTGACCAAGGCTTCACACACTCATTATGGTGGCTTCAAAGTCCTGAAATCATCACTTGTAACTCCATTCTTGTTCCCCTTGCGCATGCCATCATCTCCATGCTTGATCTTGCTCCAATGTTCATCCTTCTTGTCCAAGCTAGGCCCTTCATTTGTAATCAAGACAAATGTATCCACTTTAGGCAGCATCATATTCTCATGAACATTAGATTCATTACCAAGAAACGAAAGTACCTGGTAATTTAATTGGCGTGCGCGAGCTCTAGTAATTGGTCATGTATATGTGTCAGTTGGAGCTATGGGTGTGACCTTGTTAGTGATGTCCTCATCATCCTCCCCTTCTTGAATTGAAGTCGTCCTCGACGGAAGCTCATCTTCCTCACCCAAGTAAGGCTTCAAATCTGCAATGTTAAATGTGGGACTAACCCCAAAATCTGCAGGCAACTCAAGTTTATATGCATTAATCATTTATTTTCTCTAACACCTTGAAAGGACCATCAGCACGTGGCATTAGCTTTGACTTGCGCAAATTAGGAAACCTATCCTTACGCAAATGTAACCAAACAAAATCTCCAGGTGCAAAGACAACACGTTTTCTACCCTTATCTCCAACAAGTTCATATTTAGCATTCATGCGCTCAAAATTTTCCTTAGTTAACTCATGCATTTTTAAGATCAATTCAGCACGTTGTTTAGCATCAAAATTAACCTTCTCCGAAGATGGAAGAGGCAAGAAATTAATAGGTGCACGAGGTAGGAAGCCATAGACAATTTCAAAAGGGCACATCTTAGTAGTAGAATGCAACGAACGATTATAAGCAAATTCAATATGAGGCAAGCATTCTTCCCACATTTTCTTGTTATTCTTCAAAACAGCCCTAAGCATAGTAGACAAAGTTCTATTGACTACTTCAGTTTGTCCATCAGTTTGGGGGTAACATGTAGTACTAAAAAGCAGTTTAGTCCCCAACTTAGCCCATAAACATCTCCAAAAGTCTCTAAGAAATTTAGTATCACGATCTGAAACAATAGTATTTGGCACACCATGCAAGCGAATAATTTCACGAAAGAACAAATCAGCAACATTAGCAGCATCACCGCTTTTATGACATGGTATAAAGTGTGCCATCTTCGAGAACCTATCCACGACAACAAATATGATATCCCTCCCATTCTTTGTTCGAGGTAAACCCAAAACAAAGTCCATAGATATATCTTCCCAAGGAACACTAGGGACAGGCAAAGGCATATATAAACCATGATGATTGAGTCGTGACTTATCTTTTTGACATGTAGTGCAGCGACCAACAAATCGCTCAACATCCCGTCGCATCTTTGGCCAAAAGAAATGTGTAGCAAGTACGTCCTCTGTCTTCTTCACGCCAAAGTGTCCCATTAATCCTCCTCCATGCGCCTCCTGCAACAACAAAAGACGAACAGAGCTAGCTGGAATGCATAGCTTGTTAGCACGAAACACAAATCCATCATTAACGACGAACTTGTTCCATGTTCTCCCTTCTTTACAATTCTGCAATACATCTTTAAATTCAGCATCATGCACATATTGATCTTTGATGGTCTCCAAACCAAATATTATAAAGTCAAGTTGTTAAAGCATAGTATAACGAGGAGACAATGCATCAGCAATAACATTTTTTCCCTTCTTGTGTTTAATAACATAAGGGAAAGTCTCTATGAATTCAACCCATTTAGCATGTCTACGGTTCAGTTGTGCTTGACTTTTAATGTGCTTCAAAGATTCATGATCAGAATGTATAACAAATTCTTTGGGCCATAAATAATGTTGCCATGTTTCCAAAGTCCGAACAAGAGCGTATAATTCCTTATCATAAGTAGAATAATTCAGACTAGGCCCACTCAATTTTTCAGAAAAGTAGGCAACAGGTTTACCATCTTGTAATAACACACCTCCTAACCCAATTCCACTAGCATCACATTCAGGCTCAAAAGTCTTATTAAAATCAGGAAGTTGGAGTAAAGGAGCATGTGTCAACTTATCTTTCAATACCGTGAATGCTTCTTCCTGTGCAGTACCCCAAAGAAAAGGCACATCCTTCTTTGTAAGCTCATTGAGAGGTGCATCAATGGTGCTGAAATCTCTCACAAAATGCCGATAGAATCCAGCGAGGCCAAGGAAACTCCTCGCGTGTGTGACCGTTTTGGGCTGCGGCCAACTCTCAATAGCTTCAATCTTGGCTTTATCAACCTCAATTCCCTGTGGAGTAACAACATAGCCAAGAAAAGATACTCGGTCGGTGCAAAAGGTGCACTTTCCAAGGTTACCAAACAAACGTGCATCACGTAGAGCAATAAAAATAGCAAATAAATGTTCCAAATGTTCCTCTAAAGATCTGCTAAAAATCAATATATCATCAAAGTAAACTACCACAAATCGTCCAATGAAAGCACGTAAAACTTCATTCATTAATCTCATGAAAGTACTAGGTGCATTAGTTAACCCAAAAGGCATGACTAACCACTCATATAATCCAAGCTTAGTTTTAAATGCTATTTTCCATTCATCTCCCAATTTCATACGAATTTGATGGTATCCACTACGCAAATCAACTTTGGAGAATATTGTAAGCCACTCAATTCATCAAGCATATCATCTAGCCTAGGAATAGGATGACGATAACGAATAGTAATATTATTAATGCCTCTACAATCAACACACATACGCGATGTACCATCCTTTTTCGGCACTAGAATAATAGGAATAGCACAAGGACTAAGGGATTCGCGTATATAACCTTTGTCGAGTAGCTCCTGTACTTGACGCATAATCTCCTTCGTCTCTTCTGGATTGGTACGGTATGGTGCGCGGTTGGGTAGCGATGCACCGGGAATTAAGTCAATCTGATGCTCAATCCCTCGAATAGGTGGTAATCCTGGTGGCACGTCTTGTGGAAAGACGTCGGCGAACTCCTGCAAAATGTTAGTGACAGCAGGAGGCAAAGAGGAAGGCACGTCCTCGAATGAAAATAATGCCTCTTTGCATACAAAAGCATAGCAAACAGATTTGCTAAAATCTAGCTCATCAATATCAGATTTGGTGGCAAATAAACACGCACTTTTCAATTTAATTTCAGAAGCAACAGTAGATGGTTTATTATTAGGCCTCATTTGTTGCTCAAATTCTTTTGCCACAATCTGATTTTCACTCTTATTTTTCTCATGTTTTGCTTTATTAGCTCTATTAATATCATCTTTCAAAGTGGAATCAGGAGTCATAGGAAGCAAAGTAATATTTTTATCCTTATGAACAAGAGTATACTGATTGTTTCTACCATGGTGTACAGAATTTTTATCAAATTGCCATGGTCTACCAAGTAATAAGGAACATGCTTGCATAGGTACCACATCACAATCAACATAATCAACATACGTAGAGATACTAAAATGCACACAAACAGTACGTGTTACCTTAACCTTGCCATTGTTGTTGAACCATTGGATGTAGTAAGGATGTGGATGTGGTCTTCTGGTGAGAGATAGCTTCTCCACCATCTCCATGCTAGCCAAGTTGTTGCAACTCCCTCCATCTATGATCACGCGAACAGAACGTTCCTTCACGACTCCCTTTGTATGAAACAAATTATGCCTCTGATTTTGCTCAGCTTGTGTAACCTGCACACTCAAAACACGTTGAGCAACTAAACATTCATACCTGTCAGCATCTTCAGGAGCCATGTATTGCGTCTCATGATCAGAATCGTCTCCACTGTGTTCTTCACGTGTAATAAGAGCCAACGTCTCCTCATCATAGTCACTAGCGGATTCATATCCACCATCCTCAGTAGCAATCATCACACGCTGAGATTTGCAATCTCTCGCAAAATGTCCTCTTCCCTTACAACGACGACAAATAATATCACTGGTGTGCCCTGTTGATGCCATGGAAGAAGAAGAACTCTGTGCAGGCCCAATAGGTGTGCTCTTGGCAGATAATGGTTGTTGTGCCTGCTTCATTGTATCACGGCTGGAGGTAACAGCTGATGGAGGTGTCGGTGCAGTAGAATGTGTGGAAGTAGAGGATGCACGCGGTGTCCATGATGAAGGTCGACCCGCAGAAAAGTTAGTCCGTGCCAATGCCTGTCGATCCTGCACTTCACGTTCAGCTTTACAAGCAAGATGGAATAAACGAGTGATATTATTATAATCCTTATACTCTAGAATGGTCTGAATCTCTCTATTTAATCCACCCATAAAACGTGCAAGCATTCTCCTCAACAATACCACATCTAATAAGGCCAGTTAGTAATTGCTGATAATATTCTTCTACAGAATTTTTTCCTTGTCTTAAGCGCCGCAATTTTTGAAGTAATTCACGTTGATAATATGGTGGAACCCAACGAGTACGCATAGCAGTTTTCAAAGCAGCCCAAGTAGCTGGAATAGGATATAATCTACAATGTTCAGACCACCAAACACATGCAAAACTAGTGAAAGCACAAACAGCAACAGGAACACGTCTCTCCTCGGGATAATGTAAACATGTAAAACGTTGTTCAGTTTCTAACTCCCAAGTAATATATATATCAGGAACATATCTACCCTCAAATGGTGGAATATTCAATTTCAGTTTAGGAAGATGGTCATGTACCTCAGGTGGTGGTGCAGCCCTACCGTTGCGATGATATGCGTGAGGACGACCTGGTGGTGGTGGTGCTCGTTGTTGCACGTAGTTCTGATTTTGGTCAACCTCATCCTCGTAATGGTCCTCAACCTCTGCAGTAGCAGCAAGAGCTACAGAAACATCAACAGCAGCACCAGAAGCTTGACCAGGCTCAAGGGGAACGCGCTGTGCTCGTCCCACTTGATTTGGATGGCGATGTTGTTGTTGTTGTTGTAGAGGTGGGACAGCTGCTGCAGCCGGTGGTGGTGGAAAACGCGAAAGCAATTCAGCAAACTTGTTATCGAGCTTTGTTTCAAACGTCTTCTCCATGCCATCTATCTTCTCCATGGCCTCGTCAAATCTGTTTAGCACATCTTGCACCTGTACACTCATCATTTGCTGAAACTTATCATGAAGCTCCTTGTTCGTCAAGTTCTCCCAGTCAGTCTCGTCGACTTGTGATCCTGGCATGGTTAGCAGCAATAGAAACACACAAGAATATGATCCTACAGACTACTAATAAGTGGTGGTGATGGCGGGTGTCACAAATCCGACAAGCAAATCTCAAATTCTTACCAGTTCTTACCCAGCAGCAGGTGGTGATCCGCAACCGTGGTAGTCGAAACTCTCAAAGCTTGGATAAAGCGATTACCAGGGAGAGTCAAACGCATGACATAGATGTATGTGGAGCTGGGAAGGCTTATAAGATGGTAGCAAAAGGGGTCAGCAATAATCAATTCAGAGATGCAAAGTTGAATAAACGCTCAACGACGGTACTATGCTGGTCCTAGGCTAGACCGTACGAGAGACGGGAGCCTAGAACAATAACAAAATCACGGCGCTACACGTAATAAAGGGGAAAGCACACTCTGAATTATTATTTTTCGCCTTTTTTTTCGCTTTTTTTTGCGTTGCTTTTTTTTTGCCAAAAATCACTATAATGGCGAGTGTCTCAAAACACTTCCCAAGTCAAACTAAGATGATAGGCACGAAATTTTTTTGACGATTTTTTTTACGGAATCAGGGCAGCGACGACGAAAAAGTGCAGTAAAAAAACAGTATGGTGGCACGTGTCTCAAAAGACTCAGAAAATCCCAAAAATAGGATATGGAAAAAATATTTTCACCAGTCGTAATTTTGGCCTAAAAACTGCCCGGCGGTCTCCGAGGCCTACTCAGGCAAGGAAACACGAAACCGAAACTAGATGGATCTCGAAAGCCAATCTAGAACGAAAAGAACTCGGATTGGTGGTAGATATGTGGTGGTAGAATATGGCAGCGGTGGTGGTATTTGGCAGCGGTGGTAGTATATGGATACGGATTGGTGGTGGTATATGGATACGGATCGGTGGTGGTATGTGGCAGTAGCGATGAAGATGTTGCGGCGGCGGCGTGACAACTTATGACCAGAACTCGAAACCCTAAAAGACTAGACGCTAAGACCAGCAACTTGACACGACGATGCAACCGCAAATTCAACTAAGCAAACACGAAAAAGATTATGCAATGGCTCAGACTGGTTCGGATATGATGAACTAACCCTATTTTTTTGGCTTTTTCGTGGACTGTATGATGAGGACATCACTAACAAGGTTACACCCACAGCTCCAACTGACACATATATAGGACCAATTACTAGAGCTCGCGCACGCCAATTAAATTACCAGGTACTTTCGTTTCTTGGTAATGAATCTAATGTTCATGAGAATATGATGCTGCCTAAATTGGATACATTTGTCTTGCTTACAAATGAAGGGCCTAGCTTGGACAAGAAGGATGAACATTGGAGCAAGATCAAGCATGGAGATGATGGCATGCGCAAGGAGAACAAGAATGGAGTTTCAATTGATGATTTCAGGACTTTGAAGCCACCATAATGAGTGCGAGAAGCCTTGGACGAAATATACAAGATGCCACTTCATAAATTTCGTCCAGAGGCTATTATAGGTGCTGCGTCACCTTATTATTGGGCCAGGCCCATGTAATTTCGAAATACTTTAGTATAGGCTGTTTTTAGAGTCCGTATGTGTGGGGAAACAAGAGTTAGGGTTGGTTTCGGACCCCTCCACCAAGGGCCACGAAATTCCCCCCTCTTTCCCCCATATATACAGCCCTTAGGGCATCGTTTAGACTTTGGGTTTTTTTTAAATTAAAGTTCGCCATAGCTGCAACTTCGCGTACTTCGTTTGTGTTCAACGACTAGACCAAGACATCACAGAACCCCACTTGATCAATAAAGCTTTCCTCTTGAATTCGCAATATCGAGATTGCAATCTCTGTTTCTTGCTTGTTCTTCGTTTGCCTGCAGGAAACAGACCTTCGTGGTCAGGTTGATCATGCTCCGGCGTGGTCAATAACCTCTCGGATTTGGTTTAGCGATTGCTAAGGCGCGACGTCCTCGCACGTTCGTAGTCGGATCGTCAAAGTCGACTTCCTCCAAAACGATAGCCACCATCTCATCGAAAGACGGGACACCTTTGCCTCTATCAAGTGGTATCAGATTTCCAGGTTGCTCGGTGAGATTTTACAGTTTTTCGTAGATTATATCGAGTCTGTTCTTCATACCTACAGTCCACGAAAAAGCCAAAAAAAAATTAGGGTTAGTTCATCATATCCGAACCAGTCTGAGCCATTGCATAATCTTTTCCGTGTTTGCTTAGTTGAATTTGCGGTTGCATCGTCGTGTCAAGTTGCTGGTCTTAGCGTCTAGTCTTTTAGAGTTTCGAGTTCTGGTCATAAGTTGTCACGCCGCCGCCGCAACATCTTCATCGCTACTGCCATATACCACCACCGATCCGTATCCATATACCACCACCAATCCGTATCCATATATCACCACCGCTGCCATAACCTACCACCGCTGCCATATCCTACCACCATATATCCACCACCAATCCGAGTTCTTTTCATATTAGGTTTGTTCTAGAAATCCATCTAGGTTTCGAATTTGTGTTTCCTTGCCTGCGTAGGTCTCGAAAAAAAAAAAGAGTCTGGAGACCCCCGGGCAGTTTTTAGGCCAAAATTTCGACAGGTGAAAATATTTTTTCCCTATCCTATTTTTGGGCTTTTCTGAGTCTTTTGAGACACGTGCCACCATACTGTTTTTTACCGCACTTTTTCGTCGTCGCTGCCCTGATTCCGAAAAAAAAAAATCGTCAAAAAAATTTCGTGCCTATCATCTTAGTTTGACTTGGGAAGTGTTTTGAGACACTCGCCATTATAGTGATTTTCGGCCAAAAAAAAAGCGCAAAAAAAAAGAAGAGCGGGTTTTTTTTTCCAGAGTGTGCTTTCCCCTTGATTACGTGCAGCGCCGTGATTTTGTTAGTGTTCTAGGCTCACGTCTCTAGTACGGTCTAGCCTAGGACCAGCACAGTACCGTCGTTGAGCGCTTATTCACCTTTGCATCTCTGAATTGATTATTGCTGACCCTTTTTGCTACCATATTATAAGCCTTCCCAGCTCCACATACATCTACATCGTGCGTTTGACTCTCCCTGGTAATCGCTCTATCCAAGCTTTGAGAGTTTTGACTACATCGGTTGCCGATCACCGCCTGCTGCTGGGTAAGAACTGGTAAGAATTTGAGATTTGCTTGACGGATTTGTGACACCCGCCACCACCACCACTTGTTAGTAGTCTGTAGGATCATATTCTTGTGTGTTTCTATTGCTGCTAACCATGCCAGGATCACAAGTCGATGAGACTGACTGGGAGAACTTGACGAACAAGGAGCTTCATGATAAGTTTCAGCAAATGATGAGTGTACAGGTGCAAGATGTGCTAAACACATTGGACGAGGCCATGGAGAAGATAGTTGGCATGGAGAAGACGTTTGACACAAAGCTCGATAACAAGTTTGCTGAATTGCTTTCGCGTTTTCCACCACCACCGGCTGCTGCAGCTGTCCCACCTCTACAACAACAACAACAACAACAAAGTCGCCTTTCGAATCAAGTGGGACGAGCACAGCGCGTTCCCCTTGAGACTGGTCAAGCTTCTGGTGCTGATGTTGATGTTTCTGTAGCTATTGCTGCTACTGCAGAGGTGGAGGACCATTACGAGGATGAGGTTGACCAAAATCAGAACTACGTGCAACAACCAGCACCACCACCACCAGGTCGTCCTCATGCATATCATCGCAACGGTAGGGCTGCACCACCACCTAAGGTACATGACCATCTTCCTAAACTGAAAATGAATATTCCACCATTTGAGGGTAGATATGTTCCTGATATATATCTTACTTGGGAGTTAGAAACTGAACAACGTTTTAATTGTTTACATTATCCCGAGGAGAGACGTGTTCCTGCTACTGTTTGTGCTTTCACTAGTTTTGCATGTGTTTGGTGGTCTGAACATTGTAGATTATATCCTATTCCAGCTACTTGGGCTGCTTTGAAAACTGATATGCGTACTCGTTGGGTTCCACCATATTATCAACGTGAATTACTTCAAAAACTGCAGCGCTTAAGACAAGGAAAAAATTCAGTAGAAGAATATTATCAGCAATTACAAACTGGCCTGATTAGATGTGGTATTGTTCAGGAGAATGAAGCTATGCTTGCATGTTTTATGGGTGGATTAAATAGAGAGATTCAGACCATTCTAGAGTATAAGGATTATACTAATATCACTCGTTTATTCCATCTTGCTTGTAAAGCTGAACGTGAAGTGCAGGATCGACAAGCATTGGCGCGGACTAACTTTTCTGCAGGTCGACCTTCATCATGGACCCCGCGTGCATCCTCTACTTCCACACATTCTACTGCACCGACACCTCCATCAGCTGTTACCTCCAGCCGTGATACAAGGAAGCAGGCACAACCACCATTATCTGCCAAGAGCACACCTATTGGGCCTGCACAGAGTTCTTCTTCTTCCATGGCATCAACAGGGCACACCAGTGATATTATTTGTCGTCGTTGTAAGGGAAGAGGACATTTTGCGAGAGATTGCAAATCTCAGCGTGTGATGATTGCTACTGAGGATGGTGGATATGAATCCGCTAGTGACTATGATGAGGAGACTTTGGCTCTTATTACACGTGAAGAACACGGCGAAGATGATTCTGATCATGAGACGCAATACATGGCTCCTGAAGATGCTGACAGGTATGAATGTTTAGTTGCTCAACGTGTTTTGAGTGTGCAGGTTACACAAGCTGAGCAAAATCAGAGGCATAATTTGTTCCATACAAAGGGAGTTGTGAAGGAACGTTCTGTTCGCGTGATCATAGATGGAGGGAGTTGCAACAACTTGGCTAGCATGGAGATGGTGGAGAAGCTATCTCTCACCACAAGACCACATCCACATCCTTACTACATCCAATGGTTCAACAACAGCGGCAAGGTTAAGGTAACACATACTGTTCGTGTGCATTTTAGTATCTCAACATATGCTGATTATGTTGATTGTGATGTGGTACCTATGCAAGCATGTTCCTTATTACTTGGTAGACCATGGCAATTTGATAAAAATTCTGTACACCATGGTAAAAACAATCAGTATACTCTTGTTCATAAGGATAAAAATATTACTTTGCTTCCTATGACTCCTGATTTCATTTTGAAAGATGATATTAATAGAGCTAATAAAGCAAAACAGGAGAAAAATAAGAGTGAAAATCAGATTGTGACAAAAGAATTTGAGCAACAAATGAAGCCTAATAATAAACCATCTACTGTTGCTTATGAAATTTAATTGCAAAGTGCATGTTTATTTGCCACCAAATCTGATATTGATGAGCTAGACTTTAGCAAATCTGTTTGCTATGCTTTTGTGTGCAAAGAGGCATTATTTTCATTCGAGGACGTGCCTTCCTCTTTGCCTCCTGCTGTCATTAACATTTTGCAGGAGTTCGCCGACGTCTTTCCACAAGACGTGCCACCGGGATTACCACCTATTCGAGGGATTGAGCATCAGATTGACTTAATTCCCGGTGCATCGCTACCCAACCGCGCACCATACCGTACCAATCCAGAAGAGACGAAGGAGATTATGCGTCAAGTACAGGAGCTACTCGACAAAGGTTATATACGCGAATCCCTTAGTCCTTGTGCTGTTCCTATTATTCTAGTGCCGAAAAAGGATGGTACATTGCGTATGTGTGTTGATTGTAGAGGCATTAATAATATTACTATTCGTTATCATCATCCTATTCCTAGGCTAGATGATATGCTTGATGAATTGAGTGGCTCTACAATTTTCTCCAAAGTTGATTTGCGTAGTGGATACCATCAAATTCGTATGAAATTGGGAGATGAATGGAAAACAGCATTTAAAACTAAGTTTGGATTATATGAGTGGTTAGTCATGCCTTTTGGGTTAACTAATGCACCTAGTACTTTCATGAGATTAATGAATGAAGTTTTATGTGCTTTCATTGGACGATTTGTGGTAGTATACTTTGATGATATATTGATTTTTAGCAGATCTTTGGAGGAACATTTGGAACATTTACGTGCTGTTTTTATTGCTCTACGTGATGCACGTTTGTTTGGTAACCTTGGAAAGTGCACCTTTTGCACCGACCGAGTCTCTTTTCTTGGCTATGTTGTTACTCCACAGGGAATTGAGGTTGATAAAGCCAAGATTGAAGCTATTGAGAGTTGGCCGTAGCCCAAAACGGTCACACACGTGAGGAGTTTCCTTGGCCTCGCTGGATTCTATCGGCGTTTTGTGAGAGATTTCAGCACCATTGCTGCACCTCTCAATGAGCTTACAAAGAAGGATGTGCCTTTCGTTTGGGGTACTGCACAGGAAGAAGCATTCACGGTATTGAAAGATAAGTTGACACATGCTCCTTTACTCCAACTTCCTGATTTTAATAAGACTTTTGAGCTTGAATGTGATGCTAGTGGAATTGGGTTAGGAGGTGTGTTATTACAAGATGGTAAACCTGTTGCATACTTTTCTGAAAAATTGAGTGGGCCTAGTCTGAATTATTCTACTTATGATAAGGAATTATATGCTCTTGTTCGGACTTTGGAAACATGGCAACATTATTTATGGCCCAAAGAATTTGTTATACATTCTGATCATGAATCTTTGAAGCACATTAAAAGCCAAGCAAAACTGCACCGTAGACATGCTAAATGGGTTGAATTCATAGAGACTTTCCCTTATGTTATTAAACACAAGAAGAGAAAAGAAAATGTTATTGCTGATGCATTGTCTCGTCGTTATACTATGCTTTCACAACTTGACTTTAAAATATTTGGTTTGGAGACCATCAAAGATCAATATGTGCATGATGCTGAATTTAAAGATGTATTGCAGAATTGCAAAGAAGGGAGAACATGGAACAAGTTCGTCGTTAATGATGGATTTGTGTTTCGTGCTAACAAGCTATGCATTCCAGCTAGCTCTGTTCGTCTTTTGTTGTTGCAGGAGGCGCATGGAGGAGGATTAATGGGACACTTTGGCGTGAAGAAGACGGAGGACGTACTTGCTACACATTTCTTTTGGCCAAAGATGCGATGGGATGTTGAGCGTTTTGTTGGTCGCTGCACTACATGTCAAAAAGCTAAGTCACGACTCAATCCTCATGGTTTATATATGCCTTTGCCTGTCCCTAGTGTTCCTTGGGAAGATATATCTATGGACTTTGTTTTGGGTTTACCTCGAACAAAGAAGGGGAGGGATAGCATATTTGTTGTCGTGGATAGGTTCTCGAAGATGGCACACTTTATACCATGTCATAAAAGCGATGATGCTGCTAATGTTGCTAATTTGTTCTTTCGTGAAATTATTCGCTTGCATGGTGTGCCAAATACTATTGTTTCAGATCGTGATACTAAATTTCTTAGCCACTTTTGGAGATGTTTATGGGCTAAGTTGGGGACTAAACTGCTTTTTAGTACTACTTGTCACCCCCAAACTGATGGACAAACTGAAGTAGTCAACAGAACTTTGTCTACTATGCTTAGGGCTATTTTGAAGAATAACAAGAAAATGTGGGAAGAATGCTTGCCTCATATTGAATTTGCTTATAATCGTTCGTTGCATTCTACTACTAAGATGTGCCCTTTTGAAATTGTCTATGGTTTCCTACCTCGTGCACCTATTGATTTGTTGCCTCTTCCATCTTCGGAGAAGGTTAATTTTGATGCTAAACAACGTGCTGAATTGATCTTAAAAATGCATGAGTTAACTAAGGAAAATATTGAGCGCATGAATGCTAAATATAAACTTGTTGGAGATAAGGGTAGAAAACGTGTTGTCTTTGCACCTGGAGATCTTGTTTGGTTACATTTGCGTAAAGATAGGTTTCCTAATTTGCGCAGGTCAAAGCTAATGCCACGTGCTGATGGTCCTTTCAAGGTGTTAGAGAAAATAAATGATAATGCATATAAACTTGAGCTGCCTGCAGATTTTGGGGTTAGTCCCACATTTAACATTGCAGATTTGAAGCCTTACTTGGGTGAGGAAGATGAGCTTCCGTCGAGGACGACTTCAATTCAAGAAGGGGGGGATGATGAGGACATCACTAACAAGGTTACACCCACAGCTCCAACTGACACATATACAGGACCAATTACTAGAGCTCGCGCACGCCAATTAAATTACCAGGTACTTTCGTTTCTTGGTAATGAATCTAATGTTCATGAGAATATGATGCTGCCTAAATTGGATACATTTGTCTTGCTTACAAATGAAGGGCCTAGCTTGGACAAGAAGGATGAACATTGGAGCAAGATCAAGCATGGAGATGATGGCATGCGCAAGGGGAACAAGAATGGAGGTTCAATTGATGATTTCAGGACTTTGAAGCCACCATAATGAGTGCGAGAAGCCTTGGACGAAATATACAAGATGCCACTTCATAAATTTCGTCCAGAGGCTATTATAGGTGCTGCGTCACCTTATTATTGGGCCAGGCCCATGTAATTTCGAAATACTTTAGTATAGGCTGTTTTTAGAGTCCGTATGTGTGGGGAAACAAGAGTTAGGGTTGGTTTCGGACCCCTCCACCAAGGGCCACGAAATTCCCCCCTCTTTCCCCCATATATACAGCCCTTAGGGCGTCGTTTAGACTTTGGGTTTTGTTTAAATTAAAGTTCGCCATAGCTGCTGATGAGGACATGACTACCTTGGATACGACCAAAAATATTGCATACATGTATATTTGTGAGGTGATTTCTAATGCAAACTATGCAACAATTTATTTATGTTATCCAGGACAAAAATACTTCACAGACTTTTGTGCCATGTCTAATTCCAGGTGTATGGGACATTTGTACAATCCACATAAGAAGATAAGGGAAAAAGAGAAGTTTAGGTGCTATTCAAAAAGTTCCCTCACGTCACTTTTGGGCCAAGAGAAGATAGAGTCCAAATCTCTCACGTTCTGCATCCAGATTCGGACTACACAGACATACCTAACTCAAAACGGCAAGAACTCCTTCATACGGACTCCGAATTGGGTGATTCTTTTTTTGTTGGAAACTAGATTTCGTACACTTTCCAACCCAATTGGAATCACCTTGAAATTCGTCCGGAGCGTTGAGATACCGATGAAACAATTTGATGCTCCAGCAGAATCCGAGTCAAACTACAAGTCCAAAGGTGTTACATCACCTCCACTTGGGCCCATGAGCCTTGTACGACCTAGGGTTAGTTTTAGGCTGCCTTGGGACGTCCTTCCACCTCCTTGGCCGCCACCCCTTGCTCCTATATAAGTAGATCCATCTAGTAGCGTTTTCTTTGGGATTTATTTAGTCAAAAGTTAGCCATTGCAACTTCGTGTACTTCGTTTGTGTCCAACGACCAGACCAAGACCGCTTTTGGATCCCCACATTTATCAATACTTCATCTATATTTGCAATATTCAGATTGCTTTATCATATTCTTGCTTGTTCTTCGATTGCATGCAGGAATAGACCTTCGTGGTCAGGCTGATCGTGCTTCTGGCATCGTCAGTAACCCCTGGAGATTGGTTTAGCGATTGCTAAGGCGCAACGCCGTGCACGTTTGTAGTCGGATCGTCAAAGTCGTCTCCACCAAATCGATAGTTATCACCTCATCGAAAGATCGGGCCCCTCGCCTCTATCAAGTGGTATCAGTTTTCAGGTTGCTCGGTGTGAATTTCCAGTTATTCCTAGATAAGATTTATTTTCTTACCTATTGTCCAAGGAAAAGCCACAAAAAAAAGTTAGATCTATTCATCCTTTGTCCTAGCCAGTCTGAGCCTTTGCAATTTTCTTTTCATTGTTTGCATTATTGAATTATCGGTTGCATCGGCGTGTCGAGTTGCTGGTCTTAGTGTCTAGTTCGTTAGAGTTTCGAGTTCTGTTCACATTAGTCACGTCGCCGCTGCATCGTTATCCCTTCCGCTGTCCACCACCTCATCTGTCAATTTCCACCTCGTGCAACCCATCGTTCATTGTCACAATCATAGTTGAAGTCGTTTGCATCTTTGCTTGATCCAATCTGCATCTTATCTGGTTTGTCTTGGAAAGAGGGAGAAAGAAAAAAAAGATAAAGAAAAAAAAAGTAAAAAAAAAGAGGAGAGAAAGAAAAAGAAAAAAGAGTGTGAGAAAAAAAAAGAAAAAAGAAAAAGAAGGAAAAAAAAGTTGGAGAGAGTGTTGTTGTATATTCTGCTTGGCAGTTGTTTTCATCATTATCTTTACTGCCGTTGTGATCTTCACTTATATCTTGCTGTTCAGAGCTACTTCGTATCCTTTATTGATGCTAGTTGTGCTACACCATGACATCATTAGTGTTCTAGGCTCGCGTCTCTAGTCCGGTCTAGCCTAGGACCAGCACAGTACCGTCGTTGAGCGTTTATTCAACATTGCATCTCTGAATTGATTATTGCTAATCTTTTGCTACCATATATAAAGCCAACCCAGCTCCACATATTTCTACACCGTGTTTACGTACGTTCACCTGGCAATCGCTTTACTCAATCTTTGGAGTTATTTAACTCCGCTGGTTGCCTATCACCACTTGTTGCATGGTAAGAACTTGTAAGATATTGATACTTGCTTTACTGTGAGCGCTTTACTACCACATCCTAGTAGTTCATAGGAACATTATTCTCGAATTTTGTTTCTTTTTTCTACTAATCATGACAGGATCCAGAGTCAACTCATGGGCTTTGTCGATCGCGGGAGATGTGCCACCACCTAAGGACATACCACAACCATCACGAGAGGTGCACAAACATCCAAATGCACATGATCAGGTTAATGTTTCTATACCACCGTTTAATGGCCGTTTTAGACCTGCTTTATATATTGAATGGGAGTTTGACATAAATAATATATTTGCTTCCCATAGTTTTGATGAACGTAAAAAATTTAAGGTTGCGGTTGGTTCTTTCACTGGTTATGCTTTAGTTTGGTGGAGTGAATATTGTCGGTTACACCCTAATTATATACCTACTACTTGGATTGATTTGAAAGTTGCCATGCGACATACGTTCGTCCCTGCTTATTATACTCGTGACATGCTTACAAAGTTGGAACATTTAAAACAAGGTCGTGACACCGTAACGAAATATTATGATGATTTACAAACTACCTTGTTGCATTCCTCTTTACAAGAAAGTGAAGACGATTTTATGGATAGATTTTGGGCAGGATTAAATCGTGATATTCAGGAGTTACTAATTCATGAAGAGTGTTATCCGATGGACCATTTGTTTCGTCTTGCTTGTAGTGCTGAATAGGAAATAAAAACGACGTATTGTCCGTAAGGAGAATAAGCGCCAGGTGCACATTCCAAGAAATGATACGGGTGTTCCTTCCACTACTAGGCGTACTATGACAGACACATCCGTTGTTGTGAGGACTACATCACCTCCACCATGTGACAAATCACCTCCGACAGTGCCTACATCATCTGAGTTGATCATAAGAGGTAATGACAAAGGTACCGATCTTCTACCTCCACATGAGTATGGTGAATGCCTTGTCAATTTAAATGAACCATGCGATGAGCTATCCACTACTTTGATCACACCAACTATTTTAGAGGAATATGTTCGTGATTTGACTTTGCCATGCGATCAAACAATTGTGAGTGAACCAATTGAATTAACTATTGATGCAAAAGAACCATTTGAATCAGGGAATAAATCAGATTTGGATCAAATACATATGAAAATAGTTGCGCCAATGTTTAATCATTTTGATATGACCTCTAATCTTGGTGATGGTTCATCAAGGTTGGGATGGTTTAATGATGAGCATTGCCAATCTTTTGTAACGATTAAGAGCTTCACTTATATGTGCAAATTGAGTTGCAATATTTTCATGCCTTCTACTTCTTGTGATAATATTTTGGCATTATATTTTATGAACTACGAAAGTTACTCATCTATACATGTGTCATATGTGCAAAAATTAAGGGAAGTAAAAATGGATGACATATACATATACAACATGTACACCTTGTCTATTTTCTTACCCACATTTCAGATTAAGCAACGCCGAGGACGGCTTTATTTTCAAAAAAGGGAGGATGATGAGGACATGACTACCTTGGATACGACCAAAAATATTGCATACATGTATATTTGTGAGGTGATTTCTAATGCAAACTATGCAACAATTTATTTATGTTATCCAGGACAAAAATACTTCACAGACTTTTGTGCCATGTCTAATTCCAGGTGTATGGGACATTTGTACAATCCACATATGAAGATAAGGGAAAAAGAGAAGTTTAGGTGCTGTTCAAAAAGTTCCCTCACGTCACTTTTGGGCTAAGAGAAGATAGAGTCCAAGTCTCTCACGTTCTGCATCCAGATTCGGACTGCACAGACATACCTAACTCAAAACGGCAAGAACTCCTTCATACGGACTCCGAATTGGGTGATTCTTTTTTTGTTGGAAACTAGATTTCGTACACTTTCCAACCCAATTGGAATCACCTTGAAATTCGTCCGGAGCGTTGAGATACCTCCGAAACAATCTGATGCTCCAGCAGAATCCGAGTCAAACTACAAGTCCAAAGGTGTTACATCACCTCCACTTGGGCCCATGAGCCTTGTACGACCTAGGGTTAGTTTTAGGCTGCCTTGGGACGTCCTTCCACCTCCTTGGCCACCACCCCTTGCTCCTATATAAGTAGATCCATCTAGTAGCTTTATCTTTGGGATTTGTTTAGTCAAAAGTTAGCCATTGCAACTTCGTGTACTTTGTTTGTGTCCAACGACCAGACCAAGACCGCTTTTGGATCCCCACATTTATCAATACTTCATCTATATTTGCAATATTCAGATTGCTTTATCATATTCTTGCTTGTTCTTCGATTGCATGCAGGAATAGACCTTCGTGGTCAGGTTGATCGTGCTTCTGGCATCGTCAGTAACCCCTGGAGATTGGTTCAGCGATTGCTAAGGCGCAACGTCGTGCACGTTTGTAGTCGGATCGTCAAAGTCGTCTCCACCAAATCGATAGTTATCATCTCATCGTAAGATCGGGCCCTCGCCTCTATCAGCTGCAACTTCGCGTACTTCGTTTGTGTTCAACGACCAGACCAAGACGTCACAGAACCCCACTTGATCAATAAAGCTTTCCTCTTGAATTCGCAATATCCAGATTGCAATCTCAGTTTCTTGCTTGTTCTTCGTTTGCCAGCAGGAAACAGACCTTCGTGGTCAGGTTGATCGTGCTCCGGCGTGGTCAATAACCTCTCGGAGTTGGTTTAGTGATTGCTAAGGCGCGACGTCCTCGCACGTTCGTAGTCGGATCGTCAAAGTCGACTTCCTCCAAAACGATAGCCACCATCTCATCGAAAGACGGGACACCTTTGCCTCTATCACTGTAGGTATGAAGAACCGACTCGATCTAATCTACGAAAAACTATAAAATCTCACCGAGCAACCTGGAAATCTGATACCACTTGATAGAGGCAAAGGTGTCCCGTCTTTCGATGAGATGGTGGCTATCGTTTTCAGTGGAGTAGGCTTTGACGATCCGACTACGAATGTGCGAGGACGTCGCGCCTTAGCAATCGCTAAACCAACTCTGAGAGGTTATTGATCACACCGGAGCACGATCAACCTGACCACGAGGGTCTATTTCCTGCAAGCAAATGAAGAACAAGCAAGAAACTAAGATTGTAATCTGGATATTGCGAATATAAGAGGAAAGCTTTATTGATCAAGGTGGGGTTCTGTGACGTCTTGGTCTGGTCGTTGAACACAAACGAAGTACGCGAAGTTGCAGCTGTGGTGAACTTTAATCTAAACAAAACCCCAAAGTCTAAACAACGCACTAAGGGCTGTATATATGGGAGAAAGAGGGGGGAATATCGTGGCCCTTGGTGGAGGGGTCCGAAGCCAACCCTAACTCGTGTTTCCCCACACATACGGACTCTAAAAACAGCCTATACTCAAGTATTTCGAAATTACATGGGCCTGGCCCAATAAGGTGACGCAACACCTATAATAGCCTCTGGACGAAATTTATGAAGTGGCATCTTGTATATTTCGTCCAAGGCTTCACGCACTCATTATGGTGGCTTCAAAGTCCTGAAATCATCACTTGTAACTCCATTCTTGTTTCCCTTGCGCATGCCATCATCTCCATGCTTGATCTTGCTCCAATGTTCATCCTTCTTGTCCAAGTTAGGCCCTTCATTTGTAATCAAGACAAATGTATCCAATTTAGGCAGCATCATATTCTCATGAACATTAGATTCATTACCAAGAAACGGAAGTACCTGGTAATTTAATTGGCGTGCGCGAGCTCTAGTAATTGGTCATGTATATGTGTCAGTTGGAGCTGTGGGTGTAACCTTGTTAGTGACGTCCTCATCACAGTGACAGTAGGGGCAGCAAGGCACGTATTGTATTGTTGCCATCGAGGATAAAAAGATGGGGTTTACATCATATTGCTTGAGTTTATCCCTCTACATCATGTCATCTTGCTTAAGGCGTTACTCTGTTCGTATGAACTCAATACACTAGATGCATGTTGGATATCGGTTGATGTGTGGAGTAATAGTAGTAGATGCAGGCAGGAGTCGGTCTACTTGTCTCGGACGTGATGCCTATATACAATGATCATGCCTAGATAGTCTCATAATTATTCATTTTCTATCAATTGCTCGACAGTAATTTGTTTACCCGTCGTAGAATATCGCTATCATGAGAGAAGCCACTAGAGAAAACTATGGCCCCCGGGTCTATTCTCAACATATCAATCTACCTCTACTTTACTTTTACCGCTTTTATTTGCTCTATTATTAAACTAAAAATACCAAAAATATAAACTATCATCTCTATCAGATCTCACTTTCGTAAGTGACCGTAAAGGGATTGACAACCCCTTATCGCATTGGCTGCGAAGTTCTTATTTGTTTGTGCAGGTGCAAGGGACTCACGCGTGGTCTCCTACTGGATTGATACCTTGGTTCTCAAAAACTGAGGGAAATACTTACGCTACTGTGCTGCATCTCCCTTTCCTCTTCGAGGGAATACAACGCAAGCTCAAGAGGTAGCAAGAAGAATTTCTGGCGCCGTTGCCGGAGAGGCTTACGCAAAAGTCATATACCCAGTACCTATCACAAACCCTTATCCTTCGAATTACATTTATTTGCCTCTCGTTTTCCTCTCCCCCACTTCACCCTTGTCGTTTTATTTGCCCTTCTTCCGCCGTGTGTTTATCGTTCGCTTGCCTTTTTGTTTGCTTGTGTGTGTTGGAGTGCTTGCTTGTCACTATGGCTCTCCCTTCTAGTGTTGACCCTCACCTCAAGAGGCTGGAGGAGATTGAAAACAATGTTAGACATTTTATGACTATACAATTTGAGCATAATGACTTCTTCTGAAGTGACCTTAAAGAACAGAAAAAGTTTCTGGAGTATATGAATAAAGACCTTGATGATATGTCTAAGGAATTTTATGGCTTGAAATCTCAGTTTGCTCATCTTGAGAACTTAATTGCCCAAATTTTGGATAAACAGTCCACCTTGATTAATAAAAAGGCTGCTAAACCGGAAGAGCATGAAAATAAAGATGAAGATCTGAAAGTTATTGATGTGTCTCCTATTAGATCCTTGTTTTCTAGTATTAATCTTGATGAGAATAGGATTGGAGATGATTCTGCTTTAAGTTGTCCCAATAATTCGGAGGTTTTAGATATTGATGCTAAAATTGCTAAAAGTGGGAGTGAAGAGATTAAAACTTTGCATAGTGATGAACCCACTACGTTGGATTTCAAAGGATTCAATTATGATAATTGCTCTTTGATTGATTGTATTTTCTTGTTGCAATTCGTGGTAAATTCTCCGCATGCTTATAGTCAAAATAAAGCTTTCACTAAACACATAGTTGATGCTTTGATGCAATCTTATGAAGAAAAACTTGAGTTGGAAGTTTCTATACCTAGAAAGATTTATGATGAATGGGAACCTACTATAAAAATAAAAATAAAAGATCATGAATGTTATGCTTTGTGTGATTTGGGTGCAAGTGTCTCCACTATCCCAAAAACTTTGTGTGATTTGCTAGGGTTCCATGAGCTTGATGATTGTTCTTTAAATTTGCATCTTGCGGATTCCACTATTAAGAAACCTATGGGAAGAATTAATGATGTTCTTATTGTTGCCAATAGGAATTATGTGCCCGTAGATTTCATTGTTCTTGATATAGATTGCAATCCTTCATGTCCTATTATTCTTGGTAGACCTTTCCTTAGAACGATTGATGCAATTATTGATATGAAGGAAGGAAATATTAGATTCCAATTTCCATTAAGGAAAGGCATGGAACACTTTCCTAGAAAGAAAATCAAATTACCATATGAATCTATCATGAGATCCACTTATGGATTGCCTTCCAAAGATGGCAATACCTAGATCTATCTTGTATCGTGTCTAGCTAGGGGCGTAAAACAATAGCGCTTGTTGGGAGGTAACCCAATTTTATGTTTTTTTGCTTTTGTTGCTGTTTGGGAATAAATATTGCATCTAGCCTCTGATTAGATGTGGTTTCATGTTTTGTTTAGTGTTTGTGCCAAGTAGAACCTTTGCTAAGACTTGTGTGAAGTTTATATGATCTTGCTGTGAAAAACAGAATCGTTAGCGCTCGCCAAGTAGAACCTTTGCTAAGACTTGTGTGAAGTTTATATGATCTTGCTGTGAAAAACAGAATCGTTAGCGCTCGCTAAAGTAGTCGTGGGATTTTACTGGAGCGTGCTTTTTAGTTGATTAATTTTTCTGCTGATTGGTAGACAAATTTCGAAAATTTACCAATTTAGTTTGAATTTTTTGGAGTTCCAGAAGTAGGCGAACCCTGCAGATTACTACAGAGTGTTCTGTCTTTGACAGATTCTGTTTTTCGTGTGTTGTTTGCTTATTCATATGCATCTATGAGTAATATTGGAGGATATGAACCATAGAGAACTTGGAATACAGTAGGTTTAACACCAATATAAACAAAGAATGAATTCATTGATGTACCTTTGAGTAGTGGTTTGCTTTCTCATACTAACAGAGCTCACGAGAATTTTTGTCTAAGTTTTGTGTTGTGAAGTTTTCAAGTTTTGAGTATTGCTTTGATGGACTATGGAACAAGGAGTAGCAAAGGCCTAAGCTTGGGGATGCCCATGGCACCCCAAGTAAATTCAAGATAATCAAAAGCCTAAGCTTGGGGATGCCCCGGGAAGGCATCCCCTCTTTCGTCTTCATCCATCGTTAACTATACTTGGAGCTATATTTTTATTCGCAACATGCTATGTGTTTTGCTTGGAGCGTCTTGTATAATTTGAGTATTTGCTTGTTAGTTTGCCACAATCATCCTTACTGGACACACCTATTTGAGAGAGTTAAATATGGCCTAGAAATAATTAGAACACTCTAAGTGCATCACTTATATCTTTTGAGTTGAATAGTTTTTGCTCTAGTGCTTCACTTATATCTTTTAGAGCATGGTGGTGATAATATTTTGTAGAAATTGTTTAACTCTCATGCTTCACTTATATATATTTGAGAGTCTATGAAAACAGCATGGTAAAGTGTTTAGGCTAAAGAAACTAGTCTTCACATGATAAACATCCAATGTCAATGTAGTAAAAAAATCACACCAAATGCATTGAATAGAATGAGATGTTGGATGCTTGTTAATTGTTTTGAGACATGAGGATAGTGATATTAGAGTCATGCTAGTGGAGTTAATATGAAATTGAGAAATACTTGTGTTAAGGTTAGTGATTCCCGTAGCATGTACGTATGGTGAACCATTGTGTGACTAAGTTAGAGCATGAGGTATTTGTAGAGTGCCAACCTTTGTGTGGAGGTCGGGGGCGCGCGATGGTTAACTCCTACCAGCCTCCCCCCTAGGAGCATGCATTGATTGCTTTGTTTTGATGACTCGTAAAGTTTTGCAATAAGTATATGAGTTCTTATGACTAATGTTGAGTCCATGGATTATACACACTCTCACCCTTCCACCATTGCTAGCCTCTCTTGTACCGCGCAACTTTCGCCGGTGCCATAAACCCACTATATATCCTTCCTCAAAACAGCCACCATATTGTTCCTCAAAACAGCCACCATACCTACCTATCATGGCATTTCCATAGTCATTCCGAGATATATTGCCATGCAACTTTCCACCGTTCCGTTTATATGACACGCATCATATTGTCATATTGCCATGCATGATCATGGAGTTGACATCGTATTTGTGGCAAAGCCACCATTCATAACTTCATACATGTCACTCTTGTTTCATTGCACATACCGGTACACCGCCGGAGGCATTCATATAGAGTCATACTTTGTTGTTGTAGTATCGAGTTGTAATTTCGTGTTGTAATGAAAGTGTGATGATCATCATTATTAGTGCATTGTCCCATGGGAGGAAAGGCTAAATCTATAAAGCCCCTCCACAAAAAAAAGGCCAAAGAAAAAAGAAAGGCCCAAAAAAAGAGAAAAAAGAAAAAAAAGGAAAAAGGAAAGAAAAGGAAAAGAAAAAGGGACAATTGCTACTATCTTTTTCCACACTTGTGCTTCAAAGTAGCACCATGTTTCTCATTGTAGAGAGTCTCATGCTTAGTCACTTTCATATACTAGTGGGAATTTTCATTATAGAACTTGGCTTGTATATTCCAACGATGGGCTTCCTCAAATGCCCTAGGTCTTCGTGAGCAAGCAAGTTGGATGCACACCCACTAATTTCTTTTGTTGAGCTTTCATTCACATTTAGCTCTAGTGCATCCGTTGCATGGCAATCCCTACTCACTCACATTGATATCTATTGATGGGCATCTCCATAGCCCGTTGATACGCCTAGTCGATGTGAGACAATCTCCCTCCTTTTTGTCTTCTCCACAGCCACCTCTATTCCACCCATAATGTTATATCCATGGCTCACGCTCATGTATTGCGTGAAAGTTGAAAGGTTTGAAAAGCTAGAGTATGAAAACAAATGCTTGGCTGAAATCGGGGTTGTGCATGATATGAATATTTTTGTGTGATAATAAGGGAGCATAGCCAACACTATATGATTTTGTAGGGATAACTTTCTTTAGCCATAGTATTTTGAGAAGACATGATTGCTTTGTTAGTATTGCTTGAAGTATTGTTATTTCTTATGTCAATATAGACTTTTATCTTGAATCTTTCAGATCTGAACATTCATGCCACAATTAAGAGAATTACATTGAAAAACTATATTGGTTAGAATTCCACATCAAAAATTCTTTCTTTATCATTTACCTACTCGAGGACGAGCAGGAATTAAGCTTGGGGATGCTTGATACATCTCCAACGTATCTATAATTTTTCATTATTCCATGCTATTCTTCAGGAAGTCTTGGATGTTTAATGGGCTTTATCATTCACTTTTATATCATTTTTGGGACTAACCTACTAACCCAAAGGCCCAGTCCAGATTGCTGTTTTTTTGCCTATTTCAGGGTTTTGCAGAAAAGGAATATCAAACTGAGTCCAAACGGAATGAAACCTTCGCGAGAAATATTTTTGGAGAAAATCACGCACAGGAAGCTTCAGGACCAAGTCAGGGGACAGAGGGGCTGCCCTCGAGGGTGGGGGGCGCGCCCCCCTTCCCAAGGCGCGCCCCCTGCCTCGAGGCCCCCTCGTGTGGCCCTCTGTGCCCTCCTTCTTCCTATATATATATATATATATCCACGTACCCCAGAAACTCCATAAGCAGAGAGAAAACCCTAATTCCACCGCCATAGCGTCTGTTCCCATGGAGATCCCATCTTGGAGCCTGTTCCGGAGCTCCACCGGAGGGGGATCCACCACGGAGGCCTTCATCATCATCATCATTGCCCTCACCATGAGTTGTGAGTAGTTTACCACAGACCTTCGGGTCCATAGCTAGTATCTAGATGGCTTCTTCTCTCTCTCCGGATCTCAATACAAAGTTCTCCTCGGTCTTCGAGGAGATCTATTTGATGTAATCTCTTTTTGTGGTATGTTTGTCGAGATCCGATGAATTGTGAGTTTATGATCAAGGTTATCTATGAAAGATATTTGGTTCTTCTCTGAACTTTTTATGTGTGCTCATAATATCCTTGCAAGTCTCTTCGAATTATTGGTTTGGTTTGGCCTACTAGATCTATAGTTCTTGCAATGGGAGAAGTGCTTGGCTTTGGGTTCAATCTGGCGGTGTCCTTTCCCAGTGACAGTAGGGGCAGCAAGGCACATATTGTATTGTTGCCATCGAGGATAAAAAGATGGGGTTTACATCATATTGCTTGAGTTTATCCCTCTACATCATGTCATCTTGCTTAAGGCGTTACTCTGTTCGTATGAACTCAATACACTAGATGCATGCTGGATAGCGGTCGATGTGTGGAGTAATAGTAGTAGATGCAGGCAGGAGTCGGTCTACTTGTCTCGGACATGATGCCTATATACAATGATCATGCCTAGATAGTCTCATAATTATTCGCTTTTCTATCAATTGATCGACAGTAATTTGTTCACCCATCGTAGAATATCGCTATCATGAGAGAAGCCACTAGAGAAAACTATGGCCCCCGGGTCTATTCTCAACATATCAATCTACATCTACTTTACTTTTACCGCTTTTATTTGTTGTTTTATTAAACTAAAAATACCAAAAATATAAACTATCATCTCTATCAGATCTCACTTTCGTAAGTGACCGTAAAGGGATTGACAACTCCTTATCGCGTTGGCTGTGAAGTTCTTATTTGTTTGTGCAGGTGCGAGGGACTCGCGCGTGGTCTCCTACTGGATTGATACCTTGGTTCTTAAAAACTGAGGGAAATACTTACGCTACTGTGTTCCATCTCCATTTCCTTTTCGAGGGAATACAACGCAAGCTCAAGAGGTAGCAGTCTTGTGGAAATACGTCAGTGAACTCCTGCAAAATGTTAGTGATAGTAGGAGGCAAAGAGGAAGGCACATCCTCGAATTAATATAATGCCTCTTTGCACACAAAAGCATAGCAAACAAATTTGCTGAAATCTAGATCATCAATATCAGATTTAGTGGCAAGTAAACATCCACTTTTAATTTAATTTCATATGCAACATGAGATGATGGTTTGTTATTAGGCTTCATTTGTTGCTCAAATTCTTTTGCCACAAGCTGATTTTCACTACTATTTAGCTCATGTTTTGCTTTACTAGCACGATGAAAATCATCCTTCAAAATTGAATTAGGAGTCATAGGAAGCAAAGTAATATGGCTATGCCTTTGAACAAGAGTATATTGATTGTTTCTACCATGGTGTACAATTTTTTTATCAAATTGCCATGGCCTACCAAGTAATAAGGAACATGCTTGCATGGGTACCACATCACAATCAACATAATCAGCATATGTAGCTATACTAAAATGCACACGAACAGTACGTGTTACCTTAACCTTGCGCTGATCTTGAACCATTGGATGTAGTAAGGATGTGGATGTGGTCTTGTGGTGAGAGACAGCTTCTCCACCATCTCCATGCTAGCCAAATTATTGCAGCTCCCTCCATCTATGATGACGCGAATAGAATGCTCCTTCACAACTCCCCTTGTATGGAACAAATTGTGCCTCTGATTTTTCTCAGCTTGTGTGACATGCACACTCAAAACATGTTGAGCAAGTAAACAGGTATACATGTCAGCGTCATCGGCAGCCATGTAATGTGTCTCTTGTTGAGAATCATCTCCACCGTGTTCTTTAGGTGTAATAAGAGCCAAAGTCTCCTCATCATAGTCACTAGCGGACTCATACCCACCATCCTCAATAGCAATCATCACACGCCGAGATTTGCATTCCCTCGCAAAATGACCTCTTCCCTTACAACAACGACAAATAATATCACTTGTGTGCCATGTTGATGCCATGGATGCAGAGGAGCTCTGTGTAGGCCCGGTGGGTGTGCTCTTGGCAGATAGTGGTGATTGTGCCTGCTTTCTTATATCACGGCTGGAGGTGGGAACTGAGGGAGGTGCCGGTGCAGCAGAATGTGTGGAAGTAGAAGATGCACGCGGTGTCCATGATGAAGGTCAACCTGCAAAAAAGTTAGTCTGCGCTAATGCTTGTCGATCCCGCACTTCACGTTCAGCTTTGCAAGCAAGATGGAATAAACGAGTGATATTATTATACTCCTTATAGTCTAGAATGGTCGGAATCTCTCTATTTAAGCACCCATAAAATGTGCAAGCATAGCTTCATTATCCTCAAAGTATAACATCTGATCATGCCAGTTTGTAATTCCTGATGATATTCTTCTACGGAATTTTTTCCTTGTCTTAAACGCTGCAGTTTTTGTAATAATTCACATTGATAATACGGTGGAACCCTACGAGTATGCATAGCAGTTTTCAAAGCAGCCCAAGAAGTTGGAATAGTATTCAGATATAATATACGATGTTCAGACCACCACACACAAGCAAAACTAGTGAAAGCACAAAGAGCAGCAGCAACACGTCTCTCCTGGGGATATTCTAAACATGTAAAACGTTGTTTGATTTCTAACTCCCAAGTAAGATATATATCAGGAACATATCTACCATCAAATGGTGGAATATTCAATTTTAGTTTAGGGAGATGGTCATGATATCGTTCCTCAGGGGGTGGTGCAGCGCTACCATTGCGATTATTTGCATGTGGACAACCTGGTGGTGGTGCTGGTGGTTGCACGTAGTTCTGATTTTGATCAACCTCATCGTCATAATCGCCCACGTAATCATCCTCCTCCTCGGCAATAGTAGCAGCCACAAAAGCATCAATAGTAGGTGCAGCGACACCAGAAGTTTGGTCGGGTTCAAGGGGAACACGCATTGCTCGTCCTACTTGATTTGGAAGGCGACGTTGTTGTTATTGATGTTGTTGTTGGATAGGTGCAGCCAGTGGTGCTTGTGGAAGACGCGCAAGTAGTTCATTAAACTTGCCATCAAGCTTTGTTTCGAATGTCTTCTCCATGCCATCAATCTTCTCCATGGTCTCTTCAAATCTGTTTAGCACATCTCCCACCTGGCCACTCATCATTTGCTGAAACTTATCATGCAACTCCTTGTTCGTCATGTTCTCCCAATCAGTCTCATCGGCTTGTGATCCTGCCATGGCTAGCAGCAATAGAAACACACAAGAATATGATCCTACGGACTACCAGAAAATGGTGGTGTCACAAATCCGTCCAGCAAATCTCAACCTCTTACTAGTTCTTACCAAACAGCGGGCAGTGATCTGCAACCGTTGTAGTCAAAAATGCCTCAAAGCTTGGATAGAGCGATTACCGGGAGGAGTCAAACACACGACGTAGATATATGTGGAGTTGGGATGGCTTATAATTTAGTAGCAAAAAAAAGGTCAGCAATAATCAATTCAGAGATGCAATGTTGAATAAACGCTCAACGACGGTACTGTGCTGGTCCTAGGCTAGACTGTACTAGAGACGCGAGCCTAGAACACTAAGAAAATCACGGCGCTGCATGGAATTACTAGACTAATTTTTTTTAGCTTTTTTGCACTTTTTTCTGCCGAAAATCACTATAATGGAAAGTCTCTCAAAACTCTTCCCAAGTCAAGATAACAGGATAGACACGAAATTTTTGTGACTAATATTTTTTTCGGAAATCAGTGCAGCGACGACCAAAAAATGCGACAAAAAATCACTATGATAGCGAGTGTCTCAAAACGCTCCCGGAGACCTAAAAATAGGATGGGGAAAAAATATTTTCGACTGCCGAAATTTTGGCCTAAAAACTCCTGGGGGTCTCCAGAGTCTTTTTTCGAGACCTACTCAAGATGGGAAACACGAATTCGAAACTAGATGGATTTTGAAATCAAACCTAATATGAAAAGAACTCGGATTGGTGGCGGTATGTGGCAGCGGTGGTAGGATATGACAACGATGGTTTGTATGTGACAGCGAAGGTGGTATATGACTGCAGCGATGAATATGGTGCGGTGGCGGCGTGACAAACTGTGACATAGCTCGAAACTCTAAAGGACTACACGCTAAGACCAATAACTAGACACGACGATGCAACCGCAAATTCAACAAAGCAAAACCCAAAAAAGATTATGCAAAGGCTCAGATTGGTTCGGATATGATGAACTAACCCTAATAATTTTATTTTATTTTGGCTTTTTTCGTGGACTATTGGTATGAAGAACAGACTCGATCTAACTATGAAAATTTGGAAAATCTCACCGAACAACCTGGAAATCTGATACCACTTGATAGAGGCAAAGGTGTTCCGTCTTTCGATGAGATGGTGGCTATTGTTTTCGGTGGAGTAGACTTCGACGATCCGACTACGAACGTGCGAGGATGTCGCGCCTTAGCAATTGCTAAACCAACTCCGAGAGGTTATTGACAACGCTGGAGCACGATCAACCTGACCACGAGGGTCTATTTCCTACAAGCAAACGAAGAACAAGCAAGAAATTGAGATTGCAATCTGGATATTGTGAATATAAGATGAAATCTTTATTTGTCAAGGTGGGGTTCTGTGACGCCTTTGTCTGGTCGTTGAACACAAATGAAGTATGCGAAGTTGCAGCTATGGCGAACTTTAATCTAAACAAAACCCGAAGTCTAAACAATGCCCTAAGGGGTGTATATATGGAGGAATAGGGAGCGAATTTCGTGGCCCCTTGGAGGAGGGGTCCGAAACCAACCCTAACTATGTTTTCCCCACACATACGGACTCTAAAAATAGCCTATACTTTAGTATTTCGAAGTTACATGGGCCTTGCCCAAAAATAAGGTGATGCAACACCTAAAATAAGCTATGGACGATATTTATGAATGGGCATCTTGTATATTTCGTCCATGTCCTTGTAGGTCATCATGGAGGCTTCAAAGTGCTCAAATACGCTCTAGAAACGTCGTTCTGGATCCCTTCGCGTGCGCCTTCATCTCCATGCTTGATCCTACTCCAGTGTTCATCCCTCTTGTCAATGATAGGCCCTTCATTAGTAATCAACACAAATGTATCCAATTTAGGCAGCGTCATATTCTCATGAACATTAGAATCGTTACCAAGAAACAAACGTACCTGGTAATTCAACTGGTGTGCACGAGCTCTAGTAATTGGTCCAGTAAGTATAATAACATGGTGATACGTCTCCAACGTATCTAAATTTTTTGATTGATCCACACTGTTATATTATAATTATTGGATTTACAATCATTTTACAGTCATTTATATCATTTTTTGGGACTAACCTATTGACATAGTGCGAAGTGCCAGTTGCTGTTTTCTGCTTGTTTTTTATATTGCAGAAAATCAATATCAAACGGAGTCCAAATGCAGCAAAACTTTCTGTGGATTTTTTTGGACCAGAAGATACCAGATGGGCCAGAGAAGCACCTGGGGGGTGCTTCGAGGGGGGCACAACCCACCAGGGCGCGCTTGGGCCCCTAGGCACGTCCAGGCGGGTTGTGCCCACCTCGGGGGCCTCCCGCACCGCCTCTTCGCTCTATAAATGCCCAAATATTCCAAAAACCCTAGGTGAGTCGACAAAATTTTGTTCCAGCCGCCGCCAGTTCCAGAACCACGTGATCCAATCTAGAACCCTTTTCCGGCACTCTGCCGGAGGGGAAAATCATCACCGGTGGCCATCTTCATCATCGAGTAGTCCACCCTCGGGGCTGAGGGTTTGTACCAGTAGCTATGTGTTTAATCTCTCTCTCTCTCTCTCTCTCTCTCTCTCTCTCTCTCTCTCGTGTTCTTGAGATGCACAATCTTGATGTATCACAGGCTTTGTTAATATAGTTGGATCATATGGTGTTGTCCCCTCTCTATCTTGTTGTGATGAATTGAGTTTTCCCTTTGAGATTTCTTTGGATTGAATACTTTTATGGATTTGAGAAAACTTGATGCATGTCTTGCTATGAATTTCCCTGGTGATAATGGGGTATCATATTGATTCCCTTGATATGTGTTTTGGCACTCAACTTGCGGATTCCCGAAGTGAAATTGGGGTAATATATGCATAGGGGTTGATACACGTTCTTGTATTTGTTCCTCCGGTAGAAATCTTGGGGCACTCTTTGAGGTTCTTTGTATTGGATTGAGTATTATGAATCTGAAATTGTTTGACGCATACCATATAATTAACTCACGGATACTCGCGGTGACATTGGAGTATCTAGGTGACATTAGAGTTGGTTGATGTGTATCATATGGTGTTATTTTAGTACGAACTCTTGATAGATCGATCGGAAAGGATAACTTGATGTTATGTTAGTACCAACTCTTGATAGATGGATCAGAAAGAATAACTTTGAGGTCGTTTCGTACCCTACAAACAATTTCTTCTTATGGTCTCCGCTAGATAGGTACTTTGGAGTGATTCTTCATCGCACATTGAGGGATGGTTATGTGATCCAATTATATTAGCATTGTTGAGAGATTGCACTAGCGAAAGTACGGACCCTAGGCCTCATTCTCAAGCATTGCAATACCGTTTGTGCTTACTTTTGTTACTTGCTACCTTGCTGTTTTTTATTGTTCCTATTACAAAAATTAATATCTACTACCCATATTACACTTTTATCACCATCTCTTCGCCGAACTAGTGCACCTATACAATTTTCCATTGTATTGGGTGTGTTGGGGACACAAGAGACTTTTTATTATTTGAGCCAACCCAGCTCCACATATTGCTACACCGTGTTTACGTACGTTCACCTGGCAATCGCTTTACTCAATCTTTGGAGTTATTTGACACCGCTGGTTGCCTATCACCACCTGCTGCATGGTAAGAACTTGTAAGATATTGATATTTGCTTTACTGTGAGCGCTTTACCACCACATCCTAGTAGTTCATAGGAACATTATTCTCGAATTTTGTTTCTTTTTTCTACTAATCATGACAGGATCCAGAGTCAACTCATGGGCTTTGTCGATCGCGGGAGATGTGCCACCACCTAAGGACATACCACAACCATCACGAGAGGTGCACAAACATCCAAATGCACATGATCAGGTTAATGTTTCTATACCACCGTTTAATGGCCGTTTTAGACCTGCTTTATATATTGAATGTGAGTTTGACATAAATAATCTATTTGCTTCCCATAGTTTTGATGAACGTAAAAAAGTTAAGGTTGCGGTTGGTTCTTTCACTGGTTATGCTTTAGTTTGGTGGAGTGAATATTGTCGGTTACACCCTAATTATATACCTACTACTTGGATTGATTTGAAAGTTGCCATGCGACATACATTCGTCCCTGCTTATTATACTCGTGACATGCTTACAAAGTTGCAACATTTAAAACAAGGTAGTGACACCGTAACGAAATATTATGATGATTTACAAACTACCTTGTTGCATTCCTCTTTACAAGAAAGTGAAGACGATTTTATGGATAGATTTTGGGTAGGATTAAATCGTGATATTCAGGAGTTACTAATTCATGAAGTGTGTTATCCTATGGACCATTTGTTTCGTCTTGCTTGTAGTGCTGAACAGGAAATAAAACAACGTATTGTCCGTAAGGAGAATAAGCGCCAGGTGCACATTCCAAGAAATGATACGGTTGTTCCTTCCACTACTAGGCGTACTATGACAAACACATCCATTGTTGTGAGGACTACATCACCTCCACCATGTGACACATCACCTCCGACAGTGCCTACATCATCTGAGTTGATCATAAGAGGTAATGACAAAGGTACCGATTTTCCACCTCCACATGAGTATGGTGAACGCCTTGTAAATTTAAATGAACCATGCGATGAGCTATCCACTACTTTGATCACACCAACTATTTTAGAGGAATATGTTCGTGATTTGACTTTGCCATGTGATCAAACAATTTTGAGTGAACCAATTGAATTAACTATTGATGCGAAAGAACCATTTGAATCAGGGAATAAATCAGGTTTGTATCAAATACGTGTGAAAATAGTTGTGCCAATGTTTAACCATTTTGATATGACCTCTAATATTGGTGATGGTTCATCAAGGTTGGGATGGTTTAATGATGAGCATTGCCAATCTTTTGTAACAATTAAGAGCTTCACTTATATGTGCAAATTGAGTTGCAATATTTTCATGCCTTCTACTTCTTCTGATAATATTTTGGCTTTATATTTTATGAACTACGAAAGTTACTCATCTATACATGTGTCATATGTGCGAAAATTAAGGGAAATAAAAATGGATGACATATACATATACAACATGTACACCTTGTCTTTTTTCTTACCCACATTTCAGATTAAGCAGCGCCGAGGACGGCTTTATTTTCAAAAAAGGGAGGATGATGAGGACATGACTACCTTGGATACGACCAAAAATATTGCATACATGTATATTTGTGAGGTGATTTCTAATGCAAACTATGCAACAATTTATTTATGTTATCCAGAACAAAAATACTTCACAGACTTTTGTGCCATGTCTAATTCCAGGTGCATGGGACATTTGTACAATTAACATATGAAGATAAGGGAAAAGAGAAGTTTAGGGGCTGTTCAAAAAGTTCTCTCACGTCACTTTTGGGCCAAGAGAAGATAGAGTCCAAGTCTCTCACGTTCTGCATCCAGATTCGGACTACACAGACATACCTGACTCAAAACGGCAAGAACTCCTTCATACGGACTCCGAATTGGGTGATTCGTTTTTTGTTGGAAACTAGATTTCATACACTTTCCAACCCAATTGGAATCACCTTCAAATTCGTCCGGAGCGTTGAGATACCGACAAAACAATCTGACGCTGCAGCAGAATCCGAGTCAAACTACAAGTCCAAAGGTGTTACATCACCTCTACTTGGGCCCAAGAGCCTTGTACGACATAGGGTTAGTATTAGGCTGCCTTGGGACGTCCTTCCACCTCCTTGGCCGCCACCCCTTGCTCCTATATAAGTAGATCCATCTAGTAGCTTTTTCTGGGGGGTTTTGTTTAGATTAAAGTTCGCCATAGCTGCAACTTCGCGTACTTCGTTTGTGTTCAACGACCAGACCAAGACGTCACAGAACCCCACTTGATCAATAAAGCTTTCCTCTTGAATTCGCAATATCCAGATTGCAATCTCAGTTTCTTGCTTGTTCTTCGTTTGCCTGCAGGAAACAGACCTTCGTGGTCAGGTTGATCGTGCTCCGGCGTGGTCAATAACCTCTCGGAGTTGGTTTAGCGATTGCTAAGGCACGACATCCACGCACGTTCATAGTCGGATCGTCAAAGTCGACTTCATCCAAACGATAGCCACCATCTCATCGAAAGACGGGACACCTTTGCCTCTATCATCTTGCCTGAAGAGTCGTCGATGGGATCGTAAGAGAGCTCCTCGTTCTCAACCTCGGTAGTAACCTCGTTCTCGTACTCGGTCTCGGCTTCCGGCTCTACTCAAAACAAAACACACGAGGCACGAAATCAACAAGATGCAATGCGCAAACAACAGGATGCATGGCTGATGCACTAAGGAAGCACTACATATGCACTTAGGAAGCACAGAAAGTCAACATAGGAAACACAGAGATACAGCAGAAGGAACATGACAATATGCAACAAGCAAGATACTTCTAAACAAGATAACAAGAGGATATTATGAATCTACATGCAAAACCACACAAGTTCATACAGGACTTGCTCAAAACGGAGCAACGGGCTAAAAGATACACCCGAAACAATAAACATGCGAAAGCTAAAACTAACAGCCACATAGCAACTTCGGAGCAAGTAATAAATAGTCTACAGCACTCAAACATCATGGCAAGGAGCATGGACATAAAGTAGACATATCCTACAGCAAACAATTCCATTGGAGCATCTCCAAAGGAGCCATGGATCAATAGCAACAAGCTATAACATTTTGAACTTGACAACAAAATCCTGACAACAGTATTTTATAGCAACTTGGGAGCAAGAGTTAAATATGCTACAGCCACCCAAATAAGCATGTGAGAGCATGAATGGATAGCCAACAACATATACAACAAGGAATCATCAAGAGTCACCCCAAAACTATCATGGATTTGCCTAGAACAACAAGCAAACATGGCATCTGGAAATTACAGATTCCAGACTTAGTGAAATTTCACTAAGTGTTAAAACAGCAGTAACATCATGGCATCTTTGTGAGCAAGTTTAAGTCACCTCAAAGCATAACATGGCAAGTGGTAAGCACCACAGCAAAGTACATATGATGGGGAGTCCAAAACATGTAAGCATGCAACAAGGGGACAACCACATCAATAGCAACGAGCTCCTCAACTAGGCATCTCGTAACAAGTTTAACAACATAACAGCCACATGCACTTTTGCAAAGGAGATAAACATGGCAAGATGAAATCTATCATGCAAGCTAAAGCAACCAACATGTAGAGCATCTCATGATGAACATGTGGACATATCATTTGCTTCATTTGGATAAACATGCAACAAGTTATCACATTGCAAACATGGCATGAAAACAACTAATAGCAGCAGTTTATAACAAGTAGCACTCTTCCCATGAAGATTAAGACATCTAGATGACCTCAAACATGCATGGCACAATGGAACAAAACATAGTACAAGTCACCATGATCATTTTGACATATCATATGCTCAAATCGGACATGCACAGTAAAAGTTATCCACCTCACAAATATGCATCAGACAACAGAAAAACTAGGGACTTAGTGAAATTGAAGCAACCTCAGGGTCAAACGGTCAAACGGGCGGAGAAGCGGGTCGGGCTGAGGAGCGGATCGGGACAAAGCGGCGCTGTGGCGGATCGGGCTAACAGGCCCAGCCCGTTAGGGTTGGCAGGCCAATCGGATCTGGATCGAGGCCTGCCCGATCGATCGATGCGGCGGCGGCGCTCCCCTCGAGCGGCTAGCTCGCTGCTCCTTCGAGGGTACGCCGGCGGGAGGAAGTGGCGGGGCCGGCGGCCTGGGAGCCTGACCAGGAGGCGGTGGCCGGCGGAAGACGGGAGGAGGCGGCGGAGTGGGGGCCCGGCCGGCGAGGTGCCTCGGGGCGAGGTGGCGCGGTCGGGCGGCGGCTCCCGCGGCCTAGCGGCGAGGGGAGGCCGGCGGGAGGCTGGCCGGCGGCGGTCGGGGTGGCGAGGACCTCGGGGCGGCGGCGGCTCCCTGAGATGGAGGAGAAGACGCGGCCTCGGCTCGGAAGCACGGCTGCGGCACGTCAGAAGCACGGGCGCGGCACGTCGGAAGCACGGCGACGACGAATCGGAAGCACGGCGTGTCAACGATGGAAGCACCGCACGTCAACGGTGGAAGCACCGCGCGTCAACGGTGGAAACATTAGGGTTTCTGGACGCAAAAATTGGAGGGGGTGGACGTTTATATATGCACAAGGAGCTAGGGTTGTCCAAATGAGGAGAGGTTTTCGGCCACGAGATCACAATTGAACGGCCTAGATGAAGGGAAGGGTTTGAGTTGGGTTGGTGGGCTGTTGGAGGGGTTTCTTGGGCCTCAAAGAGGAGGTACTTTCAGCCCACAAGAATAACTGTTGGAGCATCAAACGAACCCCAAACGCGACGAGATTTGACAGGCGGGTTACACATACCAAAACAACATCGCACGACAAGTCTCACGCCAAACCGGAAACGTTACACGGCCAAACACAAAAGTAGGCCTCGGGGGTGCCACGGACACGTGAGAGGGCGCCGGAACTCGAAACGGACAACGGGAAGGAACGAGTGGGACCGGATGCACGACAACACAAATGCAATGCAATGCACATGACAACAAGACATGGATGAATGCCACACACGCACACGACAAAACGACGAAAACCCGAAAAGACGAAGAACCCGGAATGGAACTGATGGAGCCAAAGATATATATATTGCCCAAAAGTGAAAGTATTACATCCGGGGCATTACATATCCATAGGGTCCATCTTCAATGTCGGTCCTCCATCCCGTAGATGTATCATGTATACAGCAAGAAGGAAACAACAATGAAAGCATGACCCGTCCAATATGCGTAATTGAGGGTGGCTCAAAGGGAAGGAGTTCACCTTTATGAGGATGTCGAAAATGTTGGTGTCGCGCATCATGTAGGCCTTTACATGACCAATATGTCTCGTGATGGTACCGCCTTGTGAATCCTTCGAAACGAAAGAACATGACAAACACTCGGAAAAACAAATGAGGTTAGCGGAAGTGCAAAACATATCATTCGAGTGGTGAAATACCAAACAAGTGTTGTCATCATGCTTATCATATGAAGGTACAAGTGAATGTGGCATGGCATTTAAGCAAATGATGCGAAAACAACCAAATACAATAGGCTCAAACAAGCAAGCATGCATCACAAGTAAGGTGTCCAAGTCTCCAAGATCAACAAACATAGCATTGTTGCACTCAATACAAGGGATGAGAGATGCAACTAATGGACACAAGTGACAATGATCAAGATATATCATGTGAGTGGCATGAACATATATGTCGTCAACCCAAGAAAGCAAGTAAGAGTGGAACATGGGTGATGCAACAAGGCAAGCAATCATAGTGATCAAGTAGAGTAAGCTAGGAGTGCAAAGATGCAACATACTAGTAGGAATCATGGCAATCATGGCATGCGTGCAATTAGTAGGCATGAATAATGCACATGGCATAGCACAAGCATGAAAGCAAGATATGAGGAAAATAGGATCAATGTATTGGAGAGAGGCCATATGTAAATAGCAATGGAACATCATGACTCTCCCAACACAACAAGCATCACTAGCATGGGGCACAAATAAATCATGGCAATAGCTACAAGTATCTCCACCAAGCATGCAAATACACATAGTAGTAGTAGAATGGTGAATCATGGGTAAATGCAAGCAAGGGTCACAATTGCATGGCAAAGTCATAGCAAGAGGCATAACATGCAAGGTGAACATGATAGAATGGGCATAAAGTGACAAGTGGTAAATAGCCCATAGCCGTATGATAGACAAGTAAAAGAGATGGGCGTAGTGGTTGCACGAAGATAATGGTGGTAAGGACAATCCACGGGATCCCAAATCGTCATTGCTCTCAAGAGCTCGTTTTGTCAACTCATGGGATTGTAAGGTTGACAAATGTTCATGAGTACCTACACAAAACAAAGACAAAGGAAAAATTGTGTGGGCGTGGTATATGTAGACATCATCCATCATGATACGCATGTGCATGTGTTGGTTAACACATAATATCCAATGCTCAAATAAATGAGATGTGTGATATAGAAACATGTCATCCATCATGAGAGGTTTGTTGTTATGTATGGCATAATGGAGACTCAAATTTTTTAATGCATCATGAGAAGTATGTAGAGCATGGTTATTCATCGAATGCATATGGTGCACACAATCATGGTAATCATGCAAGTTATGGAATGCATCAAGATCTCCTAGTATGTATGGGGAAACTATGGGGGTCTCCTCATGAGCATCAATGAAAACATCACATGGAGAATATTGATAACATCCAAAACAATGCATATCTGGAACAATGTGATCATGGCATGGCATAGTAGATGAATTGCGCAAATCATGTAAAGGAAGCATGGCAATATCATTGCAAGAGAAACACAAACCAATGACCATCATCTTGTCATCTATGCCATAAGTGCAATGGGATTTACTTTAATGGGGCATGCATAGGTACTATGTTGAGATTGAAATGATACAATATGTGAGATCTCACTCATAGCATATGACAAGTTCAAATGATTATCAAACATGATGTGACCAAAAGAATTTTCACATGATATCCTATGGAGCATAGCATCACAACTAGGCAACTCAACATGCTCATCATCATTTCATCATAAATAGGTAAGTTAAGACATGAGGAAGTCACACTAGCATGAAGCATGTCAATAGGTGTGTCAACATCACGCAAGCAATCATTGTCAATATAGTCCACTAGTGGGACAAGAGCATCACCTTCACCTATTTTACCTTTGGAGTGTCGCTCATGCGTTGTAGGTGAGGTGTTCAAGATCCAATCATTCTCATCTTCATCTTGATGGAACCATGTGGGTGGTGCATCTTCTTCCACCATGGCCATCGGTTTTTCCATTGGAGGGATGGACTCGTCGAGGGTAGGCATGTCCTCATGTAGGAGACCTAGCACCAAAGAAAACACACTCGGAGTATAGGTTAAGTCGTTAGAAATCATAGTGGCCTCACAAGCTCTCTCAACTAGCTCACTCACTAAGTGTTGTGGCTCACTCACTCCCTCTTGGATGCTCTCACTCGTATGGATGGTGGAGTCACTCAAATGGCTCGCAACCTCACATAGGAGATGTGGCATGCTCTCATGTGTGGGGCTAGTAGTGGTCACTCTCATCCTCTCAAAGGAAATGCTCTCAATGTCACATGTGGTGGAGTCACTCGTATCACTCATGTGGTGGTGGCTCTCCTCACATGGGAATTGGGGCATCTCGTCATATGTGGATGTCGAAGAGTTGTAGGTGCAATAGTCTCCATGCTCAACTTCCTCATCTGTCATGCCTCCAAAAATGACTGCCATGGGATGTGGCAAATCATCACGCTCCTCCGAGGTCAAAGAGAAGGTCTCATGCTTGCTCGCGTAGCTTGACCCGGAGTAGGAGTCCAATATGGGCGTCGTCTTCATGGTGTCAAAGAGGTTCATGCTCGTCGCCTTGGTCGAAGGGGATGGCCCATGCTCGACCGTCTTGTCGCCGTCGCTCGTAGATGATCGCCTTGATGATGAAGATGTCGATGTAGGCGAACTCATGGGAAGTAGGCGAAGATGTCGTACGTCTGAAGGCGAAGATGCCTTGATAGCACTTGGCGAAGATGCCGAAGTGGTGGTTGTAGCCGTAGCTCCTTCATGGTGGTGTTTGTCTGACAGTCTTCTCTCTTGCTCTTGAAGCTTTGCCTTGGGGTGAATTAGAGCTTGTTCGGACTTGTAGATATGTGCTTGTCGAGCATCTTCATGCTGATGGTGTCGTTGTTGTGCTTGAGCTCTTGGTAGATGTCGTTCGTCGTCGTCGTGTACATGATGCTTGGAGGTGACTTGCCCTTCATGACGATGTCGATGGTCGCCATGGCGGTGTGGACGTGGAAGACTTGTGCTTGCATCATGTTTGCGCTCCGAAGACTTGTGACTTGAACGTCGCCGCCGAGAAGATGACGAATGGGAAGAAGACTTGTAATCGACCACCAAGTGTTTGAGCTCCGCCATTTGTTTGTTGAAGGAGTCGCACATGTCGTCGAAGGAAGCCATTCTCCTTGTCTCGGAGTGTCGTAGTTCGATGGCTATGTTGCCCAAGCGCTCTTGCATTGCTCGTTGTAGTCCGATGGTTTGCTCGTGGATGTAGTTGTTCGCGCCGTCGATGTCGAAGACCGGAGATGAAATGCTTTGCCTATCCATCACAAGAATGAAGTAGTGGTGAGTGGGAGAAAGAGAAAAACTAGACCAATGTACCTTACCCGATGTTGAAAATGGATCAATGATCACTCAATAATGCATCAAGGAAATATCACAGTTGGTACCGATTCTTGTCAATTCTCACACCTACACAAGTAAACCTTTTGGTGGAGCTTGGTGAGGATAGTGGCACAAAAATTTGATGCAAAAGTTAGCAAGAGTCAATAAAGTTGAAAGAGATTCACAAATTCGCAAATGTAACAAGTAGACCAATAGCAATGAGTCGCACACGGAAACACACGCATGGATAGATAAATGTGGTTGTGCAACCAAGGATTGAGCTGAAAATGTGGAATCCACGGAAACTGCTCTTGTCGCACAACACTAGAGAGACGCTAGCTGATTGCTCAAAAGGCGGATACGAACTTGTGCATTACCTATATGAGACAAAATGTAGCGACTTCCTATCACAACTATGTTATGTATGTATGATGTTCCGGTCCTTTGAGCATAAGATGATCCAAGATGATCAAGTATGATATGATATTTTATGATGCTATGGCTCTTGCTAACAAACTTCTTTGTTTTTCTCCTTTTCTTTGCTTAAAAGTTCATTCTTTTTTTTTAATATGGCCACTTATGCAAGATGCACAAACCAAGATAGCAATTGTTTATATGCGGGAAAAATCTTGTGACACAAGAGATGATATGATAATACCAAGATGATATGGTATGTATGCAATGGAAGGGCGGATAGATTATCACTAATGTGCACAAGTAACATTGCCGGCAATACTCAAAGGCTAGTCTCGATAGGCAAGTGACGCAAAATGGGCTAGGGGTTAACATGCAATTGCAAGGGGAATATACAATGATGTCATCGAGGTTACCGTCCGATGATGATGATGAGAGGCGGTGCTCTTGATGTAGAACCGTTCCTAATTAGCCGAAACACCTCAGGAAACGGGAAAAACCACAACTCAAAATCTCAACGACAAATGTCAAATGGTGGTAGCGGGAAAGCGGTGGTGGTTGCGGAAGAGGGTGGTGGGGCTATACACGTTGTCGGAGTTGAAGTCATGGTCCCTAAGTAGCCGAAACACCTTAGGAGACACAAGTCACAACTCAAACAAGCTCGAAAAAAATTGGGTTAAGTTGGGTTGGCGGAAATGTATGGTGTGCAATGTTATGCGGAAGTGGTGGTGGTGGTTGATGAAGAAGCAATCAGCCCTAAGTATCCTAAACACCTTATGACACTCAAATCACTACTCAAGCAACCACAAATGCTATGGTGGACAAAATGGGTTAGGTTGCGGAAGGCTATGGTGGCTATGCGGATGATATGGTGGAAGGCCTAGGCAAACTTGCCAAATTTGACAAACTTTGATGGAGTCAAATGATGACGGTAGTATTTTTGTGGTATGAGGGATGTCAAGAACTTCAAAACGAGCTAAAGAACATCAAAAACGGACTTCGGATGAATTAGTTATGGTCAAAACAAAATTTCAGCCGCGTCAGTTTCAGGGTTAGCCGGACATCCGGGAGAAAGTCCAACTCATCCGGGCTATGTCCGGATGATCCGGGAGAACGTCCGGATGATCCGGGTTCATCAGCTCCGGTTTTGATTTTCGGGTGCGTGGATTACACGGGCGTCCGGGAGAAGGTCCAGCTCATCCGGGAGGTGTCCGGATGATCCGGGACTTTGTCCGGATGACCCGAGCGGGTCAACTCCGCTCGGGATTTCCTCTCGGGGGCGAATTTGGGGGCGGAAATGGACGATTTTGGGGTCAAAATTGAGAGGATTTCATGGATGGAAAGTGGGGAAACTTGTGGAGATGCTAGATCCACTTGAAACCAAGCGAATCCATGGATCAAAATCAACAAAACATCATCAAACCAACAAATCACAAAAAAATTGGGGCTATTTTCGGTGGGGAATTTTCGAATTTGCGGAAGAACTGATAGATGCAAAGGTGTCCCGTCTTTGGATGAGATGGTGGCTATCGTTTTGGAGGAAGTCGACTTTGACGATCCGACTACGGACATGCGAGGACGTCGCGCCTTAGCAATCGCTAAACCAACTCCGAGAGGTTATTGACCACGCCGGAGCACGATCAACCTGACCACGAAGGTCTGTTTCCTGCCGGAAAACGAAGAACAAGCAAGAAACTAAGATTGCAATCTGGATATTGCAAATTCAAGAGGAAAGCTTTATTGATCAAGTGGGTTTTTGTGACGTCCTTGTCTGGTCATTGTTCACAAACGAAGTACGCGAAGTTGCAGCTATGGCGAACTTTAATCTAAAAAAAACCCAAAGTCTAAACGACGCCCTAAGGGTTGTATATATGGGGGGAAGAGGGGGGAATTTCGTGGCCCTTGGTGGAGGGGTCCGAAACCAACCCTTACTCTTGTTTCCCCACACATACGGACTCTAAAAACAGCCTAAACTCAAGTATTTCGAAATTACATGGGCATGGCCCAATAATAAAGTGACGCAGCACCTATAATAGCCTCTGTACGAAATTTATGAAGTGGCATCTTGTATAATTCGTAGGCTTCACGCACTCATTATGGTGGCTTCAAAGTCCTAAAATCATCACTTGTAACTCCATTCTTGTTCCCCTTGTGCATGCCATCATCTCCATGCTTGATCTTGCTCCAATGTTCATCCTTCTTGTCCAAGCTAGGCCCTTCATTTGTAAGCAAGACAAATGTATCCAGTTTAGGTAGCATCATATTCTCATGAACATTAGAATCATTACCAAGAAACGAAAGTACCTGGTAATTTAATTGGCGTGCGCGAGCTCTACTAATTGGTCATGTATATGTGTCAGTTGGAGCTGTGGGTGTAACCTTGTTAGTGATGTCCTCATCATCCTCCCCTTCTTGAATTGAAGTCGTCCTTGACGGAAGCTCATCTTCCTCACCCAAGTAAGGCTTCAAATCTGCAATGTTAAATGTGGGACTAACCCCAAAATCTGCAGGCAACTCAAGTTTATATGCATTATCATTTATTTTCTCTAACACCTTGAAAGGACCATCAGCACGTGGCATTATCTTTGACTTGCGCAAATTAGGAAACCTATCCTTACGCAAATGTAACCAAACAAGATCTCCAGGTGCAAAGACAACACGTTTTCTACCCTTATCTCCAACAAGTTTATATTTAGCATTCATGCGCTCAATATTTTCCTTAGTTAGCTCATACATTTTTAAGATCAATTCAGCACGTTGTTTAGCATCAAAATTAACCTTCTCCGAAGATGGAAGAGGCAACAAATCAATAGGTGCACGAGGTAGGAAACCATAGACAATTTCAAAAGGGCACATCTTAGTAGTAGAATGCAAAGAACGATTATAAGCAAATTCAATATGAGGCAAGAATTCTTCCCACATTTTCTTGTTATTCTTTAAAGCAGCCCTAAGCATAGTAGACAAAGTTCTATTGGCTAATTCAGTTTGTCCATCAGTTTAGTCCCCAACTTAGCCCATAAACATCTCCAGAAGTGGCTAAGAAATTTAGTATCACGATCTGAAACAATAGTATTTGGCACACCATGCAAGCGAATAATTTCACGAAAGAACAAATCAGCAACATTAGCAGCATCATCGCTTTTATGACATGGTAAAAAGTGTGCCATATTCAAGAACCTATCCACGACAACAAATATGCTATCCCTCCCCTTCTTTGTTCGAGGTAAACCCAAAACAAAGTCCATAGACATATCTTCCCAAGGAACACTAGGGACAGGCAAAGGCATATATAAACCATGAGGATTTAGTCGTGACTTAGCTTTTTGACATGTAGTGCAGCGACCAACAAAACGCTCAACATCACGTCGCATCTTTGGCCGAAAGAAATGCGTAGCAAGTACGTCCTCCGTCTTCTTCACGCCAAAGTGTCCCATTAATCCTCCTCCATGTGCCTCCTGCAACAACAAAAGACGAACAGAGCTAGTTGGAATGCATAGCTTGTTAGCACGAAACACAAATCCATCATTAACGATGAACTTGTTCCATGTTCTCCCTTCTTTACAATTCTGCAATACATCTTTAAATTCAGCATCATGCACATATTGATCTTTGATGGTCTCCAAACCAAATATTTTAAAGTCAAGTTGTGAAAGCATAGTATAACGACGAGACAAAGCATCAGCAATAACATTTTCTTTTCCCCTCTTGTGTTTAATAACATAAGGGAAAGTCTCTATGAATTCAACCCATTTAGCATGTCTACTGTTCAGTTTTGCTTGACTTTTAATGTGCTTCAAAGATTCATGATCCGAATGTATAACAAATTCTTTGGGCCATAAATAATGTTGCCATGTTTCCAAAGTCCGAACAAGAGCATATAATTCCTTATCATAATTAGAATAATTCAGACTAGGCCCACTCAATTTGTTCAGAAAAGTATGCAACAGGTTTACCATCTTGTAATAACACACCTCCTAACCCAATTCCACTAGCATCACATTCAAGCTCAAAAGTCTTATTACAATCAGGAAGTTGGAGTAAAGGAGCATGTGTCAACTTATCTTTCAATACCGTGAATGCTTCTTCCTGTGCAGTACCCCAAACAAAAGGCACATCCTTCTTAGTAAGCTCATTGAGAGGTGCAGCAATGGTGCTGAAATCTCTCACAAAACGTCGATAGAATCCAGCGAGGCCAAGGAAACTCCTCACGCGTGTGACCGTTTTGGGCTGCAGCCAACTCTCAATAGCTTCAATCTTGGCTTTATCAACCTCAATTCCCTGTGGAGTAACAACATAGCCAAGAAAAGAGACTCGGTCGGTGCAAAAGGTGCACTTTCCAAGGTTACCAAACAAACGTGCATCACGTTGAGCAATAAAAACAACACGTAAATGTTCCAAATGTTCCTCCAAAGATCTGCTATAAATCAATATATCATCAAAGTATACTACCACAAATCGTCCAATGAAAGCACGTAAAACTTCATTCATTAATCTTATGAAAGTACTAGGTGCATTAGTTAACCCAAAAGGCATGACTAATCACTCATATTGATAGAGGCAAAGGTGTCCCGTCTTTCGATGAGATGGTGGCTATCGTTTTGAAGGAAGTCGACTTGGATGATCCGACTATGAACGTGCGTGGACGTCGCGCCTTAGCAATCGCTAAACCAACTCCGAGAGGTTATTGAACACGCCGGATCACGATCAACCTGACCACGAAGGTTTGTTTCCTGCAGGCAAAACGAAGAACAAGCAAGAATCTGAGATTGCAATCTGGATATTGCGAATTCAAGAGGAAAGCTTTATTTATCAAGTGGGGTTCTGTGACGTCTTTGTCTGGTCGTTGAACACAAACGAAGTACGCGAAATTGCAGCTATGGCGAACTTTAATCTAAACAAAACCAAAAGTCTAAAGACGCCCTAAGGGCTGTATATATGGGGGAAAGAGGGGGGAATTTCGTGGCCCTTGGTGGAGGGGTCCGAAACCAACCCTAACTCTTCTTTCCCCATACATACGGACTCTAAAAACAGCCTATACTCAAGTATTTCGAAATTACATGGGCCTGGCCCAATAATAAGGTGACGCATCACCTATAATAGCCTCTGGACGAAATTTATGAAGTGGCATCTTGTATATTTCGTCCAAGGCTTCACACACTCATTATGCTGGCTTCAAAGTCCTGAAATCATCACTTGTAACTCCATTCTTGTTCCCCTTGCGCATGCCATCATCTCCATGCTTGATCTTGCTCCAATATTCATCCTTCTTTGTCAAGGTTAGGCCCTTCATTTGTAAGCAAGACAAATGTATCCAATTTAGGCAGCATCATATTCTCATGAACATTAGATTCATTACCAAGAAACGAAAGTACCTGGTAATTTAATTGGCGTGCGTGAGCTCTAGTAATTGGTCCTCTATATGTGTCAGTTGGAGCTGTGGGTGTAACCTTGTTAGTGATGTCCTTATCATCCTCCCCTTCTTGAATTGAAGTCGTCCTCGACGGAAGCTCATCTTCCTCACCCAAGTAAGGCTTCAAATCTGCAATGTTAAATGTGGGACTAACCCCAAAATCCCACGCAACTCAAGTTTATATGCATTATCATTTATTTTCTCTAACACCTTGAAAGGACCATCAGCACATGGCATTAGCTTTGACTTGCGCAAATTAGGAAACCTATCCTTACGCAAATGTAACCAAACAAGATCTCCAGGTGCAAAGACAACATGTTTTCTACCCTTATCTCCAACAAGTTTATATTTAGCATTCATGCGCTCAATATTTTCCTTAGTTAACTCATGCATTTTTAAGATCAATTCAGCACGTTGTTTAGCATCAAAATTAACCTTCTCCTAAGATGGAAGATGCAACAAATCAATAGGTGCACGAGGTAGGAAACCATAGACAATTTCAAAAGGGCACATCTTATTAGTAGAATGCAACGAACGATTATAAGCAAATTCAATATGAGGCAAGCATTCTTCCCATATTTTCTTATTATTCTTCAAAACAGCCCTAAGCATAGTAGACAAAGTTCTGTTGACTACTTCAGTTTGACCATCAGTTTGGGGGTGACAAGTAGTACTAAAAAGCAGTTTAGTCCCCAACTTAGCCCATAAACATCTCCAAAAGTTGCTAAGAAATTTAGTATCACGATCTGAAACAATATTATTTGTCACACCATGCAAGTGAATAATTTCATGAAAGAACAAGTCAACAACATTAGCAGCATCATCGCTTTTATGACATGGTATAAAGTGTGCCATCTTCGAGAACCTATCCACGACAACAAATATGCTATCCCTCCCCTTCTTTGTTTGAGGTAAACCTAAAACAAAGTCCATAGACATATCTTCCGAAGGAACACTAGGAATAGGCAAAGGCATATATAAACCATGAGGATTGAGTCGTGACTTAGCTTTTTGACATGTAGTGCAGCGAGCAACAAAACGCTCAACATTCCGTCACATCTTTGGCCAAAAGAAATGTGTAGCAAGTACGTCCTCCGTCTTCTTCACGCCAAAATGTCTCATTAATCCTCCTCCAAGCGCCTCATGCAACAACAAAAGACGAACAGAGCTAGCTGGAATGCATAGCTTGTTAGCACGAAACACAAATCCATCATTAACGACGAATTTGTTCCATGTTCTCCCTTCTTTGCAATTCTGCAATACAACTTTAAATTCAGCATCATGCACATATTGATCTTTGTTGGTCTCCAAACCAAATATTTTAAAGTCTAGTTGTGAAAGCATAGTATAACAACGAGACAAAACATCAGCAATAACATTTTCTTTTCCCTTCTTATGTTTAATAACATAAGGTAAAGTCTCTATGAATTCAACCCATTTAGCATGTCTACGGTTCAGTTTTGCTTGAGTTTTAATGTGCTTCATAGATTCATGATCAGAATGTATAACAAATTCTTTGGGCCATAAATAATGTTGCCATGTTTCCAAAGTACGAACAAGAGCTTATAATTCCTTATCATAAGTAGAATAATTCAGACTAGGCCCACTCAATTTTTCAAAAAAGTATGCAACAGGTTTACCATCTTGTAATAACACACCTCCTAACCCAATTCCACTAGCATCACATTCAAGCTCAAAAGTCTTATTAAAATCAGGAAGTTGGAGTAAAGGAGCATGTGTCAACTTATCTTTCAATACCGTGAATGCTTCTTCCTGTGCAGTACCCCAAACAAAAGGCACATCCTTCTTTGTAAGCTCATTGAGAGGTGCAGCAATGGTGCTCAAATCTCTCACAAAACGCCGATAGAATCCAGCGAGGCCAAGGAAACTCCTCACGTGTGTGACCGTTTTGGGCTGCGGCCAACTCTCAATAGCTTCAATCTTGGCTTTATCAACCTCAATTCCCTGTGGAATAACAACATAGCCAAGAAAAGAGACTCGGTCGGTGCAAAAGGTGCACTTTCCAAGGTTACCAAACAAATGTGCATCACGTAGAGCAATAAAAACAACACGTAAATGTTCCAAATGTTCCTCCAAAGATCTGCTAAAAATCAATATATCATCAAAGTATACTACCACAAATCGTCCAATGAAAGCACGTAAAACTTCATTCATTAATCTCATGAAAGTACTAGGTGCATTAGTTAACCCAAAAGGCATGACTAACCACTCATATAATCCAAACTTAGTTTTAAATGTTGTTTTCCATTCATCTCCCAATTTCATACGAATTTGATGCTATCCACTACGCAAATCAACTTTGGAGAATATTGTAGAGCCACTCAATTCATCAAGCATATCATCTAGCCTAGGAATAGGATGACGATAACAAATAGTAATATTATTAATGCCTCTACAATCAACACGCATACGCGATGTACCATCCTTTTTAGGCACTAGAATAATAGGAACAACACAAGGACTAAGGGATTCGCGTATATAACCTTTGTGATGCGGAGCATCCTACGGACATCACCATGTCAAGATCCCATTTGGCAAGTGACACGTGCGCCATCTACTTCTCAAACATAAAGGTGAATCTTCTCCTTTACACGTGTTCACTTGACCCCTTCGAGGATGGTATACTACTTGACACTCCACTCGTGTGCATGCATAGGTATTGTCGGAGCTTCACGGACGACGAGGAGGAGCGCAAGCGCCAAGGAACGCCTACACCATCAGCGAGGGAAGCATGGAAGCGAAGACGGAAGAAGAATGGCCTGTCCAGTCCGGAATGGGCGGTACTACCGCTTACAAGCGGTACTACCGCCCGAGGTCCGGTACTACCGCCTTGCCTGTGTGCAACTGTCGGCCTTTGGCCTTGTATCCCTCGCCACTTACCCTTTCGTGGCTTAGACTATAAATAGACCACCTCCACCTCCTTTCTAAGTTTAGCAAATATGATAGCTCATTTGTATGTGAGCTTTGCTCCTACCTTCTCCTCTTGAGAGAGTGAGACCTCCACCTTGGAGAAGATCCCTAGTGGATGCAAGACCTCCCACGGGAGAAGAATCCTTGTGGATTATCAAGACCTCCCACGGGAGAAGAATCCTTGTGGATTGTCAGGACCTCTCTCCTCATAGGATTGGGATGAACTCTACCATGTATCTTATTTCCCTTTGATTGTTTGTGTACCTTGTGGATCTCATGTGTTTGTGAGCCTAGTGGATGTGTGATTGGACTTGTTCTTGAGTGTTTCTCTTGTGTTCTTCCCTTGTGTCCTTCTTGTTCTTGGGGATTCCCCTCCAATTCGTGAAAGATCTCCACCTAGGGTTCCACCCTACAACATCATGGTATCTAGAGCTATGGTTTCTCACGAAATTGGAGCCCCCCTTCGTGTTTTCTAGCCTTATTTTGTTGTGTTCTTGCCCAATTTTGAGAATCCCCACCAAAAATAGCCCCAATTTTTTTTGTGATTTGTTGGTTTGATGAGATTTTGTTGGATTTGATCCATGGATTTGCTTGGTTTCGAGTGGATCTAGCATCTCCCCAAGTTTCACCACTTTCCATCCACGAAATCCATCCAATTTCGCCCCCGAAATCATCCATTTCCGCCACAAATTCGCCCCGATCCCGATCTGAGAATTTTTCCCGACACCAGCGGTACTACCGCCCATCCAAGCGGTACTGCCGCCCTACAAGCGGTACTAATTTTTTACTTCCGCCCAACCAAAGCGGTACTACTGCCCCGCACATTTTCAGCCTTCCGAGTTTCACCGTTTTGACCATAACTTTTACTCCCGAACTCCGATTTGAGCGTTCTTTGGCTCGTTGGAAAGCTAGCAACGTGCCCGAGCTGCTCATCTTGGTTTTACCACCATTTGACTCAATCAAATTTTGTCAAATTTGACATGTTTGCCTAGGCCCTCCACCATATCATCCACCATACCACCATACCTTTTCGCAACCTAACCATTTTGTTTCCCTTATCATTTGTGGTTGCTTGAGTAGTGACTTGAGTCTCCTAAGGTGTTTCGGCTACTTAGGGACGAGTGCTTCTTCATCAACCACCACCACCACTTCCGCATTGTCATCTTCGACACAACCACCACCGCTTGTCCGCTACCACCATTTGACATTTGTCCTTGAGATTTTGAGTTGTGGTTTTTCCGTTTCCTAAGGTGTTTCGGCTAATTAGGAACAGGTCTCCATCGACAACACCGCCTCTCATCATCATCGTCGGACGGTAACCTCGACGACACCTTTGTATATTCCCCTTGCAATTGCATTGTTAACCCCTAGCCCATTTTGCGTCACTTGCCTATCGAGACTAGCCTTTGAGTATTGCCGGCAACGTTACTTGTGCACATTAGTAATCATCGATCCGCCCTTCCATTGTATACATACCATATCATCTTGGTATCATCATATCATCCCTTGTTTCACAAGATTGTTCCCGCATATACACAATTGTTATCTTGGTTTGTGCATCGTGGCCATATACAAAAAAAAGGAAGAATAAGCTTTTAAGCAAAAAGAGAAAGACAAAGAAGCTTGTAAGCAAGAGCCATAGCATCGCATCATATCATATCATACTTGATCATCTTGGATCATCTTGTGCTCAAAGCACCGGAACATCATACACATAGCATACTTGGGATAGAAAGTTCATACATTTTGCATCTTATAGGTTGTGCACAAGTGTCGTATCCGCCTATTGAGCAATCGTGCTAGCGTCTCTCTTGAGTTGTGCAACACGAGCGTTTTCCGTGGACTCCACATTTTGTGCTCATTCCTTGGTTGCACAACCTCATTTATCTATCCGTGTGTGTGTTTCCGTGTGCCACATTTTGCTATTGGTCTACTTGTTTCACTTGCGAATTTGTGAATCTTTTCCAACATTATTGACTCTTGCTAACATTTTGCATCATTATTTTTGTGCCACTATCCTCACCGAGCTCCACCATAAGCCTTACTTGATAGGTGTGAGTGAACAAGTCCGGTACCAATTCCACTATTCTTTCATTTCACTTTGAGTGAAACGGGATACATCCTCAACATTCGGAAACGGTAACTTGGTATTGTTTATCTCATTTCCTACTCAACTTTGCTCGAGTCTTGTGATGTATAGGCAAAGCATTTCATCTCCGGTCTACAACAACAACGACGAGTTCGGTGCCATGACTAGATCACATCGGCATCGACACCATCACCGACAAGAACGTGAAGGTCACGAGCTCAACATCAACAACCGCTCAACGACTTCACCATCTACCTTGGCATCTTCGCCAAGTGGCTTCAAGGCATCTTCGCCTTCGGACTTGCGGCATCTTCGCCGACCCGCACCTCAAGAGAAGCTTCCCAAGCTCAAGTCCGCGACTTCCACGAGCTACTACGACCTCGTTAACGACCACGAGATTCCTTTCTATGGGACTCAAGACCCCGAGGAGTATCTCGAGTGGGAGCGCTTGATGGACGACTACCTCATGCTACTTCAAGTTCCTCCCGAAGATCAAGCGAAGTGCGCCACAAGAAACTTCCACAACCGCGCGTCGACATGGTGGCTTCACACACCTTCGGAGTACTACGACATGATTTGGTCCAAGACAAAGAAAGCTATGCGGCGAGAGTTCGTGCCTCCTACTTACATGAAACATCTTCTTCACCAATTGGAGAACACCATACAAGGATCCAAGTCCATCGACGCGTACTTCAAGGAGATGAAGAAGGCCTTGCGACGAGCCGGCGTAGTCGACCCCATTTGGATGAAGTTTTACTTCATGATGGGATTGGACAACGACATCTCCAAGACTATCTTCCTCGAGAACTACAAGTCCCTCGACGACAACTACATTGGTGCTCTCAAGGCGGAACAAGAACTCATGAAGGCCAAGGCATCTCCACCGCAAGCACACTTCTCGAAGACCAAGCTCCAAGATGGCGAGCATGAGGCAGTACCACCACGATGTCCAAGCCTAACGAGCTCCAAGATGATGCTCCCAAGTTCGACTCCACCGCCATCCCTCTTTGTGGCATTGATGATGCCGAGTCTACCTCGACTCTTTTTCAAGATGGTGCGGCGCCGACAACGACTACGGAGCCATTCGAAGACCAAGCTTTGGAGGCGAGCGACAAGGTGGCGAGCGAGGATGATGCTTCCATCTTTGGAGGAGAGAGTGATGATGCACCATCTTCGGCCTTCATCCACGGCGACGATGAGGAGATGGTTGAGCATGGGATTTTCCCTCCGACCACGGCGACGTATGATGACTTGAGTGACTTTTGCCACCATATTGAGAGTGAGAGTGACCTCACCACTAGCCCCATATATGTTGAGCTGCCACAATTCCCATGTGAGGAGAGTTACCATCACCACCACTTGAGTGACTCCACCATATGTGACATTGAGTGCACCTACCTTGAGGGAGTGAGTGAGCCACCACCACATAGAGAGATTAAGGAAGTTGATAGGGCATGTGAGGCCACTTTCAACACTAACGACTTGACCTCTACCTCTATTGTGTCTTCTCAGTTTGTGCTAGGTCCCATATATGATGACGCGCCGATCCTCGACGACTTCGTCCTTCCTTTGGACAAGATGATGGCCATGGTGGAATATGATGCACCTACCACATGGTTCCATCAAGATGAACATGATGACCACCATTTGGTCTTTCCCACCTCACCTACACCACTTGAGTGGAATGAGAAAGGTAACAAAGGTGAAGGTGATGCTCTCGTCCCACTAGTGGACTATGTCGACATTGATTGCTTGCATGATGTTGATCCACCTATTGCCATGCTTCGTGCTAGTATGATTTCCCCATGCGATGATTTACCCATTTATGTTGAGTTTGATGATTGTCATGTGGAGTCTATTAGTTGTGATGCCATGATGCATAGGATTTCATGTGATACTTCTCTCGGTCACATCATGTTTGACAATCCGCTTGACTTGTCATATGCTATGAATGAGATCAACCATATGTTACAATTGCAATCTCTTTGTAGTAACTATGCATATTCCATTAAGATAAACCCAATTTGCACATATGGCATAGATGACAAGCCCATGGTTATTGGCATTTGTTTTTCTTGTGATGATATTGACATGCTTCCTTTGCATCATATCCATCATATGCCATGCCATGAACACCTAGCTTTGGATATGCATTATTTTGGAGATTGTTCCACTTCTCCATATTATGCTTTCGATATTGCTCATGAGGAGACCCCCATAGTTTCCTCATACATTTTAGGAGATTTTGATCCACCCCATCCATTGCATGATCCCCAAACTTGTGTGCACAATATGCCCCCATGAATGCAAATGCTATTGTTGTGCCACATACTTGCTCTAATTTGTGTCATCATCATGCCATACACAATAACTATTCTTTCATGATGGATGACATGTTCTTGTACCATGCATCAAATTTCTTTGAGCGATGCTTATCTTGTGCTAACTCACACATACACATACACATCATGATGGATGATGTGTACATTTACCACGCACACACTTTCTTTGGCTTGTGTCTCTTTTGTGTAGGTACCCATTCTTACTCGACAACCTCGCAAGAGCACGAGTTGACGAAACGAGCTCTAGAGAGCAACAACGACTTGGGACTCCACGTGTTATCCTTCCAACCGCTCCCTTTGCGCAAAGACTTCGCGCATCTCTTCTACATGGCCCTCACACGGTTATGGGTTATTGTCCAGTATATCTCTTATGCCCATGTTGCCATGTTCACTTTGCATTATATGCTCATTTATATGCCTTTGCCATGCATTTGTGACCCATGCTTCGCATTACACATGATGATAGATTCTCATACTTGTATGTGTATTTGCAAGCTTGGTGGAGATATTGCTTGTTATTGCCATGTTTGCTTTGTGCCAAATGCCTATGATGATACCTTGTCCATGCTATGTGCTCGTGCTTGTGATATGTCGTGTGCATTGCTTATGCCTACTATTGGCTCACATGACATGATTGCTATGAACTCATCTAGTGTGTTGCATCTTTGCTCCACTAGTTTGCACGACATGATTGATATGCTTGCTTATGTTGCATCACCGATGATTCATACTTGCTCCTTTCATGCGGTTGATGTCAACCATTGCCATGCTTTGCACATGATTGACATTTCTTGTTGTCATATGTCTCCACATGTTGCCTCTCTCATGCTATATGATTGTCCATGCATTGAGCGCAACCATAATTTTAGTCTTGCCAATGAGATTGCCCCCATAGCATTCTCGCATTTATTTGGAGATTTTGACATATTTCTTGTGAAGCATGCTTGTTTTACCTCCTTGCACCATATGCCTAGTGCTATGAATATAGCCATTGTTGCATCATATTATTCATGCACTTTTGCTTCTAATGGTTATGTGCAAGAGAAGAGAACCATCATGATGGATGATGTGTTTATCTACCATGCGCATACGTTCTTTGTTTTGTTGTGTGCATGTGTAGGATACTTGGACTGTGTGTCGACTTCCACTTCATGTGAGTTGACCATTCGAGCTCTTGAGAGCGAACCACTTTCTACCACGACGCTTCTACATCGCACTTGCTTGTGCTTCGGCATTGTGAAGAATGCACAAGGACATGCTTTCAAGGACGATGAGTACTTGGTGATCATCCACTTCTACACGGCGACGCCATCTCTTTCCCATGGTGATTTGGTTCTCGATCCGAGGTCGGATCTTTCCCAAGGGGGAGGGGATGATGCGGAGCATCCTACGGACATCACCATGTCAAGAGCCCATTTGGCAAGTGACACGTGCGCCATCTACTTCTCAAACATAAAGGTGAATCTTCTCCTTTACACGTGTTCACTTGACCCCTTCGAGGATGGTATACTACTTGACACTCCACTCGTGTGCATGCATAGGTATTGTCGGAGCTTCACGGACGACGAGGAGGAGCGCAAGCGCCAAGGAACGCCTACACCATCAGCGAGGGAAGCATGGAAGCGAAGACGGAAGAAGAACGGCCTGTCCAGTCCGGAACGGGCGGTACTACCGCTTACAAGCGGTACTACCGCTCCCAAGCGGTACTACCGCCCAAGGTCCGGTACTACCGCCTTGCCTGTGTGTAACCGTCGGCCTTTGGCCTTGTATCCCTCGCCACTTACCCCCTTCGTGGCTTAGACTATAAATAGACCACCTCCACCTCCTTTCTAAGTTTAGCAAATATGATAGCTCATTTGTATGTGAGCTTTGCTCCTACCTTCTCCTCTTGAGAGAGTGAGACCTCCACCTTGGAGAAGATCCCTAGTGGATGCAAGACCTCCCACGGGAGAAGAATCCTTGTGGATTATCAAGACCTCCCACGGGAGAAGAATCCTTGTGGATTATCAAGACCTCCCACGGGAGAAGAATCCTTGTGGATTGTCAAGACCTCTCTCCTCATAGGATTGGGATGAACTCTACCATGTATCTTATTTCCCTTTGATTGTTCGTGTACCTTGTGGATCTCATGTGTTTGTGAGCCTAGTGGATGTGTGATTGGACTTGTTCTTGAGTGTTTCTCTTGTGTTCTTCCCTTGTGTCCTTCTTGTTCTTGGGGATTCCCCTCCAATTCGTGAAAGATCTCCACCTAGGGTTCCACCCTACAACACTTTGTCGAGTAGCTCCTGTACTTGACGCATAATCTCCTTCGTCTCTTCTGGATTGGTACGGTATGGTGCGCGATTGGGTGGCGATGCACTGGGAATTAAGTCAATCTGATGCTCAATCCCTCGAATAGGTGGTAATCCCGGTGGCACGTCTTGTGGAAAGACGTCGGCGAACTCCTACAAAATGTTAGTGACAGCAGGAGGCAAAGAGGAAGGCACGTCCTCGAATGAAAATAATGCCTCTTTGCACCCAAAAGCATAGCAAACAGATTTGCTAAAATCTAGCTCAGCAATATCAGATTTGGTGGCAAATAAACATGCACTTTTCAATTTAATTTCAGAAGCATCAGTAGATGGTTTATTATTAGGCTTCATTTGTTGCTCAAATTCTTTTGCCACAATCTGACTTTCACTCTTATTTTTCTCCTGTTTTGCTTTATTAGCTCTATTAATATGATCTTTCAAAATGGAATCAGGAGTCATAGGAAGCAAAGTAATATTTTTATCCTTATGTACAAGAGTATACTGATTGTTTCTACCATGGTGTACATATTTTTTATCAAATTGCCATGGTCTACCAAGTAATAAGGAACATGCTTGCATAGGTACCACATCACAATCAACATAATCAGCATATGTAGAGATACTAAAATGCACACGAACAGTCCGTGTTACCTTAACCTTGCCGCTGTTGTTGAACCATTGGATGTAGTAAGGATGTGCATGTGGTCTTGTGGTGAGAGATAGCTTCTCCACCATCTCCATGCTAGCCAAGTTGTTGCAACTCCCTCCATCTATGATCACGCGAACATAACGTTCCTTCACAACTCCCTTTGTATGGAACAAATTATGCCTCTGATTTTGCTCAGCTTGTGTAACCTGCACACTCAAAACACGTTGAGCAACTAAACATTCATACCTGTCAGCATCTTCAGGAGCCATGTATTGCGTCTCATGATCAGAATCGTGTCCACCGTGTTCTTCACGTGTAATAAGAGCCAAAGTCTCCTCATCATAGTCACTAGCGGACTCATATCCACCATCCTCAGTAGCAATCATCACATGCTGAGATTTGCATTCTCTCGCAAAATGTCCTCTTCCCTTACAACGACGACAAATAATATCACTGGTGTGCCCTGTTCATGCCATGGAAGAAGAAGAACTCTGTGCAGGCCCAATAGGTGTGCTCTTGGCAGATAATGGTGGTTGTGCCTGCTTCCTTGTACCACGGCTGGAGGTAACAGCTGATGGAGGTGTTGGTGCAGTAGAATGTGTGGAAGTATAGGATGCACGCGGTGTCCATGATGAAGGTCGACCCGCAGAAAAGTTAGTCCGCGCCAATGCATGTCGATCCTGCACTTCACGTTCAGCTTTACAAGCAAGATGGAATAAACGGGTGATATTATTATAATCCTTATACTCTAGAATGGTCCGAATCTCTCTATTTAATCCACCCATAAAACGTGCAAGCATAGCTTCATTCTCCTCAACAATACCACATCTAATCAGGACATTTTGTAATTGCTGATAATATTCTTCTACATAATTTTTTCCTTGTCTTAAGCGCTGCAATTTTTGAAGTAATTCACGTTGATAATAAGGTGGAACCCAACGAGTACGCATAGCAGTTTTCAAAGCAGCCCAAGTAGCTAGAATAGGATATAATCTACAATGTTCAGACCACCAAACACATGCAAAACTAGTGAAAGCACAAACAGGAGTAGGAACACGTCTCTCCTCGGGATATTTTAAACATGTAAAACGCTGTTCAGTTTCTAACTCCCAAGTAAGATATATATCAGGAACATATCTACCCTCAAATGGTGGAATATTCAATTTCAGTTTAGGAAGATGGCCATGTACCTCAGGTAGTGGTGCATCCCTACCGTTGCGATGATATGCATGAGGACGACCTGGTGGTGGTGGTGCTGGTGGTTGCACGTAGTTCTGATTTTGGTCAACCTCATCCTCGTAATGGTCATCCACCTCTTTAGTAGCAGCAGGAGCTACAGAAACATCAACAGCGGCACCAGAAGTTTGACCAGGCTCAAGGGGAACGCGCTGTGCTCGTCCCACTTAATTTGGAAGGCGATGTTGTTGTTGTTGTTGTTGTTGTTGTTGTTGTTGTTGTTGTTGTTGTTGTTGTAGAGGTGCTACAGCTGTAGCAGCCGGTGGTGGTGGAAAAAGCGAAAGCAATTCAGCAAACTTGTTATCGAGCTTTGTTTCAAACGTCTTCTCCATGCCATCTATCTTCTCCATGGCCTCGTCAAATCTGTTTAGCACATCTTGCACCTGTCCACTCATCATTTGCTGAAACTTATCATGAAGCTCCTTGTTCATCAAGTTCTCCCAGTCAGTCTCGTCGGCTTGTGATCCTGGCATGGTTAGCAGCAACAGAAACACACAAGAATATGATCCTACAGACTACTAGAAAATGGTGGTGGTCAGGCGTCACAAATCCGTCAAGCAAATCTCAAATTCTTACCAGTTCTTACCCAGCAGCAGGTGGTGATCGGCAACCGTGGTAGTCAAAGCTCTCAAAGGTTGGATAAAGCGATTACCAGGGAGAGTCAAAACGCACGACGTAGATGTATGTGGAGCTGGGAAGGCTTATAAGGTGGTAGGAAAAAGGGTCAGCAATAATCAATTCAGAGATGCAAAGTTCAATAAACGCTCAACGACGGTACTGTGCTGGTCCTAGGCTAGACTGTACTAGAGATGCGAGCCTAGAACACTAACAAAATCACGGTGCTGCACGTAATCAAGGGGAAAGCACACTCTGAAAAAAAAAATCGCCTCTTTTTTTGCGCTCTTTTTTTTCGAAAATCATTATAATGGCGAGTGTCTCAAAACACTTCCCAAGTCAAACTAAGATGATAGGCACGAAAGTTTTTTGACGATTTTTTTTCGGAATCAGGGCAGCGACGACGAAAAAGTGCGGTAAAAAAATAGTATGGTGGCACGTGTCTCAAAAGACTCCGAAAAGTCCAAAAATAGGATAGGGAGAAAATATTTTCACCAGCCGAAATTTTGGCCTAAAAACTGCCCGGGTGTCTCCGGACTCTTTTTTTTTCGAGACCTACTCAGGCAAGGAAACACGAAACCGAAACTAGATGGATCTCGAAAGCCAATCTAAAACGAAAAGAACTCGGATTGGTGGTGGATATGTGGTGGTAGAATATGGCAGCGGTGGTGGTATATGGATATGGATTGGTGGTGGTATATGGATACGGATCAGTGGTGGTATGTGGCAGTAGCGATGAAGATGTTGCGGCGGCGGCGTGACAACTTATGACCAGAACTCAAAACTCTAAAAGACTAGACGCTAAGACCAGCAACTTGACACGACGATGCAACCACAAATTCAACTAAGCAAACACGGAAAAGATTATGCAATGGCTTAGACTGGTTCGGATATGATGAACTAACCCTATTTTTTGGCTTTTTCGTGGACTGTAGGTATGAAGAACAGACTCGATCTAATCTACGAAAAACTGTAAAATCTCACCGAGCAACCTGGAAATCTGATACCACTTGATAGAGGCAAAGGTGTCCCGTCTTTCGATGAGATGGTGGCTATCGTTTTGGAGGAAGTCGACTTTGACGATCCAACTACGAACGTGCGAGGACGTCGCGCCTTAGCAATCGCTAAACCAACTCCGAGAGGTTATTGACCACGCCGGAGCACGATCAACCTGACCACAAAGGTCTATTTCCTGCAAGCAAACGAAGAACAAGCAAGAAACTAAGATTGCAATCTAGATATTGTGAATTCAAGAGGAAAGCTTTATTGATCAAGTGGGGTTCTGTGACGTCCTTGTCTGGTCGTTGAACACAAACGAAGTACGCGAAGTTGCAGCTATGGCGAACTTTAATCTAAACAAAACCCAAAGTCTAAACGACGCCCTAAGGGTTGTGTATATGGGTGGAAGAGGGGGGAATTTTGTGGCCCTTGGTGGAGGGGTCCGAAACTGTAATGCCCAGGATGGAGTTATACCTCCTACGTGTCGAGGCACGACTTAAAGGCATAAGTCCATCCTAGAATGATCTCAAGTTTGGTAATCTTTGCACATCTCATGTAAAAGAGGGATAGTAAACTGAAAAATAGTTGGCTTACAATCGCCACGTCACAGAATAACAGTACAAGTCTCAAACATCAAACAATAAGATCACTACAACCCTCTAAGGGCAAAAGCCAAATGTCAAAGTACCAAACTCAGATAAATAAAACAACCACAGGCGGATCGAATCCTAGTAAGAGACTCCACTACTGATCGTCCGGGTAGCGCACGTAGTAACGACTACGCTCCTCGTCGTACTCCCAATCCAGCTCGGTGCCATCACCTGGATAGCTCACAGCTGGACCTGCATCTGGTGTGAAGTAACTGTGAGCCACAGAGGACTCAGCAATCCCGTTCCCGGGTAACAGAACTATCAAAGCCTTTAGGTGAGGGTAAGGCTGAAGAAAGAACAAGTCTGCAGCAGCAACTAGCATCTAGCTTACGCAAGTGAGAGCGAGAAGAGAAGGCATCGCGAGAAGTGATCACGAAGTGATCCTAGCTACAAGCTCACAAACATAACCCCTCCGTGTTCAACTCCCGAATCCCTATTCGGAAACTGACAGTCACGGAACACACGCTGGTAGTGTATTAGTATCATTGTGTCAAGTTATCTACAACCGGAATTAACAAGCTCCCATCTGCCACATAACCGCGGGCACGGCTTTCGAAAGTTCAATCCCTGCAGGGGTGTTCCAACTTGACCCATTACAAGCCCACGATCCGCGGAGTCGCAACTCCAAAGTGGGAAGACCCGAGTATCCTCGGAATCCCGTGCTCAAGTTAAACCGAACTAAGGTAAGGCTAATCCAGCAAATCCTCCCGGCGTGTCGACACCCTGATCGTAGCCGCGCGTATCTAGGTCTCAGGACACGACCGGATGGGCGATTCTACAGGTTTTTACCAAACCTCGAGTTTCCTTGAGGTGGCCCCGCAGACTCCCCGTTTCGGACCAACACTCATGTGGAGCACTGGCCCGGGGTTGTTGATTAAGAAAGAGGGTTAATTACTCCCTATGCATGTTTAGTTTGTTATTAGGCAAATAGTACCAATGTTGGGACTTGCTGGAAAAGACTTAGCACATAGCGGTTTATCGAGGGGGTCCCATACACCCCAACCGTGTTAGGAACGCATAATCAAGGAACATAAAACCGGCTTATACGGATCCTAACGGCATGAGTGGAACAAAACACCAAGCAAAAGGCTTAGCCTTCCACCCTTGCCAATATATATGTGATTTCAATTTAAGCATTTATATAGTGTGATATAACCCAACCAAACTTCAACATGGAGCAAGCATCTTCACTTCACCTGCAACTAGCAACGCTATAAGAAGGGCTGAGCGAAGCGTACTTAGCCAAGCAACGGTTTGCATAGGTAGGGTGGTTAAGCATGGCAATTGGTTACAAGTAGGAGGCTGACAAGAAGAACATGGGCATCGAGGCAAAACTATAGATCGAGACTACTAGCAACAGACAAAGATAGTAATGTTATCGGGGTTCGGTCATCTTGCCTGAAGAGAAGACGTTCGGATCGAAAGAAGGGTCCTCGTGCTCAAACTCGTTGGAAACCTCGTGCTCAACCTCGTTGGAAAACTCGTGCTCAACTTCGTGCTCTAAACAAGACAAACACACCAAGCACCAATCAACACGATGCAATGCGCACTCGAAAAACATGTATGCATGATGGATGCACTAAAGATGCACATGGGGCACGGAAAACATCACTCAAGCAAAACACCTCAAAACAAGATAACAAGCTGATATTATTAATCTACACAGAAAATCACCCAAGTTTGATATAAGATTCGCTGAAATCGGAGTTACGGGCTAAAAGTTATGCCCGAAACAAGATTTGAGCGAAAACTGCAAATTACAGCAACATAGCATCTTTGGAGCTCAAAATAATTAATCTACAGCACCCAAAAAGCATGGCAAAGGACTTGAACATAAACTAGATATAATGTACAGCAACTAGGTCCAAAGTGCACCCCCAACGGAGTCACGGATCACTAGCAATGATCTTGGACATATTGAACTTTGAAATAAAATTCTGGCAGCAGAATTTTATTGAAAGTTTGGAGCAAAAGATAAGCATGCTACAGCCACTCAAAAGGACATGTGAGGACATGGATGGAAAGACAACAATATATACTACAAGGAACAATCAAAATCCACCCCAAAACTATCATGCTTTGTCCTACAACATCACACGAACATGGCATCGGAACGTTACAGATTTCAGACTTGGTGAAATTTCACTAAGTCCTAAAACAGCAATATCATCATAGCACACAAAAGAGCATGTTTAAGACACCTCGAAACTAAACATGGCAAAGGGTAAGCACCTCATCAAAGTACATATGACGGTGATCCCGAAACACACAAGCATGCATCATTGAGGTAAGCTCAACGATTACAACGAGCTCAACAAGATGGCATTTCATAACAAGTGAAAACACAACATGTGAACATGGCATCTTGCAACGATGATAACAAGGAAATGAAAAATCTACCATGCAACCTATCACACACAACACGTAGTTCGTGGCAAGACGAACACGTGGACATGTCATTTGCATCGTTTGGACAAACGAGCTAAAAGTTGTCACATGTCAAAGGTGGCATGAAAATAACTCATAACAGCAGTTTATAACATGATGCACTCTTGCAACAGCAAAACAAGTGTCAAGATGACATCTAACATGCATGACTACAACAGGTAAAACGTAGAGGACATCTCCACGAACATCTGGACATGCTACACGCGTAAAACGGAGCACCACAGAGAAAGTTACAGCAGGTCAAAGTAGGCATACTCAGATCAGGAATAAAAGGACTTAGAGGGATCTAGGTCAACCTAGATCCAGATCTGGGCTGAGATGAACAGTGCGGCGGCCTGGAGGAACAGTGCGGCCCGAGAAGAGGTGGAGGAGCTGGGCCCTCCGGGCGGTGCGGCTGGCGCGGCGGGCGCCTGGGCCGGGGAGGCCCAACCGAGGCGGCGGCGCCTGGAGCCTGGGTTGACTCGGGGCGATCGACGGTCCGCTCGGCGGTGCGGGAAGCCGGCCCAGCTCGCGAGCCCGCTGGAGCGAGGCGAAGGAGGCGACGGAGGCAGTCGGCCGAGTGGGCCGGCCCGTGCGGCGAGGGAGCCCGGCCTCGGGGCGGAGCGATGCGAGCGCCGTCGATGTGGGGACCCGGCTAGATCGGGACGAGGCCGAAGCGGTCGCTCGGGGCCCGGTCGAAACGACCGACGCGGTGAAGCGCCCAGCTGGAGCGATGCGACCGGCTCGGTCGCCTGGATGCGTGCGGCAGTGCGCGTTGACTCTGCGAGCAGATCGAGGAAACCCGGCGCGGCGCTGGTAGATCGAGGGAGATCCTTCTCGGGATCCAGAGAAGAAAACAGGGAGGATTTTTGGGATCTGAGATCTGAAATTTAGGGAAGAAGAAGGGGAATGTCCAAATAGACTAGGGGGTCTATATGTAGCAGTTTTAGACTAGGGTTTGGAGATTAGGGATGTTTAGGAGCCCTCCGATCGTGATCCAACGGATCCGATCGCGGGGACTGATTTAAAAGGACCAGACGGAGATAAAAGAAAGCAGTAGGGGTATTTTCGGGACACGAAGCGAAGGCACTTCGGGCCCACACGGACAACGGAGGGAAAAGGCAACGGAGTCCAAACGAGACGAGATTTGAGAGGCGGGTTACACACAACAAAACAACAACACACAACACAACCTCACGGCACACCGGTAACGAAAAACGCCCAAACAACAAAGTAGGCCTACGGGACGTCACGGACACGTGAGGGAGCTCCGGAACACGAAACGGACAACGGGAAGGAACGCCACGAACCGGATGCAACCCACAACACAAAAGCAAAGCAATGCACATGTCTACATGATATGAATGAATGCCACACACTCACACCACAAAACGACAAAAGCCCGAAAGACAAAGAACCCAAAATGGAAATAGATGAAGCCGGAGATATATTATAAGCCCAAAAGGGAAAGTATTACATCCGGGGCATTACAAACTCTCCTCTACTACAAAAAGATCTCGTCTCGAGATCTAGGACTGGAAAAAGGAAGGGTACTCGGAACGAAGATGATCTTCTCGTTCCCAGGTAGCTTCTCGGTCTGTGTGATGTGACCACTTGACTTTCAGAAACTTGATGGTCTTGTTGCGAGTCTTGCGTTCGGTTTCTTCGAGAATTGCAACTGGATGTTCTCGGTAGGAAAGGTCTTGTTGAAGATCAATCTCCTCAAACGGAATCATGCGCTCAGGTGCCTTGAAGCATTTGCGAAGCTGAGACACATGGAAGACATCATGAACATTTGCAAAGTTGGAAGGGAGCTCGAGCTGATAGGCTAGATCGCCTCTTTTGCCAAGAATTTTGAAAGGCCCGACGTATCTAGGAGCAAGCTTTCCTTTGATACCGAACCTTTGGGTTCCTTTCATCGGAGACACTCGGAGATAGACATGATCACCGATGTCGAAAACCAAATCACGATGCTTTCCGTCATAGTAACTCTTCTGACGCGACTGAGCGGCCTTGAGATTCTCACGTATGACTTTGCACATTTCTTCGGCTTCAGAGATCAAATCATTGCCAAGAAGTTGGCGTTCGCCTGTTTCAGACCAGTTGAGAGGGGTACGGCACTTCCTGCCATAGAGAATTTCAAACGGTGCTTTGCCTGCACTTGCTTGAAAGCTGTTGTTGTAAGAGAATTCGGCAAATGGAAGACAGTCTTCCCATTTCATGCCGAAGGAGATGACACAGGCTCTGAGCATATCTTCAAGGATCTGATTCACACGCTCGACTTGACCACTAGTCTGAGGGTGAAAGGCAGTGCTGAACCTGATCTTCGTGCCCATGGCGGACTGAAAGGAGTCCCAGAACCTTGATGTGAACAAGCTGCCACGGTCTGAGGATATCACTTGAGGAATGCCATGTAGGGACACAATTCTGGAAGTGTACAGCTCTGCAAGTTGAGCTGCATTGATTGATTCTTTGACTGGAAGAAAATGAGCGACTTTGGTAAGCTTGTCAATCACCACAAAGATAGCATCATTGCCTCGCTTGGATTTAGGAAAACCAGTGACGAAGTCCATTTCAATGTGGTCGAACTTCCACTCAGGAATAGGAAGAGGTTGGAGTAGACCGGCTGGACGTTGATGTTCTGCTTTCACTCTTCTGCATACATCACATTCATTCACGAATTGAGCAATTTCCCTTTTCATGCGTGTCCACCAGTAAGATTGCTTGAGGTCTTGGTACATCTTGGAACTGCCAGGATGAATGGAAAGGAGAGAGTCATGAGCTTCTTCCATTATGAGCTTCCTGAGATCACCTTTGGGAACAACGAGTCTGTCCTCGAAGAACAAGGTATCTCTCTCATCAACACGGAAGCACTTATATTTTGGAGTGCCCTTTGCAATCCCATGTTTCACCTTCTTCACCATGGTATCACTGAGCTGGGCCTCACGGACTTGATCTTCCAAGGTAGGAGCAATTTGGAGATTTGCAAGAAAACCCTGCGGAACAACCTGAAGGTTGAGCTTCCTGAAGGCTTCACAAAGCTCAGGCTGGTGTGGCTTGATAAGAAGGCTGTTGCAATATGCCTTTCTGCTCAAAGCATCTGCAATCACATTCGCCTTGCCTGGAGTGTACTCAATGCTGGGGTTGTACTCTTGGATCATCTCGACCCAACGAGTCTGGCGGAGGTTCAGATGCGGCTGTGTGAAGATGTACTTCAAGCTCTTGTGATCAGTGAAGATGTCGACCTTTCTGCCCAACAACAGATGTCTCCACGTAATCAGAGCATGTACCACAGCTGCTAGCTCGAGGTCATGTGTGGGATAGTTTTTCTCAGCTGGCTTTAGCTGACGTGAAGTGTATGCCACAATTCTCTTCTCTTGCATAAGCACACCACCAAGGCCTTGAAGAGAAGCGTCACAGAACACTTCATAGGGCTTGGATTCATCTGGAGGAATCAGAACTGGAGCGGAAACAAGCTTCTCTTTGAGGGTTTTGAATGCCACTTCACACTCGGGAGACCAAAAGTATTTGACATTCTTCTGAAGGAGGTTGGAAAGAGGCTTGGCAATCTTGGAGAAGTTCTCCACAAACCTTCTGCAATAGCTGGCAAGACCCAGAAAACTGCGGAGCTGCTTGACGTTCTGAGGAGCTTCCCAGTTGACAATTGCTTCAACTTTCTCGGGATTAACCGCAATACCGTCAGCTGAGATAATGTGGCCCAGGTACAAAACCTTATCGAGCCAAAACTCGCACTTTGAGAACTTGGCATAGAATTTATGCTCTCGGAGTCGATCAAGAACCAGACGCAAGTGCTTTTCGTGATCTTCTTCATTCTTGGAAAACACCAGAATATCATCCAGATACACAAGCACAAACTCGCCAGTATAGGGGTTGAAGATGTAATGCATCATCCTTGAAAAAGTAGGAGGAGCATTGGCGAGACCGAAGGACATGACGGTATACTCATATGAACCGTAGCTCGTTCTGAAGGCCGTCTTGGGAATGTCTTCCTCGCGAATGCGAATTTGATGATAGCCCATTCGGAGGTCAAGCTTAGAAAATACTTTAGCTCCTTGGAGCTGCTCAAAGAGTTCATTGATGTTGGGGAGCGGATACTTGTTCTTAATCGTCTTCTTGTTCAGTGGCCGGTAGTCAACACAGAGACGCTCCGTGCCATCTTTCTTCTTGACAAATAAGACACCACAGCCCCACGGAGATGTACTCGGTCTGATGAGACCCATACGCTCCTGTTCATCCAACTGTTTCTTCAATTCCTTCAATTCATCTGAAGAGAGCTTGTATGGACGCCGGCAAACAGGTTCGGTGCCCGGCTCGAGTTCAATGACAAACTCCACCTGACGGTGTGGAGGCATGCCTGGAAGTTCTTCTGGAAAGACGTCTTGATATTCATTCACCACTGGAATTTGCTCTATGGCATTAATTTCACCCTTATCATTAAGAGAGAAAAGCCGAATAGTATTATCCCTGGAGGCGAAGATAATCACATCTTCATCAGAATGAGTCAATTTGACTTCCTTTTGAGCACAATCAATGTGAGCATCGTGCTGAGAAAGCCAATCCATTCCGAGAATGAGGTCGATGTCAGAATGACCAAGAACCACCGGAGAAGCCAAAAATCGATAATCGCCCATGCGAATAGAAACATCCGGAGCATATATGCTGGAATGCATTCGTATCCCCGGAGAAATAACTGATAACTCCCTTGGCAAGCTTTTGATGTCCACATTATATTTGGATGCAAATGGTTGAGACATGAAAGAGCATGATGCACCCGAATCAAATAACACTTTAGCTGGAAAAGAGTTCACTGGAAGGTTACCCAGAATGACATCAGAAGAAGCCTCCGCTTGTGCTGCATTCATCAGATTGACCCTTGCAGCCTTTGGATCATGCTTGACCATAGCGGTACCGACAGGAGGAGGCGGAGGAAGACGCTTCGGATTCGGACATCTGTTGGCATAGTGACCTTTCTGGCCACACTTGTTGCACACCACTTCAGAGAGAGGACGGAAATGAGAGCCACTGGACTTGGAGCCTTGAGACTGAAACTGCTTCTTCGACTGGTTGCTTGGGTTGGGTGGGTGGGAGAAACCACGGCCACTAGAGTTCTTGTTGTTGGAGTTGTTGAAGTTGCTGGAGTTGTTGTATGGAGCTCGAATCATTGGAGGAGGAGGAAGCCAGAATTTCTGTTGTTTCGCAGCCAACTGAGACGATGAGGTAGAGTGAACAGCATCTCGAATTCTCTTCTTAGAAGCCTCCATCTTAAGCTGAGCTGCTTCTTGTTTCAAAGCCATATTATAGAACTTATCGAATTCGTCTGGCTCGAACAAGGTGAGAGCAAGCTGAAGTTCATCTTTGAGACCTCCACGGAACTGATAGATTTTGCTCTTTGCATCAGGAATGTCTTGCTTTGCATATCGAGCGAGGTTTTGGAACTTGACATTATACTGATAGACTGTCATGGAGCCCTGCTTGAGGTTGCGGAATTGCTCACGCATACCCTCGATGACACTTGTAGGAATGTGATGCGAGCGGAAATCCTTGCAGAAGTTCTCCCACGAGATCACTTGACCCGGCCTTGAGTCTTTGTACTGCTGCCACCAATCAGCTGCTTGATCTTTCAGTTGGAAGGCTGCAAACTTCACATAGTCATCTTCTTTCACGTTACTGCACTCAAAATGCTTCTTGATATCGGTCAGCCAATCTTCAGCATCAAGAGGGTCGACACAGTAACTGAAAGCTTTAGGATTGTTAGCCAGGAACTGGTTGAGAGTAGCATGGTGCTGCTGGAAGAAGTTGCCTTGGTTCATTGGAACGCCCTGATTAGCTTGATTAGCTTGCATAGCTTGCATTTGCTGCATCATCTGCATCATCAACTGAGTGTTCTGAGCTATAGTCTGCATAATTGCTCTCCAAGCCTCAGGCGGAGGAGGAGGAGAAGGAGGACGTTCTGGAACCTCTTCCACCTCTGGGTTGGCATTCGGAACCTTTTTCGGAGCCATCCTGTAAGAGATGACCACGAATCAGCAATTGATTGACAAAAGGAACAAGCTGAATCAATGGAATGAATTGCAACAAGTCTTCACAATAATCATTCGAACAATAAGAACGAATGAAATCATCCGAACAAGAGGAACGAATGAATTTCTTAGTTAATTGACAACATCAGTCTTCACGAGAAGCCACATAGGGATCAAAAAGGATAAAATAATAAAAACAACAAGGTACGGAAAAGAACAAACACAAGAGAGGAGTTTCGTTCTAACATCTTTGTGCTGAAAGCATATGAACGCGTTACGAAAAGGTTTTGCAATCCCCGGATCAGCATAGCCAAGGACCCTTTAAGATGCAACTCCTGATAGTAACCTCGGTCATATAACTCCTTCACTCAATGTCGAACCCCGAACTCACTAACCTGCATTCGTTGGAAGAATGCCTACGATCTACTAGATAAAACCCACCTATAGCTTTCCGAAAGATTCCAGTTATGCAATCAGGTGTTGGGGATACACGGGAAGCACCGCGCAATCAACTCTAACCTACATCCAGGTGTATCCATCCTTCAACACATAACCAGTCTTTCTCGGAAACTGTGTACCTCGGACCTTCGAAAAGCATCCACTATAACAAGCTATGGCAATACTCCCGAACTACCTCCCCAGTACTGGGTGATGTCGGGGTTATCTTGCCACTGGCCGCATAGGGGAGATTTTCGATGTCGGCCGTCTTAAGTATTTAGTACTGTCGCGATATGCTTGTTACAATGATACCCCGAAGCTCAACTCCTCGGTAACAGGAGGCATCGAGAACAATATCCTTGTCACAAGAACATCGAAACAATCCCAGAATACTCGCGGGATTCCTAAAAAAAATTTTGTGCAAATTTTGAAGATAGGAGAGACAAGAGTAGACGTCAGGAGTCCTCATCAGAGAGAAAGGGGATGAGAAGCAAGAAATCCTACTCTCCGATATAATATAGGACTCAAAAAGTTTTCAGTGTGTGCCTAGACTCAACCGTCAACGGTTCGATCAAACAGTGGGGGCTCCTAGGTCGGAGAAGGCTCTGATACCAACTTGTAATGCCCAGGATGGAGTTATACCTCCTACGTGTCGAGGCACGACTTAAAGGCATAAGTCCATCCTAGAATGATCTCAAGTTTGGTAATCTTTGCACATCTCATGTAAAAGAGGGATAGTAAACTGAAAAATAGTTGGCTTACAATCGCCACGTCACAGAATAACAGTACAAGTCTCAAACATCAAACAATAAGATCACTACAACCCTCTAAGGGCAAAAGCCAAATGTCAAAGTACCAAACTCAGATAAATAAAACAACCACAGGCGGATCGAATCCTAGTAAGAGACTCCACTACTGATCGTCCGGGTAGCGCACGTAGTAATGACTACGCTCCTCGTCGTACTCCCAATCCAGCTCGGTGCCATCACCTGGATAGCTCACAGCTGGACCTGCATCTGGTGTGAAGTAACTGTGAGCCACAGAGGACTCAGCAATCCCGTTCCCGGGTAACAGAACTATCAAAGCCTTTAGGTGAGGGTAAGGCTGAAGAAAGAACAAGTCTGCAGCAGCAACTAGCATCTAGCTTACGCAAGTGAGAGCGAGAAGAGAAGGCATCGCGAGAAGTGATCACGAAGTGATCCTAGCTACAAGCTCACAAACATAACCCCTCCGTGTTCAACTCCCGAATCCCTATTCGGAAACTGACAGTCACGGAACACACGCTGGTAGTGTATTAGTATCATTGTGTCAAGTTATCTACAACCGGAATTAACAAGCTCCCATCTGCCACATAACCGCGGGCACGGCTTTCGAAAGTTCAATCCCTGCAGGGGTGTTCCAACTTGACCCATTACAAGCCCACGATCCGCGGAGTCGCAACTCCAAAGTGGGAAGACCCGAGTATCCTCGGAATCCCGTGCTCAAGTTAAACCGAACTAAGGTAAGGCTAATCCAGCAAATCCTCCCGGCGTGTCGACACCCTGATCGTAGCCGCGCGTATCTAGGTCTCAGGACACGACCGGATGGGCGATTCTACAGGTTTTTACCAAACCTCGAGTTTCCTTGAGGTGGCCCCGCAGACTCCCCGTTTCGGACCAACACTCATGTGGAGCACTGGCCCGGGGTTGTTGATTAAGAAAGAGGGTTAATTACTCCCTATGCATGTTTAGTTTGTTATTAGGCAAATAGTACCAATGTTGGGACTTGCTGGAAAAGACTTAGCACATAGCGGTTTATCGAGGGGGTCCCATACACCCCAACCGTGTTAGGAACGCATAATCAAGGAACATAAAACCGGCTTATACGGATCCTAACGGCATGAGTGGAACAAAACACCAAGCAAAAGGCTTAGCCTTCCACCCTTGCCAATATATATGTGATTTCAGTTAAAGCATTTATATATTGTGATATAACCCAACCAAACTTCAACATGGAGCAAGCATCTTCACTTCACCTGCAACTAGCAACGCTATAAGAAGGGCTGAGCGAAGCGTACTTAGCCAAGCAACGGTTTGCATAGGTAGGGTGGTTAAACATGGCAATTGGTTACAAGTAGGAGGCTGACAAGAAGAACATGGGCATCGAGGCAAAACTATAGATCGAGACTACTAGCAATAGGCAAAGATAGAAATGTTATCGGGGTTCGGTCATCTTGCCTGAAGAGAAGACGTTCGGATCGAAAGAAGGGTCCTCGTGCTCAAACTCGTTGGAAACCTCGTGCTCAACCTCGTTGGAAAACTCGTGCTCAACTTCCGGCTCTAAACAAGACAAACACACCAAGCACCAATCAACACGATGCAATGCGCACTCGAAAAACATGAATGCATGATGGATGCACTAAAGATGCACACGGAGCACGTAAAACATCACTCAAGCAAAACACCTCAAAACAAGATAACAACCTGATATTATTAATCTACACAGAAAATCACCCAAGTTTGATATAAGATTCGCTGAAATCGGAGTTACGGGCTAAAAGTTATGCCCGAAACAAGATTTGAGCGAAAACTGCAAATTACAGCAACATAGCATCTTTGGAGCTCAAAATAATTAATCTACAGCACCCAAAAAGCATGGCAAAGGACTTGAACATAAACTAGATATAATGTACAGCAACTAGGTCCAAAGTGCACCCCCAACGGAGTCACGGATCACTAGCAATGATCTTGGACATATTGAACTTTGAAATAAAATTCTGGCAGCAGAATTTTATTGAAAGTTTGGAGCAAAAGATAAGCATGCTACAGCCACTCAAAAGGACATGTGAGGACATGGATGGAAAGACAACAATATATACTACAAGGAACAATCAAAATCCACCCCAAAACTATCATGCTTTGTCCTACAACATCACACGAACATGGCATCGGAACGTTACAGATTTCAGACTTGGTGAAATTTCACTAAGTCCTAAAACAGCAATATCATCATAGCACACAAAAGAGCATGTTTAAGACACCTCGAAACTAAACATGGCAAAGGGTAAGCACCTCATCAAAGTACATATGACGGTGATCCCGAAACACACAAGCATGCATCATTGAGGTAAGCTCAACGATTACAACGAGCTCAACAAGATGGCATTTCATAACAAGTGAAAACACAACATGTGAACATGGCATCTTGCAACGATGATAACAAGGAAATGAAAAATCTACCATGCAACCTATCACACACAACACGTAGTTCGTGGCAAGACGAACACGTGGACATGTCATTTGCATCGTTTGGACAAACGAGCTAAAAGTTGTCACATGTCAAAGGTGGCATGAAAATAACTCATAACAGCAGTTTATAACATGATGCACTCTTGCAACAGCAAAACAAGTGTCAAGATGACATCTAACATGCATGACTACAACAGGTAAAACGTAGAGGACATCTCCACGAACATCTGGACATGCTACACGCGTAAAACGGAGCACCACAGAGAAAGTTACAGCAGGTCAAAGTAGGCATACTCAGATCAGGAATAAAAGGACTTAGAGGGATCTAGGTCAACCTAGATCCAGATCTGGGCTGAGATGAACAGTGCGGCGGCCTGGAGGAACAGTGCGGCCCGAGAAGAGGTGGAGGAGCTGGGCCCTCCGGGCGGTGCGGCTGGCGCGGCGGGCGCCTGGGCCGGGGAGGCCCAACCGAGGCGGCGGCGCCTGGAGCCTGGGTTGACTCGGGGCGATCGACGGTCCGCTCGGCGGTGCGGGAAGCCGGCCCAGCTCGCGAGCCCGCTGGAGCGAGGCGAAGGAGGCGACGGAGGCAGTCGGCCGAGTGGGCCGGCCCGTGCGGCGAGGGAGCCCGGCCTCGGGGCGGAGCGATGCGAGCGCCGTCGATGTGGGGACTCGGCTGGATCGGGACGAGGCCGAAGCGGTCGCTCGGGGCCCGGTCGAAACGACCGACGCGGTGAAGCGCCCAGCTGGAGCGATGCGACCGGCTCGGTCGCCTGGATGCGTGCGGCGGCGCGCGTTGACTCTGCGAGCAGATCGAGGAAACCCGGCGCGGCGCTGGTAGATCGAGGGAGATCCTTCTCGGGATCCAGAGAAGAAAACAGGGAGGATTTTTGGGATCTGAGATCTGAAATTTAGGGAAGAAGAAGGGGAATGTCCAAATAGACTAGGGGGTCTATATGTAGCAGTTTTAGACTAGGGTTTGGAGATTAGGGATGTTTAGGAGCCCTCCGATCGTGATCCAACGGATCCGATCGCGGGGACTGATTTAAAAGGACCAGACGAAGATAAAAGAAAGCAGTAGGGGTATTTTCGGGACACGAAGCGAAGGCACTTCGGGCCCACACGGACAACGGAGGGAAAAGGCAACGGAGTCCAAACGAGACGAGATTTGAGAGGCGGGTTACACACAACAAAACAACAACACACAACACAACCTCGCGGCACACCGGTAACGAAAAACGCCCGAACAACATAGTAGGCCTACGGGACGTCACGGACACGTGAGGGAGCTCCGGAACACGAAACGGACAACGGGAAGGAACGCCACGAACCGGATGCAACCCACAACACAAAAGCAAAGCAATGCACATGTCTACATGATATGAATGAATGCCACACACTCACACCACAAAACGACAAAAGCCCGAAAGACAAAGAACCCAAAATGGAAATAGATGAAGCCGGAGATATATTATAAGCCCAAAAGGGAAAGTATTACATCCGGGGCATTACAGAAACCAACCCTAACTCTTGTTTCCCCACACATACGGACTCTAAAAACAGCCTAAACTCAAGTATTTTGAAATTACATGGGCCTGGCCCAATAATAAGGTGACGCATCACCTATAATAGCCTCTGGATGAAATTTATGAAGTAGCATCTTGTATATTTCGTCCAAGGCTTCACGCACTCATTATGGTGGCTTCAAAGTCCTGAAATCATCACTTGTAACTCCATTCTTGTTCCCCTTGCGCGTGCCACCATCTCCATGCTTGATCTTGCTCCAATGTTCATCCTTCTTGTCCAAGCTAGGCCCTTCATTTGTAAGCAAGACAAATGTATCCAATTTAGGTAGCATCATATTCTCATGAACATTAGAATCATTACCAAGAAACGAAAGTACCTGGTAATTTAATTGGCGTGCGTGAGATCTAGTAATTGGTCATGTATATGTGTGAGTTGCAGCTGTGGGTGTAACCTTGTTAGTGATGTCCTCATCAAGACCACAACAAAAACAAGGCTAGAAAATGGTGGGGAGGCTCCAAATTCGTGATGAACCAAGGCTCATGATACGATATGATGCGGGGTCAACTTGTTCTAGGCCGATCTTTCACGAAGGGGAGGGAAACCTACGATGAACACGAAGAACACAAAGGGAAATCACGAGGGGAAACGGGAGAAAACACTCAAATCAACAAGAGATGGTCACACATGTGCTAGATCCTCAACACAACAAGATACATGATCCAAATCCAACAAAGAAAAGATACAAAGGTAACTAGTTCATCTCCGTGAGGAGGTCTTGAATCCGCGAAGGATCTTCCCGTGAGGGGTCTTGAATCCGTGTGGATCTTCTCCGTGGAGGGACCGCAGTCACTCACAAGGATATGAACCACTAGTGGATGAGCAAAGCTCTGTCTCAAATGAGCTTAACCTAAGCTAACCCTCAAATGGAGGAGGAGGAGTCATATATATAGGCTAGGGGGGCAAAGGGGTACATGGGACTCAGCCCAACACGCGCACAGGTGGGGTCCGGATGATCCGGATGGTGGCCAGGATGATCCGGGTGTCAGGGGTCCGGATGATCCGGGCGACCGTCCGGATCGTCCGACTTCGTGAGGTTGCTTCGGGTGCATTTCCAGGATCATCCGGGCTTGGTCCGAATCGTCCAGCTGGGGGTCCAGATGATCGGGGCATATTCTGTCTTGTTTGTTCTCCTTCTTCCTTCTCCTCTTCCATGCTTGGCCTTGTGATGTAGGGTGGAACCCTAATCGGCAGATCTTTCACGAAAGGAGGTTATCCCACGACGAACACGGAGAACACAAGGAAGATACGGGGAAGAACACGAGGGGAAACACTCAAATCAACACAAATATGGTCACACAGGTGCTAGATCCACGATGCATATCAAGACACACGATCCATAGTCAACAACGGTGGTACAAAGATAGTCTTCTCCCGGAGGAGGTCTTGGGTATCCCTTGGGATCTTCTTCGGTGTGGAGGTCTTGAATCCGAGGTGGATCTTCTCCGAAGAGGCCGCGGTCTCGTGGGAGAGGAACCACTGAGGTCTATGATGAGCTATCCAAAAGCTGCCTCGAAAGGATGGAAGTCAACGAGTATATATTACATGAGATGACGCCGTCGGGGCGGACGTCCGCTGGTCACCGGACGTCCGGTGGTTCCGGATGGACCGGACGTCCGGTAATCCTCGGATTTCCGCCATTTAGGTTCTGTGGTCGATGTCACGGACGTCCGGTGGCTTCCGGTCGTCCGGTCGTCTGGGAGTCGTCGGACGTCCGGTGCCTGGAAGTGTCCGGTCGTCCGGTAGGGGCCGGACGTCCGGAGCCTGTAGAGTCTTCAGCCTTCCTTCTTCTTGTTCCAAGCACTTGTCGATCTCGCCGTCTTGGCTGCTGTGCAGAGCTGTCCCGTGGCCTTCATCCAAGTACCTGAGTATGCACAGAGTTTCTGATGAGGGCAGAAGCCATGTCTCATGTGAATCGGAAAGATGTCGAGAGAGGAGCGAAGTCACCTCGGTCTCGAGAGCTCTTGCACGGGCTCGAGTCATTGGTCCTTTGGGCACTTGGTGAGGCGATGAAGGATCCATGGGGATGACCTTTGGATGCTCCGCATCATCTCCCCTCCCTTGGGAAAATCCGATCTCGGATCGAAATCTTCATCACCATGGAAAGGAGATAGGTCCTTGATGTTGAAAGTATCGCTCGCCAAGTACTTGTCTCGTGGGATGTCGATCTTGTAGGCATTGTTGTTGTAGCGTGCTAGCACCTTGAAGGGTCCGTCCGCGCGAGGTAGTAGTTTGGACTTGCGCTCGTGTGGGAAACGGTCCTTGCGAAGATGAAGCCAAACAAGATCTCCCGGTTGGAACACCATTGGTGCCTTGTTGATGTTGATCTTGGTGGTGAGACGATGGACTTGTCTCTCGATCATTGCCCTTGTATCTTCGTGCACCTTCTTGAGATAGCTTGCTCGTGCACTTGCGTCCATGTTGATGCGCTCTTGGAGAGGTAGAGGTAGGATGTCCAATGGGGACAACGGGTTGAAGCCGTAGACGACCTCGAAAGGGGACTTGCCGGTAGTCGAATGTCTTGCGCGGTTGTAGGCGTACTCGGCGATGGGCAAACATTGCTCCCATTCCTTGATGTTCTTCTTGATCAACACGTGAAGAAGCATCGAAAGCGTGCGGTTCGTCACCTCCGTTTGGCCGTCGGTTTGTGGATGGTATGCCGAAGAGAAGAGTAGCTTGATTCCGAGTTTGTCGCATAGGGTTTTCCAAAAGTAGCTCAAGAACTTGACGTCCCGGTCCGACACGATCGTTTTGGGCACACCGTGTAGACGAATGACCTCCCTACAAAAGAGATTTGCAACATGTGAAGCATCGTCGATCTTGTTACAAGGAATGAAATGAGCCATTTTAGAGAATCTATCGACCACAACAAACACGAAATCTTTGCCATTTTGAGTCCTAGGCAAACCAAGTACAAAATCCATGCTTATGTCTTCCCATGGATGGTATGGAATAGGAAGTGGCATGTAAAGACCATGAGATTGAGCTTTGGACTTAGCTTTGCGGCATGTAGAACATCGGTTGGTGAGGCGTGAGACGTCACGGAGCATCTTGGGCCAAAAGTAGTTCTTGGAGAGCGTAGCAAATGTCTTGTCTCGTCCAAAGTGTCCCATGAGTCCTCCTCCATGCGATTCCTGCAAAAGGAGCAAACGAAGCGAAGACTCAGGAATGCAAATTTTGTTAGCTCTCATAAGATATCCATCCTTTATGTAGTAACGTTCCCAAGAAGTGTGAGTCAAACACTTAGCATAAGGATTTGCAAAGAAAGGATCATGCCCATATAAAGCTTTTATGTGCTCAAAGCCAATAACATTCAACTCAAGTTGCGTAACAAGCATGCATTTGCGGGAAAGCGCGTCCGTCACAACATTTTCTTTGCCCTTGATGTATTTGATGACATAGGGAAATGACTCAATGAACTCACTCCACTTAGCATGACGCTTGTTCAACTTAGTTTGACCTTTGAGATACTTGAGAGTCTCATGGTCCGTATGAAGAATGAATTCATGAGGTCTAAGATAATGTCCCAAACACGTAGAACTCTCACCAAGGCATAAAGATCTTTATCATAGATGGGATAGTTAAGTTGCGCTCCGGATAGCTTCTCGCTAAAATACGCAATTGGGCGCTTTTCTTGCATGAGCACGCCACCTATGCCGGTACCGCTAGCGTCACAATGAATCTCAAACGGTTTATCAAAGTTTGGTAGGGCTAAAAGTGGTGCGTGGGTAAGCAAGCTTTTTAGCTCATTGAACGCGGTGTCTTGCGAAGGACCCCAAATGAAGGGTGCGTTCTTCTTGCTCAAAGCGTGTAGAGGCATAGCAATAGTGCTAAAGTCCTTCACAAAACGTTGGTAGAAACCGACTAGACCAAGGAAACTACGCACTTGCATGAGATTCGTTGGTTGAGGCCAAGTTTTAATTGCTTCAATTTTAGTTTCATCGACGTGAACACCTTGGGAAGAAACGACAAATCCTAGGAAGACAACCTTGTCAACGCCAAAGGTGCATTTCTCCATATTAGCATATAAGCGCTCTTTCCGAAGGGTTTGTAAAACCATACGGATATGTGTCACATGGTCCTCTAACGACTTGCTAAAAACGAGGATGTCATCAAAGTAAACCACTACAAAGACGCCTATGTAGGGTCGAAGACAAAAATGCATAAGACGCATAAATGAACCGGGTGCTTCCGATAAACCCATTGGCATAACAAGCCACTCATATAACCCAAACTTGGTTTTGAAAGCCGTTTTCCACTCATCACCCTCCTGAATGCGAATTTGGTTGTAACCACTTTTAAGATCAATTTTCGAAAAGATGGTGGCACCACATAATTCATCAAGCATGTCGTCTAAGCGTGGGATAGGATAACGGTATCTAACGGTGATATCATTTATAGGGCGGCAATCGGAACACATGCGAAAACTTCCATCTTTCTTAGGCACGAGAATAACCGGAACGGCACAAGTGCTTAAGCTTTCACGTACATGACCTTTGCCGATGAGTTGTTGTACTTGCCGTTGTATTTCCTTTGTTTCCTCGGGGTTGACGCGGTAAGGAGCCTTGTTTGGAAGTGGTGCACCGGGTATGAGGTCGATGCGGTGTTTGATTCCGCGAAGTGGAGGTAGACCCGGAGGTAGCTCATTGGGAAAGACGTCCGAGAATTCCTGCAACAATTGAGACAACACTAAAGGTAGAGGTGGTGAAGTGGTAGTAGGTTTGGCTTCCCCTTTGCATAAAAGCACAAGGTGAAAGACACTCGATGGGTTCTCACACACTTCTCTCATCTCACTTTTGGTGGCAAATAGCACTAGTTGCTTCTTGTCGCTCATCGTGGAGTCGCTCATATTTGGCTTGTGGCTCTCACTCTCCTTTTGGTGGCTCACTCTCTCACCATTCTCTCCACGATGGTTGGTAGGTAAGTGCTTGTTGGCGGCTACTTGACGTGGAGACATTGGTCGGAGCACGAATTCCTTGCCCTTCATCTTGGAGCTATAGTGATTTTTCCGTCCATTGTGTGTGACTCCACGATCATATTGCCATGGACGTCCAAGAATAAGGTGGCACACGGACATGGGGATCACATCGCATTCAAAAGTGCCCTCGTAGGCGCCTATCTTGAAAGAGACTTGCACGGTGTGCTCGACTCGAAGAATTCCGGCGTCGTTGAGCCATTGGACCTTGTAGGGGTGAGGATTCTTCGTCTTGACCAATTGAAGGTTGTCGCATAGCTCTTCGCTTGCCAAGTTGTGACAACTTCCTACATCGATGATAACCTTGACGGAGCGTCCATTGATGCCGGCCTTGGTATGGAAAATATGACATAGTTGGTCGTCATCTTGTTGGTGTTGGAGTATCAAGATCTTGGAGACAACAAGGTTGGGACTTGAGTCATTGTCGCAAAACACTTGATGGTCTTCTTCGTCGTTCACTTGGCGATGCATAGCTACATGCTCAAGTGCTTCCATCTCATCGTCGCTCATTGAGTCATAAGATCCGTCAGCGTTGATGATCATGGTGCGAACGGTCTTGCACTCAAATGACTTGTGGCCTCGCCCTTGGCACTTGAAACATTTGATGGAACTCGTCTTGGAGTTTTCCTCGGTTGGAGTTGTAGATGATGAAGCTCTTGGCTTGAAGTTGTTGGTAGAAGGTGGCCGACTTGATGTAGTCGCATTCTTGTAGCTTGACTTTTCGCCGAAGTTTGTAGATGGCTTGGTAGAGGTAGGAGGAGTAGCCGAAGTCGTTGAAGCTTGATTGTAGGAGCCGAAGTTCTTGGAGTTGAAGTTGGAGTACTTGTAGTCCTCTTGAACTTGTCGCTCCGCTTTGGTTGCTTGATGTTCTAGCTCGAGGAGATTGTTGTATGGTTGAAAGTCCGCAATCTTCTTGATAGGATAGTTGAGTCCATTCAGGAATCTCTCCATTGATTGCTCTTCATCTTCCGTGATGTCGGCTCTTATCATGGCAATCTCCATCTCTTTGTTGTACTCTTCAACGGACTTGGTACCTTGCTTGAGGAGTTGTAGCTTCTTGAACAAGTCACGGTTGTAGTGTGTAGGCACAAAGCATGCTCTCATGACTTCCTTCATTTGAGCACAAGTGGTGATAGGAGGTTCGCCTTTTGCTTCTCTTCTCTCTATGATTTGCTCCCTCCAAATGAGAACATAGTCTTGGAACTCAAGGGAGGCCATTGCGATCTTCTTCTCTTCATCAAAGTTGTGAAGTCGAAAGATCTTGTCAACCTTCAATGCCCATGAGAGGTAGTCTTCGGGATCAATTCTTCCGGAAAACTTTGGCATGGTGAACTTGAGCTTGCCATAACGATGCTCTTCATTGTTTCCTTGCCTATTGGGAGGGCGTTCTTGATTGGGTCGATTGGCAATCTCATGTTGCTCTTGTCGAAGTAGACGTCCATTGTCATGGTGCACTTGCCGAGCTTGTTGTTCTTGTTGAGGTTGTTGCTCTTGTCGCGCTTGAGGAGGAACTTCGTCTAGCATTCTTGCATGGTGACGCCTCTCTTGTATCTCATCGCGAAGGAAATCCTCTTCTTGATGAGTGTGTCGAGTGCGAGCTGCCACATTGCGATGTGCATCACGTAATGCTCGTTGCGCCTCAAGAGCTTGAGCTTCTCGACGTTGTTGTGCTTGACAATTAGCTTCGGTATCTCGTTCTTCTTGGTATTGACATGCTCGCTCTTGTTGTTATTGGCGTAGTCGTTGCCGTTCTTGTGCTTTCTCAAGTGTAGCTTGGTTATGACGATGTCGACTCTCTTGTTCTTCAAATAGCTCTTGTGAACTATTGTCATGAAGTGGATTCCGGTTGTCATGTCGAGCTTGATGTGCAGCTTGACGAAGAGTGTTTGATGTAGGGGTACTTGAGCCATCCGTGGAGTCGGTGTGTCGACTTGAGCGGCTTCGTCTTTGAGAAGATGTGGAAGAAGAACGTCGATTGACTATCAAAGTCCGTAGCTTGTCGAATTGAGTAGACATGTTGGTGTTGATGATGTCGAATTGCTCTCTTGTTCGTGCTTCAAATAGGTGCGCGTCCTCGGCGACTTGACCAATGTACTCGCGCATAGCTTCACTTTCTTGTTGGAGAGCTCTTTGAACACCGAAGAGATGTAGTTTGGTGACGTAGTTGTTCGCTTCTTGAGGATCGTCGAAAGGCGGGTTCGAAGATGTACTTGGCATATCCATCATCACAAGCAAGTATGTGAGTGGGAGAAAGGAGAAGACAATACCAAATTTACCTTAACCGAAGTTGAAAATGGATCAATGATCACTCAATAATGTAACCCGGAAATAGCACTATTGGTACCACTTCGTGTCGATTCTCACACCTACACAAGTAAAGCTTTGAGAGGAGCTTGGTTAGGATGGTGGCACAAATTCAATGCAATCGTCAAAGTGACTCAAAGATGTTGAAAATGGTTCACAATTTGCTCATGCAACAAGTAGATCACTAGCAAAGGAGCACACGGAACACACGCACGGATAGATAAATGTGGTTGGGCAACCAAGGGTGAGCGAAAATGTGGAAACCACGGAAAATGCTCGTGTTGCACAACACTAGAGAGACGCTAACCGATTGCTTAATAGGCGGATACGCACTTGTGCACGACCTATAAGAGGCAAAACGTAACGACTATCTATCACAAGTATGCTATTGTGTATGATGTGTCGATGCTCGAGCACAAGATGATGTATTGCTATGTCATATGATCTCTTTTGATGCAAGGCATATGATGCTATTTTCCTTTTTCTTATAAGCTTTGGTTGGCTCTTTTGCTTAAAAGCTTGTGAGCTCTTTCGTTGGATACTTATGCATGCTTCTCGGATCGAGGTAGCTATTGTGTATGCGGATCACTCTTGTGGCACACGGGGATATGATGATATGGTATGCAATATCTATGACTATCACTAATGTGCACAAGTGTCGTGGCCCGGCAATACTCAAATGGCTAGTCTCAATGGGAAAGCTACGCAAAGATGGTCCATAGGGTGACAATGCAATTGCAAGGTAGAATGAACAAGGTGTCGTCGATGTTACCGTCCTTGCCGAAGTTGAGCGGTGGTGTTGTCGAAGTCTTGCCGTTCCAAGGTAGCCTAAACATCCAAGGAAACAGTGAAACCACAACTCAAGTATCCAAGGCAAAGGGAGACAAGAATGTCGAAATCGTAGCGGTTAAGCGATGGTGATTGTGGAAGTGGTGGTGGGACGAAAGGTAGGTGGTAGAGGAAGGTGGAACAAAACTGAGAAAATTCAGTGTTGTCAGGGTTTGTCGGACGTCCGGTAGGTTGCCGGTCGTCCGGTCGCTCGGAAGGGGCCGGACGTCCGGTAAGTCCCGGAAATCCGGTAAAAGTCTCTGTAGGTGGGGTGCCGGTCGTCCGGTGTTTAACGGATGTCCGGTGTCTCGTGAGGGGCCGGACGTCCGGTAAACCGTCGGTCGTCCGGTAGGTCTGGGATAGGGCTCGCGGATCCGTGGACAAATTGGTCAAACTTGGCCGAATTTGCGGAGGAAAGTCGGTGAAAAGGTGGGGAAAAGCTAGATCCACTCGTGGCACAGCAAATCCATGGAACAAAGTCAACAAAATCTTGCCAAATCAACAGATCACAAAAAAGTTTTGGGGCTATTTTTGCTGGGGATTTTCGAAATTGGGAAGAACACAACAAAAACAAGCTAGAAAACAGGGTGTGGGGCTCCAGATTCGTGATCAACCTATGCTCATGATACCATAATATGATCCTAAACTAGGTGGGGGGCTCCAATTTCGTGAGAAACCATGGCTCTGTTACCATAATATGATGTAGGGTGGAACCCTAATCGGTAGATCTTTCACGAAAGGAGGTTATCCCACGACGAACACGGAGAACACAAGGAAGATACGAGGAAGAACACGAGGGGAAACACTCAAATCAACACAAATATGGTCACACAGGTGCTAGATCCACGATGCATATCAAGACACACGATCCATATTCAACAACGGTGGTACAAAGATAGTCTTCTCCCAGAGGAGGTCTTGGGTATCCCTTGGGATCTTCTCCGGTGTGGAGGTCTTGAATCCGAGGTGGATCTTCTCCGAAGCGGCCGCGGTCTTGTGGGAGAGGAACCACTGAGGTCTATGATGAGCTATCCAAAAGCTGCCTCGAAAGGATGGAAGTCAACAAGTATATATTACATGAGATGACGCCGTCGGGGCGGATGTCCGCTGGTCACCGGACGTCCGGTGGTTCCGGAGGGACCGGACGTCCGTTAATCCTAGGATTTCCGCCATTTAGGTTCTATGGTCGATGTCATGGACGTCCGGTGGCTTCCGGTCGTCCGGTCGTCTGGGAGTCGCCGGTCATCCGGTGGACGTCGGATGTCCGGTGCCTGGAAGTGTCCGGTCGTCCGGTAGGGGCCGGACGTCCGGAGCCTGTAGAGTCTTCAGCCTTCCTTCTTCTTGTTCCAAGCACTTGTCGATCTCGCCGTCTTGACCGATGTGCAGAGCTGTCACGTTGCCTTCATCCAAGTACCTGAGTATGCACAGAGTTTCTGATGATGGTAGAAGCCATGTCTCATGTGAATCGGAAAGATGTCGAGAGAGGAGCAAAGTCACCTCGGTCTCGAGAGCTCTTGCACGGGCTCGAGTCATTGGTCCTTTGGGCACTTGGTGAGGCGATGAAGGATCCATGGGGATGACCTTTGGATGCTCCGCATCACCTTGGTCCTTGGATTCTCCATGGTCGTCTCGGATGCTCCTGGGTATGCACAAGGTCCATGCATGATGTAGTATCCATGTCTCATATGTGGAAAGTGAAGGTTCGGAGAGGAGCGAGTTCACCTTGTGTCCAATGGTTATGCTCGAGGCCTTGTCGAAGTGAACATGGGGATGATCGTGGGATGCTCTGCATCATGGTGGCTACGTGTTTCACGGTTGCGAGCGAGCGGCGCTTCGCCCATGGTGTCGGGAGAGAGCGAGGGAGAGGGTGAGGGGAAGAATGGAGAGGCGGGCTCGATCCAGATGGCACCACGGAGAATACTCGCGGTGTTGCGCTGGCGGGGGAGCCAGGTAAGCAATCTGGAGGCGTGGTGCTCTGGGGTGCGCGCGCATCGGCCACGCGCCCAGCCGACTGGTGCCAGGAGGACGAGGCGCTGGTGGGCTGGCCCAGCTGGGCCTCACAGTGCTGGGCCGCAGGTAGTTCCCTCTGTCTCTCTTTTCTGTTTCTATTTTCTATTTTATTTTGTCTGTTTTAATTTAGTAAAAATACTAAACGGTTTTTGTAATCATGAAATAAATTGTGGGCACATACTGGAATATTCCCAACAGTCGTCAACTAGTTTCAGAATTATTAGAGCATTTAAAATATTTATAGAATTTAGATGCCCCAATTCAAATACAATATGGATTAATTAAAAAATCCATAATGTCCTAGAAATATGCGCATCATTTTTGGCAGAGGTTTTTAGCTAATTCAAAAATGATGAACTTTTCTGAAGGCATTTTGGGTTCATTGAAAATATTTTTTTTATTCGAACCTAGTTGAATTCATTTGGTGCTAGGGTTTGAACATCCCCAATTCAAATTCTCTTGAATTTAAACATGTTGCATGGATGCTCACAGATGCAACTAATTACAAGCAAATCTAGGGCTGTGACACGTGGGTGAGCATAACCCACCAGGGCACGCCTGGGGGCCCTGGCGCGCCCAGGTGGGTTGTGCCCACCTAGTGGGCCCCCTCTAGTGGTTATCAACTCTGGTATTTCTTATATATTCCATAAGAAATCCCCGTGAAGTTTCAGCTTGTTTGGAGTTGTGCAGAATAGGTGGCCTGACGTAGCTTTTTCAGGTCCAGATTTCCAGCTGCCGGAATTCTCCCTCTTGGTGTATACCTTGCAAATTATGAGAGAAAAGGCATTAGAATTACTCCAAAAAGCACTATTATACATAATAACAACATAAATAACAGTAAGAAAACATGATGCAAAATGGACGTATCAGCGAGCTCTAGTAATTTGTCCAGTATGTATAATACCAGGGGCAGTGGGTGTAACAATGGTATTGATGTCCTCATCATCCTCCCCTTCTTGAAATGAAGTTGTCCTCGATGGAAGCTCATCATCCGCACCCAAATAAGGATTCAAATCCGCAATGTTAAAATTGGGACTAACCCCAAAATCTGCAGGCAGCTCAAGTTTACATGCATTATCATTTATTTTCTCTAACACCTTAAAAGGCCATCAACGCGTGGCATTAGCTTTGACTTGCGCAAATCAGGAAACATATCCTTACGCAAATGTAACCAAACAAGATCTCCAGGTGCATTTTCTACCTTTATCACCAGCAAGTTTATATTTAGCATTCATACGTTCAATATTTTCCTTAGTTAACTCATGCATTTTTAAGATCAATTCAGCACGTTGTTTAGCATCAAAATTAACCTTCTCCGAAGATGGAAGAGGCAACAAATCAATAGGTGCATGAGGTAGGAAACCATACACAATTTCAAAAGGGTACATCTTAGTAGTAGAACGCAGCGAACGATTATAAGCTAATTCAATATGAGGCAAGCATTCTTCCCACATTTTCTTGTTCTTCTTCAAAACAGCCCTAAGCATAGTAGACAATTTTTATTGACTACTTCATTTTCTCCATCTGTTTGGGGATGACATGTAGTACTAAAAAGCAGTTTAGTCCCCAACTTAGCCCATAAATATCTCCAAAAGTGGCTAAGAAACTTAGTATCACGATATGAAATAATAGTATTGGGCACACCATGCAAGCGAATAATTTCACGAAAGAACAAATCAGCAAGATTGGCAGCAGCAGTGCTTTTATGACAAGGTATAAAGTGTGTCATTTTTGAAAAATCTATCCACGACAAAAAATATGCTATCCCTCCCCTTCTTTGTTTGAGGTAAACCCAAAACAAAGTCCATAGTTATATCTTCCCAAGCAACACTAGGTACAGGCAAAGGCATATATAAACCATGAGAATTGAGTCATGACTTAGCATTTTGACATGTAGTGCAGCGAGCAACAAAACGCTCAACATCCTGTCTCATCTTTGGCCAAAAGAAATGTGTAGCAAGTACGTCCTCCGTATTCTTCACGCCAAAGTGTCCTATTAATCCTCCTCCATGCGCCTCCTCCAACAACAAAAGACGAATGGAGCTAGCTGGAATGCATAGCTTGTTAGCACAGAACACAAATCCATCATTAATGACGAACTTGTTCCATGTTCTCCCTTCTTTACAATTTTGCAATACATCTTTAAATTCAGCTTCATGCACATATTTGATGAGGACATCACTAACAAGGTTACACCCACAACCCGAACTGATACATATACATGACCAATTAATTGAGCTCGCGTACGCCAATTAAATTACCAGGTACTTTCGTTTCTTGGTAATGATTCTAATGTTCATGAGAATATGATGCTGCCTAAATTGGATACATTTGTCTTGCTTACAAATGAAGGGCCTAGCTTGCACAAGAAGGATGAACATTGGAGCAAGATCAAGCATAGAGATGATGGCATGCGCAAGGGGAACAAGAACGGAGTTACAAATGATGATTTCAGGACTTTGAAGCCACCATATTGAGTGCGTGAAGCCTTAGACGAAATATATAAGATGCCACTTTATAAATTTTGTCCAGAGGCTATTATAGGTGTTGCGTCACCTTATTATTGGGCCAGGCCCATGTAATTTCGAAATACTTGAGTATAGGCTGTTTTTAGAGTCCGTATGTGTGAGGAAACAAGAGTTAGGGTTGGTTTCGGACCCCTCCTTCAAGGGCCACGAAATTCCCCCCTCTTCCCCCATATATACAGCCCTTAGGGCGTCATTTAGACTTTGGGTTTTGTTTAGATTAAAGTTCACCATAGCTGAAACTTCGCGTACTTCGTTTGTGTGCAACGACCAGACAAAGGCGTCACAGAACCCCACCTTGATCAATAAAGCTTTCGTCTTATATTCGCAATATCCAGATTGCAATCTCAGTTTCTTGCCTGTTCTTCATTTGCCTGCAGGAAACAGACCTTCGTGGTCAGGTTGATAGTGCTCCGGTGTGGTCAATAACCTCTCGGAGTTGGTTTAGCAATTGCTAAGGTGCAACGTCCTCGCACGTTCGTAGTCGGATCGTCAAAGTCGACTTCCTCCAAAACGATAGTCACCATCTCATCGAAAGACGGGACACCTTTGGCTCTATCAAGTGGTATCAGATTTCCAGGTTGCTCGGTGAGATTTTACAGTTTTTCGTAGATTAGATCGAGTCTATTCTTCATACCTACAGTCCACGAAAAAGCCAAAAACAAATTAGGGTTAGTTCCTCATATCCGAACCAGTTTGAGCCTTCGCATAGTCTTTTCAGTATTTTGCTTTGTTGAATTTGTGGTTGCATCGTCGTGTCAAGTTGCTGGTCTTAGCATCTAGTCTTTTAGAGTTTCGAGTTCTGATCATAAGTTGTCACGCCGCCGCCGCAACATCTTCATCGCTACTGCCACATACCACCACCGATCTGTATCCATATACCATCACCAATCAGTATCCATATACCACCACCAATCTGTATCCATATACCACCACCGCTGCCATATACCACCACCGCTACCATATTCTACCACCATATACCCACCACCAATCCGAGTTCTTTTCGTTTTAGATTCGCTTTCGAGATCCATCTAGTTTCGGTTTCATGTTTCCTTGCCTGAGTAGGTCTCGAAAAAAAAATCACAGCTGCCACATACCACCACAGCTGCCACATACCACCACGTCTGCCATAACCTACAACCTATGCCATATCGTACCACCATATATCCACCACCAATCCGAGTTCTCTTCATATTAGGTTTGTTCTCGTGATCCATCTAGTTTCGGTTTGTGTTTCCTTGCCTGCGTAGGTCTCGAAGAAAAAAAAGTCTGGAGACCCCCGGGCAGTTTTTAGGCCAAAATTTCGGCAGGTGAAAATATTTTTTGCCTATCCTATTTTCAGGCTTTTCTGAGTCTTTTGAGACACGTGCCATCGTACTGTTTTTTTACCACACTTTTTAATCGTTGCTGCCCTGATTCCGAAAAAAAATCGTCAAAAATTTTTTGTGCCTATCATCTTAGTTTGACTTGGAAAGAGTTTTGAGACACTCGCCATTATAGTGATTTTCGGCAAAAAAAAAGGAGCGCAAAAAAAGAGGCGAAAAAAATCAGAGTGTGCTTTCCCCTTGATTACGTGCAGCGCCGTGATTTTGTTAGTGTTCTAGGCTCGCGTCTCTAGTATGGTCTAGCCTAGGACCAGCACAGTACCGACGTTGAGCGTTTATTCAACTTTGCATCTCTGAATTGATTATTGCTCACCCTTTTTGCTACCATCTTATAAGCCTTCCCAGCTCCATATACATCTACGTCGTGCGTTTGACTCTCCCTAGTAATTGCTTTATCCAAGCTTTGAGAGTTTTGACTACCACGGTTGCCGATCACCACCTACTGTGGGTAAGAACTGGTAAGAATTTGAGATTTGCTTGACGAATTTGTGACGCCCCACCACCACCATTTTCTAGTAGTCTGTAGGATCATATTTTTGTGTGTTTCTATTGCTGCTAACCATGCCAGGATCACAAGTCGACGAGACTGACTGGGAGAACATGACGAACAAGTAGTTGCATGATAAATTTCAGCAAATGATGGGTCAACAGGTAGAAGATGTCATGACCAGTTTTGACAGCGCACTAGCGAGGATGGATGGCATTGAGAAATCAATTGACACCAAGTTGGATGACAAATTCGCTAAAGTGCTTGCGCGTCTGCCTCCACCTACTGCACCATTGCAACACCAACAACAACCACCTTCACGTCGCGAAACCGCCCTCCGCAAAGCGAGCCGTGTCGCTCTTCAACCTGGCCAAACTGTTGGTGCTGATGTTGATACTTCTATGGCTCCTGCTGCTGCTGAGGAGGAGGACGATTACGCGGGGGATTACGAGGATGAGGTTTATCAAAATCAGATCTATGTGCAACAACCAGCACCACAACCACCAGGTCGTCCACATGCAAATAATCGCAATGGTAGGGCTGCACCATACCCTCGGGTACACGATCATGACCATCTCCCTAAACTAAAATTGAATATTCCACCATTTGAGGGTAGATATGTTCCTAGTATATATCTTACTTGGGAGTTAGAAACCGAACAACGTTTTACATGTTTAAAATATCCCGAGGAGAGACGTGTTGCTGCTGCTCTTTGTGCTTTCACTAGTTTTGCTTGTGTGTGGTGGTCTGAATATTGTAGATTACATCCAGATAATATTCCAACTACTTAGGCTGCTTTGAAAACTGCTATGCGTACTCGTTGGGTTCCACCATATTATCAACGCGAATTACTTCAGAAATTGCAGCGTTTAAGACAAGGAAAAAATTTTGTAGAGGAATATTATCAGGAATTACAAACTGGCCTGATTAGATGTGGTATTGTTGAGGATAATGAGGCTATGCTTGCACGTTTTATGGGTGGGTTAAATAGAGAGATCCAGACAATTCTAGAGTATAAGGAGTATAATAATATCACTCGTTTATTCCATCTTGCTTCCAAAGGTGAACATGAAGTGCAGGATCGACAGGCCTTGGCACGAACTAATTTTTCTGCAGGTCAACCTTCATCATGGACACCGTGTGCATAATCTACTTCGACACGTCCGACTGCACCGCCGCCTACTTCATCCGTCACTTCTAGCCGTGATAAAAGCAAACAGGCACCACCACCATCAATTAGGAGTACACCTTCCGATCCCGCGCAGAGCTCTTCTTCATCCATGGCATCCAATGGGCCTACACATGATGTTATATGTCGTCGTTGGACTGGTCATGGTCACTATGTGAGCAAATGCCCATCGCAGCGTGTCATGATTGCTACTGAAGATGGTGGTTATGAGTCCGCTAGTGACCATGATGAGGATATTTTGGCTCTTATTACACGTGAAGAAGATGGTGGAGATGATTCTGAAAATGAGACGCATTACATGGCTCCTGAAGACGCTGTCAGGTATGAATGTTTAGTTGCTCAACGTGTTTTGAGTGTGCAGGTCACACAAGCGGAGCAAAATCAGAGGCATAATTTGTTCCATACAAAGGGAGTTGTGAAGGAACGTTCTGTTCGCGTCATCGTAGATGGAGGGAGCTGCAACAACTTGGCTAGCATGGAGATGGTGGAGAAGTTATCTCTCACCACAAGACCACATCCACATCTTTATTATTCGTGTGCATTTTAGTATCTCCACATATGTTGATTATGTTGATTGTGATGTGGTACCCATGCAAGCATGTTCCTTATTACTTGGTAGACCATGGCAATTTGATAAAAAAAATTGTACACCATGGTAGAAACAATCAATATACTCTTGTTCATAAGGATAAACGTATTACTTTGCTTCCTATGTCTCCCGATTCCATTTTGAAAGATGATATTAATAAAGCTAATAAAGCAAAACAGGTGCAAAATAAGAGTGACTATCAGATTGTGGCAAAAGAATTTGAGCAACAAATGAGGCCTAATAACACACCATCATCTCATGTTGCATCTGAAATTAAATTAAAAAGTGGATGTTTACTTGCCACCAAATCTGATATTGATGATCTAGATTTAAGCAAATATGTTTGAGATGCTTTTGTGTGCAAAGAGGAATTATTTTCATTAGAGGACGTGCCTTCCTCTTTGCCTCCTACTGGCACTAACATTTTGCAGGAGTTCGCGGACGTCTTTCCACAAGACGTGCCACCGGGATTACCACCTATTTGAGGGATTGAGCATCAGATTGACTTAATTCCCGGTGCATCGCTACCCAACCGCGCACCATACCGTACCAATCCAGAGGAGATGAAGGAGATTATGCGTCAAGTACAAGAGCTACTCGACAAAGGTTATATACGTGAATCCCTCGGTCCTTCTGCTGTTCCTATTATTCTAGTGCCGAAAAAGGATGGTACATCGCGTATGTGTGTTGATTGTAGAGGCATTAATAATATTACTATTCGTTATCATCATCCTATTCCTAGGCTAGATGATATGCTTGATGAATTGAGTGGCTCTACAATATTCTCCAAAGTTGATTTGCGTAGTGGATACCATCAAATTCGTATGAAATTGGGAGATGAATGGAAAACAACATTTAAAACTAAGTTTGGATTATATTAGTGGTTAGTCATGCCTTTTGGGTTAACTAATGCACCTAGTACTTTCATGAGATTAATGAATGAAGTTTTACGTGCTTTCATTGGACGATTTGTGGTAGTATACTTTGATGATATATTGATTTATAGCAGATCTATGGAGGAACATTTGGAACATTTATGTGCTGTTTTTATTGCTCTACATGATGCACGTTTGTTTGGTAACCTTGGAAAGTGCACCTTTTGCACCGACTGAGTATCTTTTCTTGGCTATGTTGTTACTCCACAGGGAATTGAGGTTGATAAAGCCAAGATTGAAGCTATTGAGAGTTGGCCGCAGCCCAAAACGGTTACACATGTGAGGAGTTTCCTTGGCCTCGCTGGATTCTATCGTCGTTTTGTGAGAGATTTCAGCACCATTGCTGCATGATAACCCACAAGTGTAGGGGATCGCAACAGTTTTTTAGGGTAAAGTATTCAACCCAAATTTATTGATTCGACAAAAGGGGAGCCAAAGAATACTCTTAAGTATTAGCAGCTGAGTTGTCAATTCAACCACACCTAGAAACTTAGTATCTGCAGCAAGATAGTTTAGTAGCAAAGTAATATGATAGTGGCGGTAGCAGCAATAAAAGTAATGGTGTTTTTGTAGTTTTTGTCATAGTAGCAGCGGAAAAGTAAATAAGCAACAAGCAATATGGGAAAAACTCGTAGGCATTGGATCGGTGATGGGGAATTATGTCGGATGCAATTCATCATGTAGAAGTTATAACCTAGGGTGACACAGAACTAGCTCCAGTTCATCAATGCAATGTAGGCATGTATTCCGAATATAGTCATACGTGCTTATGGAAAAGAACTTGCATGACATCTTTTGTCCTACCCTCACGTGGCAGCGGAGTCCTATTGGAAACTAAGGGATATTAAGGCCTCCTTTTAATAGAGTACCGGACCAAAGCATTAACACATAGGGAATACATGAACTCCTCAAACTAAGGTCATCACCGGGAGTGGTCTCGATTATTGTCACTTTGGGGTTGCCGGATCATAAAACATAGTAGGTGACTATAGACTTGCAAGATAGGATCGAGAATATACATATATTCATGAAAACATAATAGGTTCAGATCTGAAATCATGGCACTCGGGCCCTAGTGACAAGCATTAAGCATAGCAAAGTCATAGAAACATCAATCTCAGAACATAATGGATACTAGAGATCAAACCCTAACAAAACTAACTCGATTACATGATATATCCCAACCAACCCATCACCGTTCTGCAAGCCTACGATGGAATTACTCACGCACGGCGGTGAGCATCATGGAATTGGTGATGGAGGAAGGTTGATGATGACGATGGCGACGATCTCCACTCTCCGGAGCCCCGAACGGACTCCAGATCAGCCCTCCCGAGAGAGATTAGGGCTTGGCGGCGGCTCCGTATCGTAAAACGCGATAATTCTTCATCTCTGATTTTTTTCTCCCCAAAAGTGAATATATAGGATCTGGCGATACGTCGGTGGAGCACCAGGGGGCCCATGAGGCAGGGGGGCGCCCTAGGGGGGCGCCCCCCACCCTCGTGGATGGGGTGTGGGCCCCCTGGTCTGGATCTTCTTGCATATATTTTTCATATTTTCCGAAATAATTCTCCGTGGATTTTCAGGTCATTCCGGGAACTTTTTATGTCTGCACAAAAACAACACCATGGCAATTCTGCTGAAAACAGCGTCAGTCCGGGTTTTTTCCATTCAAATCATGCAAGTTAGAGTCCAAAACAAGGGCAAAAGGGTTTGGAAAAGTAGATACGTTGGAGACGTATCAACTCCCCCAAGCTTAAACATTTGCTTGTCCTCAAGCAATTCAATAGATAAACTGAAAGTGATAAAGAAAAAACTTTGACAAACTCTGTTTGCTCTTGTTGTTGTAAATATGTAAGCCAGTGTAACATCCCAAAATTCTAAATTTTGGAATATTATAATAAATAGATAGATTTGATTGCTTGTTGATGTGCTGAGTGAAATTGAGTGAAATTTGAAACTTTTGAAAGTTAAATGAGAGGGAATAAAATGACTTTCCCAAAACTTTCACTTTGCCTTTATGATCTCCGGGAATTCAATTTCTTTTCAACACAAAACCCTAGAGTGAAGATAATATGACTTCTTCCATTTATTTTAAATGATAAAGGGCTTTGAAAGGATTTTGAATTTCATCCTCGAAATATTTTCGATTCAGAAACTTTAAGCAACTCAATGATTTTCCCGAGAGAAGATAAAATGACTTCTTCAATTTATAGGAAATATGAGTTGGAGGTTTTCTGAAATTTTCTTTAACTCATTAAAAAATTGAGTTATTTGGGTTTTATTCAAATTATTTTTCTCCAAAAATAAAATATATGAAAATTAGGGTAACATGATTCCCTAGAGCAGAAAATTGGAGTTAAATGAATTTGAAGCCTTTTGGTATTTTAAAAATGATTTTTATTGGATTTTATTGCAACAGTAGGACTTTTTGATTCATTAGAATTTGTGAGCATTTTATTTGACAGTAGAAAAATGTTCATGTTGTAGGGTTTGTTTTTCTGAAAAACTTGGTATATTATATGCCTATATATTAGTTTATTTTAATTTGCTTTATTTATTTTTATTTCTGTCTGTTAAAAAAAAGTTCTTCGCCGAACTGGGCCGGCCCAGCCCAGCTCGCCCGTCGTCCCCAACAAGGACTCCGCTGGGAGTCCGGCCGCCGGCCGCCTCGGCGTCCGTGCCTTGCACGCCACGCCTCGCGCCTTGCCCCCTCCTGCACGAAACGCCGCCGCCCTCTCCGCCTATAAAGGCCGAGGCCTCGCTACCCCGTCGCCCCTCCTCTCGCTGCCCCGCCGCCGCGCTCTTCTGCCGCCGCCGCCGCCACGCTCTGCCTCGCCTGCCCTCGCCTCGGCTCTCGCCTGCGCAGCCGCCCGCAGCCGCGCCGCTTCCGCCGCCGCCGCCGCTCACCGACGAAGCTGCCGCCTTCGCCGCCGGCCGGAGCTCACCGCCGGCCGGATCTGAGCCCGACCCGCACCGGTCCAACCCGATCCGCCCGGTTTTCTTCGCCGAACCGGCGGGTTTCCGTTGGAAAACCCCATAGGTAAAACCGCTCCGGTTTTTCTTTTAGGTTAGGTTTTTCTTCGGTTTTTTTTGTTTTTTATAGTTAGATCTATCTAGAGGACGTTCACTGGTTAGGTCTTAATAGTAAACGTTCGTTTATTAGTTCTTTTCTTTTTCTTTTAGTTTTCTGCCAGGGACTTAGCTGTAAATAAAATTTTTGCAGTTTAGCCCCTGCACTTCAAACAGCCGTAACTTTTTACCCGTTGGTCCAAATCCAACGAAACCAACGCCCACGTCTTTGTTACGATCCCCTCTTTCCTTTAAAAAAACTCAAACAAGTTTTCGAAATTTTTAAATTTTGAATTCAACTAGTTTTAGATTCAAACATGTTTTGATCATAACTTGAGTTTTATAACACCGTTTTAGTTGATTCTTTTTGCAACTCGAAGCTCTTGACCTAAACTTTCTTATAAGGCCAAATTCACATAATTTTGGTACTGTTGGAAATTGTTTTGTGTTTCAAGAGTCATTTGTTTGTTTCGAAGTTTTCCGAAGTGTTTTATTCGTTTTGTCTGATCTTTCTAAGTGATTGCTTATGTGTGGTTACTATTGTTTGCTTACGATAGATTAACCAGAGTGTGACGAGTAGATCTATCACGAGTTCTGAGTGCGAATCTTCTACATCATGAGTACAAGGCAAGTTCACACTTTGATCATATCCTTTTCATACCCGGTTTTATGCATTAGTTTCAACCCTCAAACATTGCATGAGTAGGATTGATAACATGTGGGTGTCGGGAAGTAGTTGATGAGGTAGGAACCTATTGCCCTGCATTCAAACCCTTGGGAGTTACTATTACGTTATGCTTATATTGCCATGCTATGCTCGTAGACGTGGATTGGGTTTGAGAGTATTCATGACAGATGTGAGATTGTTAATTAATGGTATACTTAAGGTGGCAACTTTAACACACATCTGGGTGGATTGAGGCACCTGGGTATTCCAGCGATTGCCTGTTTAGGCACCTGGGTATTCCAGCGATTGCCTGTTTTTCTTTATGGACCGCCACCCAGGCTCAAAGGGATCATGAGATATTTCATACTAGAAACTTCCGTGTGCAGCCACAAGCTACTATGGGCTCTAGCATAGTTGACTAAGTCGTGCGAACTCTTACAGTGGTGGACTAGCAGATGTAGGGGATGTAGGTTGGTACGGTCTACCCGATCGTAAGGTGCTAGCGCTTCTGAAAGACTATGTCTCGGTCATCCATTTTTCAAACATCATGTAGTGCGAGAATTCCATCGGAGGAGATCGAGTCTTGTGGGGAAAAGTGCACAAACCTCTGTAGAGTGTACAAACTAATCATGATTAGCCGTGTCCTCGGTTACGGACGTCTTGAGTATCTAGTACTTGGATTATCATGTGAATCTCATCATGTTACTTTAATTAATATTGTTGGGTTTTAATTATAATGCTTAATTGGGATTGAGAGGATGACTATCTTCTCAATGTTCAACAACCACCATGATAGTTAAATGAAAATCTATTCCTTTGTTGTAGGGAAAATTGGCTTTACACAAAAACTTTAACCTTACAGCCTCCACCAGCCAAATATACGTGTAGTTGTACGCATTGTTCATCATTATCATTACAGTGTGAAATTGCCAGTACATTCAATGTACTGACCTACATGGCTGCAACGTCTCATGTTGCAGGAAATATTCGACGAGTAAGTGTTACGTTAGGGTTGCGCTGTCTACACTCAACTTTGCCGTTGGTGTTGATGGAACTCCACAACCTTGTTGCTTCCGCTATGTTTGATTGAGGTAATAGTATTTACGTTACTTAATACATGTGATTTACCTATGTTATGAATCCTCGAGTACTGTGTGTGTCAGCATACCGATCCAGGGATGACACTTAAGCACAGAGACTTGATCCATTCGGGTAGGGTCGCTACAAGATGGTATCAGAGCGCATGTTGACTGTAGGACGTGACCGTAGAAACTGACCAGACCATAGGAAAGGATTTCTCTAAAACTATCTTTTTCAAAAAGATTCTTATCTCTCTTCTTTTCTGAGCTTTATCAAATCTTCCCTTTGACCTTAAATAGTTAGACAATACCCTTTACCATTTGGACCACTTCGGAGTAAAGAGGATTTCACCATGCCTTGGAAGTGTTGAAGCTACAACAGTGGATACTCCGAAGATTTGAAGAGTTGACGACTTTGAGGAGATGTTGACCTTTAGAAGACCAAACCCCTGTTTTGTACTTACGTTAGATGCGACGGTTGTGAGCCGTCAATTGTTTGATATTTTTCCAATGGCCACAACATAAAACCCGTCTTTTCAAAACTATTGTTTGTATTGAGTGTACATTTCTATCTCTTCTGAATCTCATCCCAAAACCCTTGGACCCAATAAAGGATGACTGAAGATAGACTTGAAGTCTCTGGACCAATGACCCAGCCGGAGGCAGAACTATGGATACAAAGCATGGAGGACCACTTCAAGAAAAATTTAGTTGAAAGGAAGTATGAGGTTCAATACGCTCTTCAGTACTCTACAAAAAGTGCTGCAACATGGTGGAAGATGCATCAAGCCCTACAAGGATGTAATGGAGCAGGAAGTTGGAAGGAATTCAAGAAGACCCTGTTAAGATCCCGTCTCATCCAAGAGCGTGGTGACAACCCGAAGAAGAAACGTTGTGCCTGCAGGATTTTTGGAGAAATAGGACACCCCCAGGAGGAGCACAAGGATGAATGCCCTAACTGTGAAGAAAGTCGCCTAGTTGAAGAATGCCCAACTAGGCAGATTACTTGTTTCTTGTGTGAAGGGACTACCCACTACCCTGCTCAGTGCCACATTTACCCCATGGTGCAACGAACTATCCAGCAGAAGAAAGAAGCAATGAAAGAAGTCCTCAAGGAAACCTTAAGGGAATCCGCGATGGAGGAAGATATTGACGACCCTGATGGAGAAGGACTAGACAGATATTACTCATGTGCTTGCTACTCATGTGGAAAAGAAGGACACCTTTCACAGTATTGCACAAAGGAAAGCCATTAGTATCTGGGAGACTTCCCGACAGAAGAAGAGGAGTTTGATCCACAAAAGATAGAAGAATAGATAGGAACGAAGAGGTCGAGGAAGAGAAAGAGCATGTGTCCCCAGAAGAACACAATTTCGGTAAAAAAAAAGGACATGAGCCACCTCTCATGTTTTAGGTGCAAGGATTTAGGTCATTACACTAGCCACTGCCCAACAAAGAAACCACGGGACTTGTCAGAAATATTATGTTTTTGTTGTGATGAAGTAGGGCACCTTGCCAGAGATTGTCCCAAGGCGAAGGAGACTCGTGATAGTTAGTGGTGTTTGTGAGAAATATAGTAGTAGCGGTGGGAACCTTTCTTTCATTTAGAGGTGTTGATTGAGAGTTATGGGAATGACATTGTAATAACTTGTGAAGCAATGGAAGTTGATATATTGGAAGCTAAGAAGGAAATGTTATGAGTTGTTGGATGATTGTGAGTGCCTCCCTTGCTATCTCACCCAGACCAAAACCTAGAACCCATGGACCAGTTGACCCCAAACCTTTCTCGGACAAACGACCCCGTTTTACCCAAGGATATCAGTATGTTGTCCTGAGAATCCCTTCTGTCTATTACCTATAGATGACAACCCTTTACGAGTCTTTTCTTAAAGGCTCGGAAATGATCATGACCCTGACTAGCGACCAGGATTACCCAAAGATCCTGAAGGACATGATGAAGCATATTCACCTGGAAGGAGATGACGTTTACAAGGGTTATCCCTTCATGGAGAATGGAGTTGAACTTTGGTACGTGGAGGTACACCTCCACCGTGTGAAAGGAGTTTTCCCAAATACTACGGGTCAATACTTTTTCATCTCCCGAGTACCGCGAATAGCATTCTTCAATTCTGTTCGTGAAGCTGCTATGGAGGCCATATGTCAGATTGGAGAAATACTCGAAGCAAGACTTCGTTATACCCAGGAATGCCTGAGTAAGGTGCAGGCAGAAACGATGGAGATGAAGCACATGACCAATAGGACGAAGCAAAAGATTGATGATTTTAAGAATCACACTGCACAACTCCAGTGGGACTGAAGCGTCCTTAGCTAGGACGAATGAATAAAGATGGAAGTAGTGCCTGACCCTACCAGATTATCTGGATAGTAGCAATCGTAGTGATGCACCCTTGGAAATTGAGTATTGAATACTGGTTCAGGATATAATAAGAGATTTGATACGAGGAGAATATGGATTACGGATGAACCAGTGCATCTTGTTTAGTGATACCTTTCTGTGTGAACCCTGGACCCATAGAAGGAAACTGTTGCCCCAAATAGTGGAGTTTGCACAAATAAGTTGGAGTTCATATATGATGCTTACCCCGAAGGAATGAAGGAAGTAAGTACAAATTGGATTTTAGAGGGGGTAATGTTGGAGTATGGAGCAATATTGACTCCAAGGACGATTTAAGGATATACAAGTTCTGAAGTGGACCCATAAGCCGAGGACTTAAGGAGGCTATGTAATTATAAGGGAACCACGAGACTTTTCAAAAGTAATATGTTTCTGCTGTAGTGAAGCAGTGCACTTTGCTAGTGATTGTCTCGAGGAGAAGGAGATTTCTGCTAAGTAGTTGAGTTGAAGGATGCAATGGAAATGCAGTAGATCATAGTAAGTTGAGAATCAATACAGTTAGTATCAGGGTATTGATTTTGGATTTTATGAGTTGTTACTACATAAGTGATGACTGAAGACGTGATACATGGATCAAGATTTTGAAGAAACTAGTGTTATTCATTTTAAGTGTGGTATAATCTAACACCATTACCCGGATACACTAGCTAGTGGTTAGTTACATCAGACCTTGGAATGGACTGCCCAAAGATGAGTCTGAGTAATTACATCATAGTTTTACCCACAAAAAGAAGGGATACAATACAGTTGGATGGATTTAAGAAATACAAGGAAGTTGGATGTTGGAAGTATGATCGTTTGCAAAACCGATGATGAGACTAAGTGTTATTAGTGGTGAGATGAGCCATAACCCACAGGCCCCAGGACCTGTCAAGGAAGCAAGCACACTCTTGCTGAAAGAAAACCCCTGGAAGAAGTAACGACTTTGTCAATAGACGATCTTATAGGTGTTTACGTTAAACCCGAGGGTTGTGTAACACGATAGATGGTTGTTTGGCTTGCAGAATCAATGGATTTATCCAAACTTAGTTCGTTGGCAAGAGAAAATTCTGCAATACTTGTGAGGATGACCGAGTGTTAGAATTCGAGATTCACTAAACCTATACAAGGAAATGATTTGGGTGCGGGATGGATTGATCACCATACCGACTTACTCTTATTATTCGCCTCTGTTATATGGAATGGTAAATCTGAGTGACTTACCTATAGTAGAGAGACGACAATGTCAAAACTTCGTTCAAACCTCAGAAGGGTATAGAAATGTTTCCCTTGTACACGGCATGTTGTTGCCAACCGTAGGATATACGGTGAGGATGAAGCCCAGACCCGTTTTCTGCAGGGACCCAATAAATTGTCCGATGACCACCATGAGATAATGATACTAGTTTAGTATTGGCGCCAGACCTGTCAGCTAAGAAGAGCTAGTCATAGAAAGAACCTTACCAAGAGGAAAGGACACAAGAATTGAGGACAAATGATATAGGGTGGAACCCTAATCAGCGGATCTTTCACGTTTTGGAGGGTGGCACACGATGAGCACGGGGAACACAAGGAGAAAGACGGGGAAAACATAAGAGGAAACACTCAATCAACACGAAGATAATCACACAAGCGCTAGATTCGCGATACAAAGTCGAGGTACACGATCCAAAGTCAACAACGGTGATACAAAGATAGTCTTCTCCCGGAGGAGGTCTTGATATCCCTGGGGGATCTTCTCCGATGAAGGAGGTCCTGAATCCGTGGTGGATCTTCTCCGTAGAGGCGCACCGTCTCGTGGGAGAAATCCACACAAGTCTGAGAAATGAGCTAAACCACAGCTACCTCCAAAAGGTGGGAGTCAACGGGTATATATTACACAAGCGGTCGCCGTCGTAGCGGACGTCCGTGGGTTACCGGACGTCCGGTGGTTCCGGAGGGACCGGACGTCCGGTAATCCTCGGATTTCCGCTATTTAGCTTCTGTAGTCGTTGTCACGGACGTCCGGTGGCTTCCGGTCGTCCGGTCGTCTGGGGGAGGCCGGACGTCCGGTGTCTTCCGGTCGTCCGGTGCCTGGGAGTCACCGGTCGTCCGGTGCAGGCCGGACGTCCGGTGCCTGTAGCATCTTCAGCCTTCCTTCTTCTTGTCTCGTGTACTTGTCGGGCCTGTCATCTTGAGCATCGAGTAGAGCTGTCCCGTGGCCTTCGTCCAAGCACCTGAGTATGCATAGAGTCTCTGATGAAGGTAGAAGCCATGTCTCAAGTGAATCCGAAAGATGTAAAGAGAGGAGCGAGGTCACCTCGGACTCGAAAGCTCTTGCACGGGCTCTAGTCATGGGTCCTTTGGGCGCTTGATGAGGCGATGAGGGGTCCATGGGGATGACCCTAGGATACACCGTATCATCTCCCCTCCCTTGGGAAAGATCCAACCTCGGATCGAAATCTTCATCACCATGGAAAGGAGAGAGGTCCTTGATGTTGAAAGTATCGCTCACGGAGTACTTGTCTCGTGGGATGTCGATCTTGTAGGCGTTGTCGTTGTAGCGTGCGAGCACCTTGAAGGGTCCGTCGGCGCGAGGTAGAAGATTGGACTTGCGCTCGTGTGGGAATCTGTCCTTGCGAAGGTGAAGCCAAACAAGATCTCCCGGTTGGAACACCATTGGTGCCTTGCTGACGTTGAGCTTGGTGGCGAGACGTTGGACTTGTCGCTCGATCATCGCCCTTGTATCTTCGTGCACCTTCTTGAGATAGCTTGCTCGTGCACTTGCGTCCATGTTCGTGCGCTCTTGGAGAGGAAGAGGTAGGATGTCCAACGGTGCCAGCGGGTTGAAGCCGTAGACGATCTCGAAGGGGGACTTGCCGGTTGTGGAGTGTCTTGCGCGGTTGTAGGCGAACTCGGCGATGGGCAAGCAATGCTCCCATTCCCGGATGTTCCTCTTGATCAACACACGAAGAAGAGTGGAGAGCGTGCGGTTCGTCACTTCCGTCTGGCCGTCCGTTTGTGGATGGTACGCCGAAGAAAAGAGTAGCTTGATTCCGAGCTTGGCACATAGTGTTTTCCAAAAGTAACTCAAGAACTTGACGTCCCGGTCCGACACGATCGTTTTGGGCACGCCGTGTAGACGAAGTATCTCCCTACAAAAGAGAGTTGCAACATGTGAAGCATCGTCGATCTTGTTACAAGGAAGGAAATGAGCCATTTTAGAGAATCTATCTACCACGACAAGCACGGAATCTTTTCCATTTTGAGTCCTAGGCAAGCCAAGTATGAAATCCATGCTTATGTCTTCCCATGGGTGATATGGAATAGGAAGAGGCATGTAAAGACCATAAGATTGAGCTTTGGACTTAGCTTTGTGGCATGTAGAACATCGGTTGGTGAAGCGTGAGACGTCACGAAGCATCTTGGGCCAAAAATAGTTCTTAGAGAGTGTAGCAAACGTTTTGTCTCGTCCAAAGTGTCCCATGAGTCCTCCTCCATGTGATTCCTGCAAAAGGAGCAAACGAAGCGAAGACTCGGGGATGCAAAGTTTGTTAGCTCTCATAAGATATCCATCGTTGATGTAGTAATGTTCCCAAGAAGTGTGAGTCAAGCACTTAGCATAAGCATTTGCAAAGAAAGGATCATGGTCATATAAATCTTTAATATGCTCAAAGCCAATCACATTCAACTCGAGTTGTGTTACAAGCATGCATTTGCGGGAAAGCGCGTCCGCCACAACATTTTCTTTGCCCTTGATGTATTTGATGACATAGGGAAAAGACTCAATGAACTCACTCCATTTAGCATGACGCTTGTTCAACTTAGTTTGACCTTTGAGATACTTGAGTGTCTCATGGTCCGTATGAAGAATGAATTCGTGAGGTCTAAGATAGTGTTCCCAAACACGTAAAACTCTCACCAAGGCATAAAGCTCTTTATCATAGATGGGATAGTTAAGTTGCGCTCCCGATAGCTTTTCGCTAAAGTACGCAATTGGGCGCTTTTCTTGCATGAGCACGCCACCTATGCCGGTACCACTAGCGTCACAATGAATCTCAAACGGTTTGTCAAAGTTTGGTAGGGCTAGAAGTGGTGCGTGCGTGAGCAAGCTCTTAAGCTCATTGAACGCGGTGTCTTGCGAAGGACCCCAAATGAAGGATGCGTTCTTCTTGCTCAAAGCGTGTAGAGGGATAGCAATGGTGCTAAAGTCCTTCACAAAACGTCGATAGAAACCGGCTAGACCAAGGAAACTACGCACTTGCATGAGATTCTTTGGTTGAGGCCAAGTTTTAATTGCTTCAATTTTAGTTTCATCAACGTGAACACCTTGCGAAGACACGACAAATCCTAGAAAGACAACCTTGTCAACGCCAAAAGTGCATTTCTCCTTATTAGCATATAATTGTTGTTTGCGAAGTGCTTGCAAAACTAGTTGGACATGGTCAACATGTTCCTCAAGCGACTTGCTAAAGACGAGAATGTCATCAAAGTAAACTACGACAAAGACACCTATGTAGGGTCTAAGAACAAAGTGCATAAGACGCACAAATGTGCCGGGTGCTTCCGATAAGCCCATTGGCATAACAAGCCACTCATATAACCCAAACTTGGTTTTGAAAGCTGTTTTCCATTCATCACCCTCTTGAATGCGAATTTGGTAGTAGCCACTTTTAAGATCAATTTTTGAAAAGATGGTGGCACCACAAAGTTCATCAAGCATGTCATCTAAGCGAGGAATAGGGTGACGGTATCTAACGGTGATAGCATTTATCGGACGACAATCGGAACACATGCCGAAAGTTCCGTCTTTCTTAGGCACGAGAATAACGGGAACGGCACAAGGGCTTAGACTTTCACGTACATGACCCTTGTCGATGAGTTTTTGTACTTGCCGTTGTATCTCCTTTGTTTCCTCGGGGTTGACGCGGTAGGGAGCCTTGTTTGGAAGTGGAGCACCGGGTACGAGGTCGATTCGGTGTTCTATCCCTCAAAGTGGAGGTAGACCCGGTGGTAGCTCATCGGGAAAGACGTCCGAGATAGACCCGGTGGTAGCTCATCGGGAAAGACGTCCGACAATTCCTGCAACAATTGAGACAACACAAAAGGTGGAGGTGGTGAAGTGTTATTAGGTTTGGCTTCCCCTTTGCATAAGAGCACAAGGTGGAAGATGCTCGATGGGTTCGCACACACTTCTCTCATCTCACTTTTGGTGGCAAATAGGACTAGTTGCTTCTTGTCGCTCATCGTGGAGGCGCTCATATTTGGCTTGTGGCTCTCGCTTTCTTTTGGGTGGCTCGCTCTCTCACCATTCTCTCCATGATGGGTGGTAGGTAAAAGCTTGTCGGCGGCTACTTGACTTGGAGTCATTGGTCGGAGCACGAATTCCTTGCCCTTCATCTTGAAGTGATAGTGATTGGCCCGTCCATTGTGTGTGACTCCACGATCATATTGCCATGGGCGTCCAAGAATAAGGTGGCACACGGACATGGGTATCACATCACATTCGAGAGTGTCCTCGTAGGCGCCAATCTTGAAAGAGACTTGCACGGTGTGCTCGACTCGAAGAAGTCCGGCGTCGTTGAGCCATTGGACCTTGTAGGGGTGAGTATGCTTCGTCTTGACCAAATGAAGCTTGTCGCATAGCTCTTCGCTTGCCAAGTTGTGGCAACTTCCTCCATCGATGATAACCTTGACGGCGCGTCCATTGATGCCGGCCTTCGTATGAAAAATGTGACAACGTTGGTCGTCATCTTGTTGATGTTGGAGTGTCAAGACTTTGGAGACAACAAGGTTGGGGCTTGAGTCGTTGTCGCAAAACACTTGATGGTCTTCGTCTTCATTCACTTGGCGATGCATAGCGACATGCTCAAGTGCTTCCATCTCATCATCGCTCATGGAGTCATAAGATCCGTCGTCGTAGATGATCATGGTGCGAACGGTCTTGCACTCAAATGACTTGTGGCATCGTCCTTGGCACTTGAAGCATTTGATGGAGCTCGTCTTGTTGTTATCTTCGGTTGGAGTTGTAGTAGAGGAAGCTCTTGGCTTGAAGTTGTTGGTAGAATGTGGACGACTCGATGTAGTCGCATTCTTGTAGCTTGACTTGTCACCGAAGTTTGTAGAAGGCTTGGTAGAGGTAGGAGGAGTAGTCGAAGTCGTTGAAGCTTGGTTGTAGGAGCCGTAGTTCTTGGAGTTGAACTTGGAGTACTTGTAGTCCTCTTGAACTTGTCGCTCCGCTTTAGTTGCTTGGTGTACTAGCTCGAGGAGATTGTTGTATGGTTGGAAGTCCGCAATCTTCTTGATAGGATAGTTGAGTCCATTCAAGAATCTCGCCATTGTTTGCTCGTCATCTTCCGTGATGTTTGCTCGTATCATGGCAATCTCCATCTCCTTGTAGTACTCTTCAACGGACTTGGTTCCTTGCTTGAGGAGTTGTAGCTTCTTGAACAAGTCACGGTTGTAGTGTGTAGGCACGAAGCGTGCTCTCATCACTTCCTTCATTTGAGCCCAAGTGGTGATAGGAGGTTCGCCTTTGGCTTCTCTTCTTTCAATGATTTGCTCCCACCAAATGAGAACATAGTCTTGGAACTCAAGTGATGCCATTGCGATCTTCTTCTCTTCATCGAAGTTGTGAAGGCGAAAGATCTTGTCAACCTTCAATGCCCATGAGAGATAGTCTTCGGGATCAATGCTTCCGGAAAAATTTGGCATGGTGAACTTGAGCTTGCCATAGCGATGCTCGTCATTGTTTCCTTGCCTATTGGGAGGGCGATCTCGATTTTGGCGGTTTGCCATATCTTGTTGCTCTTGAGGATGTAGATGTTCTTGTTGGGGTTGTTGCTCTTGCCGTGCTTGAGGAGGAGCTTCTTCTCGCATTCTTGCTTGATGGCGCCTCTCTTGCATCTCATCGCGAAGGAAATCCTCTTCTTGACGAGTTTGTCGAGTGCGGGCTGCTACATTGCGATGTGCATCTTGTAAAGCACGTTGCGCCTCCATAGCTTGAGCTTCTCGACGTTGTTGTGCTTGGCGGTTAGCCTCCGCATCTTGTTCTTCTTGATATTGACATGCTCGCTCTTCTTGTTGTTGGTGTAGTCGTTGCCGTTCTTGTGCTTGCTCAAGTGTAGCTTGGTTGTGACGACGTCGGCTTTCTTGCTCGTCGAATAGCTCTTGTGAACTCTTGTCATGTAGATGTTGCCGGTGGTCATGTCGAGCTTGACGTGCGGCTTGACGAAGAGTGTTGGAAGTAGGTGTGCTTGAGTCTTTCGTGGAGTCGGTGTGTCGACTTGAGCGGCTTCGTCTTTGAGATGATGTTGAGGAAGAACGTCGGTTGATAATCAATGTCCGGAGCTCGTTGTATTGAGTAGACATGTTGGTGTTGAGGAGGTCGATTTGCTCCTTAGTGCTTTGTTGGAATTGGCGCGCGTCCTCGGCGACTTGACCAATGTACTCGCGCATAGCTTCACTCTCTTGATGTAGAGCTCGTTGGACACCGAAGAGATGTAGTTTGGTGACGTAGTTGTTCACTTCTTGAGGATCGTCGAAGATCGGGTTGGAAGATGAACTTGGCCTATCCATCATCACAAGCAAGTATGTGAGTGGTAGAAAAGGAGAAGACAATATCAATGTACCGTAACCGAGGTTGAAAATGGATCAATGATCACACAAGAATGTAACCCGGAAATAGCACTATTGGTATCACTTCGTGTCGATTCTCACACCTACACAAGTAAAGCTTTGAGAGGAGCTTGGTTAGGATGTGGCACAAATTCAATGCAATCGTCAAAGTGACTCAAAGATGTTGAAAATGGTTCACAAATTTGCTCATGCAACAAGTAGATCACTAGCAAAGGTAGCACACGGAACACACGCACGGATAGATAAATGTGGTTGTGTAACCAAGGGTGAGCGAAAACGTGGAAAACCACGGAAAATGCTCGTGTTGCACAACACTAGAGAGACGCTAACCGATTGCTTAATAGGCGGATACGCACTTGTGCACGACCTATAAGAGGCAAAACGTAACGACTAACTATCACAAGTATGCTATGAGTGTATGATGTGCCGATGCTTGAGTACAAGATGAGGTTGCTATGATGTATGATCTCTTTGGATGCAAGGCGTATGATGTTATTGTTTCTTTGCTTTGGTTGGCTCGTTTGCTTAGAAGCTTGTGAGCTCTTTCTTTGGATACTTATGCATGCTTCTCGGATCGAGGTAGCTATTGTGTATGCGGAGCACTCTTGTGGCACACGGAGATATGCAAGATACCAAGATGATGTGATGTTACTCACAATGATGTAGTATGCAATATCTATTACTATCACTAATGTGCACAAGTGTCGTGGCCCGGCAATACTCAAATGGCTAGTCTCAATGGGAAAGCTACGCAAAGATGGTTCATAGGGTGACAATGCAATTGCAAGGTAGGATGAGCGAAGTGTCGTCGATGTTACCGTCCTTGCCGAAGTTGAGCGGTGGTGTTGTCGAAGTCTTGCCGTCCCAAGGTAGCCTAAACATCCAAGGAAACGGTGAAACCACAACTCAAGTATCCAAGGCGAAAGGAGACAAACTTTTCAAACTCGGAGCGGGTAAGCGATGGAGGTTGCGGAAGGTGGGATGAAGGGTAAGTGGTAGCGGAAGGTGGAACGTAACTGAACAAGTTCAGCTGCGTCAGGTTTTGTCGGACGTCCGGAAGTTACCGGTCGTCCGGTCGGTCGAAAGGGGTCGGACGTCCGGTAGTGGCCGGAAATCCGGTAAAAGCTTCTGTAAGCGGGTTGCCGGTCGTCCGGTGTTTAGCGGACGTCCGGTGTCTCGAGAGGTGCCGGACGTCCGGCAAACGTCGGTCGTCCGGTAGGTTTTGGACTGGGGTTGGTGGGATCCGTGGCGAAAATGGTGAAACGTGGTCGGATTTGCGGTGGGAAAAGGGTGAGAAGGTGGGGAAATGCTAGATCGACACGTGGCACAGCAAATCCATGGAACAAAGTCAACAAAATCTTGCCAAATCAACAGATCACAAAAAAAATTTGGGGCTCTTTTTGTGGGGAATTTTTGGAAATTGGGAAGAACACAACAAAAACAAGCTAGAAAACAAAGTGTGGGGCTCCAAAATTGTGATCAACCTTTTCTCTAGATACCATATGATATAGGGTGGAACCCTAATCAGCGGATCTTTCACGTTTTGGAGGGTGGCACACGATGAGCACGGGGAACACAAGGAGAAAGACGGGGAAAACACAAGAGGAAACACTCAATCAACACGAAGATAATCACACAAGCGCTAGATTCGCGATACAAAGTCGAGGTACACGATCCAAAGTCAACAACGGTGATACAAAGATAGTCTTCTCCCGGAGGAGGTCTTGATATCCCTGGGGGATCTTCTCCGATGAAGGAGGTCCTGAATCCGTGGTGGATCTTCTCCGTAGAGGCGCACCGTCTCGTGGGAGAAATCCACACAAGTCTGAGAAATGAGCTAAACCACAGCTACCTCCAAAAGGTGGGAGTCAACGGGTATATATTACACAAGCGGTCGCCGTCTTAGTGGACGTCCGTGGGTTACCGGACGTCCGGTGGTTCCGGAGGGACCGGACGTCCGGTAATCCTCGGATTTCCGCTATTTAGCTTCTGTAGTCGTTGTCACGGACGTCCGGTGGCTTCCGGTCGTCCGGTCGTCTGGGGGAGGCCGGACGTCCGGTGTCTTCCGGTCGTCCGGTGCCTGGGAGTCGCCGGTCGTCCGGTGCAGGCCGGACGTCCGGTGCCTGTAGCATCTTCAGCCTTCCTTCTTCTTGTCTCGTGTACTTGTCGGGCCTGTCATCTTGAGCATCGAGTAGAGCTGTCCCGTGGCCTTCGTCCAAGCACCTGAGTATGCATAGAGTCTCTGATGAAGGTAGAAGCCATGTCTCAAGTGAATCCGAAAGATGTAAAGAGAGGAGCGAGGTCACCTCGGACTCGAAAGCTCTTGCACGGGCTCTAGTCATGGGTCCTTTGGGCGCTTGATGAGGCGATGAGGGGTCCATGGGGATGACCCTAGGATACACCGTATCAACAAAGATTTTGCCACTACCGAAAGAGCCCTAGAGAAGGAGTTACCCTAAAGATCTGAGAAGACCGACACTGCCAACACTAAGGATGAAGTACTTGAGTTTTGAAGGAACTATAACCCTGTTTCTAAGTGTGGTAGCACACTAGACCATACCAGTCAATGATTTGTTAGGAGACCCCCAAACCCTAACCTATTTCTTGCTAGCCTTTCGAATCTCGAGGACGAGATTCATTTTAAGTGTGTAGGTTGGTAACATCCCAAAATTCTAAATTTTGGAATGTTATAATAAATAGATAGATTTGATTGCTTGTTGATGTGTTGAGTGAAATTGAGTGAAATTTGAAACTTTTGAAAGTTAAACGAGAGGGAATAAAATGACTTTCCCAAAACTTTCACATTGCCTTTATGATCTCCGGGAATTCAATTTCTTTTCAACACAAAACCCTAGAGTGAAGATAATATGACTTCTTCCATTTATTTTAAATGATAAAGGGCTTTGAAAGGATTTTGAATTTCATCCTCGAAATATTTTCGATTCAGAAACTTTAAGCAACTCAATGATTTTTCCCGAGAGAAGATAAAATGACTTCTTCAAATTATAGGAAATATGAGTTGGAGGTTTTCTGAAATTTTCTATAACTCATTAAAAAAATTGAGTTATTTGGGTTTTATTCAAATTAGTTTTCTCCAAAAATAAAATATATGGAAATTAGAGTAACATGATTCCCTACAGCAGAAAATTGGAGTTAAATGAATTTGAATCCTTTTGGTATTTTAAAAATGATTTTTATTGGATTTTATTGCGACAGTAGGACTTTTTGATTTATTAGAATTTGTGAGCATTTTATTTGACAGTAGAAAAATGTTCATGTTGTAGGGTTTGTTTTTCTGAAAATTTTGGTATATTATATGCCTATATATTATTTTATTTTAATTTGCTTTATTTATTTTTATTTATGTGTGTTAAAAAAAGTTCTGCGCCGAACTGGGCCGGCCCAGCCGAGCCAGACTAGCCCAGCTCGCCCGTCGTCCCCAACAGGGACTCCGCTAGGAGTCCGCCCGCCCGTCGCCTCGGCGTCCGTGCCTTGCACGCCACGCCTCGCGCCTTGCCCCCTCCTACACGAAACGCCGCCGCCCTCTCTGCCTATAAAGGCCTGTAACATCCCAAATTTTCAATTTGGAATGTTATACATAGATCATATTTGCATTGCATGCTTTTGCATTTTGTTTGTGGCGTTCCTCGAAATTCTAAGCAACTCAAGGACCTACGGAGAGAGTTGGGAATTTTACCGTTTTTGTATTTGAGTTCTCTCGAATACCGGTACGAGGACAGTGTGATTCTAATTATTTTTCTCTCCTAAAAATATTTCTAAATGCCAAATATGAGCGGAGATAATATGACTTCTCCAAAATAACAGAAATATTGGAGGAAAAATGTTAAAATCACTTTTGGTAATTTTTCTGGATTTATTTGCGGATTTATTTGCATAGGAAAAATGCGCATTTTTCAAAATTGCATTTAGGTCCGGGAAAATGTTCACTTTGTCCTAAATATTATTAGAGGACGGTGAAAATTTATTTCGGGAATTTTGGAGTCCGTTTGGTATTTCTTTCGTTAGTTTTTCTGCGCCGGGACTCTATTAGAAAAAAAAAGTGAACCGACTTAGGATTCGTGTAGGAGTAGGACTTTGGGCTTTATAAGCCAGCGCCCCCGGCCCGTTTCGCCCCAGCCCAGCCGCCGCCCCCTGCCTAACCCTAGCCGCTCCGCGCCGCCGCCGCCGCCAGCCGCCGCCCCGCGCCGCACCCCGTGCCGCCACCTCCCGCCGCTGCCACCGCCCGCACGGCGCCGCGCCGCCGCCGCCCGCGCCGCGTCGTCGCCGCCCCGCCGCCGGAGCCGAGGTAGAAACCGCCGCCGCCATCGGTTTTGTTTTCAAAAGATCGATCGGTTTTTTTAGGAAAACCCTAGATCTGTTTTTTTTATTTAGATAGATCGGTTCGGTTTTTCCGTCGGTTTAGTTATTTAGCGGATGTTCGTCCGTATGTTCGTTTTAACGAACGGTTTTCGTTAGTTAGCCACAGACACCGAGCGTTCGTTCGTTAGCATGTTCGTCCGTTTTCTTTTTCGGGGTATTTATCCGCGATTATTCCGATCGTGATTTCTGCTGCATTAGTCAGACCCTCACACATTGCATGAGTAGGACCAATTAACTTGTGGGATTGGGAAGTAGTTTGAGGTAGTACCTATTACCTGCATTACATTCAAACCTTTGGGAGTTACTTCTACGTTTGCTGATAGGACATGCTATGCTCGTAGACGTGGATTGGGTGAGTGAAATCCATGACAGATGTGAGTTTGTTAATTAATGGTTAAACTTAATGTGGCAACATTAATACACATCTGGGTGGATTGAGGCACCTGGGTAATCCCGCGATTGCCTGTTTTTCTTTTGGACTGCCACCCAGGCTCAAAGGGATCATGAGATTATTCATACTAGAAACTTCCGTGTGCAGCCACAATGCTATTATGGGCTCTAGCATAGTATGAGTAAGTCGTGCGAACTCTTACAGTGGTGGACTAGCAGATGTAGGGGATGTAGGTTGGTACGGTCCGCCCGATCGTAAGGTGCTAGCGCTTTTGAAAGACTATGTCTCGGTCATCCATTTCTCAAACACCATGCAGTGCGAGAAACCAAACGGAGGCGATCGAGTCTTGTGGGAAAAGTGCACAAACCTCTGTAGAGTGTACAAACTGATCATGATTAGCCGTGTCCCCGGTTATGGACGTCTTGAGTATCTAGTACTAGGATTTTCATGTGCATCTCATCATGTTACTCTAATTTAATATTGTTGGGTGTAATGATGAACTTTAATTGGGGTTGAGAGGATGTCTATCTTCTCAACGATGTTTCAACTACCATGTTAGTTAATTAAAATATATTCCTTTGAAGTAGGGAAAATTTGGCTTTACGCAAAAACTTAACCATAGAGCTTTCCACCAGCCATATTGCATACAGTATAGCTTTACTTCCATTGCATTCTCTTGTGTTACCTTGCCAGCATATTCCATGTGCTGACCCGTTTTCGGGCTGCAATGTTTCATGTTGCAGACTTTTCAGACGACGAGTAAGATGCCCTTTTAGGTCGTGGTTCTATACTCAGTGATGCCGCTGGAGTTGATGGACTCACTTATCTTCCAAGCCTTCCGCTGTTATCGTATTAGATGGCCTTCAGCCATATTATTTGTAATAAATTCATCGTTGGACTATCTATGTAATAAGTGTGTGATTGCTACTCTGTTATAAATCCTTCAAGTATTGTGCGTGTCAGCATTACTGATCCAGGGATGACACTGATGCACAGAGATCAGATTGTTTGAGGTCTGGTCGCTACAAGATGGTATCAGAGCACACGCTGACTGTAGGACACGACCACTAAGACAAGCCCTAGAGCACAATTCACTCTTCTCTTTTCTGGCTCCTCATCTTTTCTACTCTTTAGGATGGTGGAAGCAAAGCACAAGTTCATGCAACCGGATGATGACACGCCATTTGGACGACACCTGAAGGAAGTCACAAGATATCTCAATATTGGACTACTAAGTTTCACCGGAACCTACAATGCCACTCTACCTGAGGAGGAGCGTTGGTTGATTCAAGCTCAAGTTCCAGGAAGGACGTTCGCACCCGTCACCTCACTCATAGCATTTTCCTTTAATGCACCTACATGGAGCCTAGGAAGGAGTATGGCAGCCCACATTGCTATGGGAAGGATTGGAGAAGTCTACAAGCAGGAGCTAAAGGACACCATCTACCAGATTTGTGGACGCCGAGATGAGAATTGGGATATGATTAGCACCCGGAAGGATAGGTCCATTGCAGCATTCATCCAGGAGTTGAACCACCACATTCGTCGCCAGGAGCACCAGATGTGTACTGGGATGATAGACTTGAAGAAAGCCCTAAATAGGAATTTGGAGCTAGAAGAAGAACTCAAGTCTACACGCGACGGATATGAGGAGGAGATGAAGATACTTGTGGAGAAGAATGATGATTTGACCCGAGAGTTAGGGATACTCATGGGAGAAGAAGACAAGGAAGAAGAACCCAAGGAGATACCACCGGAGGACTATATCATCATAGATGACACGGATTCGGAAGCTGGGGATAGCAAGGATGAAGACTATGAAGATGAAGCTGGAGCAGATATTATGGAATCCTCTGCCGATCAATATTTTTAGATGACCACCCTGTGACTAGTAGTTTACCTCCATATATTAGATTTAGAGCACATTTGTAACGATCATTAGATTTGTAAGACCTTGTTTGAAATTGATTGGTGTGATATGATTGTGTGTTTGTCTCATGTGCATATGGGTAGTGATTTTCCCTTAGACCTCTTTTCTGTTCTAATCTCTTCCCTCTACACCCATCAGATGCCTCCAAGACGTGAATTCGAGTTTCCCCCTGAGCTCACTCAGTTGATCCAGCAGCAGAACACCCTGATGCAACTTCTTGTCCAGAACACTCAGAACAACCACAACAACAACAACAACAACAACAACAACAACAACAACAACAACAACAACCCTCCAACACCACCAGCCGTGGACAACCTGACACGTTTCTTAAGGTTGCAACCACCCGTGTTTGCTAGCAGCATTGAACCAATAGTGGTTGATGACTGGCTACGCAAGATTGGAAGGGATTTGACCACCGCCAATTGCTCGGAGGCTGAGAAGGTGAGATTTGCCGCACACCAGTTGTCTGGACCAGCCGCAGCATGGTGGGAGAACTACACAGCCACTTACCCCGTAGCCAATGTGACTTGGGATCAGTTTCAGCAAGCTTTTCGTACCGCCCATGTCTCAACCGGAGCCATGAGTATGAAGAAGCAGGAGTTTCGCAATTTGCGCCAAGGGAATCGTACTGTGGCTCAGTACGTGGATGAGTTTAGTACCCTATCTCGTTATGCCCCAGATGATGTGGCCACAGATGCCAAGAAGCAGGAGAGATTCATGGAAGGGCTGAATGATGAGATGAGTGTACAGTTGATGGTGGCAACTTTCAATAATTACCAGGAGTTGGTTGACCGCGCCCTAATGATTGAAAGGAAGCATCAATAGATTGAGAGTCGCAAGAGGAAGTATGGGCAAGGAAAGTATAATTCTGGAGCTCAGCAGAAGCCTCGTTTTACCCCTAAAGCAGTAGGACAGTTTCAACATACCCATGGAGGAGGTAGCTCGCACAATCACAATGGCACCAAGAATGGGAATGGAAATGGAGCCAATGGAAACCAGAACCGCCCTACACCGTCCACACCCACCAAGAGGGATTTTAGCCATGTCACTTGTTATAAGTGCGGGAAGAATGGACATTACGCCAATGAATGCCCAGAAGTTAAGAATGGGAACGACAATGGAAGCACCGGGAAGAAGCCCAACCCGTTCAACAAAGGACAAGTGAACCACGTGACTGTGGAGGAGGTAGAGGAGCAACCAGATGCGGTTATAGGTAAGTTCTTAGTTAAGACCTTTACTGCACTCGTTCTTTTCGATACTGGTGCATCGCATTCATATATTTCAAGGGGATTCGTGGATAAGTATAAGCTGCCGACCCAAGCCCTTAGATCGCCCATGTTAGTAACCTCACCAGGAGCGGAGTATATGGCTAAGTCATGGTGTGATCAGTTGCCCCTAAGGATTGGTAATTACATTTTCCCTTCAGACCTAATAGTATTGGAATCTCAAGGACTGGATGTGATATTAGGCATGGATTGGTTATCTAAGTATGGAGGGAATATTGAATGTGCCAGTTAGACCATTTTGCTTACCACACCGGAAGGAAGAAGGATCAAGTATGTATCCCGGCATGAGTCAAAGAGGAGTAGGTTAAATTCCTTGTCAGGGGTTGTTCAGGAGGAAGTGCCAGTAGTGAAGGATTATCCGGATGTGTTTCCAGAGGAGTTACCTGGCATGCCACCGCATAGATATATAGAGTTTTTGATTGAACTTTTTCCAGGCACCGGGCCAATTTCTAAGAGACCATATAGGATGCCCGCAAAGGATTTGGAGGAAATTAAGAAACAGATTAAGGAGTTGCTGGATAAAGGATTCATCCGCCCAAGTTCTTCGCCTTCGGGTTCGCCGGTACTTCTAGTGGAGAAGAAGGATGGATCGTTAAGAATGGTTGTTGATTACCGCGGATTGAATGAAGTAACGATCAAGAATAAGTACCCATTGCCAATGATCAATGATCTATTCGATAGGTTGCAAGGAGCTAAGGTATTTTCCAAGATCGATCTGCGATCAGGGTACCATCAATTGAAGATTCGAGAGCAAGATATCCCTAAGACGGCCTTTACCACTAGGTATGGGTTGTACGAGTATACCGTTATGTCGTTTGGTCTGACGAACGCACCGGCATACTTTATGAACCTGATGAACAAAGTGTTTATGGAGTATTTGGATAAGTTCGTCGTAGTGTTCATAGATGATATACTGATCTTCTCGAAGGATGAAGAGGAGCATGCAGAGCATTTGCGTTTGGTATTGGAGAAGCTCAAAGAACATCAGTTATATGCCAAGTTTAGCAAATGTGAGTTTTGGTTGAAGGAAGTCGGATTCCTCGGACATGTTATATCCGGAGAAGGAATAGCAGTAGATCCCACCAAGGTGGACACTGTGACCAATTGGGAAGCACCAACAACAGTTGGAGAGATCCGGAGTTTTCTTGGACTCGCAGGATACTACAGGAGATTCATCGAGAATTTCTCGAAGATTGCAAAGCCAATGATGGAGTTGTTAAAGAAGGACACCAAGTTTAGTTGGACGGAAGAATGTGAGGCCAGTTTTTAGGAATTAAAGAAACGTTTGGTCTCATCCCCTGTGTTGATTCTGCCAGATCAACATAAGGATTTTGAGGTGTACTGCGACGCTTCACGTCGAGGACTTGGAGTTGTTCTTATGCAGGAAGGAAGAGTTGTTTCGTATGCTTCACGACAACTGAAACCTCATGAGATGAACTATGCCACCCATGATTTGGAGTTAGCAACCGTAGTGCATGCATTGAAGACGTGGAGACATTTTCTCATTGGAAACCATTGTGAAGTATATACGGATCACAAGAGTCTGAAGTATATATTCACTCAAAAGGAGTTGAATCTTAGGCAAAGGAGATGGCTGGAACTCATTAAGGATTATGACATGAGATTGCATTATCATCCCAGAAAGGCTAACGTGGTAGCCGATGTGCTAAGCCGTAAGAACCATGTCAATACCCTAATGATGGAGGAATTTCCAAAGGAGTTAGCCGAGGACCTATGAGAACTACGGTTGGAGATAGTTCCGAGAGGCTATGTAGCAACACTAGAAATCCAGTCTACCCTAATGGATAAAATCAGAGAAGCTCAGAAAGCTGACAAGGAGGTTGTCGCTATAAAGGAGAGGATGAGCGAAGGAAAAGCTAAAGGTTTTCGTGAGGATGAACATGACACCCTATGGTTTGAGGATCGAATCTATGTGCCTAATGACCCGGAGATCAGGAAGTTGATTTTACAGGAGGCCCATGATTCACCATACTCGATTCACCCAGGAAATACCAAGATGTATTTGGATTTGAAGGATATTTTCTGGTGGATCGGTATGAAGAAGGATATTGCGGAGTATGTAGCAGTTTGTGATGTATGTCAGAGAGTGAAGGCAGAACATCAGAAGCCAGCAGGATTGGTACAACCTATGCCAATACCCGAATGGAAGTGGGAGAAGCTTGGCATGGATTTTATCACCAGATTACCCAGGACCAAAGCACGATATGATTCAATCTGGGTAGTAGTAGACCGATTGACGAAGGTAGCCCACTTTATCCCTGTGAAAACCACCTATACCAGTGCAAAGTTGGCAAAGATATACATGTCCCAAATTGTATGTCTGCACGGAGTTCCGAGGAGCATCGTATCAGATAGAGGAACCCAGTTTACCTCAAAGTTCTGGAATCAGTTACATGAAACTTTGGGTACCAGGCTAGAGTTTAGCACAACATTTCATCCGCAGACAGATGGACAGACGGAGAGAGTAAATCAGATTTTGGAGGATATGCTAAGAGCCTGTGCATTAGATTATGGATCTAGTTGGGATGGCAACTTGCCCTACGTGGAGTTCTCATACAACAACAGTTACCAGGCCAGTTTGAAGATGGCACCGTTCGAGGCATTGTATGGAAGGAGATGCCGAACACCGTTGTCGTGGGACGAAGTTGGAGACCGACAGTTGTTTGGACCAGACTTAATCAAAGAGTCTGAGGAGAAGGTGAAGTTAATCCGAGATAGACTGAAAGTAGCACAGTCCAGGCAGAAGAGTTATGCAGACTCGGAGCGCAAAGAGATAACCTATGAAATCGGAGATAGAGCATACCTGAGAGTATCGCCTCTGCGAGGAGTCAAACGTTTCGGAGTTAAAGGGAAGTTAGCCCCGAGATTTGTGGGACCTTACCGTGTTTTGGAACGCATGGGAGAGGTTGCCTACAAGTTGGAATTGCCCGAAGGATTGTCAGGAGTGCACGACGTGTTTCACGTTTCCCAGCTTAAGAAGTGCCACGCAGAGATGGCCGACATACCGTTTAGAGACATAGTACCCCTGGAAGCAATTCAGTTGGACAGTGATCTGACTTACGAGGAGAAGCCGGTTAAGATTCTCGAATTTTCGAGCAGAGTCACTCGCAGTAAGGTTATCAAGTTTTGCAAAGTTCAGTGGAGTCACCACACCGAGGAAGAAGCCACCTGGGAACGAGAAGATGATCTACGCAAGGACCACCCACACCTGTTCTCTAGCCAAGTCGAATCTCGAGGGCGAGATTCATTCTAAGGGGGGTAGGTTTGTAACATCCTAAATTTTTAATTTGGAATGTTATACATAGATCATATTTGCATTGCATGCTTTTGCATTTTGTTTGTGGCGTTCCTCGAAATTCTAAGCAACTCAAGGACCTACGGAGAGAGTTGGGAATTTTACCGTTTTCGTATTTGAGTTCGCTCGAATACCGGTACGAGGACAGTGTGATTCTAATTATTTTTCTCTCCTAAAATATTTCTAAATGCCAAATATGAGCGGAGATAATATGACTTCTCCAAAATAACAGAAATATTGGAGGAAAAATGTTAAAATCACTTTTGGTATTTTTCTGGATTTATTTGCGGATTTATTTGCATAGGAAAAATGCGCGTTTTTCAAAATTGCATTTAGGTCCGGGAAAAATGTTCACTTTGTCCTAAATATTATTAGAGGGCGGTGAAAATTTATTTCAGGAATTTTCGAGTCCGTTTGGTATTTCTTTTGTTAGTTTTTCTGCGCCGGGACTCTATTAGAAAAAAAAATGAACCGACTTAGGATTCGTATAGGAGTAGGACTTTGGGCTTTATAAGCCAGCGCCCCCGGCCCGTTTCGCACCAGCCCAGCCGCCGCCCCCTGCCCTAACCCTAGCCGCGCCGTGCCGCCGCCGCCAGCCACCAGCCTCCGCCCCACCGCCTGCTGCCACCGCCGCCGCGCCGCCCCGCGCCGCCACCTCCCGCCGCTGCCACCGCCCGCACCGTGCCGCGCCGCCGCCGCCCCGCCGCCGGACCTCGCCGCCATCGGTTTTTTTCAAAAGACCTATCGTTTTTTTTAGGAAAACCCTAGATCTGTTTTTTTATTTAGATAGATCGGTTCGGTTTTCCGTCGGTTTAGTTATTTAGCGGACGTTCGTTTTAACGAACGATTTTCGTTAGTTAGCCGCAGACAGCGAACGTTCGTTCGTTAGCCTGTTCGTCCGTTTTCTTTTTCGGGGTATTTATCCGTGATTATTCCGATCGCGATTTCTGCCCTGATCTTGTTTTTCGTTTTTTTTTTCGCTCGAGAGTCGGAATCAGGTGATTCAAAATCCCAGATCTTCGTCTCGAAGCCCTCTTTACGTTTAATCAACTGGAACAAGATTTTGGCTACTGTAAAATTTGACTTTAGGCCAACTAGTAAACCGGAGCTCGTTTCTTTTGCAGTTTGAGTTTCGTTGCCTCTTCGAGTTGATTCTTTTTGCAAACCGGAGTTCTTAAGTTGAACTTTCTGGTTAGATCTCTTATTTGAGTTTTACCCGTGCATTAGTTAAGTACTTATTGTGTGCTTGTTTGACTGCGACAGAGTACCCGGAGTGCGACGCTTGCTACTTTGAATCTCTAGGTTTTGCGGATCATCAGCAAGGCAAGTAACACTTTGATCATGCTTTCCAATTACCCAATTTTCATTGCATTAGTCAGACCCTCACACATTGCATGAGTAGGACCAATTAACTTGTGGGATTGGGAAGTAGTTTGAGGTAGTACCTATTACCTGCATTACATTCAAACCTTTGGGAGTTACTTCTACGTTTGCTGATAGGACATGTTATGCTCGTAGACGTGGATTGGGTGAGTGAAATCCATGATAGATGTGAGTTTGTTAATTAATGGTTCAACTTAAGGTGGCAACATTAATACACATCTGGGTGGATTGAGGCACCTGGGTATTCCAGCGATTGCCTGTTTTTCTTTTGGACCGCCACCCAGGCTCAAAGGGAACATGAGATTATTCATACTAGAAATTTCCGTATGCAGCCACAATGCTATTATGGGCTCTAGCATAGTATGAGTAAGTCGTGCGAACTCTTACAGTGGTGGACTAGCAGATGTAGGGGATGTAGGTTGGTACGGTCCGCCCGATCGTAAGGTGCTAGCAATTCTGAAAGACTATGTCTCGGTCATCCGTTTCTCAAACACCATGCAGTGCGAGAAACCAAACGGAGGCGATCGAGTCTTGTGGGAAAAGTGCACAAACCTCTGCAGAGTGTACAAACTGATCATGATTAGCCGTGTCCCCGGTTATGGACGTCTTGAGTATCTAGTACTTGGATTTTCATGTGCATCTCATCATGTTACTCTAATTTAATATTGTTGGGTTTAATGATGAACTTTAATTGGGGTTGAGAGGATGTCTATCTTCTCAACGATGTTTCAACTACCATGTTAGTTAATTAAAATATATTCCTTTGAAGTAGGGAAAAATTGGCTTTACGCAAAAACTTAACCATAGAGCTTTCCACCAGCCATATTACATATAGTATAGCTTTACTTCCATTGCATTCTCTTGTGTTACCTTGCCAGCATATTCCATGTGCTGACCCGTTTTCGGGCTGCAACGTTTCATGTTGCAGACTTTTCAGACGACGAGTAAGATGCCCTTTTAGGTCGTGGTTCTATACTCAGTATGCCGCTGGAGTTGATGGACTCACTTATCTTCCAAGCCTTCCACTGTTATCGTATTAGATGGCCTTCAGCCATATTATTTGTAATAAATTCATCGTTGGACTATCGATGTAATAAGTGTGTGATTGCTACTCTGTTATAAATCCTTCAAGTACTGTGTGTGTCAGCATTACTGATCCAGGGATGACACTGATGCACAGAGATCAGACTGTTTGAGGTCTGGTCGCTACAAGGCCGAGGCCTCGCTACCCCGTCGCCCCTCCTCTCGCTGCCCCGCCGCCGCGCTCTTCTGCCGCCGCCGCCTCGCTTCGCCGCCGCCACCGCGCTCTGCCTCGCCTGCCCTCGCCTCGCCTCTCGCCTATGTAGCCGCGCCGCTTCCGTCGCCGCCGCCGCTCACCGGCGAAGCTGCCGCCTTCGCCGCCGGCCAGAGCTCACCGCCGGCCGGATCTAAGCCCGACCCGCACCGGTCCGACCCGATCCGCCCGGTTTTCTTCGCCGAACCGGTGGGTTTCCTTCAGAAAACCCCATTGGTAAAACCGCTCCGGTTTTTCTTTTAGGTTAGGTTTTTCTTCGGATTTGTTTTGTTATTTATAGTTAGATCTATCTAGAGGACGTTCACTGGTTAGGTCTTAATAGTAAGCGTTCGTTCATTAGTTCTTTCAATTTAATTTCAGAAGCAACAGTAGATGGTTTATTATTAGGCTTCATTTGTTGCTCAAATTCTTTTGCCACAATCTGATTTTCACTCTTATTTTTCTCCTGTTTTGCTTTATTAGCTCTATTAATATCATCTTTCAAAATGGAATCAGGAGTCATAGGAAGCAAAGTAATATTTTTATCCTTATGAACAAGAGTATACTGATTGTTTCTACCATGGTGTACAGAATTTTTATCAAATTGCCATGGTCTACCAAGTAATAAGGAACATGCTTGCATAGGTACCACATCACAATCAACATAATCCACATATGTAGAGATACTAAAATGCACACGAACAGTACGTGTTACCTTAACCTTGCCGCTGTTGTTGAACCATTGGATGTAGTAAGGATGTTGATGTGGTCTTGTGGTGAGAGATAGCTTCTCCACCATCTCCATGCTAGCCAAGTTGTTGCAACTCCCTCCATCTATGATCACGCGAACAGAACGTTCCTTCCCAAGTAAGATATATATCAGGAACATATCTACCGTCAAATGGTGGAATATTCAATTTCAGTTTAGGAAGATGGTCATGTACCTCAGGTGGTGGTGCAGCCCTACCGTTGCGATGATATGCATGAGGACGACCTGGTGGTGGTGGTGCTGGTTGTTGCACGTAGTTCTGATTTTGGTCAACCTCATCCTCGTAATGGTCCTCCACCTCTGCAGTAGCAGCAGGAGCTACAGAAACATCAACAGCAGCACCAGAAGCTTGACCAGTCTCAAGGGGAACGCGCTGTGCTCGTCCCACTTGATTCGGAAGGCGCTGTTGTTGTTGTTGTTGTTGAAGAGGTGGGACAGCTGCAGCAGCCGGTGGTGGTGGAAAACGCGCAAGCAATTCAGCAAACTTGTTATCGAGCTTTGTGTCAAACGTCTTCTCCATGCCATCTATCTTCTCCATGGCCGCGTCCAATGTGTTTAGCACATCTTGCACCTGTTCACTCATCATTTGCTGAAACTTATCATGAAGCTCCTTGTTCGTCAAGTTCTCCCAGTCGGTCTCGTCGACTTGTGATCCTGGCATGGTTAGCAGCAAATAGAAACACACAAGAATATGATCCTACAGACTACTAACAGGTGGTGGTGGTGGCGGGTGTCACAAATCCGTCAAGCAAATCTCAAATTCTTACCAGTTCTTACCCAGGAGCAGGCGGTGATCGGCAACCGATGTAGTCAAAACTCTCAAAGCTTGGATAGAGCGATTACCAGGGAGAGTCAAACGCACGATGTAGATGTATGTGGAGCTGGGAAGGCTTATAATATGGTAGCAAAAAGGGTCAGCAATAATCAATTCAGAGATGCAAAGGTGAATAAACGCTCAACGACGGTACTGTGCTGGTCCTAGGCTAGACCGTACTAGAGACGCAAGCCTAGAACACTAACGAAATCACGGTGCTGCACGTAATCAAGGGGAAAGCACACTCTGAAAAAAATTTCGCCTCTTTTTTTTTGCGCTCTTTTTTTTTTTGCGCTGCTTTTTTTTTGGCCGAAAATCACTATAATGGCGAGTGTCTCAAAACACTTCCCAAGTCAAACTAAGATGATAGGCACGAAATTTTTTTGACGAATTTTTTTTCGGAATCAGGGCAGCGACGACGAAAAAGTGCGGTAAAAAAACAGTATGATGGCACGTGTCTCAAAAGACTCAAAAAAGCCCAAAAATAGGATAGGGAAAAAAATTCACCTGTCGAAATTTTGGCCTAAAAACTGCCCGGGGGTCTCCAACCGAAACCTAGATGGATCTCGAGAACAAACCTAATATGAAAAGAACTCGGATTGGTGGTGGATATATGGTGGTAGGATATGGCAGCGGTGGTAGGTTATGGCAGCGGTGGTAGGTTATGGCAGCGGTGGTGGTATGTGGTGGCGGTGGTGGGATATGGCAGCGGTAGTGGTATGGCAGCGGCGATGAATATGGTGCGGCGGCGACGTGACAAACTATGAACAGAACTCGAAACTCTAAAGAACTAGACGCTAAGACCAGCAACTTGACACGACGATGCAACCGCAAATTCAACAAAGCAAATACAGAAAAGATTATGCAATGGCTCAGACTGGTTCGGATATGATGTACTAACCCTAATTTTTTGTTTTGGCTTTTTCGTGGACTGTAGGTATGAAGAACAGACTCGATCTAATCTACGAAAACTGTAAAATCTCACCGAGCAACCTGGAAATCTGATACCACTTGATAGAGGCAAAGGTGTCCCGTCTTTCGATGAGATGGTGGCTATCGTTTTGGAGGAAGTCGACTTCGACGATCCGACTACGAACGTGCGAGGACGTCGCGCCTTAGCAATCGCTAAACCAACTCCGAGAGGTTGTTGACCACGTCGGAGCACGATCAACCTGACCACGAAGGTCTGTTTCCTGCAGGCAAACGAAGAACAAGCAAGAAACTAAGATTGCAATCTGGATATTGCGAATATAAGAGGAAAGCTTTATTGATCAAGGTGGGGTTCTGTGACGCCTTGGTCTGGTCGTTGAACACAAACGAAGTACGCGAAGTTGCAGCTATGGCGAACTTTTAATCTAAACAAAACCCAAAGTCTAAACGACGCCCTAAGGGCTGTATATATGAGGGAAAGAGGGGGGAATTTCGTGGCCCTTGGTGGAGGGGTCCGAAACCAACCCTAACTCTTGTTTCCCTACACATACGGACTCTAAAAACAGCCTATACTCAAGTATTTCGAAATTACATGGGCCTGGCCCAATAATAAGGTGACGCAGCACCTATAATAGCCTCTGGACGAAATTTATGAAGTGGCATCTTGTATATTTCGTCCAAGGCTTCTCGCACTCATTATGGTGGCTTCAAAGTCCTGAAATCATCAATTGAAACTCCATTCTTGTTCCCCTTGCGCATGCCATCATCTCCATGCTTGATCTTGCTCCAATGTTCATCCTTCTTGTCGAAGCTAGGCCCTTCATTTGTAAGCAAGACAAATGTATCCAATTTAGGCAGCATCATATTCTCATGAACATTAGATTCATTACCAAGAAACGAAAGTACCTGGTAATTTAATTGGCGTGCGCGAGCTCTAGTAATTGGTCCTGTATATGTGTCAGTTGGAGCTGTGGGTGTAACCTTGTTAGTGATGTCCTCATCATCCTCCCCTTCTTGAATTGAAGTCGTCCTCGACGGAAGCTCATCTTCCTCACCCTAGTAAGGCTTCAAATCTGCAATGTTAAATGTGGGACTAACCCCAAAATCTGCAGGCAGCTCAAGTTTATATGCATTATCATTTATTTTCTCTAACACCTTGAAAGGACCATCAGCACGTGGCATTAGCTTTGACTTGCGCAAATTAGGAAACCTATCCTTACGCAAATGTAACCAAACAAGATCTCCAGGTGCAAAGACAACACGTTTTCTACCCTTATCTCCAACAAGTTTATATTTAGCATTCATGCGCTCAATATTTTCCTTAGTTAACTCATGCATTTTTAAGATCAATTCAGCACGTTGTTTAGCATCAAAATTAACCTTCTCCGAAGATGGAAGAGGCAACAAATCAATAGGTGCACGAGGTAGGAAACCATAGACAATTTCAAAAGGGCACATCTTAGTAGTAGAATGCAACAAACGATTATAAGCAAATTCAATATGAGACAAGCATTCTTCCCACATTTTCTTATTATTCTTCAAAACAGCCCTAAGCATAGTAGACAAAGTATTGTTGACTACTTCAGTTTGTCCATCAGTTTGGGGGTGACAAGTAGTACTAAAAAGCAGTTTAGTCCCCAACTTAGCCCATAAACATCTCCAAAAGTGGCTAAGAAATTTAGTATCACGATCTGAAACAATAGTATTTGGCACACCATGCAAGCGAATAATTTCACGAAAGAACAAATCAGCAACATTAGCAGCATCATCGCTTTTATGACATGGTATAAAGTGTGCCATCTTCGAGAACCTATCCACGACAACAAATATGCTATCCCTCCCCTTCTTTGTTCGAGGTAAACCCAAAACAAAGTCCATAGGTATATCTTCCCAAGGAACACTAGGGACAGGCAAAGGCATATATAAACCATGAGGATTTAGTCGTGACTTAGCTTTTTGACATGTAGTGCAGCGAGCAACAAAACGCTCAACATCTCGTCGCATCTTTGGCCAAAAGAAATGTGTAGCAAGTACGTCCTCCGTCTTCTTCACGCCAAAGTGTCCCATTAATCCTCCTCCATGCGCCTCCTGCAACAACAAAAGACGAACAGAGCTAGCTGGAATGCATAGCTTGTTAGCTCGAAACACAAATCCATCACTAACGACGAACTTGTTCCATGTTCTCCCTTCTTTACAATTCAGCAATACATCTTTAAATTCAGCATCATGCACATATTGATCTTTGATGGTCTCCAAACCAAATATTTTAAAGTCAAGTTGTGAAAGCATAGTATAACGACGAGACAATGCATCAGCAATAACATTTTCTTTTCCCTTCTTGTGTTTAATAACATAAGGGAAAGTCTCTATGAATTCAACCCATTTAGCATGTCTACGGTTCAGTTTTGCTTGACTTTTAATGTGCTTTAAAGATTCATGATCAGAATTTATAACAAATTCTTTGGGCCATAAATAATGTTGCCATGTCTCCAAAGTCCGAACAAGAGCATATAATTCCTTATCATAAGTAGAATAATTCAGACTAGGCCCACTCAATTTTTCAGAAAAATATGCAACAGGTTTACCATCTTGTAATAACACACCTCCTAACCCAATTCCACTAGCATCACATTCAAGCTCAAAAGTCTTATTAAAATCAGGAAGTTGGAGTAAAGGAGCATGTGTCAACTTATCTTTCAATACCATGAATGCTTCTTCCTGTGCAGTACCCCAAACAAAAGGCACATCCTTCTTTGTAAGCTCATTGAGAGGTGCAGCAATGGTGCTGAAATCTCTCACAAAACGCCGATAGAATCCAGCGAGGCCAAGGAAACTCCTCACGTGTGTGACCGTTTTGGGCTGCGGCCAACTCTCAATAGCTTCAATCTTGGCTTTATCAACCTCAATTCCCTGTGGAGTAACAACATAGCCAAGAAAAGATACTCGGTCGGTGCAAAAGGTGATACGGTGTATCCTATGGACATCACCATGTCAAGAGTCTGCTTGGGAAGTGACACGTGTGACCTCTATTTCTCATACATAAAGGTGAATCATCTCCTTTACACGTGTTCACTTGACCCCTTCGAGGATGGTATACTACTTGACACTCCTCTCGTGTGCATGCATAGGTATTCTCGGAGCTTCACGGATGGCGAGGAGGAGTGCAAGCGCCAAGGATCACCTACACCATCTGCGAGGGAAGCTTGGAAGAGAAGACGGAAGAAGACGGAGCTGCTGATACTACAGCGGCCGGACATCCGGGCCAAAGGCCGGACATCCGGCGCTTCCGCAACAGCCGGACATCCGGCACTCCTCCCGGAAATCCGGGCCCTCCTTCACAGAAGCTGGACCGAGCCAGCCCGGACATCCGGCCGTAACCCCGGACATCCGGCTCGCCCCGAAGCCCCGGACATCCGGCTGCCAGCCCGGACATCCGGCCTTGCCTACGTGCATGTATCCGGGCCGATGCCCATGTACCCGTTTCGCCCCTCACTTACCCCTTCATGACCCTAGACTATATATACTCCTCCACCTCCACCATTTTAGGGTTAGCAATGGTTTAGCTCATATGAGAGATAGAGCTTTGCTCATCCATCCCGGATCTACTCCACGAGAGAGACCGCGGCCCCTCTACGGAGAAGATCCACCTTGGATTCAAGACCCCTAACGGGAAGATCCTTCACGGATTCAAGACCTCCTCTTGGAGATGAACTCTACCCATGTATCTTTCCCTTTGTTGTTCATGTATCTTGTGATCTTGTGTGTTTGATTGTCTAGTGGATGTGTGATTGGACTTGTTCTTGTGTGTTTCCTCTCGTGTTTTCCCCCGTTTCCCTTTGTGTTCTTCGTGTTCATCGTGGGATCCCCTCCATTTCGTGAAAGATCCGCTGATTAGGGTTCCACCCTGTATCACAAAGTGTCCCATTAATCCTCCTCCATGCGCCTCCTGCAACAACAAAAGACGAACAGAGCTAGCTGGAATGCATAGCTTGTTAGCTCGAAACACAAATCCATCACTAACGACGAACTTGTTCCATGTTCTCCCTTCTTTACAATTCTGCAATACATCTTTAAATTCAGCATCATGCACATATTGATCTTTGATGGTCTCCAAACCAAATATTTTAAAGTCAAGTTGTGAAAGCATAGTATAACGACGAGACAATGCATCAGCAATAACATTTTCTTTTCCCTTCTTGTGTTTAATAACATAAGGGAAAGTCTCTATGAATTCAACCCATTTAGCATGTCTACGGTTCAGTTTTGCTTGACTTTTAATGTGCTTTAAAGATTCATGATCAGAATGTATAACAAATTCTTTGGGCCATAAATAATGTTGCCATGTCTCCAAAGTCCGAACAAGAGCATATAATTCCTTATCATAAGTAGAATAATTCAGACTAGGCCAACTCAATTTTTCAGAAAAATATGCAACAGGTTTACCATCTTGTAATAACACACCTCCTAACCCAATTCCACTAGCATCACATTCAAGCTCAAAAGTCTTATTAAAATCAGGAAGTTGGAGTAAAGGAGCATGTGTCAACTTATCTTTCAATACCGTGAATGCTTCTTCCTGTGCAGTACCCCAAACAAAAGGCACATCCTTCTTTGTAAGCTCATTGAGAGGTGCAGCAATGGTGCTGAAATCTCTCACAAAACGCCGATAGAATCCAGCGAGGCCAAGGAAACTCCTCACGTGTGTGACCGTTTTGGGCTGCGGCCAACTCTCAATAGCTTCAATCTTGGCTTTATCAACCTCAATTCCCTATGGAGTAACAACATAGCCAAGAAAAGAGACTCGGTCGGTGCAAAAGGTGCACTTTCCAAGGTTACCAAATAAAAGTGCATCACGTAGAGCAATAAAAACAGCACGTAAATGTTCCAAATGTTCCTCCAAAGATCTGCTAAAAATCAATATATCATCAAAGTATACTACCACAAATCGTCCAATGAAAGCACGTAAAACTTCATTCATTAATCTCATGAAAGTACTAGGTGCATTAGTAAACCCAAAAGGCATGACTAACCACTCATATAATCCAAACTTAGTTTTAAATGATGTTTTCCATTCATCTCCCAATTTCATACGAATTTGATGGTATCCACTACGCAAATCAACTTTGGAGAATATTGTAGAGCCACTCAATTCATCAAGCATATCATCTAGCCTAGGAATAGGATGACGATAACGAATAGTAATATTATTAATGGCTCTACAATCAACACACATACGCGATGTACCATCCTTTTTCAGCACTAGAATAATAGGAACAACACAAGGACTAAGGGATTTGCGTATATAACCTTTGTCGAGTAGCTCCTGTACTTGACGCATAATCTCCTTCGTCTCCTCTGGATTGGTACGGTATGGTTCGCGGTTGGGTAGCGATGCACCGGGAATTAAGTCAATCTGATGCTCAATCCCTCGAATAGGTGGTAATCCCGGTGGCACGTCTTGTGGAAAGACGTCGGCGAACTCCTGTAAAATGTTAGTGACAGCAGGAGGCAAAGAGGAAGGCACGTCCTCGAATGAAAACAAGGCCTCTTTGCATACAACAGCATAGCAAACAGATTTGCTAAAATCTAGCTCATCAATATCAGATTTGGTGGCAAATAAACATGCACTTTTCAATTTAATTTCAGAAGCAACAGTAGATGGTTTATTATTAGGCTTCATTTGTTGCTCAAATTCTTTTGCCACAATCTGATTTTCACTCTTATTTTTCTCCTGTTTTGCTTTATTAGCTCTATTAATATCATCTTTCAAAATGGAATCAGGAGTCATAGGAAGCAAAGTAATATTTTTATCCTTATGAACAAGAGTATACTGATTGTTTCTACCATGGTGTACAGAATTTTTATCAAATTGCCATGGTCTACCAAGTAATAAGGAACATGCTTGCATAGGTACCACATCACAATCAACATAATCCACATATGTAGAGATACTAAAATGCACACGAACAGTACGTGTTACCTTAACCTTGCCGCTGTTGTTGAACCATTGGATGTCGTAAGGATGTGGATGTGGTCTTGTGGTGAGAGATAGCTTCTCCACCATCTCCATGCTAGCCAAGTTGTTGCAACTCCCTCCATCTATGATCACGCGAACAGAACGTTCCTTCACAACTCCCTTTGTATGGAACAAATTATGCCTCTGATTTTGCTCAGCTTGTGTAACCTGCACACTCAAAACACGTTGAGCAACTAAACATTCATACCTGTCAGCATCTTCAGGAGCCATGTATTGCGTCTCATGATCAGAATCGTCTCCACCGTGTTCTTCACGTGTAATAAGAGCCAAAGTCTCCTCATCATAGTCACTAGCGGATTCATATCCACCATCCTCAGTAGCAATCATCACACGCTGAGATTTGCAATCTCTCGCAAAATGTCCTCTTCCCTTACAACGACGACAAATAATATCACTGGTGTGCCCTGTTGATGCCATGGAAGAAGAAGAACTCTGTGCAGGCCCAATAGGTGTGCTCTTGGCAGATAATGGTGGTTGTGCCTGCTTCCTTATATCACGGCTGGAGGTAACAGCTGATGGAGGTGTCGGTGCAGTAGAATGTGTGGAAGTAGAGGATGCACGCGGTGTCCATGATGAAGGTCGACCTGCAGAAAAGTTAGTCCGTGCCAATGCCTGTCGATCCTGCACTTCATGTTCAGCTTTACAAGCAAGATGGACGAGTGATATTAGTATAATCCTTATACTCTAGAATGGTCTGAATCTCTCTATTTAATCCACCCATAAAACGTGCAAGCATAGCTTCATTCTCCTCAACAATACCACATCTAATCAGGCCAGTTTGTAATTGCTGATAATATTCTTCTACAGAATTTTTTCCTTGTCTTAAGCGCTGCAGTTTTTGAAGTAATTCACGTTGATAATATGGTGGAACCCAACGAGTACGCATATCAGTTTTCAAAGCAGCCCAAGTAGCTGGAACAGGATATAATCTACAATGTTCAGACCACCAAACACATGCAAAACTAGTGAAAGCACAAACAGCAGCAGGAACACGTCTCTCCTCGGGATAGTTTAAACATGTAAAACGTTGTTCAGTTTGTAACTCCCAAGTAAGATATATATCAGGAACATATCTACCCTCAAATGGTGGAATATTCAATTTCAGTTTAGGAAGATGGTCATGTACCTCAGGTGGTGGTGCAGCCCTACCGTTGCGATGATATGCATGAGGACGACCTGGTGGTGGTGGTGCTGGTTGTTGCACGTAGTTCTGATTTTGGTCAACCTCATCCTCGTAATGGTCCTCCACCTCTGCAGTAGAAGCAGGAGCTACAGAAACATCAACAGCAGCACCAGAAGCTTGACCAGTCTCAAGGGGAACGCGTTGTGCTCGTCCCACTTGATTCGGAAGGCGCCGTTGTTGTTGTTGTTGTTGTTGTTGTTGAAGAGGTGGGACAGCTGCAGCAGCCGATGGTGGTGGAAAACGTGCAAGCAATTCAACAAACTTGTTATCGAGCTTTGTGTCAAACGTCTTCTCCATGCCATCTATCTTCTCCATGGCCGCGTCCAATGTGTTTAGCACATCTTGCACCTGTTCACTCATCATTTGCTGAAACTTATCATGAAGCTCCTTGTTCGTCAAGTTCTCCCAGTCAGTCTCGTCGACTTGTGATCCTGGCATGGTTAGCAGCAAATAGAAACACACAAGAATATGATCCTACAGACTACTAACAAGTGGTGGTGGTGGCGGGTGTCACAAATCCGTCAAGCAAATCTCCAATTCTTACCAGTTCTTACCCAGCAGCAGGCGGTGATCGGCAACCGATGTAGTCAAAACTCTCAAAGCTTGGATAGAGCGATTACCAGGGAGAGTCAAATGCACGATGTAGATGTATGTGGAGCTGGGAAGGCTTATAATATGGTAGCAAAAAGGGTCAGCAATAATCAATTCAGAGATGCAAAGGTGAATAAACGCTCAACGACGGTACTGTGCTGGTCCTAGGCTAGACCGTACTAGAGACGCGAGCCTAGAACACTAACGAAATCACGGCGCTGCACGTAATCAAGGGGAAAGCACACTCTCAATTTTTTTTCGCCTCTTTTTTTTTGCGCTCTTTTTTTTTGCGCTGCTTTTTTTTTGGCCGAAAATCACTATAATGGCGAGTGTCTCAAAACACTTCCCAAGTCAAACTAAGATGATAGGCACGAATTTTTTTTGACGAATTTCTTTTTCGGAATCAGGGCAGCGACGACGAAAAAGTGCGGTAAAAAAACAGTATGATGGCACGTGTCTCAAAAGACTCAGAAAAGCCCAAAAATAGGATAGGGAAAAAAAATTCACCTGTCGAAATTTTGGCCTAAAAACTGCCCGGGGGTCTCCAACCGAAACCTAGATGGATCTCGAGAACAAACCTAATATGAAAAGAACTCGGATTGGTGGTGGATATATGGTGGTAGGATATGGCAGCGGTGGTAGGTTATGGCAGCGGTGGTAGGTTATGGCAGCGGTGGTGGTATGTGGTGGCGGTGGTGGGATATGACAGCGGTAGTGGTATGGCAGCGGCGATGAATATGGTGCGGCGGCGACGTGACAAACTGTGAACAGAACTCGAAACTCTAAAGAACTAGACGCTAAGACCAGCAACTTGACACGACTATGCAACCGCAAATTCAACAAAGCAAATACAGAAAAGATTATGCAATGGCTCAGACTGGTTCGGATATGATGAACTAACCCTAATTTTTTGTTTTGGCTTTTTCGTGGAGTGTAGGTATGAAGAACAGACTCGATCTAATCTACGAAAACTGTAAAATCTCACCGAGCAACCTGGAAATCTGATACCACTTGATAGAGGCAAAGGTGTCCTGTCTTTCGATGAGATGGTGGCTATCGTTTTGGAGGAAGTCGACTTCGATGATCCGACTACGAACGTGCGAGGACGTCACGCCTTAGCAATCGCTAAACCAACTCCGAGAGGTTGTTGACCACGCCGGAGCACGATCAACCTGACCACGAAGGTCTGTTTCCTGCAGGCAAACGAAGAACAAGCAAGAAACTAAGATTGCAACCTGGATATTACGAATATAAGAGGAAAGCTTTATTGATCAAGGTGGGGTTCTGTGACGCCTTGGTCTGGTCGTTGAACACAAACGAAGTACGCGAAGTTGCAGCTATGGCGAACTTTTAATCTAAACAAAACCCAAAGTCTAAACGACGCCCTAAGGGCTGTATATATGAGGGAAAGAGGGGGGAATTTCGTGGCCCTTGGTGGAGGGGTCCGAAACCAACCCTAACTCTTGTTTCCCCACACATACGGACTCTAAAAACAGCCTATACTCAAGTATTTCGAAATTACATGGGCCTGGCCCAATAATAAGGTGACGCAGCACCTATAATAGCCTCTGGACGAAATTTATGAAGTGGCATCTTGTATATTTCGTCCAAGGCTTCCCGCACTCATTATGGTGGCTTCAAAGTCCTGAAATCATCAATTGAAACTCCATTCTTGTTCCCCTTGCGCACGCCACCATCTCCATGCTTGATCTTGCTCCAATGTTCATCCTTCTTGTCCAAGCTAGGCCCTTCATTTGTAAGCAAGACAAATGTATCCAATTTAGGCAGCATCATATTCTCATGAACATTAGATTCATTACCAAGAAACGAAAGTACCTGGTAATTTAATTGGCGTGCGCGAGCTCTAGTAATTGGTCCTGTATATGTGTCAGTTGGAGCTGTGGGTGTAACCTTGTTACTGATGTCCTCATCACTTGATAGAGGCAAAGGTGTCCCGTCTTTCGATGAGATGGTGGCTATCGTTTTGGAGGAAGTCGACTTTGACGATCCGACTACGAACGTGCGAGGACGTCGCGCCTTAGCAATCGCTAAACCAACTCCGAGAGGTTGTTGACCACGCCGGAGCACGATCAACCTGACCACGAAGGTCTGTTTCCTGCAGGCAAACGAAGAACAAGCAAGAAACTAAGATTGCAATCTGGATATTGCGAATATAAGAGGAAAGCTTTATTGATCAAGGTGGGGTTCTATGACGCCTTGGTCTGGTCGTTGAACACAAACGAAGTACGCGAAGTTGCTGCTATGGCGAACTTTTAATCTAAACAAAACCCAAAGTCTAAACGACGCCCTAAGGGCTGTATATATGAGGGAAAGAGGGGGGAATTTCGTGGCCCTTGGTGGAGGGGTCCGAAACCAACCCTAACTCTTGTTTCCCCACACATACGGACTCTAAAAACAGCCTATACTCAAGTATTTCGAAATTACATGGGCCTGGCCCAATAATAAGGTGACGCAGCACCTATAATAGCCTCTGGACGAAATTTATGAAGTGGCATCTTGTATATTTCGTCCAAGGCTTCTCGCACTCATTATGGTGGCTTCAAAGTCCTGAAATCATCAATTGAAACTCCATTCTTGTTCCCCTTGCGCATGCCATCATCTCCATGCTTGATCTTGCTCCAATGTTCATCCTTCTTGTCCAAGCTAGGCCCTTCATTTGTAAGCAAGACAAATGTATCCAATTTAGGCAGCATCATATTCTCATGAACATTAGATTCATTACCAAGAAACGAAAGTACCTGGTAATTTAATTGGCGTGCGCGAGCTCTAGTAATTGGTCCTGTATATGTGTCAGTTGGAGCTGTGGGTGTAACCTTGTTAGTGATGTCCTCATCAGAAAAATTGGCTTTACGCAAAAACTTTAACCTTACAGCCTCCACCAGCCAAATATGCGTGTAGTTGTAGGCGTTGTTCATCATTATCATTACAGTGTGAAATTGCCAGTACATTCAATGTACTGACCTACATGGCTGCAACGTCTCATGTTGCAGGAAATATTCGACGAGTAAGTGTTACGTTAGGGTTGCGCTGTCTACACTCAACTTTGCCGTTGGTGTTGATGGAACTCCACAACCTTGTTGCTTCCGCTATGTTTGATTAAGGTAATAGTATTTACGTTACTTAATACATGTGATTTACCTATGTTATAAATCCTCGAGTACTGTGTGTGTCAGCATACCGATCCAGGGATGACACTTAAGCACAGAGACTTGATCCATTCGGGTCGGGTCGCTACAAGATGGTATCAGAGCGCATGTTGACTGTAGGACGTGACCATAGAAACTGACCAGACCATAGGAAAGGATTTCTCTAAAACTATCTTTTTCAAAAAGATTCTTATCTCTCTTCTTTTCTGAGCTTTATCGAATCTTCTCTTTGACCTTAAATAGTTAGACAATACCCTTTACCATTTGGACCACTTCGGAGTAAAGAGGATTTCACCATGCCTTGGAAGTGTTGAAGCTACAACAGTGGATACTCCGAAGATTTGAAGAGTTGACGACTTTGAGGAGATGTTGACCTTTAGAAGACCAAACCCCTGTTTTGTACTTGCGTTAGATGCGACGATTGTGAGCCGTCAATTGTTTGATGTTTTTCCGACGGCCACAACATAAAACCCGTCTTTTCAAAACTATTGTTTGTATTGAGTGTACATTTCTATCTCTTCTGAATCTCATCCCAAAACCCTTGGACCCAATAAAGGATGACTGAAGATAGACTTGAAGTCTCTGGACCAATGACCCAGTCGGAGGCAGAACTATGGATACAAAGCATGGAGGACCACTTCAAGAAAAATTTAGTTGAAAGGAAGTATGAGGTTCAATACGCTCTTCAGTACTCTACAAAAAGTGCTGCAACATGGTGGAAGATGCATCAAGCCCTACAAGGATGTAATGGAGCAGGAAGTTGGAAGGAATTCAAGAAGACCCTGTTAAGATCCCGTCTCATCCAAGAGCGTGGTGACAACCCGAAGAAGAAACGTTGTGCCTGCAGGATTTGTGGAGAAATAGGACACCCCCAGGAGGAGCACAAGGATGAATGCCCTAACTGTGAAGAAAGTCGCCTAGCTGAAGAATGCCCAACTAGGCAGATTACTTGTTTCTTGTGTGAAGGGACTACCCACTACCCTGCTCAGTGCCACATTTACCCCATGGTGCAACGAACTGTCCAGCAGAAGAAAGAAGCAATGAAAGAAGTCCTCAAGGAAACCTTAAGGGAATCCGCGATGGAGGAAGATATGGACGACCCTGATGGAGAAGGACTAGACAGATATTACTCATGTGCTTGCTACTCATGTGGAAAAGAAGGACACCTTTCACAGTATTGCACAAAGGAAAGCCATGAGTATCTGGGAGACTTCCTGACAGAAGAAGAGGAGTTTGATCCACAAAAGATAGAAGAATAGATAGGAACGAAGAAGTCGAGGAAGAGAAAGAGCATGTGTCCCCAGAAGAACACAATTTTGGTTTAAAAAAAAGGACCTGAGCCACCTCTCATGTTTTAGGTGCAAGTATTTAGGTCATTACACTAGCCACTACCCAACAAAGAAACCCCGGGACTTGTCAGAAATATTATGCTTTCGTTGTGATGAAGTAGGGCACCTTGCCAGAGATTGTCCCAAGGCGAAGGAGACTCGTGATAGTTAGTGGTGTTTGTGAGAAATATAGTAGTAGCCGTGGGAGGAAATGTTATGAGTTGTTGGATGATTGTGACTTGATCCATTCGGGTCGGGTCGCTACAGCCAGCATTCAGGTTTTCAGCAAGATCATGAACTAACCACATTCAGAATAACTTTCAGGTCTCAAGTCTACTCATATCAATGGCATAATCAACTAGCGAGCAATAATAATAAACCTCGTATGAAAACACTTTCTCAAAACAATCATGATATGATATAACAAGATGGTATCTCACTAGACATTGTAATTCATGGTAAAAGAGATCCAGTCATGATCATACTCAATGCAAATTAATGGTAATACATGGAAATGACAGAGGTGCTCTCCTACTGGTGCTCTTTGATAAGAGGATGATGACTCTGCATAAAAGTAAATAGATAAGCCCTTCGCAGAGGGAGGCAGGGATTTGTAGAGGTGCCAAAGCTCGATTTTTAAATAGAGATGAATAACATTTTGAACGGTATACTTTCATTGTCAACATAACAACCAAGAATCTCGATATCTCCCATGCTACGCAAATTATAGGCGGTTCCCAAACAGAATGGTAAAGTTTATACTCCCCCAACCACCAACAAGCACACTCCACGGCTAGCCCGAAACAACGGGTATCGTCCAAACCAGCAACAGCCCTGGGGGAGTTTTGTTTAATTATTATGATTTTGAGCATGGGACTGGGCATCCTAGTTACCAGCCATTTTCTCATGAATGATGAGCGGAGTCCACTCATCGTGAGAATAACCCACCTAGCATGGAAGATATAGACAGCCCTAGTTGATACATGAGCTGTTCGAGCATACAAAACAGAATTTCATTTGAAGGTTTAGAGTTTGGCACATACAAATTTACTTGGAACGGCAGGTAAATACCGCATAAAGGAAGGTATGGTGGACTCATGTGGAATAACTTTGGGGTTTATGGAAGTGGATGCACAAGCAGTATTCCCGCTTAGTACAAGTGAAGGCTAGAAAGAGACTGGGAAGCGACCAGCTAGAGAGCAACAACGGTCATGAACATGCATTAAAATTAATCAACAACGAATGCAAGCATAAGTAGGATATAAATCACCATGAACATAAATATCGTGGAGGCTATGTTGATTTGTTTCAACTACATGCGTGGACATGTGCCAAGTCAGACCACTTGAATCATTCAAAGGAGGATACCACCCCATCATACTACATCACAACCATTTTAATATCATGTTGGCACGCAAGATAGACCATTATAAACTCTCAGCTAATTAAGCATGGCATAAGTAGCTATGATCACTAATTGTCATTGCAAGCATGTTTCATTCATAACAAGCTGAATTAGGAACAAGAGAGGTGGAGTTCATACCAGCTTTTCTCATCTCAATTAGTTCATCATATATCATCCTTATTGCCTTTCACTCGCACGACCGAACGGTGTGGATAATAATAATAGTGCACGTGCATTGGACTAAGCTGGAATCTGCAGACATTTAATACAAAGAGAAGACAAGGTAATATGGCTCAAGGTTAAATCAACAATAAAGCATATGAGAGCCTCTAAGCATTTTAATCATGGTATTCTACTCTTGACCCCCAAAGAAAAGAAAATAAACTATTTACACGGGAAAGCTCCCAACAAGCAAAAGAAGTACGGTAAATATTTTTGGGTTTTCTTTTAGTTACTACTACTAAGAAAGTAAACTAGCTAGAAGCTACAACTATTTTTTTTTTGTTTTTCTTAAGGTTTTTCTAGCACACGAGAAAAAGACTAAGAAAAAGAAATTGAAACTAAACATGGATGGTACAGTGAAAGAGTGTGAGCACCGACAACTAGAATAAGTGTGTGAACATGAATGTAAAGTCGGTGAGAAACACGTACTCCCCCAAGCTTAGGCTTTTGGCCTAAGTTGGTCTATGGCCAGGGATCGAAGCTACTCCCTCTAGTGTACTGAGATGTGTCCTCTGGGTGCCACTGGTTGGCAAGCTCATCCAGCTCCCACCCATAAACAGACTGACGGAAGGATCGAGTGGTGGCTCCGGCTCAGGTTCTGAAGCTTGTGCCTAGCCCTGGTACTTGTAGAAGGCATCTGATGTAACAAGATATGTGTCTGTGGACAGATCAAACAGAGATGGTGCAGGCAAGGTAACAATTTCACAATATTTTTCATCAAACCTTAATTTATAATTAAGCAACCTATCCTTGTCTTTAACAATAAAATCATGTGCTACCATGCTCTTGTAGTCTAGATAAACAAGGGCAAGCAACTTTTCTTCCTTCTCAGGATGCCTAATAGGTATTCTAAAATATTCAGCAAGGCGAGAAGCAAAGATGCCTCGAAAGACGGGCCCATTTGAGCGGTTCAGACTCAGTCATTTAGCAACGACGGCGCCCAAGCTAAAAGTTGTGTCTTGAAACAAATCATGGCGTAAAATGACAATATCAGGGGCACTGAGATTCCCACTGTTCTCGCGACCAATTAAACATCTACTAGCAAATAAAGCAAAGTAGCGCAGAACAGGGAAATGTATACTAGTGATTCTTGCCCCTGAGACTTGTCTAGTTTCCCCTACAGCTATCATGTCGATAAACCCTTCAACATCTTGACGACGTGGGTCATCAAGTCTACCTCCAAAGGGTATTTTGCATACTTCACAAAATTCTAAGAGTGATATCTCCTTAATCTCATCATATAGACGAAACTCCACTGTAGGTGGTGTTTTCTTAGCATGAAAATGGAAAATTTGCGTGAAAATATTGGTGAGTAAGAGATACTGGTCACGCTGGTCGTGGAGGAAGTCGGTGATGCCTGCATTATTTGCCAACCAATAAAAGTCTTCGTAAATACCGGCGGACATCATGAAATCATTACAAGGCTATTCACACGGTCGAGCGTCCGCCATGCGAGGGAGGTTATATTTGGGCTTCTTATTTTCTTCCTTCTTCTTCTCCTCTGAGCTCTTACTGGAGGAACCCCTCAACAATCTTTTTATCGTTTTTCCTTTTCTGAAAGTTTCTGAATTTTTTAACTCAAAATAAAAGTTAACCAAACTCAATAAGATTGATAGCAACAACTCCTATAAGTGCCTAGAGACTATATCATGCATTACAACTACTTGGGACCAAGAAAATTTGACATGCAGGCTTAAGAACAAGGTCACCACGGCAGCAAAAATTTGCAATAAATAAGGCACTAAAACAAAAACTAATTGGATCAATGGAGGAGTCACATACCAAGGAACAATCTTCCCAAACAGTTTGGTGAATGGTGCTTTGAGCAAGTAGATCGAAAATGGCAGCAAGATGAGCTAGAACTCGGGTTTGAGCTGGTTGGTGATTTTTTGGGAGGAAGAAGAAGAGTGTGGGTGCAGGAATAAGTGGAGGGGGGCCATGTGGGGCCCACGAGGCAGGGGGCGCGCCCTGGACCCTCGTGGCCAGATGCTGGCTCCCCTCGCTGTGTGTTCTGTGCCATATTTTCTCAAATATTCCAGAAAAAATCATATTTCATTTTCAGGGCATTTGGAGAACTTTTATTTTTGGGGTATTTCTTTTATTGCACGGATAAGTCTGGAAACAGACAGAAAATACTATTTTTGCTTTATTTATCCTAATTAACAGAAAGTAAAAGGAGGGTACAGAAGGTGGTGCTATCTAGATTCACATATCCCATGCTCATCAAAAGGAATCCATTAACAAGTTTGATCAGGTCTTGTTAATAAACTCTTTCCGAATAACATGAAACCGGAGAATTTTCAAATAACACTAGGTTACCTCAATGGGGATATGTATGTCCCCAACAATAAGAATATCATATGTCTTCTTGATAGTAGGAAGAGGAAATTCAAAACCTCCAATAATAATAGTTGAAAAATTTCCAATATAATTAATAGTGTGGACCTGAGGTTGTTTCCTCAAAAAGTGTACCGTATGCTCATTACCATTGACATGAAAAGTGGCATTGCCTTTGTTGCAATCAATAACAGCCCCTGCAGTATTCAAAAGGGTCTACCAAGGATAATAGACATACTATCGTCCTCGGGAATATCAAGTATAACAAAGTCCGTTAGAATAGTAACATTTGCAACTACAACAGGCACATCCTCACAAATAATGACAGGTGTAGCAGTTGATTTATCAGCCATTTGCAAAGATATTTCAGTAGGTGTCAACTTACTCAAGTCAAGTCTACGATATAAAGAGAGAGGCATAACACTAACACCGGCTCCAAGATCACATAAAGCAGTTTTAACATAGTTTTGTTTAATGGAGCAAGGTATAGTAGGTACTCCTGGATCTCCTAGTTTCTTAGGTATTCCACCCTTAAAAGTGTAACTGGCAAGCATGGTGGAAATTTCTACTTCAGGTATCTTTCTTTTGTTGGTAATAATATCTTTCATATACTTAGCATAAGGATTTGTTTTAAGCACATCAGTCAAACGCATACGCAAAAAGATAGGTCTAATCATTTCAGCAAAGCGCTCAAAATCCTCATCATCCTTTTTCTTGGATGGTTTCGGAGGAAAAGGCATGGGTTTTTGAACCCATGGTTCTCTTTCCCTACCGTGCTTCCTAGCAACAAAGTCTCTCTTACCATAACGTTGATTCTTTGATTGTGGGTTATCAAGATCAATAACAGGTTCAATCTCTACATCATTATCATTGCTAGGTTGAGTATCATCATGAACATCATCATTTATATTATAGGTTCATGTTCATTACCAGATTGTGTCTCGGCATCAGAAATAGATATATCATTGGGATTCTCAGGTGTGTCAGCTACAGGTTCACTAGAAGCATGCAAAGTTCTATCATTTTTCTTTTTTTTCTTCTTAGAAGAACTAGGTGCATCTAAATTAGCTCTCTAAGAATCTTGCTCAATTCTCTTAGGGTGGCCTTCATGATACAGAGGTTCATGAGTCATTTTACCACCTCTAGTAGCAACTCTAACAGCATAGTCATTATTCTTACTATTTAATTCATTGAGCAAATCATTCTGAGCCTTAAGTACTTGTTCTACTTGAGTGGTGACCATGGAAGCATGTTTACTAATGAGTTTTAGTTCACCTTTAGCTCTAGACAGATAATCACTCAAGCGTTCAATCATATAAGCATTGTGTTGTAATTGTCTACCAACATAAGCATTGAAGTTTTCTTGTTTCACAATAAAATTGTCAAACTCATCTAAGCATTGGCTAGCAGACTTATAACGAGGAATATCACCTTCATCAAATCTATAAAGAGAATTTGCCTTCACTACCTGTGTCGGGTCATCAAGACCATGTATTTCTTTAATAGGTGGTAAATTATTAACATCTTCAACTTTAATACCTTTTTCTTTCATAGATTTCTTTGCTTCTTGCATATCTTCAGGTCTGAGAAATAGAACACCTCTTTTCTTCGGAGTTGGCTTAGGGGCTGGTTCAGGAAGTGTCCAATTATTTTCATTGGCCAGCATATTATTCAATAGTAATTCAGCTTGATCAACTGTTCTTTCCCTGGAAACACAACCAGCACAACTATCCAGGTGGTCTCTGGAAGCATCGGTTAGTCCATTATAAAAGACATCAAGTATATCATTCATCTCAAGAGGATGATCAGGCAAAACATTAAGTAATTGGAGAAGCCTCCCCCAAGCTTCTGGGAGACTCTCTTCTTCAATTTGCACAAAGTTATATATTTCCCGAAGGGCAGCTTGTTTCTTATGAGCGGGAAAATATTTAGCAGAGAAGTAATACATCATAACCTGGGGACTACGCACACAACCAAGATCAAGAGAATTAAACCAAGTCTTAGCATCACCCTTTAACGAGAAAGGAAATAACTTAAGGATATAGTAGTAACGAATCTTGTCATCATTGGTAAACAGGGTGGCTATATCATTCAACTTAGTAAGATGTGCCACAACAGTTTCAGATTCATAGCCATGGAAAGGATCAGATTCAACCAAAGTAATTAACTCAGGATCAATAGAGAATTCATAATCCTTATTAGTAACACAGATAGGTGAAGTAGCAAAAGCAGGGTCATGTTTCATTCTAGCATTCAAGGACTTTTCTTTCAGCTTAGCTAATAATTTCTTAAGATCATATATATCGTTGCAAGCAAGAAAGTCTCTAGCAGTTTCTTCATCCATAACATAACCCTCAGGAACAACATGCAATTCATATCTATTGGAAGAAGCTTCATCATCACTTTCATAAATATCATCAGTTTCAATATTTGCATTCTCCCTAACTCTAGCAATTTGTTCATCTAGAAATTCAACTAGTGGCACAGTATTAGTAGGCATAGAAGTAGTTTCATCATACATAGCAGAAGTGGCATCATCAAGAACATACGACATATCAGATTCAATAGCATGAGTAGGTGTCGCAAATTTACCCATAACAGAAGGAGAATCAAGTGCAGAGCTAGATGGCAGTTCCATACCTCCCCTCGTAGTTGAGGGTAAGATCTTGGTTTTTGAGTCCTGTAAATTCTTCATAGTGATCAACAAATATAAATCCCAAGTGACTTAAAGAATAGTGCTATGCTCCCCGGCAACGGCGCCAGAAAATAGTCTTGATAACCCACAAGTGTAGGGGATCGCAACAGTTTTCGAGGGTAAAGTATGTTGGGGAACGTTGCATGGGAAACAAAAATTTTCCTACGCTCACCAAGATCAATCTAGGAGATGCATCTACGAGGGAAGAGTCGGATCCACATACCCTTGTAGATCGCTAAGCGGAAGCGTTCAAGAACGCGGTTGATGGAGTCGTACTCGCCGCGATTCAAATCGCCGAAGATCCCAGCACCGAACGGACGGTGCCTCCGCGTTCAACACACGTGCAGCTCGGGGACGTCTCCTCCTTCTTGATCCAGCAAGGGGGAAGGAGAAGTTGACGGAGAAACCCAGCAGCACGACGGCGTGGTGGAGATGGTGGTGAAGGAATTTCAGCAGGGCTTCGCCAAGCACTGCAAACTAGACGATGATATTCGTGGAGAGGGAGGGCAATGCCGAGGCACGAACTTGTATTGCTGCCCTCCCTCTACCTCTCTTTATATAGGGGGGAGAGAGAGGAGGGGGCGCCCCTAGGGTTCCCCCTAGGGGGTGGCTGCCAAGGGGAGGGGCTGCGGCCAGGGTTAGGGTCCCCCCCCCCCAGGCGCCTTGCCCCCCAAGTCCTAGGGGTGCGGCTGCCCTAGGGGGGCCCAGCCCCTTAGGCGCAGGTGGAGGAGCCTAGGGGTGCGCACAGCCCTTGTGTGGGCTGTTGCGTCTCCCCACTTATGGCCCATAGGGCCCGTAACATTTACCGTGGCCCCCGAAACACCTTTCGGTTCTCCGATTCCTTCCCGATGTTCCCCAGAACAATTCCGGACTCCGTTTACTCTCATCCCATATATCAATCTTCGTCCCCGGACCATTCCGGAGACCCTCGTAACGTCCGGGATCTCATCCGGGACTCCGAACAACCTTCGGTTACCATGCACTGTTCTCACTAACAACCCTAGCGTCACCGAACCTTAAGTGTGTAGACCCTGCGGGTTCGGAAACTATGCAGACATGACCGAGATACTCCCAAGTCAATAACCAATAGCGGGATCTGGATACCCATATTGGTTCCCACACGTTCCTCGATGATCTCATCGGATGAACCACAATGTCAAGGATTCAGGTAATCCCGTATACAGTTCCCTTTGTCTCGTCGGTATGTTACTTGCCCGAGATTCGATCGTCGGTATCTCTATACCTAGTTCAATCTCGTTACCGGCAAGTCTCTTTACTCGTTCCGTAATACATAATCCCGTGACTAACTACTTAGTCACTTTGAGCTCATTGAGATGACGTATTACCGAGTGGGCCCGGAGATACCTCTCCGTCACACGGAGTGACAAATCCCAGTCTCGATCCATGTCAACTCAACAGACACCTTCGGAGATACCTGTAGAGTACCTTTATAGTCACCCAGTTACGTTGCGACGTTTGGCACACACAAGGCACTCCTACGGTGTCAGTGAGTTACATGATCTCATGGTCATAGGAACTTATACTTGACATGCAGAAAACTATAGCGATAACTGATACGATCAAAAGCTATGTTTAACGTTTGGGTCTCGTCCATCACATCATTCTCCCAAAGATGTGATCCCGTTATCAAATGATAACTCATGTCTATGACCTGGAAACCGCGGTCATCTTTGATCAACGAGCTAGTCCTGAAGAGGCTTACTAGGGACACAAAGTTTGTCTATTTATCCACACATGTATTTAAGTTTCCAATCAATACAATTATAGCATGGATAATAAACGATTATCATGAACAAGGAAATATAATAATAACTCTTTTATTATTGCCTCTAGGGCATATTTCCAACAGTCTCCCACTTGCACTAGAGTCAATAATCTAGCATTACAAGGTAATGAATCTAACACCCATAGAGTCTTGGTGTTGATCATGCTTAGCCCGTGGAAGAGGCTTAGTCAACGGATCTGCAACATTCAAATCCGTGTGTACTTTGCAAATGCTTATGTCCTCCTCCTTGACTGAATCGCGGATGGAATTGAAGCGTCGCTTTATGTGTCTGGTCCTCTTGTGAAACCTTGGTTCCTTGGCTAGAGCAATGGCACCAGTGTTGTCACAAAACAGAGTCATTGGGTTCAATGCACTAGGCACAACTCCAAGATCTTTCATGAACTCCTTCATCCAGACACCTTCCTTTGCCGCCTCCGAGGCAGCTATGTACTCCGCTTCGCATGTAGAATCGGCTACCACGCTTTGCTTGGAACTGCACCAGCTTACCGCTCCCCCGTTGAGAATATATACGTATCCGGTTTGAGACTTAGAGTCATCCGGATCAGTGTCAAAGCTTGCATCGACGTAACCCTTTACGACGAGCTCTTGATCACCTCCATAAACGAGAAACATTTCCTTAGTCCTTTTCAGGTACTTCAGGATATTCTTGACCGTTGTCCAGTGATCCAAACCAGGATTACTTTGAAACCTTCCGGCCATACTTATGGCAAGGCTGACATCTGGTCTTGTGCACAGCATTGCATACATGATAGAGCCTATGGCTGAAGCATAGGGGATGACACTCATCTTTTCTCTATCTTCCGCAGTCACTGGGCATTGAGTCTTACTCAACTTTGTACCTTGCAATACCGGCAAGAACCCCTTCTTGGATTGATCCATTTTGAACTTCTTCAAAACTTTATCAAGGTATGTACTTTGTGAAAGTTCTATCAAGCGTCTCGATCTATCTCTATAGATCTTGATGCCCAATATGAAAGCAGCTTCACCGAGGTCCTTCATCGAAAAACTCTTGTTCAAATACCCCTTCACGCTATCCAAAAGTTCTATATTGTTTCCAATCAGCAATATGTCATCCACATATAATATTAGAAACGCTATAGAGCTCCCACTCACTTTCTTGTAAATACAAGCTTCTCCGTAAACTTGTACAAACCCAAACGCTTTGATCACCTCAACAAAGCGAAGATTCCAACTCCGAGATGCTTGCACCAGCCCATAAATGGAACGCTGGAGTTTGCAAACTTTGTCAGCATTCTCTGGATCGACAAAACCTTCCGGTTGTATCATATACAACTCTTCCTTAAGAAAACCGTTAAGGAACGCTGTTTTGACATCCATCTGCCAAATTTCATAATCGAAATATGCAGCTATTGCTAACATGATTCGGACGGATTTAAGCATCGCTACGGGTGAGAAAGTCTCATCGTAGTCAACTCCTTGAACTTGTGAAAAACCCTTTGCCACAAGTCGAGCTTTATACACGGTGACATTGCCGTCAGCGTCCGTCTTCCTCTTAAAAATCCATTTATTCTGAATGGCCTTCCGCCCTTCAGGTAATACTTCCAAAGTCCATACTTTGTTTTCATACATGGATCCCATCTCGGATTTCATGGCCTCTAACCATTTGTCGGAATCCGGGCCCACCATCGCTTCTCCATAGCTCGCAGGTTCACTGTTGTCCAACAACATGACCTCCAAGACAGGGTTACCATACCACTCAGGTGCAGTGCGTACCCTTGTCGACCTACGAGGTTCGGTAGTAACTTGATCAGAAGCTTCTTGGTCATCATCATTGGCTTCCTCTTCAACCGTTGCAGGCTCCACAAAAACATCTTTCTGTGCTGCGCTACTCTCTGGTTGAAGCAGAGGTTCAATAACCTCATCAAGTTCTACCTTCCTCCCACTCAATTCTTTCGAGAGAAACTCTTTCTCGAGAAAGGACCCGTTCTTAGCGACAAACACTTTGCCCTCGGATCTGAGATAGAAGGTGTACCCAACCGTCTCTTTTGGGTATCCTATGAAGACACATTTGTCCGCATTGGGTTCGAGCTTTTCTGGCTGAAGCCTTTTGACATAAGCATCGCAACCCCAAACTTTGAGAAAAGACAACTTAGGTTTCTTACCAAACCACAGTTCATACGGTGTTGTCTCAACGGACTTAGATGGAGCCCTATTTAAAGTGAATGCAGCCGTCTCTAACGCATATCCCCAAAATGATAGTGGCAAATCGGCAAGAGACATCATAGAACGCACCATATCTAATAGGGTTCGATTACGACGTTCGGACACACCATTACGCTGTGGTGTTCCAGGTGGCGTCAACTGTGAAACAATTCCACATTGTCTTAAGTGATTGCCAAACTCATAACTCAGATACTCTCCCCCTCGATCAGATCGTAGGAACTTGATCTTCTTGTTACGATGATTCTCAACTTCACTCTGAAATTGCTTGAACTTTTCAAACGTTTCAGACTTATGCTTCATCAAGTAAATATACCCATATCTACTTAAGTCGTCAGTGAAGGTGAGAAAATAACGATATCCACTGCGCGTCGTGACACTCATCGGGCCACACACATCAGTATGTATGATTTCCAATAAGTCACTTGCCCGTTCCATTGTTCCTGAAAACGGGGTCTTAGTCATCTTGCCCATGAGGCACGGCTCGCATGTGTCAAGTGATTCAAAATCAAGAGATTCCAAAAGTCCATCAGCATGGAGCTTCCTCATGCGTTTCACGCCGATATGACCCAGACGGCAGTGCCACAAGAAAGTGGTACTATTGTTATCAACTCTACATCTTTTGGCATCAATGTTATGATCATGTGTATCATCACTATCGAGATTCAATAAGAATAAACCCCCTACTTCGGGTGCATGACCATAAAAGATATTACCCATATAAATAGAACAACCTTTATTCTCTGATTTAAATGAGTAACCGTCTCGCATTAAACAAGATCCAGATATAATGTTCATGCTCAACGCAGGCACTAAATAACAATTATTCAGGTTCATAACTAATCCCGATGGTAATCGAAGAGCGAGCGTGCCGACGGCGATCACATCAACCTTGGAACCATTCCCCACGCGCATCGTCACTTCGTCCTTCGCCAGCCTCCGTCTATTCCGTAGTTCCTGTTTAGAGTTGCAAATGTGAGCAACCGAACCGGTATCAAATACCCAGGCACTACAACGAGAGTTGGTAAGGTACACATCAATAACATGTATATCACATATACCTTGCTTGTTGTTGTTGTTGGCCCCCTTCTTGTCTGCCAGATACTTGGGGCAGTTCCGCTTCCAGTGGCCGTTCCCCTTGCAATAGAAACACTCAGTCTCTGGCTTGGGCCCAGCCTTGGGTTTCTTCACTGGATGAGCAACTGCCTTGCCACCCTTCTTAGAGTTACCCTTCTTGCCCTTGCCATTCTTCTTGAAACTGGTAGTTTTATTGACCATCAACACTTGATGCTCCTTCTGGATGTCTAACTCAGCGACTTTTAGCATCGCAAACAGCTCGGCGATGGTTTTGTTCATCCCTTGCATGTTATAATGCTGCACGAAGCTCTTGTAGCTAGGTGGGAGTGACTGGAGAATTCTGTCAATGATAGCCTCCTCCGGGAACACAAGTCCCAGATCAGCTATGCGGGTATAGTACCCAGACATCTTCAGTAAGTGCTCACTGACAGACGAATTCTCCTCCATCTTGCAAGCAAAGAATTTATCGGAGGTCTCATACCTCTCGATCTTGGCATTCTTCTCAAAGATGAACTTCAACTCCTGGAACATATCATATGCTCCATGACGTTCAAAATGCCTTTGAAGTCCTCCTTCCAAGCTATACAACATGGCACACTGCACTACTGAGTAGTCATCCGCACGCGACTGCCAGGCGTTCATAACGTCCACAGAGGCCGGAGCGGGGGGTTCACCTAGCGGTGCATTTAGGACATAAACCTTTTGGGCAGCTGTGAGGATGATCCTCAGATTGTGGAGCCAGTCCACAAAGTTGCTCCCATCATCTTTCAGCTTAGTTTTCTCTAGGAACGCATTAAAATTCAGGGGAGCTACTACGGGAGCCATCTACAACAAAAGATTTGCAAAGACATCTTAGACTATTGTTCATGATAAGTGAGTTTTAACTAATCAAATTACTTATAACTCCCACTCAAATTGACATCCCTCTGGTCATCCGAGCGTGACATGATCCAAATCCACCAACCCAAGTCCGATCATCACGTGAGATGAGGTGGTGTCAATGGTGAACATCTTCATGTTGATCATATCTACTATATGACTCATGCTCGACCTTTCGGTCTTCCGTGTTCCGAGGCCATGTCTGTACATGCTAGGCCCGTCAAGTCTAACCCGAGTGTTCTGCATGTGCAAAACTGGCTTGCACCCGTTGTATGCGAACGTAGAGTCTATCACACCCGATCATCACGTGGTGCTTCGAAACGACGAACCTTCGCAACGGCGCACACTCGGGGGGAACACAATTTTATCTTGAAATTTTAGTGAGGGATCATCTTATAATGCTACCGTCGTCCTAAGCAAAATAAGATGCATAAAAGGATTAACATCACATGCAAATCATAAGTGACATGATATGGCCATCAACTCGTGCTTTTGATCTCCATCTCCAAAGCACCGGCATGATCTCCATCGTCACCGGCGTAACACCATGATCCCCATCATCATGATCTCCATCATCGTGTTGCCATCGGGGTTGTCGCGCGCCCACCATGCTCTTACTACTATTGCTACCGTTTAGCGATAAAGTAAAGCATTACATAGCGCTTAATGATTGACACGCAGGTCATACAAAAATTAAAGACAACCCTATGTCTCCTGCCGGTTGCCGTATACATCGACATGCAAGTCGATATTAACTATTACAACATGATCATCTCATACATCAAATATATCTCATCATGTCTTTGGCCATATCATATCACATACATACCCTGCAAAAACAAGTTAGACGTCCTCTAATTTGTTGTTGCATGTTTTACGTGGCTGCTATGGGTATCTAGCAAGAACGCTTCTTACCTACGCAAAGCCACAACGGTGATATTTAAGTTGCTATTTAACCTTCTACAAGGACCACCTTCGTCAAATCCGATTCAACTAAGATAGGAGAGACAGACACCCGCCAGCCATCTTATGCAACAAAAGTCGCATGTCTGTCGATGGAACCGGTCTCATGTACGTGGACATGTAAAGTTGGTCCGGGCCGCTTCATCCCATAATGCCGCTGAATCAAGAAAGACCAAAGAGGGAAGCAATCTAAACATCAACGCCCACAAACCCCTTTGTGTTCTACTCGAGAAAACATCTACGCAAGATCCTAGCTCATGATGCCACTGTTGGGGAACGTTGCATGGGAAACAAAAAATTTCCTACGCTCACCAAGATCAATCTAGGAGATGCATCTACGAGGGAAGAGTCGGATCCACATACCCTTGTAGATCGCTAAGCGGAAGCGTTCAAGAACGCGGTTGATGGAGTCGTACTCGCCGCGATTCAAATCGCCGAAGATCCCAGCACCGAACGGACGGCGCATCCGTGTTCAACACACGTGCAGCTCGGGGACGTCTCCTCCTTCTTGATCCAGCAAGGGGGAAGGAGAAGTTGACGGAGAAACCCAGCAGCACGACGGCGTGGTGGAGATGGTGGTGAAGGAATTTCAGCAGGGCTTCGCCAAGCACTGCAAACTAGACGAAGATATTCGTGGAGAGGGAGGGCAATGCCGAGGCACGAACTTGTATTGCTGCCCTCCCTCTACCTCTCTTTATATAGGGGGGAGAGAGAGGAGGGGGCGCCCCTAGGGTTCCCCCTAGGGGGTGGCTGCCAAGGGGAGGGGCTGCGGCCAGGGTTAGGGTTCCCCCCCCCCCCAGGCGCCTTGCCCCCCAAGTCCTAGGGGTGCGGCTGCCCTAGGGGGGCCCAGCCCCTTAGGCGCAGGTGGAGGAGCCTAGGGGGGGCGCACAGCCCTTGTGTGGGCTGTTGCGTCTCCCCACTTATGGCCCATAGGGCCCGTAACATTTACCGTGGCCCCCGAAACACCTTTCGGTTCTCCGATTCCTTCCCGATGTTCCCCAGAACAATTCCGGACTCCGTTTACTCTCATCCCATATATCAATCTTCGTCCCCGGACCATTCCGGAGACCCTCGTCACGTCCGGGATCTCATCCGGGACCCCGAACAACCTTCGGTTACCATGCACTGTTCTCACTAACAACCCTAGCGTCACCGAACCTTAAGTGTGTAGACCCTGCGGGTTCGGAAACTATGCAGACATGACCGAGATACTCCCAGGTCAATAACCAATAGCGGGATCTGGATACCCATATTGGTTCCCACACGTTCCTCGATGATCTCATCGGATGAACCACAATGTCAAGGATTCAGGTAATCCCGTATACAGTTCCCTTTGTCTCGTCGGTATGTTACTTGCCCGAGATTCGATCGTCGGTATCTCTATACCTAGTTCAATCTCGTTACCGGCAAGTCTCTTTACTCGTTCCGTAATACATAATCCCGTGACTAACTACTTAGTCACTTTGAGCTCATTGAGATGACGTATTACCGAGTGGGCCCGGAGATACCTCTCCGTCACACGGAGTGACAAATCCCAGTCTCGATCCATGTCAACTCAACAGACACCTTCGGAGATACCTGTAGAGTACCTTTATAGTCACCCAGTTACGTTGCGACGTTTGGCACACACAAGGCACTCCTACAGTGTCAGTGAGTTACATGATCTCATGGTCACAGGAACTTATACTTGACATGCAGAAAACTATAGCGATAACTGATACGATCAAAAGCTATGTTTAACGTTTGGGTCTCGTCCATCACATCATTCTCCTAATGATGTGATCCCGTTATCAAATGACAACTCATGTCTATGACCTGGAAACTGCGGTCATCTTTGATCAGCGAGCTAGTCCTGAAGAGGCTTACTAGGGACACAAAGTTTGTCTATTTATCCACACATGTATTTAAGTTTCCAATCAATACAATTATAGCATGGATAATAAACGATTATCATGAACAAGGAAATATAATAATAACTCTTATATTATTGCCTCTAGGGCATATTTCCAACAAAGTATTCAACCCAAATTTATTGATTCGACACAAGGGGAGCCAAAGAATACTCTTAAGTATTAGCGGCTGAGTTCTCAATTCAACCACACCTGGAAACTTAGTATCTGCAGCAAGATAGTTTAGTAGCAAAGTAATATGATAGTGGTGGTAGCAGCAATAAAAGAAATGGTAGTGTTTTTGTAGTTTTTGTAATAGTAGCAGCGGAAAAGTAAATAAGCAACAAGCAATATGGGAAAAGCTCGTGGGCATTGGATCAGTGATGGGGAATTGTGTCGGATGCAATTCATCATGTAGAAGTTATAACCTAGGGTGACGCAGAACTAGCTCCAGTTCATCAATGCAATGTAGGCATGTATTCCGAATATAGTCATACATGCTTATAGAAAAGAACTTGCATGACATCTTTTGTCCTACCCTCCCGTGGTAGCAGGGTCCTATTGGAAACTAAGGGATATTAAGGCCTCCTTTCAATAGAGTACCGGACCAAAGCATTAACACATAGTGAATACATGAACTCCTCAAACTAAGGTCATCACCGGGAGTGGTCCCGATTATTGTCACTTCGGGGTTACCGAATCATAACACATAGTAGGTGACTATAGACTTGCAAGATAGGATCAAGAACACACATATATTCATGAAAACATAATAGGTTCAGATCTGAAATCATGGCACTCGGGCCTTAGTGACAAGCATTAAGCATAGCAAAGTCATAGCAACATCAATCTCAGAACATAGTGGATACTAGGGATCAAACCCTACCAAAACTAACTCGATTACATGATAGATCCCGTCCAACCCATCACCGTCCAGCAAGCCTACAATGGAATAACTCACGCACGGCGGTGAGCATCATGGACTTGGTGATGGAGGAAGGTTGATGATGACGATGGCGACGATCTCCACTCTCCGGAGCCCCGAACGGACTCCAGATCAGCCCTCCCGAGAGAGATTAGGGCTTGGCGGCGGCTCCATACCGTAAAACGTGATAATTCTTCCTCTCTGATTTTTTTCTCCCCGAAAGTGAATATATAGGATCTGGGGATACGTCGGTGGAGCACCAGGGGGGCCATGAGGCAGGGGGCGCGCCCTAGGGGGGCGCCGCCCACCCTCGTGGACAGGGTGTGGGCCCCCTGGTCTGGATGTTCTTGAAGATATTTTTTATATTTTCCGAAATAATTCTCCGTGGATTTTCAGGTGCACAAAAACAACACCATGGCAATTCTGCTGAAAACAGCATCAGTCCGGGTTAGTTCCATTCAAATCATGCAAGTTAGAGTCCAAAATGATGAGGACATGACTACCTCGGATACGACCAAAAATATAGCATACATGTATATTTGTGAGGTGATTTCTTATGCAAACTATGCAACACTTTATTTATGTCATCCAGGACAAAAATACTTCACAGAATTTTGTGCAATGTCTAATTCCAGGTGTATGGGACATTTGTACAATCCACATATGAAGATAAGGGAAAAAGAGAACTTTAGGTGCTGTTCAAAAAGTTCTCTCACGTCACTTTTGGGCCAAGAGAAGATAGAGTCCAAGTTTCTCACGTTCTGCATCCAGATTCGGACTGCACAGACATACCTGACTCAAAACGGTAAGAACTCCTTCATACGGACTCCAAATTGGGTGTTTCGTTTTTTTGTTGGAAACTAGATTTCGTACACTTTCCAACCCAATTGGATTCACCTTCAAATTCGTCAGGAGCGTTGAGATATCGACGAAACAATCTGACGCTGCAGCAGAATCCGAGTCAAACTACAAGTCCAAAGGTGTTGCATCACCTCCACTTGGGCCCATGAGCCTTGGACGACCCAGGGTTAGTTTTAGGCTGCCTTGGGACGTCCTTCCACCTCCTTGGCCGCCACCCCTTGCTCTTATATAAGTAGATCCATCTAGTAGCATTTTCCTTGGGATTTGTTTAGTCAAAACTTAGCCATTGCAATTTCGTGTACTTCGTTTGTGTCCAACGACCAGACCAAGACCGCTTACGGATCCCCACCTTTATCAATACATCATTTATATTTGCAATATTCAGATTGCTTTATCATATTCTTGCTTGTTCTTCGATTGCATGCAGGAATAGACCTTCGTGGTCAGGCTGATCGTGCTTCTGGCATTGTCAGTAACCCCAGGAGATTTGTTTAGTGATTGCTAAGGCGCAACGTCATGCACGTTTGTAGTCGGATCGTCAAAGTCGTTTCCACCAAATCGATAGTTACCATCTCATCGAAAGATCGGGCCCCTCGCCTCTATCAAGTGGTATCAGTTTTCAGGTTGCTCGGTGAGAATTTCCAGTTATTCCTAGATTAGATTTATTTTCTTACCTATTGTCCAAGGAAAAGCCACAAAAAGTTAGATCTATTCATCCTTTGTCCTTGCCAGTTCGAGCCTTTGCAATTTTCTTTTCATTGTTTGCATTATTGAATTATCGGTTGCATCGTCGTGTCGAGTTGCTGGGCTTAGTGTCTAGTTCGTTAGAGTTTCGAGTTCTGTTCACAATAGTCACGTCGCCGCTGCATCGTTATCCCTTCCGCTGTCCACCACCTCATCCATCAATTTCCACCTCGTGCTACCCATCGTTCATTATCACAATCATAGTTGAAGTCGTTCGCATATTTGCTTGATCCAATCTGCATCTTATCTAGTTTGTCTTGGAAAGAGGGAGAAAGAAAAAAAAGACAAAGAAAAAAATAAAAAAAGAGGAGAGAAAGAAAAAGAAAAAAGTGTGAGAAAAAAGAAAAAGAAAAATAAGGAAAAGAAAGTTGGAGAGAGTGTTGTTATATATTCTGCTTGGCAGATGTTTTCATCATTATCTTTACTGCCGTTGTTATCTTCACTTATATCTTGCTGTCCAGAGCTACTTCGTATCCTTTATTGATGCTAGTTGTGCTACACCGTGACCTCATTAGTGTTCTAGGCTCGCGTCTCTAGTCCGCTCTAGCATAGGACCAGCACAGTACCGTCGTTGAGCGTTTATTCAACATTGCATCTCTGAATTGATTATTGCTAATCTTTTGCTACCATATATAAAGCCAACCCAGCTCCACATATTTCTACACCGTGTTTACGTACGTTCACCTGGCAATCGCTTTACTCAATCTTTGGAGTTATTTGACACCGCTGGTTGCCTATCACCACCTGCTGCATGGTAAGAACTTGTAAGATATTGATATTTTCTTTACTGTGAGCGCTTTACCACCACATCCTAGTAGTTCACAGGAACATTATTCTCGAATTTGTTTCTTCTTTCTACTAATCGTGACAGGTACCGGAGACAGAAGTTCTTGGATGACGGATACATCTTCACCATCACGAGACATGGGACAACACACACCAGCACATGGTCAGGTTATTTCTTTACCGTCATTTGAGGGTAGATTTAATCCTGCTATTTATCTAGCTTGGGAGCTTGAAGTAGAAAAAGTTTTTAGCCACCATCATTTTTCTGAACTTGAGAGAGTACAAGCTGTCACTAGAGTATTTACTGGTTTTGCTTCTGTTTGGTGGAGTCTGCATTGTAAGAAAAATATTGATAACCAACCCACAACTTGGAAAGATTTGAAGGTTGTAACGAGAAAACATTTTTTTCCTCCTTACTATCACCGTGAATTGCTTCGCAAATTGGAACAATTAAAACAAGGCAGTAACACTGTTCATGCTTACTACCAAGAGTTCAAATCTTATATGCATCATTGTGACATAGAAGAATCTGGCGATGACACAATGAATAGATTTTTTGGTGGTTTAAACCATGATATTCGCGCAAGATTTCAGTATATTCCTCGTTGCATTACTGGTATGTATGTTTGTGCTTGTACCTTTGAGAGACAAATACAGGAGGATTCATTGTGTGACTACAACAACTACTATTCCAGTTCATGCTCACCACCACTGGTTGGTTCCTCCACCATTACACCTACTAGAGCAGCCACACCTCTGATTGTGAGCGTGACATCATCTAAAGTGTATGATACATTGTCATCGTCCGTACCTACATCAGCTACGTCTTTGCAACAAGGTAACAGTAAAATCAATGATGATATAACTTCACATGAGGATGATGCATATCTAGTTAACAGTAAAATCAATGATGATATAACTTCACATGAGGATGATGCATATCTAGTTAACTTGAATAAATCATGTATTGAATTACCTGTTGACTTGAGCACACCACCTAGTTTAGATAATCATGTTACTGTCATGAATGCGTCATGTGATCAAACAACTGAAATACCAACAATTTTGAGTGCACCCATTGAATTAACTGTTGATGCAAAAGAATCATGTGAATCGGAGAATAAATCAGATTTGGATAAAATACATTTGAAAATAATTGTGCCAATGTTTAATCATTTTGATATGACCTCTAATCTTGGTGATGATTCTATGTCAAATGACTTATTGCATGTTTGCTTATTTAAGCATGTTGTAGCCTATGAATTTCATGCAAGTAAGGTTTATTCACCAATGTTGGGATGGTTTAATGATGAACATTGTCAATATTTTGATATGAATAAGAGCTTCACTTATTTGTGCAAATTGAGTTGCAATATTTTCATGCCTTCTATTTCTTGTGATAATATTTTGGCTTTATATTTTATGAACTACGAAAGTTACTCATCTATACATGTGTCATATGTGCGAAAATTAAGGGAAGTAAAAATGGATGACATATACATATACAACATGTACACCTTGTCTATTTTCTTACCCACATTTTAGATTAAGCAACGCCGAGGACGGCTTTATTTTCAAGAAAGGGAGGATGATGAGGACATGACTACCTTGGATATGACCAAAAATATAGCATACATGTATATTCGTGAGGTGATTTCTAATGCAAAGTATGGAACACTTTATTTATGTCATCCAGGACAAAAATACTTCACAGACTTTTGTGCCATGTCTAATTCCAGGTGTATGGGACATTTGTACAATCCACATATGAAGATAAGGGAAGAAGAGAAGTTTAGGTGCTGTTCAAAAAGTTCTCTCACGTCACTTTTGGGCCAAGAGAAGATAGAGTCCAAGTCTCTCACGTTCTGCATCCAGATTCGGACTACACAGACATACCTGACTCAAAACGGCAAGAACTCCTTCATACGGACTCCGAATTGGGTGTTTCTTTTTTTGTTGGAAACTAGATTTCGTACACTTTCTAACCCAATTGGATTCACCTTCAAATTCGTCCGGAGCGTTGAGATATCGACGAAACAATCTGACGCTGCAGCAGAATCCGAGTCAAACTACAAGTCCAAAGGTGTTGCATCACCTCCACTTGGGCCCATGAGCCTTGTACGACCTAGGGTTAGTTTTAGGCTGCCTTGGGACGTCCTTCCACCTCCTTGGCCGCCACCCCTTGCTCCTATATAAGTAGATCCATCTAGTAGCATTTTCTTTGGGATTTGTTTAGTCAAAAGTTAGCCATTGCAACTTCGTGTACTCCGTTTGTGTCGAACGATCAGACCAAGACCGCTTACGGATCCCCACCTTTATCAATACATCATTTATATTTGCAATATTCAGGTTGCTTTATCATATTATTGCTTGTTCTTCGATTGCATGCAGGAATAGACCTTCGTGGTCAGGCTGATCATGCTTCTGGCATTGTCAGTAACCCCAGGAGATTGGTTTAGCGATTGCTAAGGCGCAATGTCATGCACGTTTGTAGTCGGATCGTCAAAGTCGTTTCCACCAAATCGATAGTTATCATCTCATCGAAAGATCGGGCCCCTCGCCTCTATCACAAAACAAGGGCATAAGGGTTTAGAAAAGTAGATACGTTGGAGACGTATCACTGCACCTCTCAATGAGCTTACAAAGAAGGATGTGCCTTTTGTTTGGGGTACTGCACAGGAAGAAGCATTCACAGTATTGAAAGATAAGTTGACACATGCTCCTTTACTCCAACTTCCTAATTTTAATAAGACTTTTGAGCTAGAATGTGATGCTAGTGGAATTGGGTTAGGAGGTGTGTTATTACAAGATGGTAAACCTGTTGCATACTTTTCTGAAAAATTGAGTGGGCCTAGTCTGAATTATTCTACTTATGATAAGGAATTATATGCTCTTGTTCGGACTTTGGAAACATGGCAACATTATTTATGGCCCAAAGAATTTGTTATACATTCTGATCATGAATCTTTGAAGCACATTAAAAGTCAAGCAAAACTAAACCGTAGACATGCTAAATGGGTTGAATTCATCTAGACTTTCCCTTATGTTATTAAACACAAGAAGGGAAAAGAAAATGTTATTGCTGATGCATTGTTTCGTCGTTATACTATGCTTTAACAACTTGAATTTAAAATATTTGGTTTGGAGATCATCAAAGATCAATATGTGCATGATGCTGAATTTAAAGATGTTTTGCAGAATTGTAAAGAAGAGAGAACATGGAACAAGTTCGTCGTTAACGATGGATTTGTGTTTCGTGCTAACAAGCTATGCATTCCAGCTAGCTCTGTTCGTCTTTTGTTGTTGCAGGAGGCGCATGGAGGAGGATTAATGGGACACTTTGGCGTGAAGAAGACGGATGACGTACTTGCTACACATTCTTTTGGCCAAAGATGAGACGGGATGTTGAGCGTTTTGTTGCTCGCTGCACTACATGTCAAAAAGCGAAGTCACGACTCAATCCTCATGGTTTATCTATGCCTTTGCCTGTCCCTAGTGTTTCTTGGGAAGATATATCTATGGACTTTGTTTTGGGTTTACCTCGAACAAAGAAGGGGAGGGATAGCATATTTGTTGTCGTGGATAGGTTCTCGAATATGGCACACTTTATACCATGTCATAAAAGCGATGATGCTGCTAATGTTGCTGATTTGTTCTTTCGTGAAATTATTCGCTTGCATGGTGTGCCAAATACTATTGTTTCAGATCGTGATACTAAATTTCTTAGCCATTTTTGGAGATGTTTATGGGCTAAGTTGGGGACTAAACTGCTTTTTAGTACTACTTGTCACCCCCAAACTGATGGACAAACCGAAGTAGTCAATAGAACTTTGTCTACTATGCTTAGGGCTGTTTTGAAGAATAACAAGAAAGTGTGGGAGGAATGCTTGCCTCATATTGAATTTGCTTATAATCGTTCATTGCATTCTACTACTAAGATGTGCCCTTTTGAAATTGTCTATGGTTTCCTACCTCATGCACCTATTGATTTGTTGCCTCTTCCATCTCCGGAGAAGGTTAATTTTGATGCCAAACAATGTGTTGAATTGATCTTAAAAATGCATGAGTTAACTAAGGAAAGTATTGAGTGCATGAATGCTAAATATAAACTTGTTGGAGATAAGGGTAGAAAACGTGTTGTCTTTGCACCTGGAGATCTTGTTTGGTTACATTTGCGTAAGGATAGGTTTCCTAATTTGCGCAAGTCAAAGCTAATGCCACGTGCTGATGGTCCTTTTAAGGTGTTATAGAAATAATGCATATAAACTTGAGTTGCCTGCAGATTTTGAGGTTAGTCCCACATTTAACATTGCAGATTTGAAGCCTTACTTTGGTGAGGAAGATGAGCTTCCATCGGGGATGACATCAATTCAAGAAGGGGGGGATGATGAGGACATCACTAACAAGGTTACACCCACAACCCCAATTGATACATATACAGGACCAATTACTAGAGCTCGCGCACGCCAATCAAATTACCAGGTACTTTCGTTTCTTTGTAATGATTCTAATGTTCATGAGAATATGATGCTGCCTAAATTGGATACATTTGTCTTGCTTACAAATGAAGGGCCTAGCTTCGACAAGAAGGATGAACATTGGAGCAAGATCAAGCATGGAGATGATGGCATGCGCAAGGGGAACAAGAACGGAGTTACAAGTGATGATTTCATGACTTTGAAGCCACCATAATGAGTGCGTGAAGCCTTAGACGAAATATACAAGATGCCACTTTATAAATTTCGTCTAGAGGCTATTATAGGTGTGGCATCACCTTATTATTGGGCCAGGCCCATGTAATTTCGAAATACTTGAGTATAGGCTGTTTTTAGAGTCCGTATGTGTGGGGAAACAAGAGTTAGGGTTGGTTTCGGACCCCTCCTCCAAGGGCCACGAAATTCCCCCCTCTTCCCCCATATATACAGCCCTTAGGGCGTTGTTCAGACTTTGGGTTTTGTTTAGATTAAAGTTCGCCATAGCTGCAACTTCGCGTACTTCGTTTGTGTTCAACGACCAGACAAAGGCGTCACAGAACCCCACCTTGATCGATAAAGCTTTCCTCTTATATTCGCAATATCCAGATTGCAATCTCAGTTTCTTACTTGTTCTTCGTTTGCCTCCAGGAAACAGACCTTCGTGGTCAAGTTGATCGTGCTCCGGCGTGGTCAATAACTTCTCGGAGTTGGTTTAGCAATTGCTAAGGCGCGACGTCCTCGCACGTTCGTAGTCGGATCGTTAAAGTCGACTTCCTCCAAAATGATAGTCACCATCTCATCGAAAGACGGGACACCTTTGCTTCTATCAATATTGAACTTTGATGGTCTCCAACAAAATATTTTAAAGTCAAGTTGTGAAAGCATAGTATAACGACGAGACAATGCATCAGCAATAACATTTTATTTACCCTGCTTGTGTTTTATGACATAAGGGAAAGTCTCAATGAATTCAAGCCATTTAGCATGTCTGTGATTTTGTTTTTCCTGACTTTTAATATGTTTCAAAGATTCATAATCAAAATGTATAACAAATTCTTTGGGCCATAAATAATGTTGCCATGTTTCTAAAGTCCGAACAAGAGCATATAATTCCTGATCATAGGTAGAATAATTCAGACTAGGCCCACTCAATTTTTCAGACAATTGTGTAACAGGTTTACCATCTTGTAGTAACACACCTCCTAACCCAATTCCACTAGCATCACATTCAAGCTCAAAAGTCTTATTAAAATCAGGAAGTTGGAGTAATGGAGCATGTGTCAACTTATCTTTCAATACCATGAAAGCTTCTTCCTGTGCGGTACCCCAAACAAAAGGCACATCCTTCTTTGTAAGCTCAGCGAGAGGTGCAGCAATGGTGCTAAAATCTCTCACAAAACGCCTATAGAAATGAGAGATGCCAAGCAAACTCCTCACGTGTGTGAACGTTTTGGGTTGCGGCCAACTCTCAGTAGCTTCAATCTTGGCTTTATCAACCCCAATTCTCTGTAGAGCAACAACATAACCAAGAAAAGATACTCGGTCGGTGCAAAAGGTGCACTTCTCAAGGTTACCAAACAAACGTGCATCACATAGAGCAATAAAAACAGCACGTAAAAGTTCCAAATGTTCCTCCAAAGATTTGCTATAAATCAGTATATCATCAAAGTAAACTACGACAAATCAGCCAATGAAAGCACGTAAAACATCATTCATTAATCTCATGAAAGTACTAGGTGCATTAGTTAACCCAAAAGGCATGACTAACCACTCATATAATCCAAACTTAGTTTTAAATGTTGTTTTCCATTCATCTCCCAATTTCATACGAATTTGATGGTATCCACTATGCAAATCAACTTTGGAGAAAATAGTAGAGCCACTTAATTCATCCAACATATCATGTAGTCTAGGAATAGGATGACGATAACGAATAGTAATGTTATTAATGCCTCTACAATTAACACACATACGCGATATACCATCCTTTTTGGCACTAGAATAATAGGAACATCATAAGGACTAAGGGATTCGCGTATATAACCTTTATCGAGTAGCTCCCATACTTGACGCATAATCTCCTTCGTCTCCTCTGGATTGGTACGGTATGGTGCACGGTTGGGTTGCGATGCACCGGGAATTAAGTCAATCTGATGCTCAATCCCTCGAATAGGTGGTAATCCTGGTGGTATGTCTTCGATACGTCTCCAACGTATCTATAATTTTTTATTGTTCCATGATATTATTTATGAAGCCTTGGATGTTTAATGGTCTTTATCATTCACTTTTATATCATTTTTGGGACTAACCTACTAACCCAAAGGCCCAGTCCAGATTGTTGTTTTTTGCCTATTTCAGGGTTTTGCAGAAAAGGAATATCAAACGGAGTCCAAATAGAATGAAACCTTCGTGAGAGATATTTTTGGAGAAAATCACGCACAGGAAGCTTCAGGACCAAGTCAGGGGATAGAGGGGCTGCCCTCGAGGGTGGGGGGCGCGCCCCCCTTCCCAGGGCATGCCCCCTGCCTCGTGGCCCCCTCGTGTGGCCCCCGGTGCCCTCCTTCTTCCTATATATATCCACGTACCCCAGAAACTCCATACGCAGAGAGAAAACCCTAATTCCACCGCCGTAGCTTCTGTTCCCGTGGAGATCCCATATTGGAGCCTGTTCCGGAGCTCCACCGGAGGGGGATCCACCATGGAGGCCTTCATCATCATCATCATCGCTCTCACCATGAGTTGTGAGTAGTTTACCACAGACCTTCGGGTCCATAGCTAGTATCTAGATGGCTTCTTCTCTCTCTCCGGATCTCAATACAAAGTTCTCCTCGATATTCGAGGAGATCTATTCGATGTAATCTCTTTTTGTGGTGTGTTTTTCGAGATCCGATGAATTTTGAGTTTATGATCAAGGTTATCTATGAAAGATATTTGGTTCTTCTCTGAACTTTTTATGTGTGCTCATAATATCCTTGCAAGTCTCTTCGAATTATTGGTTTGGTTTGGCCTACTAGATCTATAGTTCTTGCAATGGGAGAAGTGCTTGGCTTTGGGTTCAATCTTGCGGTCTTCTTTCCCAGTGTGATAGAGGCAAAGGTGTCCCGTCTTTCGATGAGATGGTGGCTATCGTTTTTAGTGGAGTAGGCTTTGACGATACGACTACGAACGTGCGAGGACGTCGCACCTTAGCAATCGCTAAACCAACTCTGAGAGGTTATTGATCACGCCGGAGCACGATCAACCTGACCACGAGGGTCTATTTCCTGCAAGCAAACGAAGAACAAGCAAGAAACTAAGATTGCAATCTGGATATTGCGAATATAAGAGGAAAGCTTTATTGATCAAGGTGGGGTTCTGTGACATCTTGGTCTGGTCGTTGAACACAAACAAAGTACGCGAAGTTGCAGCTATGGTGAACTTTAATCTAAACAAAACCCCAAAGTCTAAACGATGCCCTAAGGGCTATATATATGGGAGAAAGAGGGGGGAATTTCGTGGCCCTTGGTGGAGGGGTCCGAAACCAACCCTAACTCTTGTTTCCCCACACATACGGACTCTAAAAACAGCCTATACTCAAGTATTTCGAAATTACATGGGCCTGGCCCAATAATAAGGTGACGCGGCACCTATAATAGCCTCTGGACGAAATTTATGAAGTGGCATCTTGTATATTTCGACCAAGGCTTCACACACTCATTATGGTGGCTTCAAAGTCCTAAAATCATCACTTGTAACTCCATTCTTGTTCCCCTTGCGCATGCCATCATCTCCATGCTTGATCTTGCTCCAATGTTCATCCTTCTTGTCCAAGCTAGGCCCTTCATTTGTAATCAAGACAAATGTATCCAATTTAGGCAGCATCATATTCTCATGAACATTAGATTCATTACCAAGAAACGAAAGTACCTGGTAATTTAATTGGCGTGCGCGAGCTCTAGTAATTGGTCATGTATATGTGTCAGTTGGAGCTATGGGTGTAACCTTGTTAGTGATGTCCTCATCATCCTCCCCTTCTTGAATTGAAGTCGTCCTCGACGGAAGCTCATCTTCCTCACCCAAGTAAGGCTTCAAATCTGCAATGTTAAATGTGGGACTAACCCCAAAATCTGCAGGCAACTCAAGTTTATATGCATTAATCATTTATTTTCTCTAACACCTTGAAAGGACCATCAGCACGTGGCATTAGCTTTGACTTGCGCAAATTAGGAAACCTATCCTTACGCAAATGTAACCAAACAAAATCTCCAGGTGCAAAGACAACACGTTTTCTACCCTTATCTCCAACAAGTTCATATTTAGCATTCATGCGCTCAAAATTTTCCTTAGTTAACTCATGCATTTTTAAGATCAATTCAGCACGTTGTTTAGCATCAAAATTAACCTTCTCCGAAGATGGAAGAGGCAAGAAATCAATAGGTGCACGAGGTAGGAAGCCATAGACAATTTCAAAAGGGCACATCTTAGTAGTAGAATGCAACGAACGATTATAAGCAAATTCAATATGAGGCAAGCATTCTTCCCACATTTTCTTGTTATTCTTCAAAACAGCCCTAAGCATAGTAGACAAAGTTCTATTGACTACTTCGGTTTGTCCATCAGTTTGGGGGTAACATGTAGTACTAAAAAGCAGTTTAGTCCCCAACTTAGCCCATAAACATCTCCAAAAGTCTCTAAGAAATTTAGTATCACGATATGAAACAATAGTATTTGGCACACCATGCAAGCGAATAATTTCACGAAAGAACAAATCAGCAACATTAGCAGCATCACCGCTTTTATGACATGGTATAAAGTGTGCCATCTTCGAGAACCTATGCACGACAACAAATATGATATCCCTCCCCTTCTTTGTTCGAGGTAAACCCAAAACAAAGTCCATAGATATATCTTCCCAAGGAACACTAGGGACAGGCAAAGGCATATATAAACCATGATGATTGAGTCGTGACTTATCTTTTTGACATGTAGTGCAGCGACCAACAAATCGCTCAACATCCCGTCGCATCTTTGGCCAAAAGAAATGTGTAGCAAGTACGTCCTCTGTCTTCTTCACGCCAAAGTGTCCCATTAATCCTCCTCCATGCGCCTCCTGCAACAACAAAAGACGAACAGAGCTAGCTGGAATGCATAGCTTGTTAGCACGAAACACAAATCCATCATTAACGACGAACTTGTTCCATGTTCTCCCTTCTTTACAATTCTGCAATACATCTTTAAATTCAGCATCATGCACATATTGATCTTTGATGGTCTCCAAACCAAATATTATAAAGTCAAGTTGTTAAAGCATAGTATAACGAGGAGACAATGCATCAGCAATAACATTTTTTCCCTTCTTGTGTTTAATAACATAAGGGAAAGTCTCTATGAATTCAACCCATTTAGCATGTCTACGGTTCAGTTTTGCTTGACTTTTAATGTGCTTCAAAGATTCATGATCAGAATGTATAACAAATTCTTTGGGCCATAAATAATGTTGCCATGTTTCCAAAGTCCGAACAAGAGCGTATAATTCCTTATCATAAGTAGAATAATTCAGACTAGGCCCACTCAATTTTTCAGAAAAGTAGGCAACAGGTTTACCATCTTGTAATAACACACCTCCTAACCCAATTCCACTAGCATCACATTCAGGCTCAAAAGTCTTATTAAAATCAGGAAGTTGGAGTAAAGGAGCATGTGTCAACTTATCTTTCAATACCGTGAATGCTTCTTCCTGTGCAGTACCCCAAAGAAAAGGCACATCCTTCTTTGTAAGCTCATTGAGAGGTGCATCAATGGTGCTGAAATCTCTCACAAAATGCCGATAGAATCCAGCGAGGCCAAGGAAACTCCTCGCGTGTGTGACCGTTTTGGGCTGCGGCCAACTCTCAATAGCTTCAATCTTGGCTTTATCAACCTCAATTCCCTGTGGAGTAACAACATAGCCAAGAAAAGATACTCGGTCGGTGCAAAAGGTGCACTTTCCAAGGTTACCAAACAAACGTGCATCACGTAGAGCAATAAAAATAGCACATAAATGTTCCAAATGTTCCTCTAAAGATCTGCTAAAAATCAATATATCATCAAAGTAAACTACCACAAATCGTCCAATGAAAGCACGTAAAACTTCATTCATTAATCTCATGAAAGTACTAGGTGCATTAGTTAACCCAAAAGGCATGACTAACCACTCATATAATCCAAGCTTAGTTTTAAATGCTGTTTTCCATTCATCTCCCAATTTCATACGAATTTGATGGTATCCACTACGCAAATCAACTTTGGAGAATATTGTAAGCCACTCAATTCATCAAGCATATCATCTAGCCTAGGAATAGGATGACGATAACGAATAGTAATATTATTAATGCCTCTACAATCAACACACATACGCGATGTACCATCCTTTTTCGGCACTAGAATAATAGGAATAGCACAAGGACTAAGGGATTCGCGTATATAACCTTTGTCGAGTAGCTCCTGTACTTGACGCATAATCTCCTTCGTCTCTTCTGGATTGGTACGGTATGGTGCGCGGTTGGGTAGCGATGCACCGGGAATTAAGTCAATCTGATGCTCAATCCCTCGAATAGGTGGTAATTCTGGTGGCACGTCTTGTGGAAAGACGTCGGCGAACTCCTACAAAATGTTAGTGACAGCAGGAGGCAAAGAGGAAGGCACGTCCTCGAATGAAAATAATGCCTCTTTGCATACAAAAGCATAGCAAACAGATTTGCTAAAATCTAGCTCATCAATATCAGATTTGGTGGCAAATAAACATGCACTTTTCAATTTAATTTCAGAAGCAACAGTAGATGGTTTATTATTAGGCTTCATTTGTTGCTCAAATTCTTTTGCCACAATCTGATTTTCACTCTTATTTTTCTCATGTTTTGCTTTATTAGCTCTATTAATATCATCTTTCAAAATGGAATCAGGAGTCATAGGAAGCAAAGTAATATTTTTATCCTTATGAACAAGAGTATACTGATTGTTTCTACCATGGTGTACAGAATTTTTATCAAATTGCCATGGTCTACCAAGTAATAAGGAACATGCTTGCATAGGTACCACATCACAATCAACATAATCAACATATGTAGAGATACTAAAATGCACACAAACAGTACGTGTTACCTTAACCTTGCCATTGTTGTTGAACCATTGGATGTAGTAAGGATGTGGATGTGGTCTTCTGGTGAGAGATAGCTTCTCCACCATCTCCATGCTAGCCAAGTTGTTGCAACTCCCTCCATCTATGATCACGCGAACAGAACGTTCCTTCACGACTCCCTTTGTATGAAACAAATTATGCCTCTGATTTTGCTCAGCTTGTGTAACCTGCACACTCAAAACACATTGAGCAACTAAACATTCATACCTGTCAGCATCTTCAGGAGCCATGTATTGCGTCTCATGATCAGAATCGTCTCCACTGTGTTCTTCACGTGTAATAAGAGCCAACGTCTCCTCATCATAGTCACTAGCGGATTCATATCCACCATCCTCAGTAGCAATCATCACACGCTGAGATTTGCAATCTCTCGCAAAATGTCCTCTTCCCTTACAACGACGACAAATAATATCACTGGTGTGCCCTGTTGATGCCATGGAAGAAGAAGAACTCTGTGCAGGCCCAATAGGTGTGCTCTTGGCAGATAATGGTGGTTGTGCCTGCTTCATTGTATCACGGCTGGAGGTAACAGCTGATGGAGGTGTCGGTGCAGTAGAATGTGTGGAAGTAGAGGATGCACGCGGTGTCCATGATGAAGGTCGACCCGCAGAAAAGTTAGTCCGTGCCAATGCCTGTCGATCCTGCACTTCACGTTCAGCTTTACAAGCAAGATGGAATAAACGAGTGATATTATTATAATCCTTATACTCTAGAATGGTCTGAATCTCTCTATTTAATCCACCCATAAAACGTGCAAGCATTCTCCTCAACAATACCACATCTAATAAGGCCAGTTTGTAATTGCTGATAATATTCTTCTACAGAATTTTTTCCTTGTCTTAAGCGCCGCAATTTTTGAAGTAATTCACGTTGATAATATGGTGGAACCCAACGAGTACGCATAGCAGTTTTCAAAGCAGCCCAAGTAGCTGGAATAGGATATAATCTACAATGTTCAGACCACCAAACACATGCAAAACTAGTGAAAGCACAAACAGCAACAGGAACACGTCTCTCCTCGGGATAATGTAAACATGTAAAACGTTGTTCAGTTTCTAACTCCCAAGTAATATATATATCAGGAACATATCTACCCTCAAATGGTGGAATATTCAATTTCAGTTTAGGAAGATGGTCATGTACCTCAGGTGGTGGTGCAGCCCTACCGTTGCGATGATATGCATGAGGACGACCTGGTGGTGGTGGTGCTCGTTGTTGCACGTAGTTCTGATTTTGGTCGACCTCATCCTCGTAATGGTCCTCCACCTCTGCAGTAGCAGCAAGAGCTACAGAAACATCAACAGCAGCACCAGAAGCTTGACCAGGCTCAAGGGGAACGCGCTGTGCTCGTCCCACTTGATTTGGATGGCGATGTTGTTGTTGTTGTTGTAGAGGTGGGACAGCTGCTGCAGCCGGTGGTGGTGGAAAACGCGAAAGCAATTCAGCAAACTTGTTATCGAGCTTTGTTTCAAACGTCTTCTCCATGCCATCTATCTTCTCCATGGCCTCGTCAAATCTGTTTAGCACATCTTGCACCTGTACACTCATCATTTGCTGAAACTTATCATGAAGCTCCTTGTTCGTCAAGTTCTCCCAGTCAGTCTCGTCGACTTGTGATCCTGGCATGGTTAGCAGCAATAGAAACACACAAGAATATGATCCTACAGACTACTAATAAGTGGTGGTGATGGCGGGTGTCACAAATCCGACAAGCAAATCTCAAATTCTTACCAGTTCTTACCCAGCAGCAGGTGGTGATCCGCAACCGTGGTAGTCGAAACTCTCAAAGCTTGGATAAAGCGATTACCAGGGAGAGTCAAACGCACGACATAGATGTATGTGGAGCTGGGAAGGCTTATAAGATGGTAGCAAAAGGGGTCAGCAATAATCAATTCAGAGATGCAAAGTTGAATAAACGCTCAACGACGGTACTATGCTGGTCCTAGGCTAGACCGTACGAGAGACGGGAGCCTAGAACAATAACAAAATCACGGCGCTACACGTAATAAAGGGGAAAGCACACTCTGAATTATTATTTTTCGCCTTTTTTTTCGCTTTTTTTTGCGTTGCTTTTTTTTTGCCGAAAATCACTATAATGGCGAGTGTCTCAAAACACTTCCCAAGTCAAACTAAGATGATAGGCACGAAATTTTTTTGACGATTTTTTTTACGGAATCAGGGCAGCGACGACGAAAAAGTGCAGTAAAAAAACAGTATGGTGGCACGTGTCTCAAAAGACTCAGAAAATCCCAAAAATAGGATATGGAAAAAATATTTTCACCAGTCGTAATTTTGGCCTAAAAACTGCCCGGCGGTCTCCGAGACCTACTCAGGCAAGGAAACACGAAACCGAAACTAGATGGATCTCGAAAGCCAATCTAGAACGAAAAGAACTCGGATAAGTGGTAGATATGTGGTGGTAGAATATGGCAGCGGTGGTGGTATTTGGCAGCGGTGGTAGTATATGGATACGGATTGGTGGTGGTATATGGATACGGATCGGTGGTGGTATGTGGCAGTAGCGATGAAGATGTTGCGGCGGCGGCGTGACAACTTATGACCAGAACTCGAAACCCTAAAAGACTAGACGCTAAGACCAGCAACTTGACACGACGATGCAACCGCAAATTCAACTAAGCAAACACGAAAAAGATTATGCAATGGCTCAGACTGGTTCGGATATGATGAACTAACCCTATTTTTTGGCTTTTTCGTGGACTGTATGATGAGGACATCACTAACAAGGTTACACCCACAGCTCCAACTGACACATATATAGGACCAATTACTAGAGCTAGCGCACGCCAATTAAATTACCAGGTACTTTCGTTTCTTGGTAATGAATCTAATGTTCATGAGAATATGATGCTGCCTAAATTGGATACATTTGTCTTGCTTACAAATGAAGGGCCTAGCTTGGACAAGAAGGATGAACATTGGAGCAAGATCAAGCATGGAGATGATGGCATGCGCAAGGAGAACAAGAATGGAGTTTCAATTGATGATTTCAGGACTTTGAAGCCACCATAATGAGTGTGAGAAGCCTTGGACGAAATATACAAGATGCCACTTCATAAATTTCGTCCAGAGGATATTATAGGTGCTGCGTCACCTTATTATTGGGCCAGGCCCATGTAATTTCGAAATACTTTAGTATAGGCTGTTTTTTAGAGTCCGTATGTGTGGGGAAACAAGAGTTAGGGTTGGTTTCGGACCCCTCCACCAAGGGCCACGAAATTCCCCCCTCTTTCCCCCATATATACAGCCCTTAGGGCGTCGTTTAGACTTTGGGTTTTTTTTAAATTAAAGTTCGCCATAGCTGCAACTTCGCGTACTTCGTTTGTGTTCAACGACTAGACCAAGACATCACAGAACCCCACTTGATCAATAAGGCTTTCCTCTTGAATTCGCAATATCCAGATTGCAATCTCTGTTTCTTGCTTGTTCTTCGTTTGCCTGCAGGAAACAGACCTTCGTGGTCAGGTTGATCGTGCTCCGGCGTGGTCAATAACCTCTCGGATTTGGTTTAGCGATTGCTAAGGCGCGACGTCCTCGCACGTTCGTAGTCGGATCGTCAAAGTCGACTTCCTCCAAAACGATAGCCACCATCTCATCGAAAGACGGGACACCTTTGCCTCTATCAAGTGGTATCAGATTTCCAGGTTGCTCGGTGAGATTTTACAGTTTTTCGTAGATTATATCGAGTCTGTTCTTCATACCTACAGTCCACGAAAAAGCCAAAAAAAAATTAGGGTTAGTTCATCATATCCGAACCAGTCTGAGCCATTGCATAATCTTTTCCGTGTTTGCTTAGTTGAATTTGCGGTTGCATCGTCGTGTCAAGTTGCTGGTCTTAGCGTCTAGTCTTTTAGAGTTTCGAGTTCTGGTCATAAGTTGTCACGCCGCCGCCGCAACATCTTCATCGCTACTGCCATATACCACCACCGATCCGTATCCATATACCACCACCAATCCGTATCCATATATCACCACCGCTGCCATAACCTACCACCGCTGCCATATCCTACCACCATATATCCACCACCAATCCGAGTTCTTTTCATATTAGGTTTGTTCTCGAAATCCATCTAGGTTTCGAATTTGTGTTTCCTTGCCTGCGTAGGTCTCGAAAAAAAAAAGAGTCTGGAGACCCCCGGGCAGTTTTTAGGCCAAAATTTCGACAGGTGAAAATATTTTTTCCCTATCCTATTTTTGGGCTTTTCTGAGTCTTTTGAGACACGTGCCACCATACTTTTTTTACCGCACTTTTTCGTCGTCGCTGCCCTGATTCCGAAAAAAAATCGTCAAAAAAATTTCGTGCCTATCATCTTAGTTTGACTTGGGAAGTGTTTTGAGACACTCGCCATTATAGTGATTTTCGGCTAAAAAAAAGAGCGCAAAAAAAAAGAAGAGGGGATTTTTTTTTCCAGAGTGTGCTTTCCCCTTGATTACGTGCAGCGCCGTGATTTTGTTAGTGTTCTAGGCGCACGTCTCTAGTACGGTCTAGCCTAGGACCAGCACAGTACCGTCGTTGAGCGCTTATTCACCTTTGCATCTCTGAATTGATTATTGCTGACCCTTTTTGCTACCATATTATAAGCCTTCCCAGCTCCACATACATCTACATCGTGCGTTTGACTCTCCCTGGTAATCGCTCTATCCAAGCTTTGAGAGTTTTGACTACATCGGTTGCCGATCACCGCCTGCTGCTGGGTAAGAACTGGTAAGAATTTGAGATTTGCTTGACGGATTTGTGACACCCGCCACCACCACCACTTGTTAGTAGTCTGTAGGATCATATTCTTGTGTGTTTCTATTGCTGCTAACCATGCCAGGATCACAAGTCGATGAGACTGACTGGGAGAACTTGACGAACAAGGAGCTTCATGATAAGTTTCAGCAAATGATGAGTGTACAGGTGCAAGATGTGCTAAACACATTGGACGAGGCCATGGAGAAGATAGTTGGCATGGAGAAGACGTTTGACACAAAGCTCGATAACAAGTTTGCTGAATTGCTTTCGCGTTTTCCACCACCACCGGCTGCTGCAGCTGTCCCACCTCTACAACAACAACAACAACAACAACAAAGTCGCCTTCCGAATCAACTGGGACGAGCACAGCGCGTTCCCCTTGAGACTGGTCAAGCTTCTGGTGCTGATGTTGATGTTTCTGTAGCTATTGCTGCTACTGCAGAGGTGGAGGACCATTACGAGGATGAGGTTGACCAAAATCAGAACTACGTGCAACAACCAGCACCACCACCACCAGGTCGTCCTCATGCATATCATCGCAACGGTAGGGCTGCACCACCACCTAAGGTACATGACCATCTTCCTAAACTGAAATTGAATATTCCACCATTTGAGGGTAGATATGTTCCTGATATATATCTTACTTGGGAGTTAGAAACTGAACAACGTTTTAATTGTTTACATTATCCCGAGGAGAGACGTGTTCCTGCTACTGTTTGTGCTTTCACTAGTTTTGCATGTGTTTGGTGGTCTGAACATTGTAGATTATATCCTATTCCAGCTACTTGGGCTGCTTTGAAAACTGATATGCGTACTCGTTGGGTTCCACCATATTATCAACGTGAATTACTTCAAAAACTGCAGCGCTTAAGACAAGGAAAAAATTCTGTAGAAGAATATTATCAGCAATTACAAACTGGCCTGATTAGATGTGGTATTGTTGAGGAGAATGAAGCTATGCTTGCATGTTTTATGGGTGGATTAAATAGAGAGATTCAGACCATTCTAGAGTATAAGGATTATACTAATATCACTCGTTTATTCCATCTTGCTTGTAAAGCTGAACGTGAAGTGCAGGATCGACAAGCATTGGCGCGGACTAACTTTTCTGCAGGTCGACCTTCATCATGGACCCCGCGTGCATCCTCTACTTCCACACATTCTACTGCACCGACACCTCCATCAGCTGTTACCTCCAGCCGTGATACAAGGAAGCAGGCACAACCACCATTATCTGCCAAGAGCACACCTATTGGGCCTGCACAGAGTTCTTCTTCTTCCATGGCATCAACAGGGCACACCAGTGATATTATTTGTCGTCGTTGTAAGGGAAGAGGACATTTTGCGAGAGATTGCAAATCTCAGCGTGTGATGATTGCTACTGAGGATGGTGGATATGAATCCGCTAGTGACTATGATGAGGAGACTTTGGCTCTTATTACACGTGAAGAACACGGCGAAGATGATTCTGATCATGAGACGCAATACATGGCTCCTGAAGATGCTGACAGGTATGAATGTTTAGTTGCTCAACGTGTTTTGAGTGTGCAGGTTACACAAGCTGAGCAAAATCAGAGGCATAATTTGTTCCATACAAAGGGAGTTGTGAAGGAACGTTCTGTTCGCGTGATCATAGATGGAGGGAGTTGCAACAACTTGGCTAGCATGGAGATGGTGGAGAAGCTATCTCTCACCACAAGACCACATCCACATCCTTACTGCATCCAATGGTTCAACAACAGCGGCAAGGTTAAGGTAACACATACTGTTCGTGTGCATTTTAGTATCTCAACATATGCTGATTATGTTGATTGTGATGTGGTACCTATGCAAGCATGTTCCTTATTACTTGGTAGACCATGGCAATTTGATAAAAATTCTGTACACCATGGTAAAAACAATCGGTATACTCTTGTTCATAAGGATAAAAATATTACTTTGCTTCCTATGACTCCTGATTTCATTTTGAAAGATGATATTAATAGAGCTAATAAAGCAAAACAGGAGAAAAATAAGAGTGAAAATCAGATTGTGACAAAAGAATTTGAGCAACAAATGAAGCCTAATAATAAACCATCTACTGTTGCTTCTGAAATTTAATTGAAAAGTGCATGTTTATTTGCCACCAAATCTGATATTGATGAGCTAGACTTTAGCAAATCTGTTTGCTATGCTTTTGTGTGCAAAGAGGCATTATTTTCATTCGAGGACGTGCCTTCCTCTTTGCCTCCTGCTGTCATTAACATTTTGCAGGAGTTCGCCGACGTCTTTCCACAAGACGTGCCACCGGGATTACGACCTATTCGAGGGATTGAGCATCAGATTGACTTAATTCCCGGTGCATCGCTACCCAACCGCGCACCATACCGTACCAATCCAGAAGAGACGAAGGAGATTATGCGTCAAGTACAGGAGCTACTCGACAAAGGTTATATACGCGAATCCCTTAGTCCTTGTGCTGTTCCTATTATTCTAGTGCCGAAAAAGGATGGTACATTGCGTATGTGTGTTGATTGTAGAGGCATTAATAATATTACTATTCGTTATCGTCATCCTATTCCTAGGCTAGATGATATGCTTGATGAATTGAGTGGCTCTACAATTTTCTCCAAAGTTGATTTGCGTAGTGGATACCATCAAATTCGTATGAAATTGGGAGATGAATGGAAAACAACATTTAAAACTAAGTTTGGATTATATGAGTGGTTAGTCATGCCTTTTGGGTTAACTAATGCACCTAGTACTTTCATGAGATTAATGAATGAAGTTTTATGTGCTTTCATTGGACGATTTGTGGTAGTATACTTTGATGATATATTGATTTTTAGCAGATCTTTGGAGGAACATTTGGAACATTTACGTGCTGTTTTTATTGCTCTACGTGATGCACGTTTGTTTGGTAACCTTGGAAAGTGCACCTTTTGCACCGACCGAGTTTCTTTTCTTGGCTATGTTGTTACTCCACAGGGAATTGAGGTTGATAAAGCCAAGATTGAAGCTATTGAGAGTTGGCCGTAGCCCAAAACGGTCACACACGTGAGGAGTTTCCTTGGCCTCGCTGGATTCTATCGGCGTTTTGTGAGAGATTTCAGCACCATTGCTGCACCTCTCAATGAGCTTACAAAGAAGGATGTGCCTTTCGTTTGGGGTACTGCACAGGAAGAAGCATTCACGGTATTGAAAGATAAGTTGACACATGCTCCTTTACTCCAACTTCCTGATTTTAATAAGACTTTTGAGCTTGAATGTGATGCTAGTGGAATTGGGTTAGGAGGTGTGTTATTACAAGATGGTAAACCTGTTGCATACTTTTCTGAAAAATTGAGTGGGCCTAGTCTGAATTATTCTACTTATGATAAGGAATTATATGCTCTTGTTCGGACTTTGGAAACATGGCAACATTATTTATGGCCCAAAGAATTTGTTATACATTCTGATCATGAATCTTTGAAGCACATTAAAAGCCAAGCAAAACTGCACCGTAGACATGCTAAATGGGTTGAATTCATAGAGACTTTCCCTTATGTTATTAAACACAAGAAGAGAAAAGAAAATGTTATTGCTGATGCATTGTCTCATCGTTATAGACTTTTTATTATTTGGTTGCGGGTTGTTTGAGAGAGACCATCTTCATCCTACACCTCCCACGGATTGATAAACCTTAGGTCATCCACTTGAGAGAAATTTGCTACTGTCCTACTTAACTCTGCGCTTGGAGGCCCAACACTACTTATTAAAAAAACTGAGAGTTGACTTGTGCATAACTCACGCATATATGCGGGGATCAACATGTACGAATTCAAATCAAAGTACAACCATACATTCCCCAATTCACTTGAGGCTTCTACACCAAAAATACATGATGTACCCATGACTAGCCTGAATCATTCCGCAATTGTTCCTTACAAAGAGTGTGGATTGATTCGTGCATCAAATCACACATGCTTGTACAAGCAAATCAGAAGAAAAAAACATATTTGTGTACAAGTGTGTGAATCCCATTTCTGAAACTGTTCTTTCTAAAAGTGTTTACGTTATTTTTGAAAGTGTTCAAGTTCTTTCTAGAAGTTGTCATGTTTAAGTTAAAAAAAGTTTGTATAGTCAAAAAAATTGGTTCTCTACATTTTTTTGTCCCTGATTATTTTCCTTCCCGCCTACATTTTCAAAGGGTCACGGTAAATTTTCTGACCATCAATAAATACCTTGTTTGTTATTAACAATAAACCGCACTCATAAATTCCAACCGCCCCTTTCTTGTTCACTTCTTCTCCATATCTCTAACCCTCCCGGCAACGTCGTTTACCTCACTGTCGCCGTCACATGACATGACGATAGGCAACCTACGCAGCTGCAAGGTCTGCAAGGTTCCTGTGATGTCGACGCAAAAACTAATCATAGACAAACATGTAACAATCATCTCCCCCTCCCTCACTACCCCAGCTATTGAAGATTCGTACAGGAGTTGATTTATATAGCTATTGAAGATTCATACAGAAGTTGATTTATCCGCTTGTATGCAGCAAGTCCATGGTTAAGTCCACACTAATTCTATCTTAGGATTTTTATCCGAGTGTTTCCTACTTGTGCGTTTTATATTTGTTCGCATGTTGTTACTCACGTTGTGTTCCCTTGGAATGTTACAATTTAGACACCGTACAAGCGTTTACAATTCAGTATACTTGGTCTAGTCAACTAAAAAATAGTAGAATGCCCGTGCGTTGCTACGGGCTATAGTACATGTAAATGAGTCAAACAAATTATTAAGGTCCTCTTCAAGATCGAAGCTCATTTCTTCCTCATAAGTCCGCATGTGTTCGGACATCTAACGGGCGTCCCGCAGGCTCTTCAAAATTCAACCATCTACACAGTCCAAGATCCCTCAAATCCAGACCATATGTTGGCATGTGATTGTCCGAACTATCTGTCATGTGATCTCCAACACACGGGCTCAACGCAAAAACCTTACCCCTCCCCCCCCC